>CM060443.1:176808035-178008035 GCA_030545235.1 Helianthus tuberosus
CAATGGTCCCCCGTTAAAAAAACTTAACGGAGTTAAGCTTTTTTCAAATTACAAACGGATTTTTTAGGGTTTTTGATCAGAACAATGATACGAGTCCATTGATGTAAAACTTGCCTCGAAACGGTGCTCCAAGCAATGAAAACGGCGCTTCAATTCGGGTGTTTAAATTTCCAATTAACAAAAATCAAGTCACTTGGAGCACCATTTCGTAGTAAGTTTTACATCAATGGACTCGTATCGTCATTCTGATCAAAAGCCCTAAAAAATCTGTTTGTAATTTGGAAAAAAGCTTAACTCCGTTAAGTTTTTTTAAAGGGGGACCATTGTAGGAAAAATAGGTGAAAGGTGGGACTGGTGGAGGGAATATTCTGAGGTGGGATTATTAATGGCCAATAAGGTCTAGGTGGGATTATTACAAGCCAATTCCCCTATATTAATCGATGTTTATTGGTTCTATACTTTTATTTTCATGTTCAACTCTCAACCCAAATACGGTAATCACTATGTTTACGTGACATTTATAAGAACCATCACTGCAATCCCCCCATCCATCGTAGATCGAGTATATCCGTTAGTTCTTTTTAAAGATATAAATTTTTATTAGATTCATTCAATCCATGTAATAAACGAGGTTTTTTAAAGATATAATATTTTTATTTTTTACTATACAAAATTACATTTATGTGGCTCATGTAATACACCGGGTTTTTAAAAATATAAGTTTTTTTATTATGTAGTATATAAAATTAGATTTATTCAATCCATATAATACATAGGGTTTATAAGATATAACTTTTAATTGTTTGGTATATAAAATTACATGTGCCCAACTCGTATAACACATAAGGTTCTTAAAAATGCAACTTTTTTCATTATTTAAGATATAAAATTAAATTTACTTAACCGTATAATATACGGATTTTTAAACATATAACTTTTTTTATTATTTAATATATAAAATTACATTTATTCAACCCTTCTAATAAATGGGATTTTAAATATATATTGTTTTATTATTTGGTATATAAAGTTACATTTATTCAACCCATGTAATAAACGAGATTTTTAAAGATATATTTTTTTATTATGTGATATATACATTTATTCAACCCGTGTAATACACGGGGTTCTAACCTAGTATTAAATATATAGAATAAATAAAATGATTAGGTTTTAGGAGTTCTTAAAATTTTTAAATTTTGAAGTTCTAAAATGATCTGATCCTATATAGATAAAATATCACTTTAAGAAAAATGATTCATATTTGTCTACATATACTTAAATGGTATAAAAATATGTAACTTCATTTCTAAAAGAATATAAACAATAATCCAAAACAAATAATAATATGAAAACGTGTTATATTATCAAAAATACATTTTAAATTCATTGATACTCTTGTGTACCAGATATTTTGTATTTAACTGTTTATTTACATATTTGCATGATCCATACAAGTTTCACTATGCATTAAGTATTCGAAGTCATGGTATCAACTAAAATAATATTGTAAAATGATATACTCATGACTATAACCGAAACCAACCCATTGTTCCACAGTGTTAGGAAATTTTCTAACCTCAAAAGAAATGGGGATCTAGTAATTTTTTTTAACCCTATTTTTTTTCCAAATTAATCATACAAAATTCACACTATTTTTTTTTTAAACCGAATGGGTTCCTAGAAACCTACAAAAATGGGTTGGGTCCGCCCCTGTAAACACTTTATATGTGCATCTTAGCACGGAGTTAATGAGGAATAAAAATTGATCCAATAAAGTTGAGTTTTGGCATCATTTGTTCTAGAGGGGATTGTTGGACACAGATGATTGCCAAAGCTAAAACATGTTATCCTGATCAAGAAATAAGCAAGCTATGATGGTTATCTCTCTCCAAAGATAGAGAATCTTGAACACTAACAGAGCATATGTTTGAAGAACTCAAAAATCTGTTGAAGGAATGAAAGCATAGCTTGAAAAGACCAAAAGTATGTTCAAGGCCAAAGCTCTGTTGAATGTTAAAGCACTGATGAAGAAAACCAAACATCTGTTTAGACCTGAACAGATGTTTGGAATCAACAAACAGAGGTTTAAAGAACAAAGGTAACCAATAAACAGTGTCTGTATAACAGTGTTTGTGTGTCTAAGAACAGATGTTAGGTTCTATCAGATGTTTCTAACATTTGTGGAATCTTTTTTTGTTAGAATGTTAGACATCGCTACCAATGTAATGTCAGCCCTGATTGCTAACAGATGTTTGTACCTTGTATAAATAGATTTCACCTGTTAGAGATCTAGTTATCACTATCACACACATTCCTTTTGTACGAACAAAAAAGTTAAGTAATCAAGCTAAGGGGAGTGAAAATCATAATTGTAATTTGTAATCTTTTTATTAATGAATGGAAAACATTATGATTACTTTCCAGGCTTGTGTTTGTACTTAATTCTGCTGTATTCATTCTATTATCATTCATAATTCATTTATATAAACAACATTTCATCATTTCACACACAAATTAAAACTCAGATCCTAACATTACACATTTGCATGATCAATACAAGTTTCACTATGCACAACGTATTCGAAGTCATGGTATCAACTAAAATAATATTATAAAATGATATACTCATGACTATAACCAAATCCAACCCGTTGTTCCAAAGTGTTAGGAAAATTTTCTAACCTCAAAAGAATTGTGGATCCAGTAATTTATTTCGGTAGGTTTCATTTGGTATATTCTTACTAGTTCTCCCTAATCTTTTCCAAATCAATCATCTAAGATTCTCACTATTTTTTTTAAAACCAAGTGGGTTCCTAGAAACCTACAAAATGGGTTCGATCTGCCCTGTAAACACTTTATATGTGCATCTTTAGCACTCTTTAGTAATTATGGACAATGTATTTCAATTGTTGTAGCCGGCAAAACAGACATTAAGAGACAACACATGAACATCGACGACATAACACATGACCAAATGGGACAAAAGTTGCACCATAATATAAATCAAAATTACCGATAAATGATCCAGTTTTTATCGGTGTAATGGATGATGCAAAATTACTTAAACAACGGAGAGCATGTCTGAAGAGTGCGAGAGAGATGGCACAACATATATCATACCTTAAACAACAATAAACTCCCTAAAGTTTTTTCAGAATCAAGTGAGAGCCAAACTGAGGTTGCAAAGCAGGCATTGCGTGCGGAGCATGTGAGTAGGATGGAGATAGCTCAAAGGAAAAGCGTTGTAGAATCATTGCCATAGCCATTTTTGCTTCAAGTATAGAAAAATTCTGGCCAATGCATATGCGTGGGCCAGCACCAAACGGAAGGTACACAGCTTGTCCCTTAGTACCCTTTTTAACACCTTCAGAAAATCTTTCAGGCTTAAACTCTAACACATCTTCACCCCACATATCTTTGTCGTGATGCAAAATCAATACGTTAATTTGGATAATGGTTCCTGCCGGTAAGGTTAAGTTACCTACTTTAGTTTCTTCATATATTAGCCGTCTAAGTACTACTGCAGGCGAATATAGTCTGAGAACCTCATTGAAGATCATGTTCATCTGCATACGAGAAATAACAACACTTGAGCATATTCTAAAAATACCAGTAGTTAATATATGGTTCAAGTTTTATAAACTTACAACTTTTAGATGACTCAAGCCATCAATATCTGGTTTTTTATCTCCAAAGACTTGTAAAACTTCTTCTCTTGCACGTGTCTGCCATTCTGGGTATCGACCTAATAAAAACATAGTCCACACAAGCATATTCCCGGTGGTCTCTAGCCCTGCAAAGTAGAAAACCTTGCATTCTTGAACGACGTCTTCCATGCTTAATCCAAATTTTCTATTTCCATGTTGTTTAATTTTCTTGTAATTGGAATCCAGAAGTATGCCCAAAAGGTCATCCTGGCTAGCTTCCCCAGCTTTCATTGCAACAATTCGTTTGTTGATTATGTTCATTATTAAACCCTTCACTTGTTGGTCAATCTCTTTCATCCTCTTATTGTTTTTTGTCGGTAGAAATCTACAAGATCGTAATTTTTCAGCCCAATAATATTGTAAGATGAATTAAAGATTGGAAACTAGATTGATTACCTTGATCCCGGAATGTAAAGTGAATTTGCAGCCTTCACAGTTAGCTCTGCTAATTCTCTTTGAAGCTCAAAAATCTTCCTTCCTTCCTCAAAACTGCTACCAAACGCTGTACGCGAAATTACATCGCTTGCAAATGTTATGAGATAAGACCACACTTCCACTTCACTTAAACTTTCTTTTGTTAGAAGTTTATCCCATTTGTCAATCATCTCACTACAACTTACATAAAATGCTGGTATCATATGCTGCAAAAGAATAATTTTAGACAAACGTCAGCTCAGTGGTTTTTGTCGTGTAATAAACTAAGGAAGGCTACATCGATCATGTAACCAAAAAAGGAATAGCAATAAAGTAACCTTGAGCTTCTCCATATGGAATGCAGGATTGATGATTTTCCTATGCTTAACCCATTGATCACCCTCAACATCTACTAATCCTCTAACTAGCAACTTCGTTAATGGATTTCCACCCCTTAGCTTTTGATATTTGTTATAATCAGCCAAGATCTCTCGTATCATTGCAGGATCAGATATGTGTACCACGGGTTTTGTTCCCAACCATGTAAAACAATTCTTACCTAAAAGAACAACAAGTTAATCCATTTACAATGTAAGAAAAATTGAATACACACACATTTTGTTTCACATCTGAAATTACATTGTGTATTTAAAATGCAAATTATCATTTTTTCGTGGTCATGATTACAAAATAATCCATTAAGTACTTTACCTATTCTTTCAAAATGGTTATTGAACATTACATAACTTTTTCGTGGTCATGATTACCTCATTTTAGCCTTTAGCTTTACTAGTTAGAAAGACAAATTATCATTAGTTATGTGACCGACCTAACTCGAACCAAAAATTTAGATGCCAAGTTAAGCGATATTCGACCATCGAGAAAACCGACCCTGGTGAATAAAAGTCCTAAATCTGGCACTGTAGTCGTGGTATCAAGAAATGTATTAAATGTGTTCCTCCCACTTCTAGTCTCATCGCGTGTAGTGTTGTAGATTAGAGTAGGTTTACTCTGAGTTAGCCGTAAAAATTATTTAAAAATACTACCTCCAACTAAAACGACTAAATCAGAAGCATATGGAAGCGTAAATTGGGTCCCGTCAAAGGTGAACCTCTTTGCGTGGAGGGCGACTCTTAATCGAATTCCATCCAAAATTAATCTTATACATCGAGGCGTGATTATGGGTGACGATAAATGTGTGCGGTGCGGCTTAAGACCGGAGACCGTGGACCATATTTTGTGGGATTGTTGGATAGCAAAATCTATTTGGTGGACGATTTTGATTTGGCTTAAACTACCTTTTCCGGTTGGAGATTGTTCACTTAGTCAACTACTTGGAACGGCTAAAGACATGAAGGGTTCAAAAGATTGGAAGAAAATTATTGGTGCGGTTCTAATGGTAGCGGCTTGGGAGATTTGGAAGGCAAGAAACGACAACACTTTCAACAATCATCACACTCACTTCAATAGGACGGCGGAACTTATCAAAGAGAACTCGTACCTGTGGATAACGAGTAGATCTAAATTTTGTAATATCGATTGGAGTAGATGGTCCGACTTTAATATTCGTGATGTAATTATATAACTTTTGGGTTCCAGTTTATTGCTGACTCGGTTTCTATTTTTAATAGAAGTTTCGATGTTCAAAAAAATATGGAAGCGTAAATGATATTTAATAAAATATGTTACTTCGCATAGGATGCGTAAATAGTTGGTTATACAGGAAAACAAAATTTTTAATCGTGTTTTTTATTGAATTTGTAAAAAGAAAAGGCGGTTTGTTAAAATAAATAACTTTATTAGTAAATGTATTGTCTTTTTGTTGTGTAATGTGTAATATTGTAAAAAGAAAAGGCGGTTTGTTAAAATAAATAACTTATTCGTAGATATATTGTCTTTTAGTAAAAAGAAAAGGCGTTTTGTTAAAATAAACTAGTTTTTAGTACCCGTACGTTGTGCGGGACTGTGAAACCAAACAAAAAAAATAGACGTAAAAACGTTGAACCAGACACGTGTGTTGCAAAATATTAACTCGTCAAATTTAAAACAAAACGTAAAGGGTGCTACTATACACACCCCCCCTATTACTTTTTACACCCCCCTTCCTCTCACATACTTACAGGTGGGGCCTGCGTGGGACCGACAGTTTTCCACTCACAAGGGGGGTGTAATCAGGAAGGGAGGGGGGTGCGTATAGAATGAGCCAACGTAAAACATTATAATACTAAAGAAATTTAAGTCAAAGCATTAATAAAACTCACCTAAAAGGAGGTTGTGCAATAAATGTATAAAAGGAAATTATTCCATATATAAGTTTGCAAGTTTTTTGTGCATAAGCACTTGTACATTATGTTTTATGAGTTTTTCAAAAAAAAGTTGAATTTTTACTTTTAACCAAAAGTTTTTACCTTTTTCAATTTTAACCCTACATAATTTGTTTTTTTAATTTTAACCCAAAACTTTTCATTATTTATAATTTTACTTCGCAACTTTTGTCACTTATACTTTTCATCTTTCGCAAATTTTCGTTTTACGTATAGTTCTAAAGTTTTGAGTTAATACGACGCAACGTGCATGTGTTGTTCAACGTTTTTACCTCTATTTTTCCATGTTTGACAGGTTCGTCGCAATACGCATATCATAAATCGAGTCAGTGTTGGTGGTCGATGACGATTGTGTGACATTAGTACTATTTGACACACCGTTTTACGCCCCGCCGCAACGCGGGGTGTTCTTTGAGGGGTTTTCAAAGAAAAAATGGTTATGCATATGGTTGTCGTAACGTTGGCTTTGGGGGTTTTCCAAAAAAAATTGATTTTTTTTACTTTTCACCCAAAATTATTTCATAAATTACTTTTAACCCAAAACTATTTGTTTTATTACTTCTAACCCAAAACCTTTTATCTTTTGCAATCTATCCTCATAATTTTTTTTACTTTCAACTTTGGTCCTTTATAGTTTTCATTTTCCGCAAATTTTTCGCTTTATGCTTGGTTCTAAATTTTGTGACTTAACACATCGCAACGTGCGTCTTTGGTTTAACGTTTTTACATTTCGTTCTAAATTTTGCGAGTTAACACGACGCAACGTGCGTGTATGGGTGAACGTTTTTACATCCTCTATTTTTTCCCTGTTTGACAGGTTTAACATAACGTGCGGGTCCTAAATCGACCTAGTTATAACTAAAGAATCCCCGCCGTATTGCGGCGGGTCGCAATCCTAGTTTAGACAAATAAGTTTAGGTTATGCAATGAGTGAAAGTACTATAAGCATACAAATTTATACAAAATTGAATAGTAAAAGTAACTCACACAATTATTTTACAAATTAATATACGGGAAATAACTCATTAGTAAATATATTGTCTTTTAGTTATGTAATATGAATAAAAAATGCAAAAAAAAAATATACAGTTGGAAATTTCTCTGTACATGCAAAAATTATGATATCTGTGTACATGCAAAAATTATGCATAAATACAAAAAGTGTATTTTAAGTTCCCAATGTTATGTCACCATTAGCTGGTTCCATTTTCAATTAACGAATAAATTCTTTTATTTTTATATTATTGATGCTATATACATAGACGAATCATATTTTTTAGTTAAAAAATGGTAACATTAAAAAGAATATATTCTTTAACGAGTTTCTTTTTATCTACGTAATATATTTTTTATTGAAATCATGCTAATAGTACTATATATAAGTAACCGGAATACAGATGAACATACTATCAAACTGAGAAATGTTCGATCTAGCGCCCTGCCCAATCAGGGAAATAGTGGTCGTTTGCTATTGATGGACAAATGCTACTACCCCTTAACTTTAATAAAGTTAATTTACAGTTCCTGAACTTTGTTAAAAAAAATTCGCTTTCACGAGCGTATTTTTATCTATGTGTCGATGTTATTTATATTGGGATCGTTTTATAAGTAGTATGTACAGGTAACTAAGAAATATTCAGCTTAGCAACCCGCAAAACGAGCGGTGCACAAAACTAGTTAGCATAGAAAGAACTAGTTAAATATATGAGGATAAATGTAGTTAGGGTTTTGCACTCGAAATACAATATTTAAAGATGTGGAATCACATGATGAGGCTGTTAGAAGAATTAAAACTAAGAAAAATGAGTCAATCAGTCCATTAATAACAAATATTTTAAAACAAGAAGGTTATTAAATGCCGTTAAAAAAAGGCTATTAAATAATTTAACAATCACATAAGGTTATTAAATAATTTTATAATAATCAAAACAAATAAAATATTAATAAGGAATGCTTTCTTTTTTTACTTGTATGATTTTCAGTTTCTCCTTGATTTATTTTTTTATGCACTTACATCTACATATCAAACTTTTTATTAAGAATCTATATAGGTGATAACAATAGTATAAACATTACAAGTGTTGCACATAATTGAAGATAGTAAAAGGAAAATTACGAAGGTGAATTTTACATACCAAGAGTGGTGAGGGATTTGTGGAAGAAAGGTGCAACGCGAGGCGTGATATCGTGAGTTAGATTCATGGGTTTAGACTTGGCTTTGCTCATCATTTGTTCCATCTCTTTGAGATCTCCGTACATGAATCTATAAGGAGTACCCTTGAGTCCTTGATCTCTTAGAAACTTTTCCATCTTTTTTGGTTTGAACCACAACCAATTTAAGACCCTCCATGTATAAAACAAGAAGATTGTTGCAAGTCCAAGAACGCAAATTTTTGCACTTGTATCCATGGCTACAAGGAAATGGTTTTGATCTTTTGAAGCTAGTGATGATATGAAAGGATTGATGAAGGGTATTTATAGATAAGAGACTCTATTGACATTCTAAAAATCCTTATTTCATTAATTAAAATCCTTATTTCATTAATAACATGACATGTGGCTTTGACTCATCATAAAAAAAATAAAAATAAAAATTCTCTGTTTCGTTTTTCAACTTTTATTAAAAATGTAGTTTTATTTTTCTTTTATAACTTTTAATATAATATATATCTTATGTATGATTAAAAATATACCACTACAGTTGTTTTTTATATACGTATTGATATGAATTTTACTAAAAACGGAGTCGTATAAGAATAATATTTATTTATTTATTTTTCCTACAAACAAATGTTTTTTTTCTATTTCTTTTACCAACTTTTTATTTAAAATATAGTTGTATTTTTCTTTTATATTTTTAAGAAAAGATGTTATATATTATAGCATTTAAAATATAGTTGTATTTTTCTTTTATAATTTTTTATAAAAGATGTTATACATTATAGCACCCCGCACATGTTAATAGAATACGTCATTTCATTAATTATAAAAAAAAATACAATGAGTAATATCAAAATCAAGCATTAATTTCATTTGCCAATGATCCTTTGGTGGAGTGGTGGAAATGACCTATTAATTTCATTTGCCAATGTGAGTGGTCTCAGGTTCGATCCCCACCTCCATCAAAAGGTGAGGCATTGGGGTTATTCCCAACCCAAGGATGGCAAGGACTCCGGTTCAAGCCTGAGGGAACCCGAGTTTTCTATTACGGCGCATTTACTCCAGCGGGTCGTTCTGTCACAAAAGGCGGTCGATTCGTGTGGAAGGTGCAACTCCTGTCAAGTGGCAGGGGGTCGGGAATTTCTCGGGGAAAGCAATGTCTCATTTCTACCGAGGTGTGGGCCCCGTTAAGACAACATAGTACTTGGGACAGAAATGAGGCGGACCTGCGACTTGCGGGTGTGTATTAACCGTCTATTGTAAATTACACCTTTAAAAAAAAGCATTAATTTCATTTAAAAAAAATACTTTAACTTAAAATGACTCGAGCCCACTAAATAACTATATACATCCCATTCTTATTTTATTTAATGTTGTCTCTCCGTTTCATTGATACCATTTATTTTTTGTTTCTTGGTCTACAAACGTAAGGCTTTTTTTCTATTTCTTTTACCAACTTCTTAAAACAAAAAATTGTTATCAATGGGATTTGAATCCTCATCTATAGAAAAACAAAGCCTTATCTAACATTTTGATATCATTACGTTAAAGACTCTTTTGTACCAACTTTTATTTAAAATATAGTTTTATTTATTTTTTTATAATTTTTAATATAAGATGTTATATATTGGAACACCCTCTACGTATTAAAAATGACGTGTCATTTATATAGTAAAGAAAATTTAATACATCATTTCATTAATTATTAAAACATTACAAAGGTTTACTACAGTATTGTCAAAATTAAACGTTAACTAGCGACTACTAACACTAAAGTTGCAGCGTGTTAATACGAAGAAATTAAACCAAAACGTAAAACATATAAAAAATAACTAAGTTGTGGGATTGGAGCGTTACGATGAACCTGTCAAACGGGAAAAAATAGACGACGTAAAAACCTTTAACTACACACACAGTGTGCCGTGTTTAACCAACACGCACAACTTATAAATGCACACACTTGGCAACATGTACAACTTATAAATGAACAAACTTGTTGCTAAATAATATATATATATATATATATAAACATATATAAATAAAATAAATTAACATAAAAAACTACTAAAGCAACATGTACAACTTATAAATGCATACATTTGTTGTAAAATAATAGTATATAAATTTCATTTAAAAAATTGATCTTGAATCCTTGGAACCCACTAAATAACTATATACATCTCATTCCTATTTTATTTAATGCTAGTTTAAATCATACCATTTAGTTCTATTAATAATAACTATGATGAATTCAAATTTAAACTTAAAAGATTCATAACCATGCACTGTTTATATTATTTATGACATTATTTTAAATTAACTACATTATTTTCATCTATGCCTACCTATTATATATTTGTCTTTACATTCATTATAATGTATTAAAAGTATAAACAATATTGATTTATCTTATAACTGAAATTTGAAACATAGATCTAAAACAGTGTTTCTATTGTTGTTGTTGTTGTTATTACAATACTACAATAATGAATTAAAAGTATAAACAATATTGATTTATCATATAACTGAAATTTGAAACATAGATTTAAAACAGTGTATATATTGTTGTAATTATTATTATATACTACCATTGGTTAACCAAATGATAAAGAAGATAGCCTAGTCATTTTTTTATTTTTTTAACGACAAATTTCTATCATTCTTGTTGTCTGTGAGACTTGAACCTAAGACCTCCCATCTCAAGGTGTTTAAAGGATTTGTCTTTGCCAATGAGCGACACTCATTGGTAGTAGCAAGTTCTTATATACTCTAGTTTATAGCTGTATGTTTAGTTAGGTAATCGTATTCAAAATTCAGAATTCAGGAAGCCAATAGAATGACTACGAGTTACTATATTAAGGCCTAAGATTACAGAAGGATAATCATGAAAATTGATCAGAAGTTTATATCTTAACTCAACGTCTACCCTAACCTCACATGTCTTATTTTAGTTAATGTTACTTTTCTATAAGATAAGGCAAGAGCTCTAATACTAAAACTATAAAACCCCACATGTGCCATAGTTGATATATCGTTTATACGATCATCAAAAATCAATACTTCATTACATTAATTATAAAAACATTACAAAGATTTTCAATAATGTCAAAATCAAACATTAAATTCAATTAAGAAAACCTAAATCTTGAGTCCTTCCTACTATACTAAATGACTTTCCTAAACATTCAAAGATTTAAATTCATTTAAGAAAATCATTAATTCAATTCTGAGTCCTTCCTACTAAATGACTACATACATCTCCTTCATATTTTATTTAATGCGACCATTTAATTCTATTTTTTTTTTTTTTTGAACGGCCAACAAAAGTTTTATTAATTCCTAGCCAGCGGCTAGCACCAAACGTACAATCACCAATTACACCACTTACTATCTAAAACATCCGATTACCAATAACTACCGAAAACCTTAATTAGAACACATCAAAAACCCGCCATTGTTCCCAGGATATCTCCGAAGCTTTAGACCGATTCTTGACCCAAAGAAAGCTCTTTGACTTTATCTCCTCAACTATGCAGGTAACTATTTTTTCTTTTCCAGAAAACATAAGCTCATTCCTCATATTCCAAAGACTCCAAATTGTTACCTGACAAATTGCATGAAAAGCCTTCTTTTTCTTTCTAGAACCACCAAGCTGTTTGTAGGATTCTAATATATCTTTTAGACTAAAAGCTATTATAGTATGACATTTACACCACTGAAAGATAACTTGCCAGACCACCTGAGCATATCCACATGAAACGAGAAGATGGTCGCTTGTTTCCGGATACTCCCGACAAAGAATGCACTCCGAAGTTTGTATCGAGATGCCCCGTTTAGCTAAGGCGTCCCTAGTTGGAAGTCTCTCCTTCTCCGCTCGCCATGCAACTATACCGACCTTTTTCGGTACCCAATTGTTCCATTCCACGACATAAGGCGGATCAGGCCTATTATGACAATGGAGTACCTTTTTAACACTAGCAACCGAGAACAAATTTGAAGGATCCATCTTCCAGAACCACCTATCTTGACCGCTTCTAGCCGAGACTCCCACTAAAGTTGAAGAAAGAAGCTGGGGTTCCTGTAACTCATCGACACCAGTCAACTGCCGCCTCCAGACCCAACTCCACATAATCCCGTGGTCGCCAACTTGCATCCTATCAGCTACGGAGCACCATTTATCTTTCTCCAATTGAAACAATAATGGAAAAACATTTAGCAAAGGCTCAGACCCAGCCCAAGTATCCACCCAAAAAGCCACTGACGATCCGTCAAAGACTTCCCCAGTTAAGTTTCTACCGATATCGACCCCCTTATTAACTAATAATGGGGCAATGCTGTATATTTGTTTCCAAGGACCTGCATTTGCTAATTTCACTGGTATAACGTTCCACGATCGTGAGTTATTATGAATGGCCCATACTACTTTCCTCCACAAACTATTCGGCTCCGTCTTGAATCGCCACCACCACTTCGCAAGCATCGCGAGGTTTGCATCCCGTAAGGATCCGAAGCCCAAACCGCCATACTCAACTGGTGCTACCACGTGATCCCAAGCCATCCAACTCATTTTTGAATCTTCTTCTGTCCCACCCCAAAAGAATATACGTCGGAGCCGTTCTAATTCTTTCAACACTTGGACAGGAGCTTTGTACAAAGAGAAGAAATAAGTGGGCAACGAACTAAGCACGGCTTTTATCAACGTTATTCTCCCACCGTATGATAGCGTCTTAGCTTTCCAGATCGACAACCGACTCTTGAATAGATCAATAATTGGCCTCCAATTCCTTACTAAGTTCATATTAGCTCCCACGTAAAACCCGAGGTATTTGAATGGGAAAGATCCTTCTCTACATCGAAGCAAATTTGCCATGGCTGCCAATTCCACTTCAGATACTCCAACCCCATATAGCCGACTTTTAGAAAAATTGACTTGAAGACCGGATGTTAAGAAAAAACCTCTAAGGATACGACGAAGATTAATTGCATTGGTTGCTGACTACTCACCCAAGAAAACCACATCATCTGCGTAAAGAAAATGTGATAGTGCCGAACCTGCATTGTTACATCTAATACCATGAAACAACCCAACCTCCGAAGCCTTCTTCATGATCCCAGAAAGTGCTTCCATAGCGATTAAGAAGAGGAACGGGGACAGTGGATCTCCTTGTCGGAGCCCCCGTGAGCATTCGAACTCCGCTGTAGGCGAACCGTTGACGAGGACAGACGCCCGGGCTGAATGAAGTATTGCCAAAATCCACTCCCGCCACTTGTTTGGGAAGCCCATTTGTTCCATAACGATATCTAGAAAAGACCAATAAAGAGAGTCATAGGCTTTATGGATATCTACCTTAAAGATTATACCGGTTTTCCGCGATTGTTTCAGCCAAGAACAAATTTCGTTCAACATAAGTGGCCCGTCAGTAATATTTCTCCCACGCAAGAAAGCTGTCTGCTCCTCGGAGATAAGCTGCCCGATGACTCGCTTCAGGCGGTTGACAAGAACTTTGGATATTACCTTGTTGATACACCCAATGAGGCTGATAGGACGATAATCTGATGGTTTTAAGGGGTCTTTTACCTTGGGAATTAACGCAATAAAGGAAGACGAACAGCTTCTATTAATGTGCGGATTGGCATAGAATTCTTCGAATAATTTTACAAAGTTGACTTGTAACCCATTCCAACATCTCTTTAAGAATTTAAAGTTGAATCCATCAGGCCCTGGGGCCCTGTCGCCATCGCACTCCCATATTGCATCTTTTATCTCCATAAGGGTGAAAGGAGAAATTAGGCTATCACCAGATTCTGGCGATAGGACTGCCAAATTTGGGCAGTTTAGCAGTGGCCTAACCTCCTTTGGTTCCGTAAAAAGCTGAGCGAAAAAATCCTGGAATTTTTGTTTAATGACAACCGGGTTGGTAATCCATACATCGCCATCAAGCATTCCATTTATACGGTTAGAGCTTATATTAGCATTTACAGTACAGTGAAAGAAACTCGAGTTTTCGTCGCCATCCACTGCCCACCTTGCTCGAGATTTTTGTCTTGTGTCCGCAATCTTTTGTTTATCCACCTCTGCCATTAGTTGCCTGAGCTCTAATCGCTGATCCAATTCAAACTGCTGGAGCAATCTTTCTTCCGCCACAAGTTCTAACTCCGCCACCTTTGTTTTCCAATCATTATACAACCCTTCCGTTTTCTTTTTTTCCGCTGAAACCCACTCTTTTATTCTGTTTTTTAACCAGCGGAGCTTTGTGGCAAGACCAAGATCTGCCGGACCATTAAAAACAAACTTGCTACATTTTCCATTCACAAACGCCATGAATCCATTCATTTCCAGCCAAGAATTATAGAATCTAAATGGGACATGCCCGAAATCCGTTGGAGTAGTTGTTAGTAGGAGCGGTCTGTGATCTGAAAATCGTCTTTCCAATGCCGTAAGGGCTGCTCCCGGCCATTTTTCTAGAAACCCAATGCACACAAGGAACCTGTCAAGCTTTCTCAGTTTGTCGCCTCTATCCGAAATATAGGTGTATTTTGCTCCACCCATATCATATTCGTTAAGAGCAGCCGAAAGGATAAAGTTATTAAAAGCTTCCGCATTTGAAGCCACGAATTCCGAATTAAGTCGTTCCTCTGGTTTCCGAACATCATTGAAATCCCCCAAAAAGACCCACAACCCTTGTCGTGAATTCCTGAGGAGCAACAAATCCGACCACAGATCTTTCCTCCACGACGCATCGTTTGGAGCATAAACATTGACCAAATTCAATCTAATACCAGAGGGAATAAGAAAACCACAGACACAAAGAAAATACCTGTGTTTTATTGTTTCTTCTTCTGAAAAAATGGTTGGGTTCCATAACGATACCAGTCCACCCGATCTCCCATGCGAGTCAACTGAAGCCAAGTGAAAAGCTGATTTACCCCACATCTGATTAAAAAGATACCCATCCGAATTACCGATTTTTGTTTCCTGTATACACAGAAAGTGCACTCCCTGACTAGTCTTAATTCCCCGAATCCAATCTACTTTCCGGGGATCCCGGACACCTCTGAGATTTATAGATAGAATATTCATTGTAAACCGATTTGTACACCTTCACCATTAATAATATCCCTCAATTCTTCCTCAAACCCGTTCAGTTGCATACCAACTTGCTGACCGATGCTGATTGTGGCTCCAATCTCTTCGTCGCGCTGAGTATCAGCCGTAGCCGGAGAAGCGGATTGACGGTGGTGTTCTGATGACAATCTGGTAGGAGGCGATAACTGGGGGGAGTGACCCGGGTTACAGGGAACCGGGGTAGGTGTGTCACAATTATTACTAGGACGATTAAGATCGATGGATCCCTCTGATGCCTCTTCTATTGTATGCCTGGGCCTGGTGACATTACCTTGGATTGAGCCCACAGAAGGTGGGCTCCTAACATTGCGATCTCTTTTACCCAGTTGTAAATTCTTATAAAGCCCAGGAGTATTACTAGGCCCATTATGCTCCTTGGTCCCATTCGAACAATTAATATCCTGGGGCCCAGTGTTAGCCGCCACTGCATTGTCTGGGGCCTCAATATTTCTCGGCACACCAACATTTTCCATCTCTACCCCACATGCATTGTCCTCTTGAAAAATGCACCTAGGGTTAAGAGACGGCTGCACCATGTCCCCATGCAGATTATTTTCCCCATGCAAATAATCAGAACTGTTAGTTTGAACACCATTAGGTGACTTTTGATCTTCCTTTGGCTGTTCAGTTTCTTGAGGACTCCGGCCACCGTCCGGCGGCTCATGTCGCCTGATTTCCCCGTCTTCCATGTCATCCTCCATATTCTCTTCGACACTGTCGTCGGATTCCCACCCATTGTTATCCACAAACTTTTCTCCATCCAATTCTGGTTTCCAAACGCCCACGTCTTCAATGACCCAGACAACAAATCTTCTTTCCTTCCAATTTAGCACCACAGACTCTTCAATTCTTCTACCGAGGGGAGCCAGAACCATTACTGTGCTATCTGCGTTGTTAGATTCTTCCCAAGAGAACGAAGATTCCTGTATGACCTTACCAAAGAGGCTCCCTATTTGGTCAAAAAGCGCATCATCTCTGAGATGGACCGGAACACCGGTAATCCAGAGGGACGCAACCCTATCCATAGGAAGATCCTTACCGTTCCACACGTGGAAACGAGTGAATATGTTCGACAAACAATCAGCGTGATTGCTCATAATGTCTCTAACTCTACCGGAGTCACCGAGTGTGAGAAGTACACTTAGTCCTCCGACATATGACAGACCATAGTTCTCCAGACCACCATTACTTAAAATTAGATTTAGGCTGTTGAGAGTTCTGATATCTTTGACAATGCCATGGATTGATCGTCCCATGCAGTGTAACGGGTACTTAGAGCCTTTGGTATTGATTGTAATCGTCTTTGAGCCCAAGTTGTTAACCTGGCAATCCTTTCGAAATAGGTCAGCGTAAGAACGCCCTTCCTTAACCGTTGCTCCTCCGGAAGAAGCTCCCATGTGGGTTTGCTGGTTTGCATGAGTCGGATCTTTTGGCTTCCATATTTTCTCACCAATAATCTTAGACGTATAGATAAACTTTTTGTGGTTTTTATCATATTTTGCCAGGGCGACCGATACTTTTGCTTCGAGTATTTTTACAGTGTTCATAGCCACCAGAGTGGCATCCACGTTTTCTACTCCCACATAACGGATGAAGCTGAAACTATTCCCTCTTTTATCTTTTTTACGGGCCACGTATGCATCTGAGACATAACCATGAGGTTGAAACGCACGCCATAGCAGCATTTTTGAAGTTCGTTCAGGCAAATTCTGCACCAGGAAAGTGATTTCCACACCATTGCCTCTACTTTTCCTGTTCTTTTGGTACTGAACTTCTGACCAAGGGGTATCCCCATCCGCCTCACCTTCCAACGCCATACTTCTAAGACCAGGCTCGACCATTTAATTCTATTAATAATTATGTTAAAAATAAATTATGTTCGTCATCAAAGTTATCTTTAAATACTTTTCTTTACATTCTTAAATGAATAATAACAATACTATCGATTTATCATATAATTGAAACTTTAAAAAAAATGTTATTCTTGAAAAATGTTATTCTTGAAAAATATCGGATTGTTGCATATATAATAAAAAAAATATACTACAATTGTTTTTTAATTTACGTTCTAATATAAACTAGTTTTTTTAGGTAAAACAAACGTGATTTGAAAAAAATAAAGCATATTGTTTAGAAAGCCAAACCATTAGAACGATTTAGTTTATCATAATATCATACCAAATAAATACTTTATTTAGAGTACAACTTCGTTTTTAACAAAACTTATAACAGAATGTGTGGGAAAAAATCAAGCACAACTACGTACTTAAGTTTTTAGAAAAAAGTTATAAACGTAAATTAAGAAGTATCAAATTTATCGATAAATTAATATATATATTTTTTTAAAGAAAAAAATAATTATTAGAAAAATGGTATAGGAAATATATGGTTTTAAAAAGCGGGGAAAATAAAAATATGTTATTAAAAGTAAATATAATAATAAACTATTATAATATATTAAATAAAAGAAAACAAAAAACTATATATTGTTATAAAAATTAAAGTTACTATTCATCGTCCTTCGTCAACAGATACCAAATAAATACTTTATTTAAAGTACAAATTCGTTTTTAAAAAAACTTATAACAGAATGTCAGGAAAGAATCAAGCACAACTACGTACTTAAGTTTTTAGAAAAAAGTTATAAACGTAAATTATTAAAGAAGTATCAAATTAATCGATAAATTAATATATGTTCTACAAAAAGAAAAAAATTATTAAAAAATGGTGTAGGAAATATATGGTTTTAAAAAAGAGAAAAAAATAAAAAAATATGTTATTAAAAGTAAATATAATAATATATTATTTTAATATATTAAATAAAAGAAAACTAAAAAACTATATATTATTATAAAAATAAAGTTACTATGCATCGTCCTTCATTAACATTATTTATATAATTTAAAAAAAATAACTATATCAACCTAATATATATATATATATATATATATATATAGGGTGGGGTTCATGCGAGAACCGCGAGAACCAATGTGAACGGATGGCAATTTTGTAAATAATAAAAAAATTCTAAAATCCCGCTCCCCGCATACGGACGTCAGTATTTAAATAAACTATGATCGATAATACAATTTCAAGTCTAACAACTATCACAACCAAGCACAACTCTCCCAATCAATCGATTTTTCCCCAAAAAATCTCATAAACATCAGTCCGATACTCACCAACGCTCACAATTCCAGCCGTTTATCATCAATATTCGCCATACGATCATCGTCGCAAGTCAATCGTCGACCGCACATTAGTCGTCGGCTCGAAATTAGGGCAAAAAACGGCCATAACGAATCGATTTAGAGCAAAAACAGTCATAATCGGCGAGGTTTATTGCACGAAGAGGGATATTACGAAGAACATAAGTCGTTGCATCGATTTACGAACTTGAAAGTTTATACAGCCGATGTAAGTTCATACAAAGTTCTTATGTGCATGTTCATGTAGATTACAGCCGATTATGTGCTTGTTCATGTAGATTACAGCCGATGTAGGTCAATACGATTATGTGTTTGTGTTTGATTTGGAATGCACATGTTGTTAAGATCTGATTTTGGTTTTGATTGTGTTTTTACGTTTGAATTAAGATGAAGATGGATGAGTTGTGCAGCGGAATTAAGATGGAAACAAACTTTGCACATAATCAAACGAGAGAATTGCTTTAATCAAACATTTTTCACAAGGAACCGAAAGATTGAATTTATTTCAATAACGATTACAATGCAATGTCTGAATACAAACTCCCCCTCAGCCTGAGCTCACAGTGTTTGTTCGTGCAGGAAGAAGATTTTGCAAAGAGCTAATAGAACAGTGCTCTAATAGAACAGTGCAGAGCACTGTTCTATTTATAGGCACGAGCAAACCACTGAAGCATCTAAGCTGACGTCACCATGAAAGTGACATCTAACATCCTAACAAACTCTAACCTCTGATCTATACAACCTCTGCTATGCTAAACTACTATTATTACATTTCAATACATTAAGACATCTAAACTACTGCTGCATCCTTCCACTGATGTGAACCCAGCAGTACTTGTCATGATCAGCAGAGCTTGACTCAAGGCAGTAGATTGAACAGCAGAGCTTTGGTCTTCCATTAGTCTTTTACTTGATCAGCAGTTTATAGGTCAGCAGTTTGTACGATCAGTAAATAGGAGGTCAGCAGATGTTGAAACCACTTTCAAGGGGAGAGACTTGTATACATAACATCTGCTTATTCTGGATCCACTGCTCTGATCCAGTTTTGGCTTTAATTATCTGTTCCTTTGATAGGGTTCAATCCCAACAATCTCCCCCTGGAACAGATAATGCCAAAACCCTTCATTATTGTGGAACTTTATTGCCTCATCAATAGTTCCCTTATCTGACATTTAAGTTGTAACTCAAAGTCTAGGGCATCTGTGTCATCTTCATCCCTACTAAGTGGAAGATCAAGGAGATCCTGCATATCTTCAAGACTTAGGCCAAGTGCTTGTTCCCTTGATATTTTCTTCACTTCTCCACTAGACCTGAACATAGTCAGTACAAGGGTCTGTTTGTCAGTTTCCCACTTTAGTACTTTTGAGCCTGGTGGGTTTCTTGGGAGATTTTTATTGGATGAGGTGTTTGGAGATGCCGGCCTATTGATGACTGTCTGAGCAGTACTTGCAGGTTGATTCAAGCCAAGAGTATCAGCTATCATCTGCTTAATGTCTTCTTTTACAAGCTCATCTCCTGCCATTAATTCTGCCACTGTTTCAGTAACCAACTGTTTTTGTTGCTTTCTTTTGTAGATAGCAGCACCAGCTGGAGCAGTAGCTCTCCTGATTTGCAGTTTTGATGGTCTTTTTGAAACCTCTGCTTCAGGATACTCAGGCTTTTGTGGAGCAGTAGGATCACTCTTTCTTAATTTCTCCAAGCTTTTGTAAGTAGCCCTGACTCTATCTTCTTTCCATCTCAATACTTGATTCAAAGACCCATAATTAGCAGCAGCTAATTCCTCTTTCATTCTCCTCAGCTCTACCTTTTTTATCAGGTACATTCTTTTTGAACTGTGCCCAATCTGGAGGAGTGTGCTTGACCTTATTCTTGATCATATTTTGAATCCTGGCTGCTTCACTTTCAAGATCAAGAATGGTCCACTCCTTGTACATATACTTTTCTCCCTTGTACTTCTTGGTTGCCATGATGCTTTCAATGTAGTCTTTTCTTAGAGTTTCATCTGCTCTCTCTGAGATTTGTTGACAAACATTTTTTTACAAATTGCTCTAAGGATCTGACTTGAGTAAATAGAAACTGGTAATGCCTTTGAATTTCTTTGTCAGTTTTTCCTTGAGAGTTTCTTTTGGAGATATCCTCTGCCTGTTTAGCCTTAACTTTTAAATATTCTTCAATGTTGTTAGGCCTTGGATATCCTTCAACTGATGGCAACTTCCTTTTAGCAGGGTCAACCTCATAGTAGAAGGATTTGATCTCTTCTCTAACTGCTTCAAGTTCTAGAGGAAATTGGACACCTGCAGGAGTAATGACAGGGATTGATTGTTGTACTGGATCTGATGAGAGAGGAACAGGTTTGGGTATTGTAACAAGTGATATAGATTTTGAAGATGTTGGTGGTGGTGGTGATGGTGAATCATCATCTGGTATGAAAATCCTTCTCCTGTTTATTATAGGAGAGGCTGAGGATGTCTTGGGTGGAACAGTGGTGGTGATTTGTGTGGCACTGGTTTGTGATTGACTAACAGTTGTTGAAACAACTGGTGTTTCAACCACTGTTGTCATTACAACAGATGTTGTAACATCTGTTGTCTTCTGCTTTTTGGCAGGAGGAGATGGTGGTGAGGTTGTTTTTGGTGATGATGGTGGTGGTGGTAAGGCAGTGGTTGTGGTGTGTGTTGAAGTGGTGTGTGTTGAAGTGATGGCAGATGTTGAAACAACTGAAGTACCAGCAGATGTTGATACAGCAGGAGTTACAACAACTGTTTGGGTGGAGGTTTGATGTTGGGGCTTTTGGATGGTGGTTTTGGAGTATGCTTTGTGAGTCTGGATGGTGTGGACTTGGGTTCCCTCACTTTTCTAGTGAGATTTCTTTTTGGCACAGGATTTTTAACATCCTTTGGCACAGAACAACCCTGCGCATTCAGCTCCATGTAAGTTTTTTTCTCCTCATTCCATCTTGACATATCATTTGCCTCTCTGTCCCTTTTTACACTTGCTATAGCTTCATCAAGTGCATTTTGGGTAACATCAACCTTTTTGCAACCATCTGGCAGGGGAATTTTTCTGGTCATAGCATCCCTTTCTGGTTCAATGTAAAGACCATCATCTATTCCCTTCTTCTTCCACTCCTGAATTTTCTCCCCCTTTTTGGCATTATCTGGGGGAAGTTGATCAATAAAGAGAACTGTTGGAGGAGCAGTGCCAGTGGTTTTCAGTATTTGGGCCTTGAGAGCCTTGATGTCTGCTTGAGTGTTCTTGAACCTAGACTCCATTGTGTTTCTCAGCTCTTGTACATGTATTGCATGTTGCTGATCAGCCATTTGTTTTTGTTGTTGGAGAAAAGGTTGAAATAGATTCCAGAGCTCATTTGCAGCAGGTGCTTGTGGTGGAGCAGGTGCTTGAGGTGGAACAACAGTGGATTGCACCTTTTGTACTTTCAACAACTGCTGCAGCATTTCTTTGATTTCTGCAACCGAAGTATCCAGCTTTTTAACACGTTCCGTCAATTCAAGGTACTTTAAACCATCACCCAATTTAATGGGATCATCTGATTTCCCACTAGCAGTGGTTTTATCAGTGGTTGAGGTAGGGAGTGTGCTCCAAACATTAACCACTGATGCCCCTTTTTCTTGGTACTGGGGTCTTCTTCCTTCAACACTTGACAACCTTTTGATGTTGCCAGTGGTCAAAACAAATCCACTGGTGGATGTCAGAGGTGCTATGGAAGGAATTGCCTCCAAGGAAGTCTTATTGATGTAACCACTGTCCAAATGTAAACCAGTGGGTTCAACATTTGTAGTGGCTGCTTCACTTGGAATACCACCAAGAGTTACTTGTAACTCAAGGGGTGTAACCTCCTCAGGTTGTGTTGGTGGGTTAGCAAAGATTGATACATCAGACCCAGTCATTTGTTGAGGCATGTTCTCATTGATAGGTGATATAGAAGGAGTGGTCTGTGCCTGATTCAAATCTATTGCATCCAACAAAAGTTTAGTTGGTGGTGGAATTGTGTAGGTGAGGTTGGGTGTAGAAAGAGAGTTTGCCCCGGGCATTGGACTGTGGATGATGGAAGCAAGTGATTCCAGAGCATCATATTGTGGTGTCCCTATTTGTACAACCTGTTCTTTTTTAGAAGAAACAGGAGGAGTTTCAGGTATGGGTTGAGATATTTTTACCAACTGCTGTGAGGAAGAAGCAGCAGTGGTTTCTTGTGACTTTTGTGCTGTCACTGGCAGTTGCTCTGGTATCTCATCCTCCAGAGTTGCCTTTTTAATAGGTTTGGGGGGTTTTTGAGTTTTCTTTTTGTTTGGCTTTTTGGTGATTAAAGGTGTGGGTTTCAAAGCAGTTGTTTTGCTACTTTGATCACCTTGAGCAGTGGGCTCAGCAGCAGATACCTGAGGAGCAGTGGTAGCTGCTAAATTCTGCTCAGGCACCTCTGCTTGTGTTTTGCAAGGTGTTGACATTCTTGTAAAAGTTTCAGCAGTTAAGCTGTGCATTTGAAAATAGTCACCTTGTTTTATTGCAACCTCATCCTTACCAAGTTTCTTTTCAAAATAGTAACTTAAAAATCTTGGAAACAGTAAGAATGATTTTGTTTCAACATTTTTAACCAAATCATTAAAGATTACCTGAGAATAATTAAAAAAAAATTTGAAGAATAGCATACCCCAGGTTTTGAATCTTTAATGGTATTTCATTAAAAGCAGTGGTTTTGTTTGAAACACACATTAGGAGGGTATGGAATAAAAATCTTGTTGCAGGAGGGAAGAAACCTTTTTGTAAGGTATCCCTTTTCATCATTGTATCTGCATACCCTCTTTCAATAAAGTCAATTTTTAACTCGTTTTTAGGAAAAGAAGTTATACCTTTCTGATCATCGAGTTGAAAGACCCCTGAGATGGATTGTGGTGTGATTTTGATAGCTTTACCCTTTAGAGAGGAGTTAATGGCTATGACAGTCTCGCCTTGTTTGTCAAGGGTTACATTTTTCCAAAACTCCCTTTGGGTCGCCAAGTAAATGGGTGCATCTGCTATAAGCAAAGTTTTGTACTTTGACGCAGACATGAGATCAATGATGGAATCAAAAACCTCGGTGGTGCCGGGTTTTGTGAGAAGACCCAGAAGATTGTGAGATGGTTTGTGCGGAATTTCAGTGGATTTGGCCTTTTGAGAGGCCTCTTTTGAGGATGATTTGGAAGTGGGTTTTGTAGATGGCTTCGATTTTGTCATTTTGGAGATGATGATCGAAGAAGGTTGTGAAGGAATTTGAAGAAAAACTGCTTTGAGAAGAGAATTTTTATGAATTCAATTCGACAGTACAACCCTGTGTGGGTTTTGAAAGGGGGTTTTATAGGGAAAAGTGAATGCTGGCGTGGCAGCGGTTACAAAAGTACTGACCACTATGTACGGCCCACATGCCAACCCCTGATGAAATGAAGGACAATACTTTTATGAAAGTTACTGATGAAAGGCCGTGGTTACAACGGTAACAAATGGAAGAAGTGGATGATTTTTACTATCAGTGGATAGCATATCAGTGGATAGAACACTGATTTTGAACAACAGTGTTTACCAAGGAAATGTGAGAACAGGGGTTGACTTTCAGCAGTGGACAGACTTTGAAGTAGAGCAGACTTTTGAACAAGCAGTGGTTATGGCAGACTTTTAAGGATTTTAATGAAAACTTCATTTTTAGCTATTTTTAAGGATGGATTTTTGATTTTCTGAAAACATTTTAATGCTTTTATTCATAGAAAAACAAGATTGTGCTTGTTAGTCCATGTTTAGCATGCCAATCCTAGAGACCAAGCTTTCAAAGGTAGATGTATCTAATGTTTTTGTAAGCACATCTGCCAGCTGGTCTTTAGTTGGAACATGATGCAGAGAAATCAAACCGTTTTCATAGCAATCCCTCACAAAGTGATGTCTGATGTCGATGTGTTCGGTGGTTGAGTGGGAAACTGGATATTTGATGATATTTTATGTTGCCTGGCTATCCAACATGAGTGGGGTCTTT
Organism: Helianthus tuberosus; assembly: GCA_030545235.1. NCBI lineage: Eukaryota > Viridiplantae > Streptophyta > Magnoliopsida > Asterales > Asteraceae > Helianthus > Helianthus tuberosus. Next base: position 176,832,995 of record CM060443.1, read on the forward strand.
AAGACAGTGATACCAAAATCCAGCAACTGATTTTGAAGCCACAGGAGTTGGGCTGTACAGCTTGCAGCAGCAATGTATTCAGCTTCAGCAGTGGATGTTGAAACAGCTGCTTGCTTTTTGCTTTGCCATGAAACTAAGCAATCACCTAGAAACTAGCACCCTCCTGATGTGGACTTCCTTGTAGTGTTACAGTTAGCAAAGTCACTGTCTGAAAATCCTGAAAGCTTGATATTCCCGTTAGCTGGATACCAGATACCAAGTGTGGGAGCACCTTTTATGTATCTGAAGATCCTTTTTACAGCAATGAGGTTTGATTTTCTGGGAGCTAATTGACTTCTTGCACAGACACATGTTGCAAACATGATGTCTGGCCTAGATGCAGTTAGGTACAATAAAGACCCAATCATGCTTCTATAAAGAGTTTGGTCAATCAGCTCATCCTTTTCATCAGACATGACTAGCTTATTGGTTGCCATGGGTGTACTGCATGGTTTACAATCATTCATATCAAATTTGTTTAAAAGTTCTTTAGCATATTTGCTTTGATGAATGAAAGTTCCATTTTGCATTTGCTGAACTTGGAGACCAAGAAAGCATTGCAGCTCACCCATTGCATTCATTTCAAACTCAGTTGTCATGAGTTGCCTAAACTCTTCACACATTTTATGACATGTGCTTCCAAAAATAATGTCATCCACATAAATTTGGACAATCATTAAATCCCTTCCTCTCCATTTTAAAAACAATGTTTTATCAATGGTACCTCTTTTGAAACCATTTGAGAGTAGAAAGGTGGAAAGAGTTTCATACCAGGCTCTAGGTGCTTGTTTCAGGCCATACAAGGCTTTGTTTAGCCTGTAGACATGATCTGGATAAAATGGATCCTCAAAACCTGGAGGTTGACAGACATACACCTCTTCTTGAATTTTACCATAGAGGAAAGCACTTTTGATATCCATTTGAAACACCTTCATGTTGTGGTTGACAGCAAAGCCCAGGAACAGTCTAATAGCTTCCAATCTTGCTACAGGGGCGAATGTTTCATCATAATCAATCCCCTCTTCCTGTCTGTAACCTTGAACCACAAGCCTGGCTTTATTCTTGACAACAATGCCCCTTTCATCAGTTTTGTTTTTGAAGACCCACTTTGTGCTGATGGGACTTACATCTTTTGGCAGTGGTACAAGCTCCCATACTTGTTGTCTTTTAATCTGTTGGAGCTCTTCTTGCATGGCTTCTACCCAGCTGTTGTCTTTCAGTGCCTCTTGGTACTTGACTGGCTGATGGAGTGATAGAAAACCAGCAAAAAGACAAATGTTTTGGGTTTGACTTCTTGTGAGCACCCCTTCATTGATGTTGCCAATGATTTGATCAGGTAGATGAGATCTCAAGAAGATTAAATCTCCTTGGTATGGTATGATGGCATTTGTTGGTGAAGGCTGCAAATGTGTATCATCTGAGCTAACCACTACTGGTGACTTTGATGATCCAGCAGTGGCTTCAAAAGGTGGTGGAATAGGAGGTAATGGTGTGGACACATGCTGACTTTTATCCACTGTTTGGGGACTTTTGTCAGCAGTGTTTGATGATGTGGAAATAGTGGTTGATGGGCTACTTTGGTCAACAACTGTTGAGGTAGCAGTGGTTGAGCTTTGACAACTGTTTTGTACAACTGATGCTTTTCCCATTGTGGCAGACTTTTGTTGAGGAATGATGATCTCATACCCATAGTCTGGTGATGATTCCTCTAATGGACCTGCACTGTTAGTCTTGACAGCAGTGTTTTCAAAAGTGAATTTATCAAGATCAAACAAATCTGCAGGATTTGCTGGGATTTTCATTGATGAAAGTTCATTGAACTTTACATTCAAAGTCTCCTCCACTGCTTTGGTCCGTGGTCCGTGTGTTAAACTCTTTGTAGGCCTTGGCAGTGGTTGAGTATCCCAGATGATAACCACAATCTACTTTAGCTGCAAATTTTGAGATAGAATCTTTCAAATTCAAAATAAAGCATGGGCAGCCAAATACTTTAAAGTATGAGATCAGTGGTTTGATTTTATACAGAATTTCATAAGCAGTCTTTTTGTGTCTGGGGTTTATTAAAACCTGAATCAGCAAGCATGGTTCTGGCAGCCTCAATTAAAGTTCTGTTCTTTCTTTCAACTACCCCATTTTGCTCTGGTGTTCTAGGGATGTTGTACTGCCTTACAATCCCTTTCTTCACACAGAAGACATCTAACTCCTTATTTTTGAATTCTGTGCCATTGTCACTCCTGAAGACTTTTACTGGAAGGTCAAATTGCTTTTCAACCTGTGTCACAAAGTCTTGCAAAATGCCTGCAGTCTCATCTTTAGAGTGTAAAAAGAAAGTCCATGTAAACCTAGAGAAGTCATCAATAATAACCAAACAATATCTCTTTTTCTTGAGACTCGTGACTTGAACTGGGCCAAACAAATCCATGTGCAGCATTTGCAAACACTGGGTTGTTTTGGACTCTTCAATGGACTTAAAAGAGCTTTTATGTTGTTTTCCTTTTAAACAGAAAACACAGTGCTCAGGACATGAAAACAACTTTTGTGGCAAGCCTCTTACAAGGCCATTTTTTGAAATTTCAGTGATTGTCTTGAGATTTGTGTGCCCCAGTCTCATGTGCCAAAGTTCTGTCTCTTTGTTAGAGGCAGCTGAGAACAGACAGGCATCAGCTCTGGGACACTCTTTTGACATATCAACAACATAAACATTGCCACTTCTTTGAGCAACAAGTTTTGTTTTTTCCAGTTTTTATCATTGCTTCAATCTTTTCAACCATTTCTGGTCCAACAATCCTACAACACTCCTTTGTGAAGAATGACCCATACCCCTTATCACTCATTTGTGAAACACTCAGGAGGTTGAATTTCAGATTGTCTATCAGATTGACATTTTCAAATTTTACATTTCCAGACTGCACTGTACCAGACCCCAGAACTTTCCCTTTACTATTATTCCCAAAGGATATATCACCCCCTCCATGGATTTTGAAATCTTTGAGTAGGGCTTTACATCCTGTCATGTGCCTGAAGCCTGTACTATCTACATACCAAAGGCTATCTAAGCATGCAGAAGCTCCCTGCACATGAAGTAAAAGGATTAGTTCAGTAGGGTTTCCAAAGCCAATAAGGCTTTGGATGGGGTCTCAACAGTGTCTGGGATGGATGCAGATTGATGAACAAGGGTTAGGTCAGGGGTTTGGACAGTTTTAGGACTGTTTCTTTCTAACCACTGTTGTGGGTTTTGCCCAATCACCTGTTGATACCCAAAAGGATGTATGTTCACTTTAGGTTTAGAGGGCCTTTTGTAGGTCTCACAAACGTGTGGAATCCTTTGGTAAGATTGTTGTCCCTTACCTCTTCTGTATTGATTTGCAGCGGGTGCATCAGTAACCTAAACATCTCTTTTGACAGATGTTGATGGACTCAAGGATGTTTTAGCTGATGTTGATGGACTCAAGGATGTTTTAGCAGTGTATTCATTCTTTTTCACATCAAAGTTTTTGAGATACACACATGCTTGAGTTTTGTTGTTTGTTTTACCACAGATGGTGCAACTTTCAGCAGGAACAATGACACTTGTTTTGTTTAGATCATATGCTTTTAGATGAAAACAGTCTTTTGTTAGATGGTTTCTCTTTTCACAAAATTCACAAAACAAGTTATTGATCTTTTCTCTCTTCTTTCTCTTTTCAGACTCCTTTGCAACAGAGTTTTTAACCACTGTTGGGATGTCCTTGAGAGGAATGACTTTAGCTTTTGGAGCTTTAACACCATCAGTGGTTGTGAAATCCATGGGTTTAAAATTTTCAAGAATGTCACACTCGTCAGACCATGAGGGTTTAAACTGGTATTTCTCAATCTCCTCAAAAGTAGAGGATCACACTGGTCTGTCAAGTGTGATTTTGTTACCAAGTTTATCAGTGATTTTCACTTCTTGGCCATTCTTGTTTGTGGGGATGAACTCAGTGGTTACATCAGTGGTTTGAACAGATTTTTCAAAAGCAGTGTTTTCATCATCATGTTTTCTATAACCAACACCAAATTTCGCATTGCTTTTAATCTGTTTTTCAAGCATTACCTCATATCCTTTGCAGGATTCCACCCATTTCTCACATGTGATTTGGGTGGACTCTAACTCCTTTTTGCAAACTTGGTATTTTTCTACCATAGTTTGGAGTTGAGTTTTGGTTATGCTTTGCTCTTCTTTGAGACTGCTGATCTCTTTATCCTTTTCAGCCAATTTGTTGCTAAGCTCTTTTAATGACTTTTCAAATTTAACTTCATCAGTTAAGATTTTATCCCTAAGGTTTTCATTTACCTCTTTGATGTTAGCAAATGCAATAATGTACTTGTCTGAACATAGTTTTTCAAGAACTTGAGGTGATACGTTGGCAGCAGCCATCATGGCACAATCACATTGATGATTTTCTTCATCATCATCTCTTACTTCTTTCTCACCTGCTCTCTTTTCTTCCTCTTCTTCCTTGTCTTCTTTGGACCAGGGGTCTGTCAGTGGTTCAATCAGGGTTTCTGAATTTTCTCCCAGCAGCAATTCACCAGCAACTGCAGTAACCACAGCTTCCTTCAGTCACCTCATCCACTGTTTCAGCACTTAGCTGTTCACCTTCAGTTTCTACCCCCTCTGGTATTGACTCTAATGCCATCAAATAAAATTCATCATTAGAAGGTTCATTAAAAGCCTTGAGTGAAGAAACTTTGCTGATCTGGTTGTACCACTGCTGGAGCAGCTGTTTGAGGTGCAACAGGTTGCACTTGTGCCTGAGGGACAAGGGTTTGAACATACTGAATTTGTGGAACAGTGGTTTGGACATAATGCACAGGCACAGGGGTAGCAGCATAGTGAGCAGTGTTAACATGGGCTACAGGGGTATATTGGGTATAGTGCACAGTGCTTTGATTTTGTGGTCTAGGGTTTGAGCTGGGATGAGTGATTATTGGACCAGTGTTTTGACTTCTGCATTCCCTAGCAAAGTGCCCTAGCCTATTGCACTTGTAGCACTTAATTTTTTATTTATCCAACCCCACCCTTAAATTCCCATGTAACCCTGGGAATTTTCTCCCTGATCTTTTGTAGAATTTGCTTGTTCTTACACTAAGCAAAGCTAATTGATGCAAAATGTCCATCTCTTCTAAGTCAGTGGGATCAAAGTGTTGCAAATCATTGAGTTCAAAGCACAAATTATCTTACATCTGGTTTTCACAATTTGCAGTAAAAGCATAATTTGCAGAGTGAGGATCAGGGTTGTTAAAATTTCCACCAGCAGTTATATCAATGAAGTGATCATAACCCTAATCCTTACCACTACTACCAGATTCTTCCTGACCAAAAAGAGTTGTGCTACCGAATGAATAATCATCAGCAACATTGCCAGACTCTTCCAACTTCTTTTTCTGGTTCAACTCCCTTTCATAGGTCAGGAGACTACCATGAAGTTGGGTCAGGGTCAGATCCTTGAACTCAGCAGAGTTTCTAGTGACAAAAGCTATGGTATCCCATTTTTCTGGTAGTGACCTAAGGAACCTGCTATTTTGAGTTGAATTTAGAAATGTTACTTTAACAAGCCTTAGTTCACTAATGAGACAACTGAATCACTCAAATTGCTGAGTCAGTGATTCACCCTTGATGTGACAAAATGTTTCATACTGCTGATTCAGAATTTCCCTATTGTTTTCAATGACTTCTTCTGTTCCCCCAAACTGTTCCTTCAGTGCATCCCATAGCTCTTTGGCACTGTTACAGTGTAACAGTCCAGCATAGATCTCGTTGGGTAACGCAGAAGCTATGATGCTAAATGCTTTGGCATCGAGTTCGAACTTTTGAAAATCAGTTTCAGTATAGTTTTCAGTTGGTTTAGGAACGAACTTCTTTGCATCCTCAGCACTTGGCACCATAGGAACATGGGGACCAAAAACAACAGACCTCCAACATCCGGTGTTCTGTTGAGCAAGGATGTGACCCATCCTTCTCTCCCAGATGTTGTATTCATTACGTTTAAGCATGGGTGGTTTAAAAAGCGAGCCAATGTTATTCTTATCATCTTGTGATTGTGACGTCATCCTGGTTGTTTTACAGGCACTGGTTAATCAACTTTGATGGTGATTAAACCTTGCTCTGTTTTTCAACATAAACGAACAAACTATCAGTATCAACTTTTATGAGCTGAACTATTTATGTCAAAATGATTGGTAAATCAAATTTGACTGTCCAAGCTCTGATACCAATTGTTAAGATCTGAGTTTGGTTTTGATTGTGTTTTTACGTTTGAATTAAGATGAAGATGGATGAGTTGTGCAGCGGAATTAAGATGGAAACAAACTTTGCACATAATCAAACGAGAGAATTGCTTTAATCAAACATTTTTCACAAGGAACCGAAAGATTGAATTTATTTCAATAATGATTACAATGCAATGTCTGAATACAAACTCCCCCTCAGCCTGAGCTCACAGTGTTTGTTCGTGCAGGAAGAAGATTTTGCAAAGAGCTAATAGAACAGTACAGAGCACTGTTCTATTTATAGGCACGAGCAAACCACTGAAGCATCTAAGCTGACGTCACCATGAAAGTGACATCTAACCTCCTAACAAACTCTAACCTCTGATCTATACAACCTCTGCTATGCTAAACTACTGTTATTACATTTCAATACATTAAGACATCTAAACTACTGCTGCATCCTTCCACTGATGTGAACCCAGCAGTACTTGTCATGATCAGCAGAGCTTGACTCAATGCAGTAGATTGAACAGCAGAGCTTTGGTCTTCCATCAGTCTTTTACTTGATCAGCAGTTTATAGGTCAGCAGTTTGTACGATCAGTAGATAGGAGGTCAGCAGATGTTGAAACCACTTTCAAGGGGAGAGACTTGTATACATAACATCTGCTTATTCTGGATCCACTGCTCTGATCCAGTTTTGGCTTTAATTATCTGTTCCTTTGATAGGGTTCAATCCCAACACATGTGCATAATATTGTTCATGTAAATACGATTATGTGTTTGTGTTTGTTTTGGAATGCACATGTGCATAATATTGTTATGTAAATACGATTATGTGTTTGTGTTTGATTTGGAATGCACATGTGCATAATATTGTTCGTGTAGATTACAGCAGATGTTGTGCATATGTGTTTGTGTTTGATTTGGAATGCACATGTGCATAATCTTGTTAATGTAGATTACATCCGATGAAAGTAGATTACATCCGATGTTTGTTCGGGTAGATTACAGCCGATGTTGTGCATATCTGTTTGTGTTTGATTTGGAATGCACATGTGAATAATATTGGTAATGTAGATTACAGCTGATGTAAGGTTAATACGATTATGTGTTGGTGTTTGATTTGGAATGCACGTGTGCATAATATTGTTCATGTAGATTACAGCCGATGTAAGTAGATTACAGCCGATGTAAGTTCATACGATTATGTGTTTGTGTTTGATTTGGAATGCACATGTGCATAATGTGTAGATTACATCCGATGTTTGTTCGTGTAGATTACAGCCGATGTTGTGCATATGTGTTTGTGTTTGATTTGGAATGCACATGTGCATAATCTTGGTAATGTAGATTACAGCTGATGTAAGGTTAATACGATTATGTGTTGGTGTTTGATTTGGAATGCACATGTGCATAATATTGTTCATGTAGATTACAGCCGATGTAAGTAGATTACAGCCGATGTAAGTTCATACGATTATGTGTTTGTGTTTGATTTGGAATGCACATGTGCATAATGTGTAGATTAAATCCTATGTTTGTTCGTGTAGATTACAGCCGATGTTGTGCATATGTGTTTGTGTTTGATTTGGAATGCACATGTGCATAATCTTGGTAATGTAGATTACAGCTGATGTAAGGTTAATACGATTATGTGTTGGTGTTTGATTTGGAATGCACATGTGCATAATATTATTCATGTAGATTACAGCCGATGTAAGTAGATGTAAGTAGATTACAGCCGATGTAAGTTCATACGATTATGTGTTTGTGTTTGATTTGGAATGCACATGTGCATAATGTGATAACTTATGGTTGTACTTATGGTTTTGGTTCATATTTATGCTTGATTGGTATGCACATGTGCATAACGTGTTGGAATGCACATGTGCATAATGTGATAACTTATGGTTTTACTGATAACTTATGGTTTTACTTATGGTTTTGGTTCATATTTATGCTTGATTGGTATGCACATGTGCATAACGTGATAAATTATGTTTATAATTTGTAGCCGACTTTGTTTTTTGGGTCATGTATAGGTATGCATATGTGCATAATGTGATAACATATGTATATATTGATAAATTATTTCATAGTTGTATGTATGCACATGTGCATAGTTGTAGTTGCATAGTTATAGTTATAGTTATACGCATGTGTTGTTCATATATATTGTTGATAAGATATGTCATAGTTGTATGTATGCACATGTGCATATCTGAAGTTGCATGGTCATAGTTGTATAGATGCATATGCCCGATGTATAGCGGATTTTGGGAATGTATAATGGATTTTGTATATGTAGTTTAAACTAACATACTAACAAAGTAATATAAATTAAAGTTGATATACATTCTCATTGTATACAGTAAAATGGAAAAAAAACAAAGAAAGTTACGTTTGTCCTAAAGCCGAGAGATGAATGGTCGAAAAGAATGCGGGATGCGACAGAAGACGAGCATGCGACTGTTAAGCAAAAAGGTTAGTAAGTGTTGAGAACTTACTGTTAATATTAGTAATGATGCAATACGCGGTTATGCACATGTGCATTATCAGTTTTTTTTTTCAAATGTTATAACTCGCGCAAACGCATTAATTTTATGAATTCGGGTATTTTAAAGGTGGAACAGAACGCACAAAAGCAGACAGAAACGAAATGAGGCAACTAAATGCGTTGATCTAGAAAGAAGGACAAGCAAACGGAAACATGAAGAAACAACCAAAGGTTTGGATGTAACATGTAAGACAAAGAACAAAAGGATTGTAAAATCGCGAAGATCAGTGAAAGACATCAAAGTTGATAACAATGATGGTGATGGTACGTGTAATTGAAAATAATTAATAAAACTTTGAAATGCACATGTGCATTTTTTTACATACATTATATAACATGTGCATGTTATTATGTTAATAAACAGGTTCAAAGAAAGAAGTTGTGTCATCGATAGTTAACAAGACGGGGAGTAAAAAAGGTTACGAGGGTATCTAACTGGCAATCGATACGAACACGCATATCACCACATCAACTTTTGGCGGGGTTAAACACATTGTCTAAACAACAGTTGGTCGCAATAAAAATATGGGGTTTGGCAGTATTATGAAGCTTAAAACAGACAGCTTGCCAGCGAAAATGTCACATTTTGTGGTAGACAAATTTAGCGGTAAAGATATGGCAATCAAGTTGAATGATGGTAACATTGAAGTTAACGAGACTGTTATTAGCGAGTTGCTGGGATTGAGAAACAGCGGGGCTGTTATAGAGTATAAAAAGAAGGAGAAAAAAAAGGATAAAGAGAATGAAGAGAAGAAAGAACATAGGGATGAACAAAAGGGGAAAAAGAATGATAAAAAACAGGGGGCCTGTTATAGAATTTGATGTGAAAGAAGACGAAGATGAAGACGAAGACGAAGACGAAGACGAAAACGAAGAAGAAGACGATAAACATGGGATATTGGCTGAGTGGAACAGTTTATACAAAGGGCGTTCATTGACACCGAGTAGAATTGTCGAGCGATTAAGAGATAACCCAACGGATGATGGCATAATGTTTAAATATGATTTTTTGACATTGTTCATGAATACGATGGTGGAAATAAATAAAGATGGTAGATGCAAAACTGATTTTCTGGAATGCTTGGGTGAAGATGTGGCGGTTGAAGATGTAAACTGGTGCAAGTATATTTGTGATAGCATTAAGATGAGCAAAGATGGATGGCAACGGGATAGCACGTCAAAATATTTTAATGGTGCTCTTACAATATTGGTGGTAAGTTAATTGTTACGTTTGAAATAAAATATATAATTTAATTTGTAATTTTTTTTTGTATAAATTATGATTTTTTTTGTTCACATATGGTAATAATGCACATGTGCAGATGTTATACGTGGATAGAACATTATGTGGGGACATCAATACGGTCCGAACATCGAGTCCATTATCATTCTGGACTAAAGAAATGTTGAGAAGAAGGTAGACATGGGAAATAAAGAATGGCAGTTTTGGAAAAGGGGTGTTACGTGAAGGATATGTCGACACTCAAGTTGACGTGGAGCATGAAACGAAAGAGGATAGAACGAAGAACGTGGAGCAAATGGTAGATAAGTATGAAGGCGAAAAGAAAATGTGACGTTTGAGGTACGTATAATGTTTTAACATGATTTTTTTCTTTGTTTTTATGGAAATAAAACTGTGATACAGCTTTCATTGATTATATTGTTTAAAATAATAATTTGTATTTTGTAGTTTGTATGTGGTTGATATAGATCTGTGTTAGGTTGAGAGACATGTGGTGGGGTTAGTGGTTAGGATATGATGAATATGATACATGTTGTGCAAGCTGATGCACATGTGCATAATGTTGTGTTGATATGAACATATAACTTATGCACATGTGCATACATATAACTTATGCAGATATGATGTATATGATACATGTTGTGTAAGATGATGCACATGTGCATAATGTTGTGTCGATATGAACATATAATTTATGCACATGTTCATAATAATAATTTTAAGATGATTTGTGCAAACTGATGCACATGTGCATAATGTTGTGTTTATATGAACATATAATTCATGTTCTACAAGCTGATGCACATGTGCATAATGTTGGTTTAATATGAACATATAACTCATGCACATGTGCATAACCGTGTTTTATAATGTGATAAAGCTGATGCATATATGCATAATGTTATGTTGGTATTATTAACTTTGATTTATTAATGTGTTATTAATTAGGAGCATGTTTGTATGGTTAAAAGTTTAATGGCTGTGACATTAAGGAAAAAAGACTTGTTAAATAAAGAGTTGGATGATATTTGGTACAAATATCCAAAGAATGAGAAGGTTGAAGAGTTGGTGAGGGAGTATGATAGAACATTTAGAGGTGAAAACAAAATGTCGGTTTTGCTAAGTACAAAGAAGAAGGTTGACAGCAAAGAAAACGAAGTGATGGAATGTGAAAAGGATAAAAAGGTTAATGTTAAAATCAAAGGTGGGATGAAGGTGTTTACAAGGTCAAGAAAAAGAAGTTTAAAAGATGAAGGTGATGTGTTGGACGGTGTATCAAAAAATGACGAATGTGATGCAACGAAGGTGGATGGAGTGACAAAAAACGATGGGGATATAAAGTTAGACAAAGTTGTCGGTGAGACCATTAAGTGGGCAGAAACGGAAAAGGGTGTTATGAAGAGGCAAACACGTAGGAGGAAAGAAGTAGATAACACCGTACCGACTTTTGTGTTGTTGTCGCAAAGCTCACAAAGTTCACCAGAATCAGACATTGGAACAAACGTGCATGCGAGTGTTAAAGTTACAAACGTAAACGTGCATGTGAGTGGTAGAGATACAAATGTGGTTGACATGAATGAGCCATTAAATGACGATGAAAAAAACGATATGGCAATATTTGCTGACAACCATCGACGACAAACGAAGGTATGGACATGTATTATAATGTTAGGTTATTATTTGTTGTGACATAATAGTTTAGAATTACAATCTGATGTACAAACTAATATTGTAGGGTGGAGGGCAAAAAAAGTAATGTGGACGATCAAGAAATAGATGTTGAAAAGGAGAAGAAAGAGGTCAGCCTGACATTCAAGAAAGATTAAATATGCATTAATTTTTATTTATAAATCTGTTACATATTGTAGTATAGGAAGCAATTTGTTTAGAAATGACATAAACTTTTGACATATAAAGCATTTAATCAGTAAATTTGGAATAAATAAGTGGGTTGTTTATACTGTTCGCATGTTATAAGGGTCTGGTTGGTTACGATTGATTAGGTTAGCGGCTGTTGTGGTTTGAAGGGTAGTTAAAAATTTAGTGTAGGTATATGGGCTGATGACTTTTGGCATAAAAGATGGTGTATTGTATATGTAATGTATTCGATGCACATGTGCATACATAACATAACTGATGTAATTTATTGTGACGATTACAGCACAAATATTTTTGAAACCTCACATGGAATGACAACGCGAGCATATTTGATAAACACATTGGAGGATGGGCAATGGATTTCACAAAACGTGATAGATTGTTGGGCGGCTATTTTGAATTATGAAGAGAAAAAAACAATACATCAGGGAAAAGGCGATTATGGTGTTATACGACAACTATCGTAAGTGTGTTATAATTCATGTTTAACAATCATATTTAGGATAGTTATACTTGTGTGTGACATGTATTGATGTAATGTGCAGCCGGAGTTTATGTTGAAAACGAAACAGACAGAAAAATAGGCGTTTGCAACATTAACTTCACACTTGAAGGAGGTTGTTGAATGTAACAATAAAATGTTGGAGTTAAAAGAATTTAACATCATAATAATACCAATGATCGAAAGAAAGCATTTCTATATAATATGCTTTGATTTAGAGAACGCAAAGGTCGAAGTTATTGATAATATGGCGAGTAACCGCGGGTTTTATAGAATGTCAGCAGGAACGAAATTTAAAGAAAATGGAACGCCATCTAAAGTGGTAAGTCTAGATTTTTTATATTAAATCTTATATTTGAAAAATAAGGATATATGAATATGACATGTAGTAACATTCAGTATTATTATTTTTTTTTTTTGTAGAAAAATTACATGGTTGGGTATTTGAAGGATGTTAAACATCCAAGCGCGTCACGCATGGCAGCCGCAACGTTGACGAAGAAAAAACTGGAATGGGCGACGAGCGATAATTTCAACAATTGTGGCGTGTTTGCTATGAGGCACATGGAGATGTACAAAGGGAGTGATGTCGAGTTTGAATGCGGTTTTAGTACGCGAAAAAATATTCAAGACATGCAATTGCAAAACCTGAGGATGAAGACTGCAACAAAACTGATACTATCAGATGTCACACCCCGACCACGTATAACATACAAAACGTGGCGGAAAACGTCGGGGAGTGTTGTAACAGAATTAATTGTTTCATAACCATGACATTCAAAGTTGTATTTTATTTATCAACATAAGAGTTACATTGTCTTAAACAGGAAATAAGGAGTTCAGAACATAATTAAACTAAGTCTATCTTCATTTTATGTCTCTAAGACACAGGTCCGCCCTAGTGTCACGATCCTCATCATATGCAAAAGCTCCTGAAAACACATGTGAAAATAGGTACGTCAGCATAAAAATGCCTGTGAGATACATAGGTTTGTGAAAATAGGATTCATGACTTATAAGTTTAGAAAAAGTTGTTTATCAAAAGTCAGTCATGAACCTTGTAAATTGTTTTGTTTTGTAAATCGTTTAAAAAGCGATAAGATCGAATGATATGTATAAATAAAAGAATAATGTGTGGTTAAATGTATAACCAAGTAAAATGAGTTGTATAAAATAAGTTGTTTGGAAAGCAATGTCTTGTGAAAGATATGCTATTTATATAAAATGTTATATGTCTCAAATTGAAATGATTCAAATAATGCTACGATATGTAATACCATACAAACACTTATATATAGGAAGTACCAGCGACGTATCCACCATGCTTGTATCATATTACACACGCCTCGTTACTTAAATCACTTAAACAAACCACCAATGTATAAAGTCCATGTTTAAACCAATTGTCAAAAAGTCCTTGTATAAACCATGTCAAATGTTTATAGTCCAAAAGTAGTCAAGTAATGTGTAACAAATGTTATGTATTGTAAGTAAAGAATTGTCACATAATCCAAATGTAGAAATGTACAAAACAAAGTATTCTGAATATATCAAAAAGTTATGTTTTGCAAAGTAATGCATTTTACATTGATACAAACATTTATGTGGTAAGTTAACGCATACATTCAAGCCTTAAGACAGTCGGATAACCCTTTCAGTCAAGGTTATCAAAAGAAATGTTTTCGGATTCTGTCATTCCTTACATCCAAACAAACCCGAGATGTCAGGAATGGGATTTGTCAAGTCCTATGGTACCAGTACTTACTACCGAGCGGCGTAGCTAATGTTAATGAACGTATATAAGTCTCGTTTGTGCAAACCAAATGTTATAGCAATTGTATACATGTCATATGAAAACAATGTACTAAGTATGCTAAGTTAACATACAAAGCAGAAAAGTCATGTAAATCAATGTGCTAGCATGCTATCAGTCAACATACACAGCAGAAATGTAAAGTAAAACAATGCACTAAGTATGCACACAATGGACATACATAGCATGAAATGTAATATAAAACGATGTACTAAGTACGCACACAATGGGCATACATAGCATGAAATGTAATGAAATCATGTACTATAATGTACTAACGAACATAGCAGGTATATGATGAAAAAACATGGAAAGCATGAAAGTAACAAGTAGGCACATGTGTTCCACCCCAAAATAGTTTGGAAAACAGTAAAAGAGGGGTCTATGTACTCACTTGAGATTGCTTAGTAGTCCTTGAGTAACAACCAAACAATGCTAGAGATCACGGATATCAAACGGCACCTAATATAGGTAACTATGTTAATATACCGGACCTAAATCGGAGGATTGGATAGAATGAGGGTTCGTAAACCAAACGAGTGTGGAGACTCGTGTAATATGGTTTAACAAAGCCTACATACTAAAATGAAACCTAACCAAAGTGCTTACGACCCATTACGACCCGTTTAGGTAGCTTATGCTACTTTAACGCGTCGTTCGCGTAAAACGCGTTCGGAACGCCTAACTAGCCCTATGATAAGTAAAATATGCCTTAACATGTCTAATATTGTTACCAAATCAGTTTAGATACCAAAAGTTATGTTACATATGCTTAAAATGAATTTTGGCGTAAAAAGGGCATTTTGGTAATTTACCTAAGGCATATAAACTACCTATCATACAACTACTTAAACGAAGCGACCATAAGGTATAACCTCGGAAGGTTATTCCCTATATACTATGGTCACCTAATGTGTTTGGTCAGATCCTAATGATCGACCAAATGGGTCGGGTTCGAAAGTATAAGCGATTGATCAGATCGCTTACCTTTACGACCCTAGACAAGCACAAAACTAAAAGTGACGAGCTAAGCATGTTAAAACAAGCTTAACTAAGTTAGAAAACAAGTTTGGTATCAAAACAAACGGTTTTGATACCCATAAGTAGTTTGGTTACAAAATATGCAAGAATACGTATTCTGGCCGAAACTACGGCTCGTCACTGAGCCTAGATAACGTGGTAATCAGTAGGTATAGTCACTAGGGACTATAACCATCGTGATCACGCTCACGTTATGAAGTTCAAACGAACTTCGTGTTGACCATAAACTGGTCAACGCAGAAAGTCAAACATAGTTCGACTTTCGGGCTAGAAAAGCGATAAAAGAACGAAGGAACACTTACAAAGGGTCCCCGCTAGTAAATCTTGATCGAATAGCTCAGGTATGAAGTGATTGCTTCAACTTAGAGCACTTTTGATCAGATTTGTGAGGAATGAGTGAAGTTGAGGTGGGTATTTGTAGTAAATGGACAACCGTTAGGATCGTTCCTCGAATAACGTGATCGAATCTCATCCGTACATGTGTTGGAATGTTGTGGTAGCTCATTTTGCCCCCACCACAAGAGTTTGACATGTGGTATTGGCCTTTGGGGGGTTGAAGGGCTGTTAACAGCTGTTTAAAAACATTGAATCTGGTCTGGGAGTCTGAAGCGGGCCGCGTAAGGTATCACCTTGGGTTTACGCGGGCCGCCTGGCCTGTCTGATCAGCAAACAACTTTCAGAAATGACAGTTTTGGTCCCTGTTGTGTTTTAAGGCCATTTCAGACACGTTTAAGGCCCGTTAAGCCAACGTTAAGGCCCTAAAATGATGCCTAAACATTTTGGACATGAAACATGCTCAAAAATATGCTGGATGTCAGTTCGTTTGGTCGTACGATCGCGATATTCGCTTAATTACGACGGAATGCGCAAAAGCGCGAAAAACGATCCAAAATGCGTGACGAATGGATTTTTCTTATGCCAAACACTAAAATAAAATATTTTAGTGCTTACATAAATTTTTGGGTGTCCGGAGGTATTCAGAACGTAAGTTATGCGCGAAAATGCAAACTTGTGCACTTTTTGACGCTTTTAGTCCCTGAATGACCCAAAAGTTTATTTTAGCACACCGAACCCCTCAAAGCCTATTTCTAAGCTATATAAAGGATATTTAAGGTGTGTTTAACTTATGGTCATGTTCCGAAATGTTCGTTACAGTTCAAATTGGCATACTTTCGCAGTTTGTCAAGTTTAGTCCCTGTAAGCGAATTAACTTGTTTTTGCCATACCAATGCCTCAAAACTTATTTCTAAGTTATGTAAAGGTTATTTAAGGTATGTTAAGTATATGTTGATGTTCCGAATTATTTTTCGCATTAAACTGATTACGTTTACGCACCAGTTTGCGTATAACTCTCCAGCAAGCGATATAGAGTTTGAAATTGAATAAAAGTCAAAACATGAAAAATGTAAAACATAACAAAAAAAACGTTGGGATCAAATAACATTGTTTTATTGATAATAGAACTGTTCACAATGATTACAAGCACAGATGTTACAGTCTCCCCTACTTGTGGAAATTTCGTCCCGAAATTTATTTAGAGGAAACTCGTGGGAAAAGATGCGGATACTTCGCCTTCATTTGATCTTCGCATTCCCAAGTAAACTTGGGTCCACGTTTAGCTTCCCAGTGAACTTTGACCAAAGGAATGCGCTTGCGTTTAAGCCACTTGACTTCACGTTCCATGATTTCCACTGGCTTCTCAACAAATTTCAGTGCTTTGTCAACACGAATTTCGTCAAGCGGTATGTGGAGGTTCTCATCAGCTAAACACCTCTTGAGATTGGACACGTGAAAAGTTGGATGAACATTTCTAAGTTCAGGAGGTAACTCAAGTCTGTAGGCTACCTTACCGATTCTTTCGACGATCTTGAATGGTCCAACGTATCTAGGTGCAAGTTTTCCTTTCTTTCCAAATCTGATCACACCTTTCCAAGGTGAGACCTTAAGTAATACTCGATCACCGACTTGAAATTCCAAGGGCTTGCGTTTTGGGTCCGCGTAACTCTTTTGACGGCTTCTAGCTGTCTGAAGGTTATCACGAACTTTCTTAATCTTGTCAGTTGTCTATAAAATGAGGGCAGGTCCAGTAAGCTGAGCCTCGCCGATCTCATTCCAGCAGACTGGTGAACGACATTTTCGACCATAGAGAGCTTCGAAAGGAGCCATTTTGATGCTGGTGTGATAACTGTTGTTGTAGGAGAATTCAATTAACGGAATATGTGAATCCCAACTACCAGCAAAATCGATCTCACAAGCTCTAAGCATATCCTCCAGAGTCTGGATTGTTCTTTCAGATTGACCATCCGTTTGCGGATGATAAGCCGTGCTCAGGTTAAGTTGGGTCCCCATAGCAGATTGCATGGTTCTCCAAAATTGAGAAGTGAAACGAGCATCTCTGTCAGAAATGATGTTCAAAGGAACACCATGTCGAGTTACAATTTCATCCACATAGATTTTAGCAAGTTTGTCAGCAGGAAAATCCTCACGGATTGGCAAGAAATGCGCTGACTTAGTAAGACGATCAACAACTACCCAGATGGCAACATGACCTTTCTTGGTGCGTGGAAGTTTGGTAACAAGATCCATAGTAATGTTTTCCCATTTCCAAACTGGGATCTCTGGTTGCACCAATAAACCAGAAGGACGCTGATGTTCAGCCTTAACCTTAAGACAAGTAAGGCATTTTGATACATATAAGGAAATGTCTTTCTTCATACCAGGCCACCAATACTGAGTACGAAGATCCTTATACATCTTATCTGAGCCAGGATGAGCAGAATAACGAGACTTATGGGCTTCATCCATAAGCAAGGTACGAAGGTTATCTTGGCTTGGGACCCACAGACGGTCCATGAAGTAATACGATCCATTGTCCTTCAGTTCTAGATCAGGTGTTATGTGATAGGGAAATTCCTTATCCATCAAACCTTGTGAAACACAAGATTGTTGAGCCTGAGAAATGCGGGCTTGGATATCGGATCGAGCTTGAATAACAGATTGAACATGAACACAATGAAGCTTAGTATGTTCCTTACGACTCAATGCATCGGCTACGACATTCGCCTTACCAGGATGGTAGCGAATTTCGCAGTCATAGTCGTTTAGAAGCTCAATCCAACGTCGTTGCCTCATGTTGAGTTCTTTCTGATTGAAGATATGCTGAAGACTTTTGTGGTCCGTGAAAACCACACATTTTGTACCGTACAAATAGTTTCTCCAGATCTTAAGAGCGAAGACAACTGCACCCAACTCAAGATCATGAGTGGTGTAGTTTTTCTCATGTATCTTCAACTGCCTCGATGCATATGCTATGACTTTGTTCCTTTGCATCAGAACACAACCAAGACCTAATTTAGATGCATCGCAATAAACGACGAAATCATCATTGCCCTCAGGCAAAGTCAGAACAGGCGCGTCGCAAAGTTTCTGCTTCAAGTTTTGAAAAGCTTCCTCTTGTTTGAATCCCAATCAAAGGGCTTGTTCTTCTGAGTTGGAGCAGCTAGAGGAACTGCAAACTTTGAGAAGTTTTCAATGAAGCGGCGGTAATAACCCGCAAGTCCAAGAAAAGAACGAACCTCAGTAGGAGTAGTAGGCGTATCCCAATCCTTGATCGCACTGATCTTGGAGGGATCTACATGAATACCTTGTTCGTTGACAATATGTCCTAAAAATTGAACTTCTTTAAGCCAGAATTCACACTTGGAGAATTTGGCGAAAAGTTGCTCTTTCTTTAGGAGTTCCAGAGTAAGACGAAGATGTTGCTCGTGATCAGCTCGCGTCTTAGAGTATATCAAGATGTCGTCAATAAAAACAATGACGAACTGATCCAAATAAGACTTGCAGACCCTATCCATTAAATCCATGCAAACAGCAGGAGCATTAGTCAAACCGAATGGCATGACTGTGAACTCATAATGCCCATAACTAGTGCGGAACGCTGTCTTGGGAATATCTTCTTCATGCACCCGAAGTTGATGATATCCAGATCGCAGATCAATCTTTGAAAAATAAGAAGCGCCCTGCAACTGATCAAAGAGATCATCAATGCGAGGTAGGGGATATCGATTCTTGATGGTAAGCTTGTTAAGCTCACGATAATCGATACACATCCTAAAAGATCCATCCTTTTTCTTGACAAAAAGAACGAGAGCACCCCAAGGTGAAAAGCTAGGACGGATAAAACCTTTGTCAGAGAGCTCCTGAAGCTGCTTAGACAACTCTTGCATCTCAGACGGTGCAAGACGATATGGAGCTCTGGCAATGGGATTTGCACCAGGTACGAGATCAATATGGAACTCGAGTTGGCGTGCTGGGGGTAGACCAGGTAACTCTTCGGGAAATACTTTAGAATAATCCCGAACAACAGGAATATCTTGAATAGACTTACCTTTGCCTTTATCTGCTGTGACATGGGCCAAAAAGGCCACATAGTTCTTTCGCAGATACTTCCGAGCTTTAAAACAAGACATGAGTTTGAGACCACCAGCAGGTTTCTCACCACGAACCTGTAGGATCTCGCCTGTCGAAAGCGGCACACGAACAATCTTCTCAAAACAGAGTACCTTTGCGCGATGCTTGGATAACCAATCCATGCCCACTATAACGTCGAAGCTTCCAAGTTGCATAGGCGTGAGGTCAATAGGAAAAAGATGGTCGTTAAGGTTCAACTGGCAGTTGCGAAGAACAGAATCAAGAACAATGGGTTCACCACTAGCAACCTCTACTGTCAAAGGTTTACCTAGTTTCGTTCTAGACACGCGAAGCAATGGCTCAAAAGATAATGACACAAAACTCTTATCAGCACCCGAATCAAAAAGAACAGATGCAGGCTGATTATTAATAAAGAACGTACCGTTCGCCACTTCATTGTCTGCTTGTGCCTCTTGTTCATTCATGTTGAAGACTCGACCTCGAGCCTGAGCCTGATTCTGATTTGGATTCTGATTCTGGTTGGCTAGTCTTGGGCACCGGTTTCTGTAGTGGGTCAGATCCCCACAATTGTAGCACGAACCAGGAGGAAAATGAGGTTCTGCAGCTTGACCTTGTTGCTGAGCAAGAGGCTGAGAAACTTGTTGGGCTTGGTTATGAACGGCCTGATTCTGGTTAGCAGGAATGCGACAAGTAGCGGCAAGATGACCAATTCTTCCGCAGTTAGTGCAATGAAGACATTGGAGATGTGGTAGGTGATGGCCGTTACACCTGTTGCACAAAGGCGCAGTGCCAAGATATGGCTTCTTGGCTAGTGGTTGCGCAGGCTGATTTGGTGCAGCTTGGGCCTGTGCAGTAACGACATAGTTTTGGGAAGCCTTCCGCTTCCTAGACCCTCCAGAATTCTTTCCCTTCTTGTTTTAACCTTTCTTGCTATCTTCCTTGTCAGACGCCTGCTTCTTACCCTTGTCACCCTTTTTATGCAGCTTTCCCTTTCGAACCTGCGACTCAGTCAATGTCGCTGCTAACTCGATCGCCTGACGGAGTGTGGCAGGGTTACTACCAGTAATGATGTCTTGCACTGAGTCAGGTAGGCCGTCGATGTATCTTTCGATAGCCTTGTCGAGTGGGGTAACCATTGTTGGGTAAAGCAGACTCAACTCCTCAAACATGTCAGTATACGCCCTGTGCTCGCCACTGTCTTGTTTCAAGTCATCAAACTCTTTCTCCAACGCTCGCTGTTCATGACGAGGACAGAACTCCCTCATCATAAGGGCCCTAAGTTCGGCCCAAGTTTGTGCTAGAGCAACTTCTGCACCACGGTCTCTCATAACCCCGTTCCACCATGTGAGAGCCCTCTTCTGAAACAAACTCGAAGAAAACTCGACCTTGCGATTGTCAGGACACTGCACGTGGCGGAAAGTATTCTCAATGCTCTCGAACCATTGAAGAAGCCCAGTCGCTCCCTCAGAACCACCAAACTTGAGTGGTTTACCGAGTTAAAATCCTTGAATTTGCATGGAGCATTGTTGTTGTTGTTGGCTTGGTTCCATTGAGCAAAGAGGTTTGGGAATTGAGCAGCCATTTGCAGCGCAATGATTTCTGCCAGTTCGGCAGTCGCTATCTGGTTTTCGCGTCGAGGAGGCATTCTAAAAGAGGAAACATGAAAGGAAACGAGTGAGATGATTGGATGAAAAGAATGAGATGAAACAAAAATTGACAACAGCAAAGATGGTGGTCATTTGTTCGCATCACAAAGCAAACAAACGACACACAGTGACTAATCAAAGTAAATGGGTCAAAAATAATGTATCGCAAAGACATGCTCGCCTATAAGTGAACACTCACCCCAAGAGTTCCCAGGTAAGAGTGACTGGTCCGATTATGTGGATTTGTACGAACACTCTAGCCTTAGACAGAAAACCCAGGGTACAGGCATTCACTTTTCCAGTTTGCACGTGTTCACACTATTTAAAACCCAAAACCTTGACGAGATTTTGAAACCTCAAAGGGGTTCAAAACCTTATAACAGAGGGTTCAAAACCTTACAATAGAGGGTTCAAAACCTTGTAATAAATCATTCAAAAACAGAAGATTGTTTTTCAAAAATCATTTCAGAAAATTTGGTTTTTGTTTTGATAATCACCTAAGGATAGGTGATGTGCATGTTTTAAGATCTAAACACAAGATAACTTGTGTTAGGGTCCTAGAAAGGTTATAGTCTAGGTCAAAGCATTACTAATAACCTAATTCCCTATAACCATTGGCTCTGATACCAACTCTTCTGTCACACCCCGACCACGTATAACATACAAAACGTGGCGGAAAACGGCGGGGAGTGTTGTAACAGAATTAATTGTTTCATAACCATGGCATTCAAAGTTGTATTTTATTTATCAACATAAGAGTTACATTGTCTTAAACAGGAAATAAGGAGTTCAGAACATAATTAAACTAAGTCTATCTTCATTTTATGTCTCTAAGGCACAGGTCCGCCCTAGTGTCACGATCATCATCCTATGCAAAAGCTCCTAAAAACACATGTGAAAATAGGTACGTCAGCATAAAAATGCATGTGAGATACATAGGTTTGTGAAAATAGGATTCATGACTTATAAGTTTAGAAAAAGTTGTTTATCAAAAGTCAGTCATGAACCTTGTAAATTGTTTTGTTTTGTAAATCGTTTAAAAAGCGATAAGATCGAATGATATGTATAAATAAAAGAATAATGTGTGGTTAAATGTATAACCAAGTAAAATGAGTTGTATAAAATAAGTTGTTTGTAAAGCAATGTCTTGTGAAAGATATGCTATTTATATAAAATGTTATATGTCTCAAATTGAAATGATTCAAATAACGCTACGATATGTAATACCATACAAACACTTATATATAGGAAGTACCAGCGACGTATCCACCATGCTTGTATCATATTACACACGCCTCGTTACTTAAATCACTTAAACAAACAACCAATGTATAAAGTTCATGTTTAAACCAATTGTCAAAAAGTCCTTGTATAAACCATGTCAAATGTTTATAGTCCAAAAGTAGTCAAGTAATGTGTAACAAATGTTATGTATTGTAAGTAAAGTATTGTCACATAATCCAAATGTAGAAATGTACAAAACTAAGTATTCTGAATATATCAAAAAGTTATGTTTTGCAAAGTAATGCATGTTACATTGATACAAACATTTATGTGGTAAGTTAACGCATACATTCAAGCCTTGAGACAGTCGGATAACCCTTTCAGTCAAGGTTATCAAAAGAAATGTTTTCGGATTCAGTCATTCCTTACATCCAAACAAACCCGAGATGTCAGGAATGGGATTTTTCTAGTCCTATGGTACCAGTACTTACTACCGAGCGGCGTAGCTAATGTTAATGAACGTATATAAGTCTCGTTTGTGCAAACCAAATGTTATAGCAATTGTATACATGTTATATGAAAACAATGTACTAAGTATGCTAAGTTAACATACAAAGCAGAAAAGTCATGTAAATCAATGTGCTAGCATGCTATCAGTCAACATACATAGCAGAAATGTAAAGTAAAACAATGTACTAAGTATGCACACAATGGACATACATAGCATGAAATGTAATATAAAACGATGTACTAAGTACGCACACAATGGGCATACATAGCATGAAATGTAATGAAATCATGTACTATAATGTACTAACGAACATAGCAGGTATATGATGTAAAAACATGGAAAGCATGAAAGTAACAAGTAGGCACATGTGTTCCACCCCAAAACAGTTTGGAAAACAGTAAAAGAGGGGTCTATGTACTCACTTGAGATTGCTTAGTAGTCCTTGAGTAACAACCAAACAATGCTAGAGATCACGGATATCAAACGGCACCTAATATAGGTAACTATGTTAATATACCGGACCTAAATCGGAGGATTGGATAGAATGAGGGTTCGTAAACCAAACGAGTATGGAGACTCGTGTAATATGGTTTAACAAAGCCTACATACTAAAATGAAACCTAACCAAAGTGCTTACGACCCATTACGACCCGTTTAGGTAGCTTATGCTACTTTAACGCATCGTTCGCGTAAAACGCGTTCGGAACGCCTAACTAGCCCTATGATAAGTAAAATATGCCTTAACATGTCTAATATTGTTACCAAATCAGTTTAGATACCAAAAGTTATGTTACATATGCTTAAAATGAATTTTGGCGTAAAAAGGGCATTTTGGTAATTTACTTAAGGCATATAAACTACCTATCATACAACTACTTAAACGAAGCGACCATAAGGTATAACCTCGGAAGGTTATTCCCTATATACTATGGTCACCTAATGTGTTTGGTCAGATCCTAATGATCGACCAAATGGGTCGGGTTCGAAAGTATAAGCGATTGATCAGATCGCTTACCTTTACGACCCTAGACAAGCATAAAACTAAAACTGACGAGCTAAGCATGTTAAAACATGCTTAACTAAGTTAGAAAACAAGTTTGGTATCAAAACAAACGGTTTTGATACCCATAAGTAGTTTGGTTACAAAATATGCAAGAATACGTATTCTGGCCGAAACTACGGCTCGTCACTGAGCCTAGATAACGTGGTAATCAATAGGTATAGTCACTAGGGACTATAACCATCGTGATCACGCTCATGTTATGAAGTTCAAACGAACTTCGTGTTGACCATAAACTGGACAACGCAGAAAGTCAAACATAGTTCGACTTTCGGGCTAAAAAAGCGATAAAAGAACGAAGGAACACTTACAAAGGGTCCCCGCTAGTAAATCTTGATCGAATAGCTCAGGTATGAAGTGATTGCTTCAACTTAGAGCACTTTTGATCAGATTTGTGAGGAATGAGTGAAGTTGAGGTGGGTATTTGTAGTAAATGGACAACCGTTAGGATCGTTCCTCGAATAACGTGATCGAATCTCATCCGTACATGTGTTGGAATGTTGTGGTAGCTCATTTTGCCCCCACCACAAGAGTTTGACATGTGGTATTGGCCTTTGGGGGGTTGAAGGGCTGTTAACAGCTGTTTAAAAACATTGAATCTGGTCTGGGAGTCTGAAGCGGGCCGCGTAAGGTATCACCTTGGGTTTACGCGGGCCGCCTGGCCTGTCTGATCAGCAAACAACTTTCAGAAATGACAGTTTTGGTCCCTGTTGTGTTTTAAGGCCATTTCAGACACGTTTAAGGCCCGTTAAGCCAACGTTAAGGCCCTAAAATGATGCCTAAACATTGTGGACATGAAACATGCTCAAAAATATGCCGGATGTCAGTTCGTTTGGTCGTACGATCGCGATATTCGCTTAATTACGACGGAATGCGCAAAAGCGCGAAAAACGATCCAAAATGCGTGACGAATGGATTTTTCTTATGCCAAACACTAAAATAAAATATTTTAGTGCTTACATAAATTTTTGGGTGTCCGGAGGTATTCAGAACGTAAGTTATGCGCGAAAATGCAAACTTGTGCACTTTTTGACGCTTTTAGTCCCTGAATGACCCAAAAGTTTATTTTAGCACACCGAACCCCTCAAAGCCTATTTCTAAGCTATATAAAGGATATTTAAGGTGTGTTTAACTTATGGTCATGTTCCGGAATGTTCGTTACAGTTCAAATTGGCATACTTTCGCAGTTTGTCAAGTTTAGTCCCTGTAAGCGAATTAACTTGTTTTTGCCATACCAATGCCTCAAAACTTATTTCTAAGTTATGTAAAGGTTATTTAAGGTATGTTAAGTATATGTTGATGTTCCGGATTATTTTTCGCATTAAACTGATTACGTTTACGCACCAGTTTGCGTATAACTCTCCAGCAAGCGATATAGAGTTTGAAATTGAATAAAAGTCAAAACATGAAAAATGTAAAACATAACAAAAAAAACGTTGGGATCAAATAACATTGTTTTATTGATAATAGAACTATTCACAATGATTACAAGCACAGATGTTACAGTCTCCCCTACTTGTGGAAATTTCGTCCCGAAATTTATTTAGAGGAAACTCGTGGGAAAAGATGCGGATACTTCGCCTTCATTTGATCTTCGCATTCCCAAGTAAACTTGGGTCCACGTTTAGCTTCCCAGTGAACTTTGACCAAAGGAATGCGCTTGCGTTTAAGCCACTTGACTTCACGTTCCATGATTTCCACTGGCTTCTCAACAAATTTCAGTGCTTTGTCAACACGAATTTCGTCAAGCGGTATGTGGAGGTTCTCATCAGCTAAACACCTCTTGAGATTGGACACGTGAAAAGTTGGATGAACATTTCCAAGTTCAGGAGGTAACTCAAGTCTGTAGGCTACCTTACCGATTCTTTCGACGATCTTGAATGGTCCAACGTATCTAGGTGCAAGTTTTCCTTTCTTTCCAAATCTGATCACACCTTTCCAAGGTGAGACCTTAAGTAATACTCGATCACCGACTTGAAATTCCAAGGGCTTGCGTTTTGGGTCCGCGTAACTCTTTTGACGGCTTCTAGCTGTCTGAAGGTTATCACGAACTTTCTTAATCTTGTCAGTTGTCTATAAAATGAGGGCAGGTCCAGTAAGCTGAGCCTCGCCGATCTCATTCCAGCAGACTGGTGAACGACATTTTCGACCATAGAGAGCTTCGAAAGGAGCCATTTTGATGCTGGTGTGATAACTGTTGTTGTAGGAGAATTCAATTAACGGAATATGTGAATCCCAACTACCAGCAAAATCGATCTCACAAGCTCTAAGCATATCCTCCAGAGTCTGGATTGTTCTTTCAGATTGACCATCCGTTTGCGGATGATAAGCCGTGCTCAGGTTAAGTTGGGTCCCCATAGCAGATTGCATGGTTCTCCAAAATTGAGAAGTGAAACGAGCATCTCTGTCAGAAATGATGTTCAAAGGAACACCATGTCGAGTTACAATTTCATCCACATAGATTTTAGCAAGTTTGTCAGCAGGAAAATCCTCACGGATTGGCAAGAAATGCGCTGACTTAGTAAGACGATCAACAACTACCCAGATGGCAACATGACCTTTCTTTGTGCGTGGAAGTTTGGTAACAAGATCCATAGTAATGTTTTCCCATTTCCAAACTGGGATCTCTGGTTGCACCAATAAACCAGAAGGACGCTGATGTTCAGCCTTAACCTTAAGACAAGTAAGGCATTTTGATACATATAAGGAAATGTCTTTCTTCATACCAGGCCACCAATACTGAGTACGAAGATCCTTATACATCTTATCTGAGCCAGGATGAGCAGAATAACGAGACTTATGGGCTTCATCCATAAGCAAGGTACGAAGGTTATCTTGGCTTGGGACCCACAGACGGTCCATGAAGTAATACGATCCATTGTCCTTCAGTTCTAGATCAGGTGTTATGTGATAGGGAAATTCCTTATCCATCAAACCTTGTGAAACACAAGATTGTTGAGCCTGAGAAATGCGGGCTTGGATATCGGATCGAGCTTGAATAACAGATTGAACATGAACACAATGAAGCTTAGTATGTTCCTTACGACTCAATGCATCGGCTACGACATTCGCCTTACCAGGATGGTAGCGAATTTCGCAGTCATAGTCGTTTAGAAGCTCAACCCAACGTCGTTGCCTCATGTTGAGTTCTTTCTGATTGAAGATATGCTGAAGACTTTTGTGGTCCGTGAAAACCACACATTTTGTACCGTACAAATAGTTTCTCCAGATCTTAAGAGCGAAGACAACTGCACCCAACTCAAGATCATGAGTGGTGTAGTTTTTCTCATGTATCTTCAACTGCCTCGATGCATATGCTATGACTTTGTTCCTTTGCATCAGAACACAACCAAGACCTAATTTAGATGCATCGCAATAAACGACGAAATCATCATTGCCCTCAGGCAAAGTCAGAACAGGCGCGTCGCAAAGTTTCTGCTTCAAGTTTTGAAAAGCTTCCTCTTGTTTGAATCCCAATCAAAGGGCTTGTTCTTCTGAGTTGGAGCAGCTAGAGGAACTGCAAACTTTGAGAAGTTTTCAATGAAGCGGCGGTAATAACCCGCAAGTCCAAGAAAAGAACGAACCTCAGTAGGAGTAGTAGGCGTATCCCAATCCTTGATCGCACTGATCTTGGAGGGATCTACATGAATACCTTGTTCGTTGACAATATGTCCTAAAAATTGAACTTCTTTAAGCCAGAATTCACACTTGGAGAATTTGGCGAAAAGTTGCTCTTTCTTTAGGAGTTCCAGAGTAAGACGAAGATGTTGCTCGTGATCAGCTCGCGTCTTAGAGTATATCAAGATGTCGTCAATAAAAACAATGACGAACTGATCCAAATAAGACTTGCAGACCCTATCCATTAAATCCATGCAAACAGCAGGAGCATTAGTCAAACCGAATGGCATGACTGTGAACTCATAATGCCCATAACTAGTGCGGAACGCTGTCTTGGGAATATCTTCTTCATGCACCCGAAGTTGATGATATCCAGATCGCAGATCAATCTTTGAAAAATAAGAAGCGCCCTGCAACTGATCAAAGAGATCATCAATGCGAGGTAGGGGATATCGATTCTTGATGGTAAGCTTGTTAAGCTCACGATAATCGATACACATCCTAAAAGATCCATCCTTTTTCTTGACAAAAAGAACGAGAGCACCCCAAGGTGAAAAGCTAGGACGGATAAAACCTTTGTCAGAGAGCTCCTGAAGCTGCTTAGACAACTCTTGCATCTCAGACGGTGCAAGACGATATGGAGCTCTGGCAATGGGATTTGCACCAGGTACGAGATCAATATGGAACTCGAGTTGGCGTGCTGGGGGTAGACCAGGTAACTCTTCGGGAAATACTTTAGAATAATCCCGAACAACAGGAATATCTTGAATAGACTTACCTTTGCCTTTATCTGCTGTGACATGGGCCAAAAAGGCCACATAGTTCTTTCGCAGATACTTCCGAGCTTTAAAACAAGACATGAGTTTGAGACCACCAGCAGGTTTCTCACCACGAACCTGTAGGATCTCGCCTGTCGAAAGCGGCACACGAACAATCTTCTCAAAACAGAGTACCTTTGCGCGATGCTTGGATAACCAATCCATGCCCACTATAACGTCGAAGCTTCCAAGTTGCATAGGCGTGAGGTCAATAGGAAAAAGATGGTCGTTAAGGTTCAACTGGCAGTTGCGAAGAACAGAATCAAGAACAATGGGTTCACCACTAGCAACCTCTACTGTCAAAGGTTTACCTAGTTTCGTTCTAGACACGCGAAGCACTGGCTCAAAAGATAATGACACAAAACTCTTATCAGCACCCGAATCAAAAAGAACAGATGCAGGCTGATTATTAATAAAGAACGTACCGTTCGCCACTTCATTGTCTGCTTGTGCCTCTTGTTCATTCATGTTGAAGACTCGACCTCGAGCCTGAGCCTGATTCTGATTTGGATTCTGATTCTGGTTGGCTAGTCTTGGGCACCGGTTTCTGTAGTGGGTCAGATCCCCACAATTGTAGCACGAACCAGGAGGAAAATGAGGTTCTGCAGCTTGACCTTGTTGCTGAGCAAGAGGCTGAGAAACTTGTTGGGCTTGGTTATGAACGGCCTGATTCTGGTTAGCAGGAATGCGACAAGTAGCGGCAAGATGACCAATTCTTCCGCAGTTAGTGCAATGAAGACATTGGAGATGTGGTAGGTGATGGCCGTTACACCTGTTGCACAAAGGCGCAGTGCCAAGATATGGCTTCTTGGCTAGTGGTTGCGCAGGCTGATTTGGTGCAGCTTGGGCCTGTGCAGTAACGACATAGTTTTGGGAAGCCTTCCGCTTCCTAGACCCTCCAGAATTCTTTCCCTTCTTGTTTTAACCTTTCTTGCTATCTTCCTTGTCAGACGCCTGCTTCTTACCCTTGTCACCCTTTTTATGCAGCTTTCCCTTTCGAACCTGCGACTCAGTCAATGTCGCTGCTAACTCGATCGCCTGACGGAGTGTGGCAGGGTTACTACCAGTAATGATGTCTTGCACTGAGTCAGGTAGGCCGTCGATGTATCTTTCGATAGCCTTGTCGAGTGGGGTAACCATTGTTGGGTAAAGCAGACTCAACTCCTCAAACATGTCAGTATACGCCCTGTGCTCGCCACTGTCTTGTTTCAAGTCATCAAACTCTTTCTCCAACGCTCGCTGTTCATGACGAGGACAGAACTCCCTCATCATAAGGGCCCTAAGTTCGGCCCAAGTTTGTGCTAGAGCAACTTCTGCACCACGGTCTCTCATAACCCCGTTCCACCATGTGAGAGCCCTCTTCTGAAACAAACTCGAAGAAAACTCGACCTTGCGATTGTCAGGACACTGCACGTGGCGGAAAGTATTCTCAATGCTCTCGAACCATTGAAGAAGCCCAGTCGCTCCCTCAGAACCACCAAACTTGAGTGGTTTACCGAGTTAAAATCCTTGAATTTGCATGGAGCATTGTTGTTGTTGTTGGCTTGGTTCCATTGAGCAAAGAGGTTTGGGAATTGAGCAGCCATTTGCAGCGCAATGATTTCTGCCAGTTCGGCAGTCGCTATCTGGTTTTCGCGTCGAGGAGGCATTCTAAAAGAGGAAACATGAAAGGAAACGAGTGAGATGATTGGATGAAAAGAATGAGATGAAACAAAAATTGACAACAGCAAAGATGGTGGTCATTTGTTCGCATCACAAAGCAAACAAACGACACACAGTGACTAATCAAAGTAAATGGGTCAAAAATAATGTATCGCAAAGACATGCTCGCCTATAAGTGAACACTCACCCCAAGAGTTCCCAGGTAAGAGTGACTGGTCCGATTATGTGGATTTGTACGAACACTCTAGCCTTAGACAGAAAACCCAGGGTACAGGCATTCACTTTTCCAGTTTGCACGTGTTCACACTATTTAAAACCCAAAACCTTGACGAGATTTTGAAACCTCAAAGGGGTTCAAAACCTTATAACAGAGGGTTCAAAACCTTACAATAGAGGGTTCAAAACCTTGTAATAAATCATTCAAAAACAGAAGATTGTTTTTCAAAAATCATTTCAGAAAATTTGGTTTTTGTTTTGATAATCACCTAAGGATAGGTGATGTGCATGTTTTAAGATCTAAACACAAGATAACTTGTGTTAGGGTCCTAGAAAGGTTATAGTCTAGGTCAAAGCATTACTAATAACCTAATTCCCTATAACCATTGGCTCTGATACCAACTCTTCTGTCACACCCCGACCACGTATAACATACAAAACGTGGCGGAAAACGGCGGGGAGTGTTGTAACAGAATTAATTGTTTCATAACCATGGCATTCAAAGTTGTATTTTATTTATCAACATAAGAGTTACATTGTCTTAAACAGGAAATAAGGAGTTCAGAACATAATTAAACTAAGTCTATCTTCATTTTATGTCTCTAAGGCACAGGTCCGCCCTAGTGTCACGATCATCATCCTATGCAAAAGCTCCTAAAAACACATGTGAAAATAGGTACGTCAGCATAAAAATGCATGTGAGATACATAGGTTTGTGAAAATAGGATTCATGACTTATAAGTTTAGAAAAAGTTGTTTATCAAAAGTCAGTCATGAACCTTGTAAATTGTTTTGTTTTGTAAATCGTTTAAAAAGCGATAAGATCGAATGATATGTATAAATAAAAGAATAATGTGTGGTTAAATGTATAACCAAGTAAAATGAGTTGTATAAAATAAGTTGTTTGTAAAGCAATGTCTTGTGAAAGATATGCTATTTATATAAAATGTTATATGTCTCAAATTGAAATGATTCAAATAACGCTACGATATGTAATACCATACAAACACTTATATATAGGAAGTACCAGCGACGTATCCACCATGCTTGTATCATATTACACACGCCTCGTTACTTAAATCACTTAAACAAACAACCAATGTATAAAGTTCATGTTTAAACCAATTGTCAAAAAGTCCTTGTATAAACCATGTCAAATGTTTATAGTCCAAAAGTAGTCAAGTAATGTGTAACAAATGTTATGTATTGTAAGTAAAGTATTGTCACATAATCCAAATGTAGAAATGTACAAAACTAAGTATTCTGAATATATCAAAAAGTTATGTTTTGCAAAGTAATGCATGTTACATTGATACAAACATTTATGTGGTAAGTTAACGCATACATTCAAGCCTTGAGACAGTCGGATAACCCTTTCAGTCAAGGTTATCAAAAGAAATGTTTTCGGATTCAGTCATTCCTTACATCCAAACAAACCCGAGATGTCAGGAATGGGATTTTTCTAGTCCTATGGTACCAGTACTTACTACCGAGCGGCGTAGCTAATGTTAATGAACGTATATAAGTCTCGTTTGTGCAAACCAAATGTTATAGCAATTGTATACATGTTATATGAAAACAATGTACTAAGTATGCTAAGTTAACATACAAAGCAGAAAAGTCATGTAAATCAATGTGCTAGCATGCTATCAGTCAACATACATAGCAGAAATGTAAAGTAAAACAATGTACTAAGTATGCACACAATGGACATACATAGCATGAAATGTAATATAAAACGATGTACTAAGTACGCACACAATGGGCATACATAGCATGAAATGTAATGAAATCATGTACTATAATGTACTAACGAACATAGCAGGTATATGATGTAAAAACATGGAAAGCATGAAAGTAACAAGTAGGCACATGTGTTCCACCCCAAAACAGTTTGGAAAACAGTAAAAGAGGGGTCTATGTACTCACTTGAGATTGCTTAGTAGTCCTTGAGTAACAACCAAACAATGCTAGAGATCACGGATATCAAACGGCACCTAATATAGGTAACTATGTTAATATACCGGACCTAAATCGGAGGATTGGATAGAATGAGGGTTCGTAAACCAAACGAGTATGGAGACTCGTGTAATATGGTTTAACAAAGCCTACATACTAAAATGAAACCTAACCAAAGTGCTTACGACCCATTACGACCCGTTTAGGTAGCTTGTGCTACTTTAACGCATCGTTCGCGTAAAACGCGTTCGGAACGCCTAACTAGCCCTATGATAAGTAAAATATGCCTTAACATGTCTAATATTGTTACCAAATCAGTTTAGATACCAAAAGTTATGTTACATATGCTTAAAATGAATTTTGGCGTAAAAAGGGCATTTTGGTAATTTACTTAAGGCATATAAACTACCTATCATACAACTACTTAAACGAAGCGACCATAAGGTATAACCTCGGAAGGTTATTCCCTATATACTATGGTCACCTAATGTGTTTGGTCAGATCCTAATGATCGACCAAATGGGTCGGGTTCGAAAGTATAAGCGATTGATCAGATCGCTTACCTTTACGACCCTAGACAAGCATAAAACTAAAACTGACGAGCTAAGCATGTTAAAACATGCTTAACTAAGTTAGAAAACAAGTTTGGTATCAAAACAAACGGTTTTGATACCCATAAGTAGTTTGGTTACAAAATATGCAAGAATACGTATTCTGGCCGAAACTACGGCTCGTCACTGAGCCTAGATAACGTGGTAATCAATAGGTATAGTCACTAGGGACTATAACCATCGTGATCACGCTCATGTTATGAAGTTCAAACGAACTTCGTGTTGACCATAAACTGGACAACGCAGAAAGTCAAACATAGTTCGACTTTCGGGCTAAAAAAGCGATAAAAGAACGAAGGAACACTTACAAAGGGTCCCCGCTAGTAAATCTTGATCGAATAGCTCAGGTATGAAGTGATTGCTTCAACTTAGAGCTCTTTTGATCAGATTTGTGAGGAATGAGTGAAGTTGAGGTGGGTATTTATAGTAAATGGACAACCGTTAGGATCGTTCCTCGAATAACGTGATCGAATCTCATCCGTACATGTGTTGGAATGTTGTGGTAGCTCATTTTGCCCCCACCACAAGAGTTTGACATGTGGCATTGGCCTTTGGGGGGTTGAAGGGCTGTTAACAGCTGTTTAAAAACATTGAATCTGGTCTGGGAGTCTGACGCGGGCCGCGTAAGGTATCACCTTGGGTTAACGCGGGCCGCCTGGCCTGTCTGATCAGCAAACAACTTTCAGAAATGACAGTTTTGGTCCCTGTTGTGTTTTAAGGCCATTTCCGACACGTTTAAGGACCGTTAAGCCAACGTTAAGGCCCTAAAATGATTCCTAAACATTGTGGACATGGAACATGCTCAAAAATATGCCGGATGTCAGTTCGTTTGGTCGTACGATCGCGATGTTCGCTTAATTACGACGGAATGCGCACAAGTGCGAAAAACGATCCAAAATGCGTGACGAATGGATTTTTCTTATGCCAAACACTAAAATAAAATATTTTAGTGCTTATATAAATTTTTGGGTGTCCGGAGGTATTCAGAACGTAAGTTATGCGCGAAAACGCAAACTTGTGCACTTTTTCTATGCCTATTTCTAAGCTATATAAAGGATATTTAGCACACCGAACCCCTCAAAGCCTATTTCTAAGCTATATAAAGGTTATTTAAGGTGTGTTTAACTTATGGGCATGTTCCGGAATGTTTGTTACAGTTCAAATTGGCATACTTTCGCAGTTTGTCAAGTTTAGTCCCTGTAAGCGAATTAACTTGTTTTTGCCACACCAAAGCCTTCAAAACTTATTTCTAAGTTATGTAAAGGTTATTTAAGGTATGTTAAGTATATGTTGATGTTCCGGAGTATTTGTCGCATTAAACTGATTACGTTTATGCCCCAGTTTGCGTATAACTCTCCAGCAAGCGATATAGAGTTTGAAATTGAATAAAAGTCAAAACATGAAAAATGTAAAACATAACAAAACAAAAGTTGGGATCAAATAACATTGTTTTATTGATAATAGAACTGTTCACAATGATTACAAGCACAGATGTTACATCAGAGGTGAACGTGTACAAGGAAACGGTTATGTACCTCGCAAGAAAAGCAACACAAAATTTGGGAGATGAAAGAATGCGGAAAATGTTGGAAAAAGAGGGAGCAAAACAAGAAAAATGCTGGAACACTCTTTGCAAATGGAAGAATGGGGATAAAGTTTGAAGGTAATAGTTCATGACACGTAAGTAGTATTTCTAGTTAATTAGTGATATTTGAACATTAAACTGGTACTTTGGATTGTTTTGTTTGGTTAGGCATGTTAGATGGTTGTGTTGGGAAGGTAACAAGTTGGTACAGTTATGACACATGTTACAGTTTTGGTTAGTTGTGGTTGGACCTAGATAATTGTGTTACTAATATTTGTTGGTTGATATATTGTGAAGTTGGAATGTTAGCAAATTGGAATGTGTATTGTAGAAATTGTTATGTTGGATGGGTGATATGGTGATCAATGTTTGGATTTACAGTTCATATAGTTTGTTGTTTATGCACACGTGAATTATTATGGTTAAAGTCATAAGTTTGTATTGTTTGCTGTTTATGCACATGTGCAATAATATGGTTAAATGACCCATATGCACATGTGCATAAAGTGATATAAATGCATGTTATTAGTTATAAATTTATATGTTTGTTAAAATATGTCATGTTACGTTGATTAATAAATTAAATGACCCGCATGCACATGTGCATACAGTATGTGAATAAAGTGATAAAACGCACAGATTAAAAGATTAAATGTTAAGTTTGTATAATGTATTACAATTGGGTATATTTAACAAATGGTTTTAAATTCATATTAGTAACATGTATAATGTTAAACAATATTATATAGATAAATAAGTGGGTTAAAAACGGTATATACAACTTGTAAATACATATGCACATGTGCATATGGCAAGTTAAGCATCAATATCAATACTGTAAGTTAAATGGGTATTAATAAAAATAAACAAAACAAACATTGGTAGTCATAATTAGATAAGTTCGGTAATTATAAGTTGTAATATATAATACATCAATCAAGAATCACGAGTTATGTTGGATGGTTTGCG
Organism: Helianthus tuberosus; assembly: GCA_030545235.1. Classification (NCBI taxonomy): domain Eukaryota; kingdom Viridiplantae; phylum Streptophyta; class Magnoliopsida; order Asterales; family Asteraceae; genus Helianthus; species Helianthus tuberosus. The sequence goes on from CM060443.1 coordinate 176,868,610, forward strand.
ACGTCTGGTTGAACGCCTAAGGGTTTGATCAGGCTCAAAAGACTGTTCAGATTCGCGCCTAACATTTGTTCGCTCGGGTACGGGAGGTTTTTGCATGGAGACGGGGTATTCAGATGCATCGTAATCAGAAGAATTATACTCATCGATGTCATCATTGGTGTCATCATCGGTGTCATCGAGATCAACATCAGTATCATCAGAATCGGAATCAGACGAGGCGGGTAGTCCAGCGGCGATAGCAGCAGCACGTTTAGCTGCTCGTGCAGCAAGTTTGGCAGCTTTGATTTTCTCGCAATTGCGGGAATCGTGGTCAAATACATACTTGTTGCATTTGTTGCATAAGCGGGCGGCTTTTTGTCGTTTACCGGCTTTCTTTAGTTTATCTTTAATGTTTTGACCACCGGGGTCGATCCGTTGTTTTTTGGTCCCACAACCTTTGTTTCTAATACCTTGCGGAGGATGGACACTTGTGCTTAGATTTGAAGGTATGTTTAATATGTCACTGATGTTTGCAGTTTTTGAACGGAACGAGGCTGGGGCTCACACGATAACGATTCGAAAATGCGGTTTCTGATGCGTTTGATCTCAGAAGATAAGGAACGTAGCTGATCAGGATTGCGTCTGAGTTGGTTTGTGCATTGAGTGACTAAATCCATTATTTCATTGTGGATGATAGCAAACTCGATGTTGTTAGATGAGTAAATGTTAGATATGCTATGAACAACTGATGGGAGCGCATCTCGTTTCCAGCATGGAATGATGTAGTGGGACGGTATCCGTTCAATTTGGTTGAAACGGAATATACAAAATACATGTCGGCATAGGTATCCAATACGAGTGAACCCAAGACATGTACAGCTTACTGTTTGTTCAGGTACATTGAGCCTACACATGTGCATAACATATCTTATAAATAGAATGAATACATGAAGGGTAATATGAACAAGTGAATAAGTTATAATATATAATAAAATAAACATTTGAATAAGTTTTAATGTATATTAAAATAATCGATTCAAATACACTGTTTGATATATGAACAAGTGAATAACATAAGACAAAATTTGATACATGCACATGTGCATAACAAAATATTAATCAAACAGACGGTTATAATGGATATAGCATAAGACAAATTTTGATACATGCACATGTGCATAACAAAAAATTAATCATACAGACGGTTATAATAGATATACACATAAGACAAAATTTGTTACATGCACATGTGCATAACAAAAAATTAATCAAACAGACGGTTATAATAGATATAACATAAGAAAAAATTTGATACATGCACATGTGCATAACAAAAAATTAATCAAACAGACAGTTATAATAGATATACTGAGGTTAATATGTAGTAATGGTATATTGGGGGTATCATGCACAAATAAGTTTGTTGATACATGCACATGTGCATAATTAGGTATTTAAAACATATTAAAACATATTGGGTAGTTATGTTGTGTATATTGAACATTAAAACATACTGAATAGTAAGGACATACCTCGAATTCATTAACATAAGACATTTTTTATTTGCAGTGATGAACAGTGTAATTTTTTATGTCGGTCGTTCCAGGACGTTCAATTGGCATGCAATGGAACATGCCCATGTATATTTCTTTTCGAACTTCAAGAAACATGGACCATGTGTATGTTTCAGACGCGTGTGCCTCTATGCGAAGACCGGTAGATAAGCGAGGAGTCGACATATTGCTTTTAAATTCGAGATCTCGTTGTGTGTGACGTTGAGCATCAATACTGGTTTCAAAACACATTAGAAATTGAACTAATGTGTTAGTTTCTGATGAGTTGACTTTAAAACGCGCGTTTGAGCTCTCGCATCTTGATGTAGTCTTCATCAAACAACACATCGGTATCTCTCTGAAATAACACGGGACCCATTCATGCCGTATAGCAAACATCTCACAAAGCCACGGATGATTGTCTAGGTGATATTCATCCATTAACACATGCCATCTTTCTTCAAATGTTTGTGGTGTGATGAATAAATTCCACACCAGCTTATGTATTGACGAACGAAGAGTGGTATTATCAAGGATGTCATTTGAAATCTGTAAATGAGGAAACGTAAATAATAATAATTTGAATTATTTAATCATATTATATGGTTTAATTGGAACCGTGTTAATATTAAAATAGAGTGTTTACCTTTGACGGAAGTTTTCTCATTATGTGCCACATGCACAAATGATGGATAGAGTTTGTGAAAACGGTTGATACAGCTTGTTTCATTGATGCGTCTTGGTCAGTGAGAACAAATATTGATTGTTTCTTATGTGCAGCCAGAAAGGTGTTTAGTAACCATGTATACGACTCTATAGTCTCATCGTATAACATGCCAGCGCCAAAGATAACACATTTCTTGTGATGATCAACTCCGGTGAATGGCACAAAAATCATTTTGTATCTGTAAATAAAACATATGATATTAAAAAATTATTAATAATTTCACATGCTGAAAAGTATAGTATCTTACTTGTTGGTGTCATTTGTACCGTCAAATGCACATACATCACCAAAAGCCTCGTAATTTCACAATGATACGAAATCAGCCCAAAAGAACGATCGCAACTCATTGTCAACTATGACACAATCAAAATAGAAATCTTTCATATTGGTAACTCGAGATCTCGTGGTATGTAAGAGGATGTCTGCATCGCGTTCACCGATGAATGCACGTATATCTCTAGAGCAATTTTTGAAATCGTCTGTTGTGCCATGAACATTATGAGGTCCGCCTTTAAGTGATACTTGAATGTTATGTGCAACAGTTGGGCCGATTTTGTTAAGACTAACTTTGTGGATGAACTGTTGCTCTTCAAATCCAAGTTTCCTGTTTTGTTTTAACATGTTGGCGTGATCGCTACCAATCATGCAATGGTTGTGCGCGGCGATGAAATCATATATTTTGTATTGTTCGGTAGCATGATCATAACTCACTTTGATACGCGCACGACACCCGGCTTCGTCTGTGTTGTTTCTTGGATTTATCATATATGGTTGGAGCATTTTTGGATGGAGCATTGGGGTCAGATTTTGTGACCCGTGGTTGTCCTTTCCTTGAACATAATATATATCTATGAGTGCAGAGTTTCATATTAGGATTGTCATGATATTTTTTGTTCTTCGATGTGCCGATACGAGTAGAAAACCCGGATTGTGTAGCATACGTATTGTACATCATGACAATATCTTCCCAATGGGTAAATGTACTATTTACAATAGGAAGGTATCTAACATCAACTTGAGGTATCCAATACGGGGTGCCGTTAGGTGTAGCATGTATGGAAGTCGTAATCGTTCCTGTAAGAAATAATCAATAAATTAAATAATAGTGAGAAATAATTAATAAATTAAAAATTTGTCAACATGATATACGGACGAATAGTATAATTGTAATTAATATGCACATGTGCATTATCAGTTAATGTACGAGGTCATAAGTTATTTTTTTTCAATCATAATGCACATGTGCATAAATTTGCATTGTAACATAATTTGAAATATGATGCATAATTTGTAATATGAGGCAGTTAACACAATGCACATGTGCATATAACATTGAGTAATCATAATTTACAACATAAAACAATTGTAAACACGCAGTTAACACAATGCACATGTGCATATAATATTGAGTAATCATAATTTACAACATAAAACAGTTGTAAACATGATGCAAAGGAGTATATCATTGAACAAGTCACATTTTACATAAAATGGATATAAAATACCTTTAGTTTCAAACCAAATGAATTGTAAGTGTTGATGTTCTGTGCTTGTAGGTGCTGTACCAGTAGATGTGGTGTCAACTGATAACGATTGATCAGGTAAATTAGCAGTCTCAGAGCCTACGTTGCCTGATGTAAACATGGAATCAAGCGTCTGTATTTCAAACCCATGAAGGGTGTGTCGATTTGCAACTGGGTTTGCAACTGTTGTAAACACAGGATTGCAACTTTCATTTGGATTAACAGCAGGTAAGGTATTGACATCAACATCAGACAGGCCCACAGCAGAAATAGGATTTACATTGACATCAAATGGGCCGCAAAAACCAGCATCGGGATGTGGATGATATGAAGAAGATATTGTATGATGATCATCAGATGCCGTAGGTTCAACTCCAACACGAGATGAGTCAGACGAAGCCATGAGTAGCCGAAATCAGTATCCCAACGATGAAATCAGTATCACAATTGAATCCCCCGTAAAATGTGTACGTCAACGCCGCCGTGAAACTGTAGAAATCAGTCGCCGTCGTAGATCGCGTCGTTAATTAAGCAAAATCTCCAACGAAACCCTAGTTTGTAAAAGACGACAGTGAAGATAAACCCTAGTTTGAAAAAGACGGCAGTGAACAAGAGGAGAGGAGCGCGTGTTTTTTATTAAATGTCATTAGTTACAAATTTGCCATGTGTTCACATTGGTTCTCGCGGTTCTCGCAATAAAGGGTGGTTCCTAACGGATCTTTATCCTATATATATATATATATATATACACATATATAGTCCTATAAAAATACGTTTATTTATATGGATGCAGAAAAATTATTTTAAAATAAACAATAATGTGTCATAGCATAAATCAAATTCGTTGTAGTCATTTCTACCACACCAAAGTATCTAATATAACTTATAATAAAGAATTCTAATTAATGTCAAATGTTATTTTCTCATTCAAACTTATAATATTTACTTATATTTTAATTATAATTTGTTATCCTTATCGTTTTCTTTCATTTTTAATATTATAATATATATTAATTAATTTTTACCGTAAAAATTGACAAATAATATATTTCAATACGTATTATAGAATAGTAAAATCATGTGGTGATATGGATATCTCCATGTTAACAATCAATAATTCTAAATTATTATACGTTTTTTTTTTAACAACTTCAATTACATCAAATTCATCTTCGACAGAACTCGAATCCTTAATCTCAAGGCAAGCAACACCTTAACTCTAATTGTTTTCTCAATTGAATCTAACCCCCACCAGTTATTATACGTTATATAATAGTACATATAATAGTACGTTATATAATAGTACGCATAATAATATGTATTTTGTAAGTATGTGCTTTAAAAAGTTGGTATCAGTAATATTATTATTAAATGTTATATAGTAATACAAATAATATTATAACTTAAGTTTATAATATACCACAATCTTATAAACAAAAAACAATTGAATTTGTCACAAGGAAAATTTAAATTTAAATAATATTATAAATTATGAAACAACTCATATACCGATCAACAATACACGATATTCAATCACGTGATAAGATTATAATATTATTACATTTATTAACCGTGTTACACTCTTTTAAAAGATTATAGTTTATATTTATTCAACATAGGTGATAAAAGTTAATGAAATATGATCCTATAAGATTATAATATTGTTACATTTTTTTAATTGTATGATATGAATTATATAGAAGTTTATGATATACAATTTTTTGATATTCAACCTATGTATACACGAGTTTGTAACACTTAGAAATTAAAATAATATTAAATTCACATTTCTTTTATATTTCAACCGTGTAACACACTAGTTTATAAGCTAGTATTATATATAACTAGCGGTAAGACCTGTGTGCAAACACGGGTGGTTTCTTAGAAAACCATGTATAACAAATATAATTGATGAATATGGTTATATTTATAGACTTTTAAATAGATAAGTCAGTCGGTAAATACTTAAAGTTTAGAGTATAAAAAATACAAAAATATACAATTTATTAATCTTTTGTAAACGAAATAACATTTGCATTCAAGCATGTTCATTCTCCAAAAAACAATATTTTAAATCAACAGTCGATTCAATCCCCTTCAACCTCAACAAAACACTATTTTAACCCAACAGTGGTTTTAAACCACCGTTTTAACCCAACAACGGTTTCAACCACAGTTTTCTCCACAGCACTCTGCTTTAACCCAACAGTGGTTTCAAACATCTGTTTTCATCCATCTGTTGACCAAAGTCAACAGATGTATCAACCACTGTTTTATTTTCAAACATCTGTTCACAACAACATAGCTTTCATCATTTAAACAAACCTTTGCCAATATTACAAGCTTTTAAACTCTCAAACCTAAATATTCATTTAATTAATTTAAATAACAAACATGGTTAATAATTTTAACACAACAAATTATATAAAATACGAAAGTGTCAAACAGAGGGAACTATATAATAAACAAAGTTCAAAACAGCATTCAATAAAATACAGCATAATAATTTCTAATCAATGGGCGAAACAGTAGTCTCAAAAAATAAATCTCCTTTTGGATCATTGTAGTTGTCAACATGTTGGAGGTATTTCAAAACTTCATTGCTCAGATCAACTTCAACCATATCCCCCCAACTTCAACTTCAACCTTAAATACTTAAAGTTTAGAGTATAAGAAATACAAAAATATACAATTTATTAATCTTTTGTAAACGAAATAACATTTGCATTCAAACATGTTCCTTCTCCAAAAAACAATATTTTAACTCAACAGCCGTTTCAATCCCCTTCAACCTCCACAAAACACTATTTTAACCCAACAGTGGTTTTAAACCACCGTTTTAACCTAACAGCAGTTTCAACCACAGTTTTCTCCACAACACTCTGCTTTAACCCAACAGTGGTTTCAAACATCTGTTTTCATCCATCTGTTGACCAAAGTCAACAGATGTATCAACCACTCTTTTATTTTTAAACATATGTTCACAGCAACAGGCTTTCATCATTTAAACAGACCTTTGCCAATATTACAAGCTTTTAAATTCTCAAATCTAGATATTCATTTAATTAATTTAATAACAAACATGGTTAATAATTTTAACACTACTAATTCTATAAAAATATGAAAGTGTCAAACTGAGGTAACTATATAATAAACAAAGTTCAAAACAGCAAACAGCATTCAGTAAAATACAGCATAATAATTTCTAATCAATGGGCGAAACAGTAGTCTCGATAAATAAAGCTCATTTCGGACCATTGTAGTTGTTAACATGTTGAGGTATTCAAAACTTTATTGCTCAGATCAACTTCAACCATATCCCCCCAACTTCAACCTTAAATACTTAAAGTTTAGAGTATTAAAAATACAAAAATATACAATTTATTAATCTTTTGTAAACGAAATAACATTTGCATTCAAGCATGTTCCTTCTCCAAAAAACAATATTTTAACTCAACAGTCGTTTCAATCCCCTTCAACCTCCACAAAACACTATTTTAACCCAACAGTGGTTTTAAACCACCGTTTTAACCCAACAGCAGTTTCAACCACAGTTTTCTCCACAACACTCTGCTTTAACCCAACAGTGGTTTCAAACATTTGTTTTCATCCATAAAGTCAACAGATGTATCAACCATTGTTTTATTTTTAAACATCTGTTCACAACAACAGAGCTTTCATCATTTAAACAGACCTTTGCCAATATTACAAGCTTTTAAACTCTTAAACCTAAATATTCATTTAATTAATTTAAATAACAAACATGGTTAATAATTTAAACACAACTAATTATATAAAATATGAAAGTGTCAAACAGAGGTAACTATATAATAAACAAAGTTCAAAACAGAAAACAGCATTCAGTAAAATACAGCATAATAATTTCTAATCAATGGGCGAAACAGTAGTCTCGAAAAATAAAGCTCCTTTCAGACCATTGTAGTTGTCAACATGTTGGAGGTATTTCAAAACTTCATTGCTCAGATCAACTTCAACCATATCCCCCCAACTTCAACTTCAACCTTAAATACTTAAAGTTTAGAGTATAAAAAATACAAAAATATACAATTTATTAATCTTTTGTAAATGAAATAACATTTGCATTCAAGCATGTTCCTTCTCCAAAAAAACAATATTTTAAATCAACAGTCGTTTCAGTCCCCTTCAACCTCAACAAAACACTATTTTAACCCAACAGTGGTTTTAAACCACCGTTTTAACCCTACAACGGTTTCAACCACAGTTTTCTCCACAACACTCTGCTTTAACCATTTCAAACATCTGTTTTCATCCATCTGTTGACCAAAGTCAACAGATGTATCAACCACTATTTTTTTTCAAACATTTGTTCACAACAACAGAGCTTTCATCATTTAAACAGACCTTTGCCAATATTACAAGCTTTTAAACTCTCAAACCTAAATATTCATTTAATTAATTTAAATAACAAACATGGTTAATAATTTTAACACAACTAATTATATAAAATATGAAAGTGTCAAACAGAGGTAACCATATAATAAACAAAGTTCAAAGCAGCAAACAGCATTCAGTAAAATACAGCATAATAATTTCTAATCAATGGGCAAAACAATAGTCTCGATAAATAAAGCTCCTTTCGGACCATTGTAGTTGTCAACATGTTGGAGGTATTTCAAAACTTCATTGCTCAGATCAACTTCAACATCCCCCTAAATGCTTGTTATCACCCACTTATTGTTTTCAATTATATTAGTCCTTCGGCGCCTATCTACATAATCAACTACACGGAGATTATTGAAAGCAAACACCTTGATCCAGCCTTCTTCTTCATATCTGAGCAAATCAGCAGTTAGCTCAGCAGACTTTCCATTAACAATCAAATGCAGCCTCTTTGCGATGGTCAAAAAATGCCCTTGGCAAGGATTGACTACGATGCTATCGGGAAAACGAAGCATTCTGAAAGTCTCAGAAAGAGCATCGAAATCCACGATGTTCCTCTCACCTAGTGGATACCAATAATTTGAAACCATGAAATATATGGTTTTATCAGCATAAATTCCTGGAGACCATGAATAACTGCTTGAACCATAATTATTTACGCTACCGAAATTTATTGTTCTCCATGACTCACGACGTCGTGAGTAAACACGAGCAGTAGACACATTACGGTAACATCTGATGTTCAGCACTTTCAGATCATTGGATTGATCAAAATAAATTCCACCTGTATCAGAGTTTCGATCATGAATATAATTTAAGTAGTCGTCAGACAAAACCTTATAGCGCCTGGTAGTTGGATTCCAAAGGATCGGCTCACAGTAAATCCCTTCATTGCAAACTAACAACAATCCATTAAATGACGATAGAATACGTAAGAAGGTAGGGTGGACATTGTTAGGAAAACTTAAGGTTTTGCTTGTAACGACATCCAAATTACCAGCTACTATGTTGTCAACGACAATTGACGTGTCTTTAATGGAGAGTAGTTTCTTTTGTAGTGAATCTCCACTTCGGAGAGCATGCATCATCTCAAATGCATGACTTGACAGTTCCCTATAAAAATTCTTGGAAAGACATTTCAAACGACCAATATCTTCTGCAGGGAGCCTTGTGAAAAATTCGTCAACAATCACTTGAAACCCAATGTTTTCCATTTTGCGGTGAACAAATGCGTGTTTGAAAGCCAAAGAAATTGTAATGATATTGATAAACAAAAAACTTTGAAGATGATTGAGTAGATGGATGAAAGCGGTAATGATGAAAGCCTCTACCCAATGTATTTTATATACCCAATGAAGGCGGTTATGACTAAATACATCGTCAGACTAACTTACTGTTAAAGAATATGATGTGACGATGCTTAGGCTTTTAATGCAAAACATTTCGAAAGTGCGTTTCCATGGGAAAACACGTTATCATAATTATAATTAACCTCTTCGTTTACCATAAGACGCATTTACCATAAGACAGAAGTGAGTGAGTGACATGCAATAATTGCAAATTACATATCCCCAGGCATTTTGAATTTGAAATTACCGGAAATTTCAAAAAATCTGCTAAGTTATACGTTTGCCAAAGGAAAGACTTTCAACCTTTGCTGGCTTTAAAGGATAGACATGGGCAGAGGTTTTGAGATGAGGCAGACTTTTAGATAGATTTTAAAATGATTTTATATATATTAGGCTTTATGATGCAGTAATGACATAAGAAAATCATTGTTGGACAGCCTCTTTGGCTGCCACATCAGCTTTTCTTATGCCACATCGGGATTATTTACCATTATCCGCATTTCAAAACTTCAACAATTATATTTTAAAACCTCTGTTAAGCAGGATCTAATGTCTATCATCTGTTGTTCTTTAAGATATGTTGACCCATAGTAGACCTTTGCTTCTTCAAACTTTCTTCAGACTATGTCTTCATCAGCAGAGGATCACTTGAAACAGATGTTCTCTTTGGGTAGAGTTTACCTCTGACAGACATTTAGAGGAGCAGATGTTGTGTATTTGTAATTGAGAGGAAATCCTTCAAAAAACTGTTAACTTACCAAATAATAAAAAAATAATAAAATTTCAAACCTCTGGCATAAAAAAAATCTCTTCATTTAAAGACCAGCAATACTCTACATAGTAAACACATGCTTCTACAACTCCAGCAAACAAAGATATTGCGAACCTCTGTTAGGCAACAACAGATGTTGCCAACAGTAGCAAGTCAAACAGCTGTTAGATTAGCAGAAGATCACTGTTAAACAGATGTTCTCTTTGGGTAGACTTTACCTTTGACAGAGATTTAAAGTAACAAATGTTAAGTATTTGCAATTGAGAGGAGGAAATTCTTCAAAAAGCTCTGTTAGGCAACAACAGATGTTGGCACCAGTAGCAAGTCAAACAGCCGTAAGATTAGCAGAGGATCACAACTAAACAGATGTTCTCTTTAGGCAGACTTCACCTTTAACAGAGATTTAAAGTAACAGATGTTGAGTATTTGCAATTGAGAAGAGGAAATTCTTCAAAAAACTGTTGACTTACCAAATCATAAAAAATAATAAAATTTCAAACCTCTGGCATAAAAAAACAATAAAAAAACTCTTCATTTAAAGACCAACAGTACTCTACATCCTAAACATATACTTCTACCACTTCAGCGCACATGGATGTTGAGAAACACTGTTAGGAAACAACAGATGTTGGCAACACTAGCAAGTCAAACAGCCGTTAGATCAGCAGATGATGATTTCGAGCAGATGTTCTCTTTTGGCAAACTTTAACTTTGACAGATCTATACAGTAAAAGAAATTGATTCTTTGTAATTCTTCAAAAAATTGTTTAAGCACAATTCAACATCAACATAATCTAAATCAAACTCAGAGACAATTTCACATCTACATCAATACCGATCTGCAATAATCAGATGATATTAAAAATTACATAATAATACTTATGCACCTTAAAATTAGTAAAAATAAAATGCTCCACAAACATTAATATGATTAAAATTTAATTATGAGGATTAAAAAATCAACAATTACATCGAGTACTGAACAACGAAACTTTAAAATCTAACAACAACACTAAGAAATTTAGGAATCTAACAGCAAAAATTAAGTGCTTTTAGCTTCAACTCCATCGAGTACTGAACTTCTCAATTTATATCTTTGACAATCACCATGAACTCCGCGGAAGTATTGAAGGCATCACCATCAGGTTTCTGGAAACCTGGTCTCTTGTGAACAGACCAAGATGCAGTCCATCAAAACACTTCTTCAGCTGTTGAAGAATAGCCCTATCTTCATATACTTAATCCTCAACTTGCTTGATAAAGAGGTGCTTTAAATCATCGGAGCCTGCAGAAGTGTATACATTCTATACATCAAAATTCCAAACTTTATGCTTCTTTTAATACAAAAAGGCAGGAAACAACAAACTGAATCTACTTATATATCTTATTAAATAAAATCTTATCTTACAGCAGTAGCAGATCCTTTCTTGCGTTTAGTAGGAACCACTGTGGGTTCTACATCATCATCATCTGCCCAAGTCATTCATAATCATCATTTAGTCATAAGCAAAAATTATTTTAACTGTACATTTAATAATCTTTCTTTGTGTTTAATTTAATACCATCAATATCCATATTAACATATTCTAAAACCATTATGACTCCACAAATACTACTACCACTGGTCGCTCGAAGAAAACAGAGCTGGAATATATCAACAGTTTAAAATCCACAAACCTAAAATAACCCGCAGATGATTGTATGAATTTCAAACAACTGTGATTAGACTGAAATATAAAGCAAGAATTAGAGTAGATCACTTCAAAATTCAAAATTCAAAATTACAAAAAAAACATACTTTAAACGATGTTAGAACAATGATGCTGGAAACAACTTTAGAACAATCATCATCATTGTTTTGGTAAAAAATTACCGAAGAAATTAAGTGATCAAATTAGTTAAGTGAGGTAGTGTGCTAAAAACGTGTGTTGAAAATATGCTAGTTAAGTTGTTTACAAAAACAGTTCCAGGATCTAGCTCAGGATATTGAGCTATATCTATGATCAAACAATGAGAAAAAAATGTAAAGGGTGACATGAGATATACGAGGAAAGCCCTTGATCAATCTAGATCGCCGGCACAAAACCTCGAGATCTGACAATCGCAGCTGCCTTGTTCTTCTTATTGCTTCAAATATCAGGATACAATGCAGGATATGATGCGGATCAACTAAGTGTTACAATGCAATTCGAGTACAAGTGTTAGTGCGTTGTGAGTGTTTGCAAGTAGAGAGAGGGAGTGTGTGAAAGATTGTCCCCCTAATCTGATCCGATCAATCCCCTTTTATAGTAAAAAGAAAGCAACTAACTATCCTACTATTCCGGGATCCGGCGAATATTCCATATGTGGACATTGTAGTCCACGTCTTCCGGCTTCAACGTTCGTAATATAACTGATTTGCCCGAGTCTTGAGGAGAAGAAGTCCACCTGACCGTTAGAGACTGGCTTCAACAATCTGCACGTGAGTTAATTATTAACTATCAGGATATCATATCAGGATGTTACTAATATCCTGATCCAGCATCCTGGCCACAATAAAACAAACAAACTCAGAATATCAGTCAGGATATATGAGCAGAAAATCACCCATAATATCAGTCGGGATCCGGCTTGTCCATTTTCTTGAGGATGTACATGTGTGGATGTGATCATCTTGATTCCCCAACTCTTACAAAAGTCAGTAGTCCTCTTACTTATAAACTGAGAACCATTGTCACAGATTATCTCGGCTGGTATTCCAAACCTGGTCAGGATATTCCTTTTTATGAAGGATACTACTTCTTGGTCTCTAACTTGGACAAATGCTTCAACTTCAACCCACTTAGAGAAATAATCAGTCATTGCCAGCATGAAGACCTTTCCTCCTGGAGCCTTTGGCAATTTTCCTACTATATCTATTCCCCACTTCATGAATGGCCAAGGGGAAACAATAGGATATAGTGGTTCAGCAGGCTGATGTAATATTTTACTATGTCTTTGACATGCATCACACCTTCGAGCATATTCTGCAGCATCTTTCCTCATCGTTGACCAATAATATCCTGTTCTTAATACTTTCGAGAATAACGACCTGCCCCCAGTATGGTTACCACAGTCCCCTTCGTGTATATCCTTAAGCACTTCTTTGGTTTCAGGATCCTCCAAGCACTTCAGATATGGTCCTGCAAGAGATTTCTTATACAAAACATTATTTATAAGAGTGAATCGCGATACCTTCATTCTAAAGGCCTTAGGATTTTCATCCTTTGGAATGTGCCCTTCCTTGAGATATTTCATGATCGGAGCCGTCCAGGACTTAGGATCCTCCTTAGGATGCTCATCACTAGGATCCTGAACACTTATTACCTCCTTATCCTGAGAATCCGTCGCAGGATATAGGACATGTAATATTGGTATTTGGGTTCCTTCCGGTATCCTGACTGGTGATCCTAGATTTGCCAAAGCATCAGCTTTAGCATTATCCTCTCCGGGTACCTGTTCAAGTGTAAAAACATCGAAATATCCTGCTAATTTTTTAACAATTTCAAGATATTCAGCTAACTTTTCACCTTTTACTGCATAAGATCCATTGAAATTGTTAGCAATCAACAGGGAATCAACAAATACTTGTAAATTCTTGATATTCATACTCTTAGCCAATTCTAATCCTGCAATTAAAGCTTCATATTTTGCTTCATTATTAGTGGCAGGAAATTCACATTTAATAGCCTGGGGTAGTATATCCCCCTGTGGCGATTTTAGTAGTATACCTAAACCTACACCTCTTACGTTGGATGCACCATCAGTATATAGTGTCCAGGATTCTATGTTTTCTCCTAGTTGTTGCACCTCTAGGTCTACTTCATTTTGAATATCACTACTGAAATCAGCCACAAAGTCAGCTAAAGGCTGAGACTTTATGGCATTTCTAGGTTCATATACTAGATCATAGGCACTTAATTTTACTGATCATTTAGCCATCCTACCTGACATCTCGGGCTTCCTAAGCACATTTTTAACAGGGTAGTTAGTTTTAACATGAACCCTATGTGTTTCAAAATAATGTCTAGGTTTCGTTGATGCCATGACTAAGGCCAATATCAATTTTTCTAAATGAGAATATCTAGTTTCGGCATCTAATAAACTTTTACCAACATAATAAACAGGATACTGCTGACCTTCATGATCCTTTACAAGGACAGCACTTACTGCATTCCCTGATACTGCAAGATACAGGGATAATGGTTCACCATCCTCAGGCTTCATCAACAGAGGTGCAGTTGAAAGATACTGCTTCAAATCCTGCAAGGCTGTCTCATGCTTCTCTCTCCATTCGAATTTCTTATTCTTCTTCAGGATATCATAAAATTCCTTGCATTTTTCCGAGGATCTTGAGATAAATCTGTTTAATGCTGCTACTCGCCCTGTTAATCGTTGAACGTCTTTCATATTTGAAGGTGACTTGATATCCAAGATAGCTTTAATCTGCTCCGGGCTTGCCTCTATCCCTCTTTTCGTCACCATGTATCCTAGAAACTTTCCTGCCCCCACTCCAAAATGGCATTTAGCAGGATTTAATTTCATGTTGTATTGGTCCAGGATATCAAATGCTCCCTTAATATCCTAGAGGTGATCCCCAGCCTTCTTGGATTTTACTACCATATCATCGATGTACACCTCCATGGTGTCCCCCAGTTTGTCTTTAAACATCATGTTTACCAATCTCTGGTATGTTGCACCTGCATTTTTCAAACCAAAAGGCATAGCAGTATAACAATAAATACATGTTGGTGTCATGAAGGCAGTATCCTCCTGATCCGAGGGTTCCATCTGGATCTGTTGGAATCCTGAAGATGCATCCATGAAGGTTAACATCTCATGGCCGGCAGTAGCATCCACCATTGAGTCAATATGAGGAAGAGGAAATGGGTCTTTGGGACAAGCTTTGTTCAAGTCTATGTAATCCACACAAACTCTCTATTTCCCATTTTTCTTTTGCACCACAACTACATTTGCTAGCCATCTTGGAAACTTGACCTCTCTGATCATCTTACTCTTTAATAATCTTTCAACTTCCTCCTGAATGATAGTGTTCCGTTCTGGAGCAAATTTTCTTCGTTTCTGCTGGACAGGCTTGAAAGACCTATCAATTCCGAGCTTGTGAGCTATAATATCCTTGGAAATTCCTGTCATATCCTCGTGTTTCCACGCGAATGTTGACATCCTGCATTTCAAAAAGTTAGTCAATTGATTTTCAATATCCTGAGGGATATTGGTTCCCACGAGCACCGAGATATCTGGATTATCCTGATCCAGGATAATTCTCTTAACATCCTGCTCGGAAGCCTCCACAATATCCTGGGCCCGCATCTTTAATTGCTATGCTGCACTAGGCTTTGTTGAGGATTTCATCGAAGAAGAATAATATTCCTTCGCTTCCTGTTGATCACTTTCCACCTTGACAACTCCCCAAGGGGTAGGGATCTTGATGCATTGATGGTAGGTTGACGGAACAGCTTTCATATCATGGATCCAAGGCCTACCTAATATAATATTATAGCAGGATAAGGAGTCTATGACACAAAAGCGCTGCATTGAGTTGACCCCTTGAACATACACGGGTAACTTTATCTCTCCTACGGTATTCCTAGCTTCTCCACTGAAACCAACGAGCACAGTGGACTTTGAAGTAATATCCATCGGGGATACATTCATCCTCTTCAACGTTTCCAGCTGAATTATGTTGACTGAGCTGCCATTATCCACTAATATCATGCGCACAAAATGGTTAGCAACATATAATGTTATTACTAAAGCATCATGATGAGGATCCTGGACAGTATCCCTGTCATCATTATCGAACGTGATCACTTTGTCAGTCGTGAAGGTTGACATCCTGGTTGGCTTATCTCCCCTCTCTGCTTTGACTTCCTTCGCGTGTCTTTTTGCTGCAGAATATGATGTGCCGCAGATGTCGGATCCTCCTGAAATAAAGTTAATTATTTTTGCATCCGCAGGAGGTGATGCTGCCCGTTCAGGATCCTTCTCAGGATCCTGACCCTTATTCTTCTTTCTTCCCAAGAGGTCCTTCAGATATCCCTTGCTTAATAGATAGCTTATTTCTTTCCTTAAAGCGATGCAATCCTCGGTAACATGTCTGAAATCCTCATGGAAAGCACACCATATGGACTTGTCCTTCCAATCAGCCTTTTGTTGATTTTTCCGGGGCCATCTTGCTTTGTCTCCTAAACCCTGCATAGCATACATTAGTTCAGGTATATTAATGGAAAAACAATATTCAGACAACTCAGGATATTCCTCAGGATCCTCATCTTCAACAGCATTCACTTTCTTGCCGTATGGCTTAGAACGATATGGTTTGTACGAGGATTCTGATTTCCTGTTGGTTGACTCATAGGTTGTGGATGAATTCATCCTCTCTTGCATTTTTTTGTCATCTTCCAGCCGAATGTATCTTAGAGCCCTGTTATGAGCTTCGTCCAGATTCCTGCAGGGATTCATTACAAGATCCTGGTAAAATTGAGAATCTTTTTGTAATCCCATCTTGAAAGCCTGCACAGCTGTTGCAACATCAAGATGTGGGATATCTAAGGATTCCCGACTAAACTTGTTCACATAATCCCTCAAGGATTCCTGAGGTCCTTGAGTTATCCTGTAAAGATCACTGGTTAGTTTCTCAAAACTCCGGCTGCAAGAAAATTGACTATTAAATAAATTAACTAAATGAACAAATGAAGTAATTGAGTGAGGAGGAATGTTTAAGAGCCATTTTAAGGTTGATCCTGTTAAGGTAGAACCAAAACCCTTGCACAGGCATGCTTCTTTGAGATCTGGAGGGATAGGGTTGATTTCCATCCTTTCCCTATACTGGGCAATATGCTCCTCAGGATCCGTAGTTCCGTCATAGAGTTTCATGTTGGGGGTTTGAAATCTTTTTGGGATTTCAGCATCACAAATAGGATATGCAAACCGTGATATCCTGTGGCTGTCCTGGGACACTTCTGGAATTGGTTGGACCACCCCAGGCACACTGGATATCATGTCTTTCAGTTTTTGAACTTCCCTGGAAAATGTTGATGTCATACCTGCATCCTGCAAAGATCCAACACCATTAGTAGCAAGAGTATTATTATTATTAGATACATTACCAGTCTGGGGATTCTGGCCATATCCTGAAGCATATCCTGAGCTTCTCACAGTTGATACTCTTACTGAAGAGGGTATCTTAGGAGTATGATTCTGGGAATGTCTAGGCATAATATTCCCCCGGTTATCCTCAGTATAAACTGTCGAACTGAAGTTCAAAGCCCTGGGTTGCAAGGGAGTGACAGTATCTTCAGCAGGCCTACTTGGGCCGGATTTCAAGAGTTGTATCTATCTCATCAGCATCTGATTAGTTTCCTGCTGCTGCCTCATCTGTTCCTGTACACTACCAAAAAAATTTAGAATTTCTTCGTTAGAAGCCAAAATTGGGCCAGATCCCTGGATATTGCGAGCGGGGATAACATCCCGAGCCACATGACTTTCAGTTCCCTGTGAAGAGGCTTGCATTCTCGGAGGAGGTGGGGGAAGCACCGAACCAATTGTTGCAGAGGTTGTAGTAGACATGGTGGAAGAGCTCATGTTTGATCTCGAGGCCATTGAAAATAGTGTAGCGAAAAGTTTTGAAAATAGAAAACCAAGTAATGATTTTGCAAAAGCTTTTAATAGAAATAGCACCACTTGCCCCACGGTGGGCACCAAATTGTTTTGGTCAAAAATTATCAAAGCAATTAAGTGATCAAATCAGTTAAGTGAGGTAGTGTGCTAAAAACGTGTGTTGAAAATATGCTAGTTAAGTTGTTTACAAAAACAGTTCCAGGATATAGCTCTGGATATTGAGATATATCTATGATCAAACAGTGAGCAAAAATGTAAAGGGTGACACGAGATATACGAGGAAAGCCCTTGATCAATCTAGATCGCCGGCTCAAAACCTCGGGAGCTGACAATCGCAGTTGCCTTGTTCTTCTTATTGCTTCAAATATCAGGATACAGTGCAGGATATGATGCGGATCAACTAAGTGTTACAATGCAATTCGAGTACAAGTGTTAGTGCGTTGTGAGTGTTTGCAAGTAAAGAGAAGGAGTGTGTGAAAGATTGTCCCCCTAATCTGATCCGATCAATCCCCTTTTTATAGTAAAAAGAAAGCAACTAACTATCCTACTATTCCGGGATCCGGCGAATATTCCATATGTGGACGTTGTAGTCCATGTCTTCCGGCTTCAACGTTCGTAATATAACTGATTTGCCCGAGTCTTGAGGAGAAGAAGTCCACCTGACCGTTAGAGACTTGCTTCAACAATCTGCACGTGAGTTAATTATTAACTATCAGGATATCGTATCAGGATGTTACCAATATCTTGATCCAGCATCCTGGCCATAATAAAACAAACAAAGTCAGAATATCAGTCAGGATATATGAGCAGAAAATCACCCATAACAATCATCATCTGCTCAAATCATTCACAATCATCATTTAGTCATAACTCGGATAAAAAACAATTAGTAAAAATCAAAAACCAAAACAAACAAAATTATATATATGACATTACCATCATCAAGGCAAACCACATATCCCCAAAATTTGTTCCGAAAGTGGGTCAGAGAGAGCTTCCGTTTTCTCTTATCCTTTATGAACAAATGTCGAGTATTGAGAAGAAGGGATTTGAGGGAGAGATACATTGGAAGTGTGGTTTGAAAATACAAAAGCAGATAACACGAGAGTGTAAATATGAAGAGTGAAATGAGAAAAAAAACCTTTATATAAAAAGATGATTAACAGAAGTGAGTGAGTGAGTGACATGCATTAATTGCAAATTACATATCCCCAGGCATTTTGAATTTGAAATTACCAGCAATTTCAAAACATCTGCTAAGTTATACATTTGCCAAAGGAAAGACTTTCAACCTCTGCTGGCTTTAAAGGAAAGATATGGGCAGAGGTTTTGGGATGAGGCAGACTTTTAGATAGAATTTAAAATGATTTTATATATTAGGCTTTATGATGCAGTAATGACATAAGAAAAGCATTGTTGGACAGCCTCTCTGGCTGCCACCTCAGCTTTTCTTATGTCATCGGGATTTCTCCTTTTATAGAAAGTATAGATACTACAATTTGAAGATCGATCTGTAGTACCTTTTATTGGCATTTTTTGGTTAGTTTGTCTTTTTTTTATGTACTTTTGCTCTCAACTTTTATAAGTTGACACTTATAACACTTCAACTTTTCAAAAACTTTGTAATAGAGTGTCATATGCTTATTTTTATGTATGTGTCAACATAAATTTAAGTTGATTTATGTTTCGATGTATATTTTATTTGAAAATGAGTCGGGTCAAAGAAAATATGTTTTTGTGCTTATTTTTATGTATTTTTTCAATTGGTGTACGTTTTGACATAAATTTTGGTTGAAAACGAGTCGAGTTAAATATAATACGTTTTCATTAAACGGTATAAATTCAAGTTAATTTACGTTTCGACACTGACGCAGGGCGTCGTACCGCTCTTTACCTAAAATATAATACGTTTTCATTAAACGGCGTAAATTCAAATTAATTTACCTTTTGACAATACCGCAATGCGTCGTACTGCTATTTACCTTAAAAACATTATTTTCTTACGTGCTTCTTTTTTTATGTACGTGTCCGTATAAATGCAAGTTGGTTTACGTTTCGATGTAAATTTCTTTCGCAAATAACCCGGTTCAGATATAATACATTTTCGTGCTTAATTTTCATAAACATTTTTAGTTGGTCTACATTTTAATGTAAATTTTGTGTGAAAACAAGTCAGATCAAATATAAATTTTGTGTAAATTTTTCGTACAAATTCGAGGTTACTTTGCGTTTCGACATTGCTGCAACGCGCGAGAAAATTTACTAGTTCTTTACATTCATGTTTGTTGGCCCCTCGTTTTTTGTTTTGTACATTGTTTATTACATCGTTATATATTTTAGTTTTAAATATGTACTTTTGAAATCGTTTTATATCAAAATTTAAACACTATTAATTTGCAACATCTTGTTGCGATATTAGTTTAAAAAAATAGTGTATTTTATATGTAAAAATTCCGATCGCGCAATTTGAAAGTTTGGTTGAACCCCTCGTTCGCACTGTCACACCCCAACCGATGGCAGAAACATCGGGGCGTGGCACTAGGCGAACCAGATTGCTCAAGAGAATCCATAACAACTATTAAATGACAATATTTAAAAGGTTCATTGTCCCATACCAATAAACAAATATTTCACAAACAGTCATAACGGAGTTCATATCTCTCAAACAAAAACAAGTCCGACAACCTAGATTTTATTAGTAGGTTTCTAGACTTCCTAATCCATTGCAGCAAACAGACCATCAACCTGTCACATATGTTAAAATAGAGTCAATACATAAAGTAAAGGTGAGAACACAAGTTTGCATATATATAGTATAAAAAGTGTTTACGCATAACCAGCATGTAACACGTAACGGGCGATGCATGTAACTACCAATATTGATACGACCTAACCACGTGACTGCGATGTAGAGTATGCGTGGCGTATGTTCGCCGAAGCAAACACGTGAAGTAAAGTAATGTGATCCTTAGCAACCCCTATCACAACAGGTGTTGAGTCCAAACTATAGTACTATCGTTGCTAAAGGCGGTCTGGTATAACACTGTGTAAGCATAGTAACAAGCATTCAACAAATCACGTATAGCATGCGGGAGCGGTTAGCGTTTGTAAAGTTTTTGCGTTGTGAGTTGTGTGTTGTGTTTTGATAGAGAACGTATGTAACACCTAAAAGTGCGTTAAACGAAAATGAGTTCGAGTATACTCACAGAGTGTGTACTAACCAAGAAACACGATCCTCAATGGATTGAAGGGAGCGCCGGATCAACCTGCGTACGGGAACAGAAGCGTAAGTCCTCCAAAGTGCTGAAACCGTCGAAAATCAGAGTGTCGGTGGGAAACAGAAGCTTCATACGAAGATCTGCCTTCGTACGAAGGTGGGTCTTCGCACACGTGGGGCTTCCTATGTCCAAAATCGAGTGCCTTCGCGTCTGTCTTCGGGAAATCGAGTGTTCATCCTTCCAACCTTAAGCTATTGATTAAACTTAAAGTCGGAGAGGTCTTTGATTACGTCACAAGTGAGAATCGGGCTGTTAGGTGTAAAACCAGTGCCTTCGTACAAAGGCAGCACCTTCGTATGAGGCCATGTGCCTTCGTACGAAGGCAGTGCCTTCATACAAAGCTGGCTTCGCACAGTACAGTCCAGTTCACAAACGTGGCTATTTTTGGCATTCGGTGCTGTGTTTTCGCCTTAATCGGATGTATTTCCGAGTCCTTTTCAAGCTGGTTTCGACGTTACCTCGTTCCACTATTCAGTGAACGAAATACATGTCGTTTTTGGTCCGTTTTGGTGTAAAAATCAAGTTTAAGAAAGTTTTATAAAGGTTTCTACTTAGATCTAGCACTTGGTGAGTGTGAAACCCACAGATTTCTAACTTGGGAAGCCGTAGCTAGTCCCAATACACTCGGTTAAGTGTAAATCCCTTATAGATGAAGAAGATTTGATGAAAAAGATGAAGAGTTTTTTTTGTAAAAACATGAAGTTATGAAGAAAAGATGAAGTTTAAGTGGAGAAGATGAAGTTTTAGATGAAAACATTGATGTTTTGATAAAATCGAAGTGATTCTAGTGGAAAATCGAAGTGGAAAAGCGTTGTGTAATTGATTAAAACTATTAAATCTTACTTGAAAGTGGTCGGACAGCAATTCGGCAGAGTTTCGGTATGAAATCAGCAAGTGAGAATGAATGGGGAGGGGCTTGGGTATTTATAGAGGAGCTGGGTTCGAACAGAAAGCCTTCGTTCGAAGCAGCTGCCTTCGTACGAAGGCAGTGCCTTCGTACGAGGTCAGGTGGCTTCATTTGAAGGTGTTGTTTTGTACAACCTTTTCCCCGTTTCGCATGTGCGGTGCTCATTTAATGCATTTTGTTCCGTTAGTTAGTATTGGTACCTTAAATATTTTAGCGTAACGTTGTGTTTCAGGTCGCGTTGCGTTTTAGAGTGATAAATCGAGTTGTGCGAGTAGCGTTGAGTTTGCGTTGCGATAGCGTTTGCGAGTATAATCCATAACATATAAAGCACACACAAGTAAAGCATATAAAAACATACAGCATAACATTGCTACTACTAATAACAGCGGCTGCGTTTTAGCGTGTTAGTCATGATAAGCGAATGCGAATTCGTGAGTGGTTACCGAACAAACAAACACACTCGTTAATTTAGATAGCATAATTCTCTGTAATTTATGGTGCGTAAGCGTTTGCGAATTTAAAGCGTTTAAACGTATAGCGGTGCGGTGTGATGAAAATGTATTTAGTATAACATAACCCTTTATTTATATCGAATCCCGGAATACAAGACGGTTACAGATCGAAGCAAAAGCAAACGGGTAACGATCCGAAAGGTTAGGTTATTACACGCACCCCTTGAAAATAATTCATGTGCCCGCCACTACATACCAAACGAAAAGCTATATGTATATTAACTATTAGGTTGGGTAATAAGTGGCAGTCAAGGTGTCAAACCACGAAGAGTTTATGATTCGTGTCAGGATTCGGTCGATTATTGATTATGAACAATTTAGGAAGCTTGCTATGTAATTTTTTTGTTTGTTTCTTTGTTTGGTTTAAAGAGAAATCGGATTGAACCGAAAAATTGCTAAAAACTGAAAACATGATTTGTTGATTATAATTCTTGAAAACTTAAAGACTTGATTTTAACACAATAATTTGGAACAAGGGTCACACCCGGTTCGAAATTGCAGGACGTAGGGTTCCTACATGTTTTAGACTTAATTTAATCACACTTAGTTATTAACGGGTTTAGTGTTACGAGGCATATATAGGTGCTGATAGATATCAATGTCACAATGAACGGACAAATATGCACTTCGTTATCAAGAACATGTAAACCCTAGTCTATATCAAACACAATTACATGAATTCAATTCACGAAGTCAAATTTCCTAGTTTGTTTGACAATTCGTGAATTCAAAACAAATGCAATACAATTAATATAAACTTCAAATGTTCAAATGCAATTAGTCACAAATCAAATCTTAAAACAAACGTCAAAACCCTAGAAATCTTAAAAAATCTACACCGAGGTGGAACCCTAGGTGGCTAGCCGCTTATGGTATGCGAGACTTGATCACCGGATGTTAAACGCGAATAACGAGACATTTGAATATTGATAATGATTGATGCAAAAACCGTGTGCCCCAAGAGTATTGGAATGGTGATGTGATAATACGGTAATTAGTTGAATGCTCAATGATGATGATTGGTGGATTGTGATGATGATGATGATGATGTAATTGATCATTTATTGTACTAGGTTCAAAATTTAAGAGAAAGTGTAACCCCTATCATGGCCACCCAAACAACATATTAATCCCAACAAACTTCGGTCAAGAGGTCAACACATGACCTACGCATCACTAAAACACATCGTCGCGTCGACGACGGCCAAACCCGGCGATGTCAACGTGCCTACAAGATTGTGATGCTATCTACGCAATGGTCCTTGACGCATATTGCATCGGCGACGTGGCATTGAGTCATCGTCGACGCGAATATCCAAATTTCTAGCTCGTTTTCTTTGTTTCTCGTGTTCGGTTGGTCCTAGCCTCTCCCGATGTTCCATAAAGCTCCCGAATGCTACTTAAACTGCATTAGACATGCAAAACACAAACCATGTCAAAATAGATCATTCGGAACTCAAATTCGCGTAAAAACATGAAGTTAAATACATAAAACACCGGACTTCCGACCACGTATCACATCCCCACACTTATCTTTTGCTTGTCCTCAAGCAAATTTGGTTTTCACTTTCGCATGGGTCGAACAAAAAGACACACATTCCATTCTCAATAATTCAAGTCAAGGACTAATGTCATACTCGGTTCACGGTTTTCACAATTCACGGTATTTCAACGACTAAACAGGTATTGCAATTTAAACACAAGATGGTTGCCCAAGATTAACCCACCCTTAAAGCTAGCACACTATACATATCCCTCACAATGTTCACTCCACTCGGTTTAACATTTAACTAGCAAAGATTCCCTAGCATTTTAATGTGATCACTCAAACCGATTATAACACATATACGCATAAGCTTGCAACTCAATAATTCCTCACCAAATTACACAAAAAACGAGGCACAAGTCAAAATGTCTTAATAGGTTGTAACGGGACTAAGCTAAGGGTATGGAATAGGATATTTGAAAGTGGCTACAGTGATGAAAACTCGATTTTATTACATTGAACTACCAAACGAACTAACTACAAAACATCAAACTACAAGGCAAAGCTTCCTCCTTTTATTCAATAAACATCTTTTTGTATTTTACATGACTATTTTCGACTATTTTTCATTGCATTTTTCGTGATTTTTTTTATATATTAATTTTTTTTATGTCAAGATGACATACATAACTAACTACACAACGAAATACTTACCTAACAAAAGCAACCTAAAATCGAATTTTCATCACTTAGGTTAAAAATAAAAAATAAAAGGTTTAATGGATCAAAGGCTAAATGGGTTAGTCAAACAAAGGGTTAGGTTCAAAGTTGGCGACTAAAGGATTAATTTCTTGTAAAGTTGATGATATAAAATGGTGTAAAACTAAAAAGTTTATCCTGATGCTTTAATTATTCTTGTACTCGTAATTGGTCTATGTTCTTAAATTTATCAAACGTTGCAAGTTCTACAATACATATCATAATGACAAACTCAAACAAAGAAAATATATATGTGATGTACGTAAGTGGCTCAATATCTCACATGGAAAGGGTATGATATGTGATGTGCACAACGTACAAACTTCTCAACCAGATTATTCCCAAATAACCACCCGTAATTTTTCTTATAAAAACTCTCGTTGAACACCCATCTTGTTAGTTTTTGGAACTTGACCATGACAAAAGACCAAATGGTTCGTGCAATCTCTTATTGACTTTTGCTTATCTTGCTTTTTAGAACGTTTTAAAAGATGATATTTTGAAAACTTTTGAAATACTAGGTTTTAATCGTGCTTTTGCCTATCACCATATGCTAAGCGGCCAAACCTGGCGTCGTCGACGTGCCTATGGGATTGACGACCAATGATGTTGTCTACGCAATGGTCCTTCACGCGGATTGCGTTGGCGACGTGGCATTGATCCGTCGCCGATGCGAATATCAAATTGTCTCGCTTGTTTCCTTCGATTCTCGTGTCCGATTGATCTTAGCCGATGTCCCATAAAACTATCGAAATGCTCCTTAAACTCCATGAGACCTGCAAAACACAAAACATATCAAAGTAGATCATTCAGAACTCAAATTCGCGTAAAAACAAACTTAAATACGTTAACACCGGACTTCCGACCATGTATCATCAGCAATGGTTTCCTATCATGTCTTTTCACCAAACAAAAACCCCAAACTCAATCACAAACACGCCTCCTGAGGTTTGATGAGAGAGAATCTAGGGATTTTCGAAAATGAGAGAGGCGGTGAGGTTTTACTCCCCCCCCCCCCCCCCCTCCTTTTTGGATTTAAACAACAAACAAAGCAAATGACGCAGATGAGGCCACGACCGCCCACATCAGCCAATCAGAGGCAACCACCACCAGAATCGCCCAACAGAGAGCACAACCTACCACAATGACTATTCAAAATGTTGGTGTATTAATAGTATATATGATAATTACTTTTAATGGGTATACTATACTTTTGGTTATTACTTTTAAAATACTAAGTTTTAAAAAATTCTAATTATACTGCTGCGACGTGCTTTTTTAACCTATGTATAGATATAAAATTTACTGAAAATCAAGTTATGAATACTAATGCACAACTGATTGAAACACAAACACACATATAATCAAAGTTGTTTTGTGATTTAGTTTATTTCATAAAAAGTAACGCCATTTACCTTTTTCGTTATTTTAGTAATATAATATAATGTTCTATAAAATTTAGGATATATTGTTGCGACAAGCTTATATTTACATACGATTTGATAAAAGTTTTATTCGAACGGGTCAAATATACTTGTTTTTTTCTTCTTTATATTCCGAACAATATCGGTACAATATTTGTTTTCATGGTTTTCTCAACGTGTCATGTAAAACTCATTGAAAAGAGAGTTGCATTCGCAATAGAGTATTTTTTGTGTACCATAAACTATACCTAGTGTCGGTACGGTAAGGGTACCATAATGAACCGAACTGATAGCGGCCAAACAACATCGGTATCGGTATTTGTCTTTTAGTTGTTATAACAAGTGTCGGTATCGTAACGTTACTATAACATACTAAACCGATACTGACCGAAAGTTCGTTGCAGAGCGCGGCAAATCCCATTAGTTTGAAAATAAATTTAAAAAGTTAACTACACTAGTGGTATGATCATATAGCAATTTTTGTCTATAAGTTTCATTTATTGATCCCCATTATTTGCTTAGGCCATGCGTTATACTAACGAGAGAGGAGTGTGGGTGATGTGGCCACGAGGGATCAAGGGAAACACTGTGCCGCCCCGCTCATCACTCAACACACAATGCATATGTTAACTATTTTTTTGGGGCAAATTTGTCTTTATAACACCCTACTTTATCAAAAGGAAGTCAAGAGATACCTATGAGAGCTAATGATATTGAATTCTATAATTACTTTGAACACATTAATAGAAAAGATATAAAAACAATTCATAATGCTACTAGTTGTGGTATAATCTTTTATAATGAATAATGTGATTTATAAAAGTTGAATATTTATATAGTTGATAATACTATATCTAAATCGAAAAGTCAATAATAAAAGTTGCGTTTTTTAATCTGGTCAGCATTTAAACTTCATAATCAGGTGTGCAGTATTGTGATTTAGTGATTTTTTTGTAAAATCTTGTTATTATAGGGGTGTAAGGAGTCACAATTTGCATTGTTTCCTAGTTAATAGTCAGATCGACCATGTTAAGAAATATTCACGTATATGGTTAGGTTCATAGTAGTTATGTCAATTATCAAATTAAAAAAAAAAATACAAGAAAAATTTAGATTGCATAGGATGTGATTAAGAGGTTGTTATATATAGTCCAAGAGGATGAAGATAACGTATATTTCATTGGTTTTGTTTATATTATCTTTATTTTGTTAGCCATTATATTATATTATAATCTAATTCATGTTGTAGCTTGAAGTAACAGTAGTATATTTTAAAGTTTGATAATAGATATAGAATTTTAGTAAATTATATAAAGTATATATTGTTAAATTATTTTAGAATAATTTTAAAAATAAAAATTAATATTTTGAAATCCAGGGTGATTTTTTTATGAAAAAGAAAACATTTTAACATTTTATAAATTATAATCATTTATTAGGAAAATGAATATCTATTTAAGATATACTTTATAAATATAACTTTCATCTTCAGAAAGTAATTGACATTTACGTTAATATATCTCCTTACCATGACATGGATCAACACATTTGTTCACATGGAATTATCTTTATTGATTTTGAATAGGGGTGAGCAAAAGGCAAAAACCCGACCTTACCCGACATTATCCGACCTGACTTGAGAACCGATCAAACATAAAATACATAACCGATTTACTACCCTAAATATTGGGTCGGTTCCAGGTTTTTATGTAAGCGGGTTTGTCGGGTACTAGGTATAAGAACCGACCCGACATATTTCATTTTTAACACCATGTTTTGTTATGAACTTGGGAAGGCTACTGTATATCCACAAACCATCCGATCATAAAGAAACACAACATTCTCCTTGATTTCGGCCTTATATACATTTCAATCTATGTTTCTACCTAAATCTATTAATGGTGGTGAGTTATTTCTTGGTTAATTTTCATATTCAAATGTTATTGATAGTCATGTCTAATTTGAACTAATTTGATCATGCAAGTATAATATGTTTGTTGTATATTAAGTAGTTCTGTAATAGTTGATACGAATTTGCAACTATTTCATGTTTGATGGGGTGTTTATACTTCAATCTAATGTTTATTATCCATGATTAATCTCTTTGCACACCAAGTGTTCGATAAAGTGTCCGAGTGAAAAATTTGACGAAACATATTACCAAAGGTTGTTTTTGAGACGTAGATAAAACCTTCTAACCAAAAGTTCATTACTCAAACATTCAAGAATTCAAAAAGTATCGAGTAATTCACAGTAGCAGCCAAGAAGTTGAATGCAAATTCAATGTAGATGGTATCTTTCTCTATATGAATGTATTTGTGGAAGTATCATACAGTCGTTGTATGGTATATAATTTAGGGATTCAAGCCACATTCGCTACTCAGTTATGGCTCCGTCTTTTTAAAGTAGCACTTTAGTTCGGTCCATAGGTCCAAGTTGGGTTTCACCATGAAAAGAACCGAGAACCGACCCGATGAAAACCGGAACCGATCTAAATACCTAGGTACTTGGGTTCGGGTCGGGTTGGGTATATTTTCGGTTCGGTTCTCGGTTATTTTCGGTCCGAACCTAAACTAGCTCACCCCTAATTTTTGAATCAGTTCTTTTGAACATATTATTTCGATTTAATCAAATCTATGAAAACCCATCTCATGTCAAAAGATTGAAACACATCGAAAGTTTTGGTTTTGGTTATGGTAATGGCTCAAAACCGAACAACTTGTGCACACCCTTAAAATCACCAACCGAAGTGTTGTGGTTCCCTATGAGCGATCGCCCACGCAACACACCCTATGCGCCCATCTTATTTTCTTCAAAAGATTTTGCCCTCAACCGTAACACTCAAAATAAAACGGCGATATCTATAAATTATGGATATTTAAACACGAACCCGAATAGCAAATAACCACATTACGCATCTCCACCTTGTTAGAAACATGGTATGGCTTTGTTGTTTATTTAAGAAGCTAAAACAAAATGAAGTCTGTATCAACTATCATGACATAAAATAGCGTGGACTTACTAAGTTATAAGTTTTGTGTACTCACTAAATTATGGATATTAAACTGATCAGTTTGTAACAGTTTATGGGAAAAGGGGGAAACAACCTAAAACATCAAACAGGAAAAACGAACCGGTTCTAGACATTTTGGCTAGTTCGACCAACCGAGCTGCCCCAACCCGATTGGTTTGACGATATCCAAAACCGTAGTTAAATTGATAGATAGCTTCTGTACAAGAGATTCTATATTCAACCGTTTGCTTACACAGTTGCATGATACAAGTTGAAGTATGCACAAAGGCGTACGTAATCAAAATCATGGTATAACCTAAATAAAAAATAATCAAACTATATACTTGTAACTATAATCGAACCAGCCATTGTTCCAAAGTGTTTGGAAAGCTGCTTAACCTAAAAAAACATGAACTCTTATCTTGCATCTGTAGCACTTCTAAATCATCATGGACGATATATTTTAAGTGTTTTAGTGACTTGTAACCGACAAAAGGGGCAGCGAGAGACAGCAGATGAACATCGACGACATAACACATGTCCACATGGGACAACAGTTATATCGATTTCATTGGTCAAACATATTCTGCATAGCCATGCTGCTTTAGCCGTGTCAGCTTCTTTGGTTGCAGTTTCTGATTTTTCCTGCAAATATGACAAAGTTCAAGTGAATCGGTAATCAATAAGTCGGTAATATGTTTACTGGATGGAGAATTAAAGACGCATGCCTGCTCGAGTAAAAGTGCGGCTTTAGATTCTTTTAGTTGTTCTTGCAGGGACAAAGTTGTTTGTAAGAGTGACTGCTTCTCTGTGTCCATTCTAATTCCAGCAGCAGACAGCATCTCTTGAACCGCTTGAACCAACTCATGGGCCGATACACGACCATGCTCAAGTTCTTTAATTGGTTGTCGCTGTCAAAAGTTATATCCAAATTAATAATTCTGTATTCGGTACCAAACTGTAGAAGAATTTACTAAATAAAAATAAAAATAAGAGTACAATACCATTTTCGTCCATGAGGTTTGGCCAGTTTTGTGACTTTCGTCCAAAGGTTTGTTTTTCCGCATCTAGATCCAAAAGGTTTGAAATCTTGCCATATTCATCCGGCTCGTTAACTTCACCCATTTTTCTCCGTTAAGTCATGGGTATTTCCGTCTTTTTTGTTAACTTAAAGGGCAACTCGGTCTTTTCATTTTATGTAAAAAGACCAAATACCTCTGAAAAGACTGAATTGCCCTTTAAGTTAACAAAAAAGACGGAAATACCCCTGACTCAACGGAGAAAAATGGACGGAGTTAACGACCTGGATGAATATGGCAAGATTTTAAACCTTTTGGATCTAGATGTGGAAAAACAAAACTTTGGATGAAAGTCGCAAAACGAGCCAAACCTCAGGGAAGAAATGGCATTTTACTCTAAATAAATAAATAAATTGACACAGCCAGCAAAAAAACCTGATTTTGCGACTTCACTCCACGAGACCCCTCAGGTTGGTCAACAGGGATACTGCTAACCGTATTACCACTATCATCAGATACCACATGTGTTGAAGACTCATTCCCGATGGATAAACTTTTGAACGAGAAAACATGCGAGGAAAGAACGGTTTCGGTTTTCCCGGGAAACGTTTCAAGATTAAATCTATAAAGCGCTTGCCCTGCTGACGGTCTTACATTCTCTGGAATTTTTCCGTACTTCAACTTTTCTCCGTTTTGATTTCTCCATGCCACTATTTCTCCTTTATAAAACGGTCTTAACGGGTGAAGTTGCACTTGCATTGCATCTTGTGGAAGAATATCCCTGCCAAGAAACCCGTTTCCACTACCAACGCCATCTGTAGATCTTTCATTGGCTGAAAGTTTTAGGATGTTAATAAGGGCGGTTTCCGAGCCTTCAGGACAAAGAAATAACGAACTGATTGGTAACACGATTGGCGAACCCAAAACATGGCTCACGACAAGTGAAACAAGATCAAGAACTGAGACATAACTTGGTGGTTCAGCAATTAGCATACATGTGGTCAAACGGTCAACATAGTAGAGAGCTCGATGACTGGACCGGGGACCAGTTTCCCATTCTGGGATAATGGAATCTTTAGATGCACGGGTTATGTCTACAGATTTTGGGATGAGCCAAAACCGAGTGTAGAGGGACTGCACAAATTTTAATTTTTGAGCAATGGATTCAAGTGATTTTTGTAGTGTCGGGAAATCTGGAATTTTGGATTCGGAAGTAGTGGTAGGTACGGTATTGAGAACATTTGATACAGCAACCTGAAATGAACTACTTAATAACTTCTCTCTGATGGCTGCTAATGAAACTGAACCAACTTCTTCTAGAGTCTGCAGATGTTCTTTCGTATCAAGCTCCTGGAAAATAAACGATGCTATGAGACCGTATCGCGATAGAAAAAGAAACACAAGTGTAGCAAACAGATAACTTAAAATTTACCTCCACAACAACATCAGAAAGCTTTCTTATGTGGAAAGCCGAACACAACCTCTCGGAAACATCATGGTGAATGAATCTCAATCTTGAAGAATCAATATACTTCACGTACCGCGAACCATACGGATCTATATATACACATGCATTTGCATGAACCAGTCTGCAACCATCATCAGGGACGATTAACTCCGACTCCGAATTGGAATCTAGGGTTTCACCACAGAGAAAATGTAGAATTTCCATGACTGCACGGAGTTCGTTTGGATTGAGACGTTGATACCCACAAGATTTTTGAAGATTTGCGAGAATAACCATTGCACCGGAAATAGATAGCGTGTCTTGGAGCCCGAGTTCTTTAAGAATCTTGATAAATGGCAGGTAGAGTGAAGGAAGTTCGAACGCAAACGGGGAAAGGTTTATGGTCAGACGCGCAAAAAGAAAGTTTGAAGTGACTAAACGGGTCCCGTTAGCAGCTGGAATGAATGCTACTTGCTTCAACTCCGATACATCTGACAAGAAAAAGAGAAGTGAATTATACAAACTATTTTTAAATGATTTTAGTTGTTCTAAATATTATGTAATCAAAATGAATGAAATTTAAAATTTTACCTGAGGAAGATAGTGTACCCCAAATTTTGTCCAGATATTTAAAAATCTCAAAAGATGCTTCCTCAACAGATATCAAGCCTGACCCATTAGGCCAATGAGCCAGAGTATCTTCACCAAAATTTCTTCCAATAGCCTGCAATCATCATCAGCTTGATTAATACTTTGATTCTAAAGGCGGTAAATCAACCCACTGACTTCAAAGTGGGTCGGTTTGAGTTATATTTTTTCCTCCTAGGTTAAACAGGAATATATTTTTTGTAATCAAATACAATAATAATTTATAGAGCAAAATGCCATTTTCATCCCTGAGGTTTGGCCAGTTTTGCGACTTTCGTCCAAAGGTTTGTTTTTCCGCATCTTGATCCAAAAGGTTTGAAATCTTGCCATTTCCATCCGGATTGTTAACTCCATCCATTTTGCTCTGTTAAGTCAGGGGTATTTTTGTCTTTTTTGTTAACTTAAAGGGCAATTCGGTCTTTTTCAGGGGCATTCAGTCTTTTTACATAAAGTGAAAAAGACCGAATTGCCCTTAAAGTTAACAAAAAAAACGGAAATACCCCTGACTTAACAGAGAAAAATGGAGTTCACGATCCAGATGAAAATGGCAAGATTTCAAACCTTTTGGATCCAGATGCGGAAAAACAAACCTTTGACGAAAGTCACAAAACTGGCCAAACCTCTGGGACGAAAATTTTATAGAACTGTATACATATATGCTGCCGGGTGGGTCAACCTGACCTGACCCATTATAATCCAAACATATTTTGACATGTTACCCAATTCGCACATTTTGCCGCATCTAATATTGAAAAAAAGAACATAATTTGTACCTGCAGGTGCTTCAAAACTATGGTAAAAGGAGGAGGGCTCCGTAACTGAAGTGGGCCCCACGAATACTCAGGTGGGACCATGCTTTGTTTGGAAAGAATGGGAGCAGTGCTCCATGCAAGTGGCCAGTCTTTCAACAAAATGGCTTCACTATACGAACAAAGCGCTCGTTTACCACCTTTCTTTCCACTTACAGACGGAAACCCTTTTTCTGCAGGAACACATGCAATCTTGCCAAGAGTATTACAAAAATTATTGCTATACAGAACAGCAAAATTTGCAAATATTGCACCGATAAGAGTTTCAGCTAAGGACCAAATTGTTAAAGGAACTTCAGATCTCGTGTTTGAAAAATCTTCTTCGAAATCATCAACAAACCCTGAAGATTTAGGTTTCATACTTTCGGCCCCGAGAAACTCGACTCTTCTAGCACATTCTAGAACAATATCTGGATCACCGGTATTTTGAAGGCCCGATTTTCTTAATATGTTAAGCCATCCGTCTGAAACAAACCTTTCACCGGGAAACTTTTGAACTTCACCGGAGAAAACCGATGCTAGCAGTGAATCACCAGGATCGAACAAGTCTTTTGGTTTATGTACATCTTCAGATTGTTCATCAGCGCTTTTTACAAATTTCGTCTCTTTTAATGTTTCGATGACTTGAGAATCTTGTTGGAGATCTTGCCAGTTCGTGTAAAGATATATTAATATATCCTCTTGTTCTGACTGAGGCTTGTTTTCAAATTCGGGCAATGAAAACCTAACCAATATTTGCTTATCTTGCAACTCGGTGACCCCAAGGGCTTTGACCAGTTGACTCTCGACAGACTCTGACCCATAATAGAGGCACCGATCGTTATATGGTTTTAGGAACGTATTCAAAGCAATTATACATGTTTCCTGGATGTTCAACTTTTTGTAAGTTCCGGTAACAGTTTTGTAAATCGGTAAATCACGCAACACTTCGAGATCTTCTCTTGTGTAATCAGAGCCGTTGTATGAGAAATCCGAAGCCAACAGTGAAAACAATTGATCGCAGTCCGATGCTAGAAAGGAGGTCAATTCAGGCAAATAACCAGAGTTTTTAGCTGCAACAAGCTTGTTGGCGATGGTTTGACCCAATGATTGACCGACAGCTGGAAAAAAACTACGTGGAGGAACACAGTCCATGAAAGTGGCATCAACTATGGGTATGTTACAACGGTTAAGCAACGAGTACAGCCATGGGTACTTTTTACCAGTAACTTTAAAGGCTAACATATAAGGCTGAACCTCCTCAGGTAACGAATCCAAACACGCCACATCATCTTCGAGACCCCACTTGATAATAGCATTTTCCGAGTCGGAATCGGCTAACATAGGCGGAATGAATATAAGATTACAATGCTTTACACGGCATAAAACGGGTCTACCAAGAAACGCAGGAACTATCGGCCAATCAGAGAAGAGTGGTAGATCGTGGGACCCACCTAAGCTTTTCCAAAAGAGTCTTGCCCAGTTTTGAGACGGCCCACCTTCATGAACCGAACTTGCGTTATTTTCCCATGAGAACCAAGGCGCTGGACTCGAGTTTATGACATGGTTTACCCAATTTTCATGAAAAAGTGAACTCATATGATCAGCAAGCAAACGTGGAGAAAAAATATGTAGTTTTAATAACGATAACAAATCGTAATCTGTAAAGATTCGGGCCAAAGTCGGTCTCTCTAATATATGCGGATGGATAAACTTTGCAGCCAAAGGGATCATAAGTGATTGCTGCTGCTCATTTCCTACCCAAAGTTCGGTCAACCCCAATTTAGTAAGACGACTCGTTGCAGTGGGACACGGTAAGCCTTTAAGCTCAGTGGCTACTTTTAGAAGATTGCGGTCCACACTTCTAGTTCGATTATCGAAACCGGCTACTGGGAAGTTGTACCTTTCAGTTAATGAACCGCCACCCCGACCCATGTCTTCGACAACCCCCCGCCCGAAATCAAATAGAGCCCTGCTGATACTCGCCACCATTTCTATCGGGTCCCCTTGACCAGGTGAAGTCAATGTTGGTGACCTGGAAGGCCCACTGGGTTCAGGTGGACTAGGCCCATCAGCACTAGATGTACTTGGCCCGTCAGCATTAGATGGTTCTAGAAGCTGGATATCGGACAAGCAATACTCGAGAACGTCCACGTAAGTATCGATTGATGGTATAGCAATTGAAGTTGGAGAATGTTTAAGAAGATCACGGACCATTTTTGGTTTAATTTCTCGTATATGGAACCCGATTAACTGAATTTCAGACACCAATTCCCAAGGCACTGAAAATACCGGATAATGTTCTTTAACGAAAGCACAAACGGTAGCAGGAAGCACGTTTCCACCGATTCTACTTCCGGGTTGTGAAAGAAACATGCCCTCTTCAGCTTTGACTAGATTTCCAGAATACAGTTGCCAAACAGGAAGGTCAATTAGACGATAGTAGAACGGCTTTACAACTTGGTCAACTAAACAGTTCCAGTCTGCTTTAAGCGTTTTTGTCAAAACTAAATCATGAACATCTTCATTATCGTTAAATATTAACTTCCCGCTAGATGTGGGCCAAAACGAATATATCTGACTCCCGCATGCATTCAAAGCCATGTTGATCGAATGAGTTGCCCGTGACTCAAGTGTTGAAGTTGAAGGGTCTCTTCTTATCTTAAACATTTCCAAAACTAGCCTTACATATGAATCCCGAACACAAGTCATGAGCTCTCGATTCCAGGCTTCGATTAACTGATTTGCGGCATTGGGTTGTGCTTTAGATAAAGATTCACTATCTTGGTACATAAAAATGTAACGGCCTTGATTGTGACGCACGAGAAAACAACCGAGAATAGCAACGGGCATGCTGATACAGTCGGATAAAGGAAGTGGAGACATGATGGAACGGATTGTAGGGATGTCAGCCAGATGTCCGTTTCTTAAAATATGTACAGCCACACCAGCAACAGGTGTCAGGTTATAAGCTAGGTATCGCCTGGAGTGAAAATAAGAATAAAAATGTAAGTATGTGATGTAAAAATGTGCACAAATGGATCGTTATACTTGATACCTATCAAGAGCCATGTTTCTTGTTTGACCCGAGCCCAAGCTGAGTACAACGAGCCATCGGTCCACAACCATTGATCCCTTTTGGTGCAAATTTATATCTACAACATGCGACTTGACTGCAGAACTTGGACCAAATATATTTGAAAACTGAAACTTCTTCCATTTCTTTTCTGAGAATGGATTCCTTAATGCAGCATGTGATGGATCCACATAAATTAGAAAATCTTGCGAAGGTTGTGGCTCTTTTTTCTCCCATGTTGATAACGACACCTGAAATTTCAACAAATTTACAAAAAAAAGCTTAAATAGTCAAGTGCAACTACAACTACTAATAAAACTGCATCACAATAATGTACAAACATGCCTTAATCATTAACCAATAACCTGATTTTTTTAAAACATTAAGAAGTAAAATGCTATTTCGTCCCTGAGGTTTGGCCAGTTTTGCGACTTTCGTTCAAAGGTTTGTTTTTCCTCATCTAGATCCAAAAGGTTTGAAATCTTGCCACTTTCATCCGGCTTGTTAACTTCATCCATTTTTCTCCGTTAAGTCAGGGGTATTTTCGTCTTTTTTCTCCACTAAGGGTAATTTGAATACTTGTACATTAGGCTAAATGCTTGTACCTTGGTTTTAAAATGCGCGCATAATGCGTGATGCGCTCTGATGCACGCAACATTGTTTCTTATGTTCTTTTTCCAGATTTTATGAACTGGGTTAGTTTTTTTCAATAATAAATATCTTAGCATGCTTGATTTGAACCAAAAAGCACAACTCATGTCTTCTTATTACTTCATTTGTAGTATGTTTTTATAAGTTTTTATGTATAAATAATTTTTAATATTTTTTTTATAAAGCGAGCATCGCGCATCAAATGTTTGGACCAAACGCAGCGGAGCGCATCACGCAATTTAAAACCAAGGCTTGTACATAAAGTGAAAAAGACCAAATTGCCCTTTAAGTGAACAAAAAAGACGACTTAACGGAGAAAAAAGGTGGGGTTAACAAGCCAGATGAAAATGGCAATATTTCAAATCTTTTGGATCCAGATGTGGAAAAACAAACCTTTGGAAGAAAGCCGCAAAACTGGCCAAACCTCAGGGACGAATATGGCATTTTACACGAATATTAAGTGAAAAAGAGGGGTTTAAAAGAGAGAATCTGGATCATGTACATGACAAAAGTTTCATACGAAGTGTATGTGACATGGAGAGGACAAGTGGCATTGCCTTGAGGGGTAATTTCATCCTTTCTCATTTGAAACAACTTCCCCCCTTGATTTTCAAACGGCTATAACTTTTTCATACGTTAATATTTTTTTTTTAAATTACACCGACGTGCATTTCATTCTCTTTAATTCAAGCAGCCTGTTGCTATAGTTTTCTTAAAAAAAATTACAGGATTTTGAATACCCATAAGTCCATTACGTGATTTTGAATACCCGGCAGATGACTGTGATTTTGAATACTAATTACGTGATTACATATTCAACATAAACCATTACGTGATTACACATTCAATATAAATAGGTTATGTGATTACTAATTCTATATGATTTGTTATAACTAATGTTATTACAATTATGCTCATTACGTGATTACACATTCAAATAATAAGAACTTGATT
Source organism: Helianthus tuberosus (assembly GCA_030545235.1). NCBI lineage: Eukaryota > Viridiplantae > Streptophyta > Magnoliopsida > Asterales > Asteraceae > Helianthus > Helianthus tuberosus. The sequence goes on from CM060443.1 coordinate 176,906,556, forward strand.
GTTTATGCTTTATTACGTGATTAAATTTCTAATATACGGCATTATGTGGTTATTATAGGTTGATTTTTTACTATGTTTTGTATATAATTTATATCCTTAATACGTGATTAGACCTGAAAAATTAGGTATTGCATATGAAATATTATATATTACATGTTTTTGTTTCTACGTAATTACATAAACACCCAGTGTGATTTCACATAAAATACTATAATGAAATCACGTAATCATGAAATGGGTATTCAAAATCACGTAGTCACATAATAATACATAGTCAACTATTGCTACGTAATTACGTAATCACTTAGTGGGGTTTCATAAAAATACAATAATGAAATCACGTAATGGGTACTCAAAATCACGTAATCACGTAGTCATGTTTTTGGGTATTCAAAATCACATAATCACGTAAAGGTATTCAAAATCCTGTAATATTTTTTTAAGAAAACTATAGCAAATAAGCTGCTCAAATTAAAGAGAATAAAATGCTCGTTAATATGGTGTAATTTTTTAAAAAAATTATTAACGTATGAAAAAGTTATAGCCGTTTGAAAATCAAGGGGGGAAGGAGTTAAAGTGAGAAAGGACCAAAGTACCCTTTCTCTATTTGTTTTTTCAATTGTTTCAATCTCTTAATTACGAAAATGCCACCGCCTAATTTTCAGCCATTGATCTTGGGAGATCAATGGCAGAGCTTGTCTCCTACACTTCGTACACAATTTTTGTCTTGTACAGGATCTCTCTTAAAAGAGAAAGGTTATTGTTACCTCTGAAACTGACTTCAGAAATACCACTGTTCTAGATGCATGCTTTATAAAATTTTCAAATATTTTTGTTATTTCTGTCCACCCAGATTCAGCCCCGTCTTCAATGAACTTTGATGAAATAGGCATTCGTATAACTGTAGAATCGCTTGACCATGGAACTTTTTGACCAACGAACATAGGACTAAACTGATCACGGAACTGTTCAGTCAAATTGGTGCCTGCAGTTAAGCAAGGAAATAAAGTAACCTAATTAAATGAAGCATAACAAATTTAGCAAAAGATAACGAAATATACCGATACCTGTTAAAGTAAACATCTTTGCAGCTGGAGAGTGACTTGAAGGTAGAGCAAAAGCCATACCACGAGGATCAAACATATATAAATAGCCACCAGACACAACTGAAGGAACATCGGTTATAGAATAACAGCTCATTAATCCTAACCCGTAGTTAAGCATGTCACCCCTTAAACCCCAAGGAGGAAGAAATTGAAGGCTTGATATTTCCTCCCTACTCAAACTCGCTCCTTCAAGAACAGCAACAAGTGCAGGCCCTTGGAAATCTCCTGTAAAGCTCAAAAAATTTGATTCAAATAAACATATTATATGGTTAAAATTAAAATTTAGTTGAAGTATGTGTTGTCATGCAACTGAATTCTTTAAAATGTACCGATCACACAAAATAAGTAACCAACTTGAGAGTGAATAAGAAGCACCATTTTGCATGTAAAACAGGCTTTAACATATCATATCATACATTAAAAACAGCAAATAGCACAAAAAGTAACCGCCTTTACAAAAACTTCTACTTCAGGTAACCACAGTTGTTAATGTGCCGCTCGTAGCGGGGGCTATACTGAATAACGTACGGAAGCGCTCATGTGTCGCTATCTGATTTTGGCGCCTCCATAGCGGGTTAATAGCGGGATTTTAAGTTTTTTCGTTTTTTTTCTATTTTAATATAAATAGCTGGATTTTAGGGTTTTTTTTTGTTAAATATACATATAAAACAGCGGATTTCGATATAATATACATATAAGATATTTCTAAAATTTCATCTAATGTGTCACGTAACATAAAATAGTGCCCGCTATTTCATCGCTATCACTACGTAGCGTATACGTAGCTTGTCACTATCGTCCGTTATTCGCTATTAACAACTATGCAGGTAACCAACGCGTTTTAACCCCCAAAACCATCAAAGTTGGAAAAGAATTCAAGTTTAAGGTAATCTTCTAAGTAGATCGGTACCCACTTCCCAGGTGCCACATCAGACCGAAATAGTCAGCATCGTCAAAGATACCGCTACATCAACTGCAACGGTATCAGTTTAACCGTATAACCGGGTCAATTTACCCTAACTCAAAACTCTGAATGTTGGTTACCTTAGATCAAAATTTGTAAGACTTTGATAATTGCGTAGAAATTTGACCACTAAGCATAAGGTTCATTTCAACTGCATATAAAGTACTAACTCAAAAAAATTAAGATAAAGTGGTACCTAAATTTTGCTGCAGCAAGGACTGGCATGGATGTTCACGCTTGTCAAAAATTATGTGCAGCTTTTTGGCTTTACAGCAATCTGCGAGCTCAATAAAATCAAATAACAGGAAATCTTTGCTTCCATACTGTTCAAGAAGATCACAGATTTTAGCATAATCCATGCATGGTAAATCCTTTGTCATTTCCTCACTCACTAAAGAAATGGATCGAAGAGATTGAATCCCGAGCCTGTTTGCCAGATCATCACTGATACTAGAATGTACGATATGTTTTCCCATAGGGGTAGTGTTTTCCATCCAAGGTGCATCGTTATACATTACATCGCGTGCAGCCATAAGAACTCCTTGAAAATCAGGGACCAATAATGGACTATTAGAAGATTCAAACATACCTTTATCGAACTGACACTCTGAAACTGCCTCTAGAACACAAAGAACAAAACTCAACTGATCTTCCGAGAGTGGTAACCCTTTAACATCGTTCTGTAACCGTTGAAGGACATTAGCGTAGTCAAAAACGTCAAAATTAAGCCGAACTCCCAGAGCCAGAAGCAAATCTCTAAAAACCGACAATTCAGATGGAACAACGTATAAATATGGACTGTATTTTACAGGTGAGTCAAATGCAAGAGCGTCAACGGTTACAAAATCATCTCCGATCCAAACCCAATTAACACCATTAAGAGAAGCTTTAAGAAGCTCAAACTCATCAGTACCAACATATTCTTGCAAATTTGAATAAAGAACGGGCATATGCTCCTGTAAAGAAGCTTCAAATTCAGAATCCAAATTTGAGTTCATCTTAAGTTGTGTATAGGAATTTAATAGAGCAACTAGTTGAGTAGACAAAACGTTTATACGTAACCGCTCTGTCCAGCCAAGCATACGCTGTGCATACACCGACTTACATTCACCGTCCAGTATGTGCATCATGGATGAACTGAGCCACATCTGCGACTTCGGTCGAACCATATCCGGTGCAGCAATTTCTTGCGGTGGTGATAGCCACGGAAGACCCTGAAAAGGCGGGTCAACATAAACAGGACACCAACGGATGGTTTTCAGTTCAGACCAAAACTCTTCTCCAGGCGTTTGATCAAGCAGGTTATCCGTGTAATCGTAATCATCTGGCAAGTTAGTACCACTTTCCCGTGCACCCTCAAACTCGTTAAAACTGAATTCCACTTCCTCGGTTGAGACCTTAAACGCCAATGCATCTAAAATACCAAGTAATCGCTTCCCGCTTGCAACGGCATCGGGATCCATTGCATGGTACCGCATTGACACTGACCTGGCAGCGTCGAGCAAACCCTGAATTCCTAGGGTTTGCCTTAATCCAAGGGTAACTAACATCTCCAAAGTTTCTGGGTCGGTAAACTTGTCAGAAGGGAACAACTCCTTTTGCAGGAACTTTTGTAGCTCGGGTACACGAGGATCATATAGCCTGTAATAGAAAGGCATATCATGTACATAATGTATACATACATACACACACACTGACAGTAATTTAGAGGAAATGTATTAAGAATACTAGATGGGTGCCCGCGTGATGCGGTGGGGAACACAGACACTATCAGGGATGTCATCGGTTAAGTTAGGTTGTTAGCCACTGAAACAGAAGTCATCGGTTAATCTATTTTATTAACCAATCAATTTTCGGTTAAACAGTTCAGTTTATTCAGTTAGCTTGTCTGTTTTCGGTTCAGTTGGATTTATTTCCGTTAATAACCGAAACCAATCTGGGGCTATTATTATTGCTTAGAAATACATAAAATGGAGCTAAAAACATGAAATAAATGAAACGGAGGTATAAAACATGAAATATATAAAAATATGAATTGTTCAGTTCGGTTGTTTTCAGTTGGACCAAGTGTACAAAAAAATATACAACCGATTTTTGGTAAAAAAATGATTTTTGGTTAATCAATTTCTGATTAATTTAGTTTTCGGTTTCGTCTGTTTACGGTTCGGTTAATGGTTCAGTGATTGCTCACCAGTAGACACTCTTAAATCACATAACATATCAATTTTTCTTAAAGTTAAAAAAAAAAAAAAAAAAAAAAAAAAAAAAACACTATAACAATATTATACTTAAATTAAAGTAAAAAAAATGCTCGTTATTAACTTATTATGGTGTAACTTTTTAAAAAAGTTTTAACTTATGAAAAAGTTATAGTCGTTTAACAATCGTGGGGTAGTTGGTTAAAATAAGAGGCAAAAGTGCAATTATTGTTTAAAGTTGAGTAAAGTTAAGGGGGCAAAGTTGTAAGTATCGTTTAAAAGACAAATTTACCCCTATTTTTTTAACATATGCATCAAGTGTTGTAACTTAAGCAATTATACTTGTATTACTTAAAATTTAAGAAGTCCTTGTGAAATGTATTATAATTATAATAATAATATAGTATAGATATAGATATAGATATAGATACCTATGTGGTTCTTGCAAAGATCCACCTTCTGTGAGGACAAAGGGTGTCATCATGAGTTCTTTCTTGAAGGAGCTATCTTCCTTAATCAAAACACGGATTTCATCAAGAATATTCGAGAGAACACTCTGCTGAGAAACAAGTTCCGGCATGCGATTGAACACGTAACTTTTATAAAACTGCACTCGAGAAGGTTCCTGGATATCCAAATATTTTTTCAACAATTTTCTTTCTTTCTCTGATTCAACACGAACAAAGTCATCATCCAAAAGATCATCAAGGATACCTTCTGGTTTAAGCCATTTAGTCGGTTTGGTTAAAGAAACCAGCTTTCTAGTTCTAAAGGACTCAAACATGGGAATGTTTTTAAGAACGTTAATATGGGACTCGTTTAATAAGCCTCCGGAGAACCACTTGGATTGAAGAATGAAACTTCTAAGCTCGTGTAGCTCACCCTCTGATGCATCAACGAAAAGGCGTTCTATTTTCTCAGGTTCACAAGCAATTGCTAATAACGCGTTTAGAATGCCGCTTGCTGTTGGAGACTGCACGTATTTGTTTAAATGTGGGTGTTCTAGTTGAAGATCGTGCCTCAATAATAGGCATCCGGTTTTTAGCAACAAAGAAGACATGTTCTCACTCCATCCGTCATCTTCAATCACGTATGAATTCTCAAGTAGTTGCAAAAGATGATTGTTCCCAACCGGTAAGATCGGCCACTTAGAAAATACCGAAAGATCGTCACAATGTGAATTTACGTAACTCCATAACAACCTCATCCATTCCAAAGTCGGTTGACCTCGTTGACCAGGATTCCACGTCACCTTCTTCGCATGCATCCACTCTGCCGGAAGTAATCTCAGAAAGAGCTTTTCAAGCAAATGGCAATTCAGAAACGAAGCATTGAACAATTCGCTTCGGGCTATATCACATAATTTCCCGTAAATGGTATCGGAGATTTCAGAATCCACAAGTTGGTTTGCAACGGAATCCTTTAAAAGATTATATGCATCTCCACGGGCTACATAAACTCTATCACTCGACCCTCGTTTCTCAAAAACCGTGAAGGAACCATTGGAAAGAGGCAGCAGCGGTAACCCGTAAAAATTATCGGGCTCGATTGGGTTTTTTAAATCAAGTAAACAATACTCGAGTGCCAACAACATTCCATTCCGGTCACGGAATTCCCGTTTCCGACGAACTAACAACGTTCTTAGTAACTGAGGTGTGAGAAAATGCAAAGATGGGCAGAATTTCTTAAACTTTTCCACGTGAGGTTTTGGGATCGTTGTCATTGGCAAACCAGCATCAGATAACGCATCAATAAGATCACCTACATTCTCGAAACTAAAATCAGGGAAAATGGCTTGTTTGGTTGATATCCATTGACCACCTCTTGCTTTAGTAAACAATACACGAAGACCAGAATCAGCAATAAAGTTGTAAAGTTTCTGCATCATTGACACCCATGGGCCTGATGCTGAGGTTGTGGGCCAGAAAGAATAGAATGAATCAGAATACTCGGTTTCCAATGTGAGTTTTTCAAGCAAATGACCGTAAGCCGGTGCAGCAACTTCTTCTAGAAGGTACATGTTCCATTCAGACCTTTTTTTCCCACCGCCCGCCATGTCATTTCCAAACCATATATCTCTGCGATTAGATGATAATTCAAAATACGCGTTAACATGCACCGGAAGACCCGTACTTACTGGAAGCGGTAAAAAACAGAACGCCTTACCCATGAAATTCCTTTCAGCTTCCGTATTTTTTAAACAAGATGCCACACAAGCCCATGGAATAAATTTATTCGATTTAGTGTCTTTAGCTTCAGAGTTTCTTTTACCATGTCGGCTATCGAAGCACTCACTAGTCAACCAGATGTTTGACTTTTCTTCAGACGATCTTTTCTCGGTCAATAAAAGTTTTTGACTTTTCCATGGCAGACCCAAGTCATTGTTCTCATTGTTTCTTCTCCATTTGTCAAAGAAATTACTTTTATCTAATCCATCTCGATTTTCGTGCATATGATTAAACATAAGCTGAAAGGTGTTGCTTTCAGCTCCAGGTTCGTCCATATGTTGCTTATGAACTTGATGAAGTAACTGCATCTCACTACCTACCCCTTCTTTTGTGAAAATGGATATAGTTTTCACATTACGTAAAAAAAGCAACGTCTCGGAAACGACATCAGCAAATGACGACAAGAGTGATGTCACGTCTTGAGGTGAGTACGCTTCTTTTTTTATTTGGCTTTTTGAAGCAACTTTAGCATTTCTTAAAGGGAATCGAAAGAGCGTACCAGGAAATGATTGCTGCATGTCACAACCAAAGTGAAGAAATGGAGAAAATTGATCAGGAAATTGTTCTAGAATCTTCCTGCCAGCGAATTTAATCCGTAATCCAGGATGAGATGGTGAGATTCCCGGTAAATTACACGCGTGAGGATCAAATAACACAATATTCTCCCCCGAAACAAACGTCGGAATGTCTGTAAAATGGTAAACACAATTAAATCCTAAACCGAATCTTCCGATCGCGAACGGTTTCTCGAGTTTACTTTCTTGACCAATTCGAGAAATTGCATACAAATCTTGCGGGGTGAAAACCGAGTTATTAAAACAGTACAAAGCGGGCCCCTGCCAATCCGCCATTTCTGGGGATAAAACGGATGAAGTCCCGTAATGAGTGTTATCCAAAAGAAACGCCACTTCAGAAGCTTTAGCGTCTTCAGCATTTTGCACGAGCTCAAAAAGCGTCCCGGGCCCATCTGCATACATCTCAAGAATATGCTTAAGTCTGGTGGTCAAAGCTTCATGTTGACCAAACGCTTCTGCGGCTCCCGATAAACTCACATTCATGGAATCGGCACTCTCAGCGAGTAACATCCGGCGAAGTGAATGAACACCGAGCTTTTCCGCCACATCGTTCGAGATGTTACCATGCACGTATTTTTGCACGGTTCTTTTCATATTTACGGCCACATTAGATGCATCGTTTTCCGCACCAAGTAACCATGGAGCATCATTATAAACTAAATCAGTAGCATCAACTAAAACGCACGAAACATCAGGTAAATAAATCTTAACTTGCTCTTCATACAATTGAACTTCAGCCAGATGTTGTGCAATTAGTAACGCTGCTCTTAGCTCCAGTGAATTCAAAGGAGTCGAGCCTTTGATTGTAGACATTCTGCATAAGATTTTAGCGTAATCCATCGGTTTTAGAGACTCCCGAATCCCGAGCTCAAGAAATAGATCCTTAAAAACTGCTAAATCAACAGGTATGACACGTATATATGGGGCTAAATGCAGAGAACCATTGATGACAACTTCTTCTGGTGTTGCAAATCCATCTCCTACCCAAATCCATCTAGACCCTTCTAGAACAGCCTTCACAACATCCATCTCATCTGAATTTAGCATGTTCATAAGAATGGAGTATATTCTAGGCATTGCTAAAGCCAATTCCTGTCGAAGCTCGGGATCCGTTACAGTCTCCTTGTTTTTCCCGAGCTCAAGAAGTTGGGCGGCGATTACGCTTCCACCTGGCGGCAATGACCACCCGAGGCAATGAGATAACGATGTTGACGAACAATCGCCGTCCAATATCCGCATGCTGGCCGACACAAGCCATAAATCTGAGTAAAGTCTCACGAGTTTTGGTGGTGCGACCATCGATGACACAACGGGCCATGGTAATGATTCAAATGGAGACGAAACGAGCACCGGGCACCATGAAATTAACCGTAGATCATTCCAGAACTTCTCCAAATCAGATTTGAGATTATGTGCCCTAAACGCGCTAGTGGCCCGTGAAAACACTCGGTTCATTGTTCCTTGATGGTTAACCGAATCGGGTAACCATTTTAACGCGTTTACTTCTAGATATGAGAGAAGCGCCTTTCCTCTAAAATGGGCCCGTTGTTGATCGCTGTGCATTAAACGTTCCACTTGTCGAGCACTTTGTATGACAGCTTCAAAAGACACAGAAGTCCTTAAACCCAAACCTTGTAAGATGTCTAAACTACTAGATTCTTCAAAAACACCAGCTGGAAAACTATCGGAATCTTCCAATAAAGCGTATAATTCTTCATTTCTAGGATCATAAAGCATTGCTGGACTCTTCAACAGACCACTGGCACATGGAACAAATTCTAAATTCGCCACCTGTCCCCTGAAAGTCGGGTCTTCTGCCGACAAATGTGGTAACTCCTGCAAAACTGACATCATGATGACGTCACGAAACTCAGCTGGCAAATCTTTAACCTTATTAAACACGTATTGCTTATAAAATCTGGCCTTCCCCATACGCTCAATACCGTAATATTTACTCAAAATTTCATCTTCTGTACCAGATGAAGTTTTTATGAAGTCACCACAAAATAATGATTCGGGACAATCAAGTGGTGGCAAAAATTTCTGGCCTTCTAATTCAGAGTACCGGAAATTTTCAACAGATTCTCCGTCATACACTCTAAAGATCGGAAGTCGAATACACGATTTTTTATCCAAATCAGACATATTGCTTCCGATATACCATTTTGGATCAAGAAAAAACCCACGAAGCTCGTCCCTCTCAGAAGCTTCTAGAGTTTGAAGAAAAATTTCTTTGATATCATCGTTAGTAGAGACAACGTCAAAAATCGACTTCAAGACACCTGCACCATCTGCATCACGTACATAGTTGACCAAATCCGGGTGGTCAACACCATGCCGTGTGTCAAGTATCCTGCACCCCACTTTATGAAGAACACGTTGCATTTTGTCGGATAATTTATCCACATTCAACAATTTCAGCTGACGGGATGGACTGTAGAGGTGACCGGAAACCGAGGGCAAGATAGGATAATCACCGAAACTCAACAGATTTTCAGTATTACAACGAAGATAGTTCCAGAATAATTGGAACCATGTAGCACTTGGATGATTAAAATTCAATTCCGGGTGCCACAAAACTGCAGTTTTGTATTTCCAATCAGCAGGTACCAGTTTCGTAAATAACTGAAGGAAGAAATTAACGTCGAAAACGAAAATGTTTGTGTTCGGGATCTTGGCAATAGATTCAAGCCTGCTTAGTATATTCTGAGGTGTATCTTGATCAATTACTCTATCGGGTACCTTTTGTAAGAGCATATATTCCAAATCATTACAGAGAAAATACGATACCCCTTTTGAAGCGTCGAAGAAAGATCCAAACTCACCATTTGCTAAAGGAATCAAAGGCAGATCATTCGCGTTTGTAACAACGTCATCATCAGTCAAATCTTCAAGACAATACTCCAACAATACAAGTTTTAAAGACCTGCTTAAACTGTTAATAGCCTTTGATTTCCTTAAAAATTTCCGTACAGAATCAGGAGTAACGACTTTTAACTGCACACCAGACGCGAATTTCAAAAGCGTATCCCGCAAAGGGATAGGCAAATGTACAATAGGTGATCCGAGCTGGACAAGAGCTGTACCGAGCTCTTTACTTTTAACAAACTCGTTATCATGAAGAAAAGCCTCCGCTAGTGGGACCCACTTCCCCCCATCAAGATCTGAATGCAAGACTGGAGTATCGCCAATGTTTTTATAAATTTGCTCGACCAAAATGTTCCATGGCTCCTCAAACGAGCCGGTAGGCCATAAAGAATAATATGAATTGGTGGGACCCAGGATCGGTTGAACTTGAAGCAGTAGATTGACGAAAGATGAAGCGACAACATCCTCTAATAGAAGCCTGTTCCAGAGAGACCTTATTCTTCCACTTCTGTCCATGTCAGCACCGTACCATATGCCACGCCGGTTTGATGACACCTCAAAATATCCGTTAATTTGCACATTCATTCCGGTTTTTACTGGCAACGGAAGGAAACAAAACGCCCTGCCATCTTTAAGAACATCATCCTGTTATACATAAAAAGATAAAAGTAAGTAAAATCGCACTAACGATGAATACATAACACATGGAACCTGATTTGATCCAAATAATCGGGTTGTAAGAGCGGGAAAGAAAGAGTAGCCTAAACCATTTCTATTTCATTGGTTGGAATACAATGATCAAGAAATGGAATGAGCAGGACAATGGGATATAAACAACGTAATAGAATAGATTGTTACATTCCTTATCATGTTTGGTTGGCCTATAAGAATAAAAATAGTTTTCATATTTTTAATATAACATATACAGGGGTGGTACTTATTTGAATTTTATACACTATTTAACATAACTAAGGGCTGCAAACGAACCGAACGAACATGAACTGTTCATGAACACTTACCAACGAGATTTTATGCCCATGTTCGTTCGTTAAGGAAATGAAAGTGTTCGTGTTCATTTGTCCGTTTGTTATTTTAGGTAACGAACGTTCATGAACACAAATGAAAACAATCGAATACAAATAAGCGTTCATGAAGAGGATATATAATATGCTGATACTTATTAAATCTTTTATTTGTCAAAATTTTGAAGCATTTTAATAAAATATAAAAATGAAAAACACTAACGAACTATAGAACACAAACGAACATACACGACATATTACCGAACATCAATGAACGAACGGGGTATCTGTTCATGTTTGTTCATTTAACTAAACGAACGAAATTCTTTGTTCGTGTTTGTTCATTTATTAAACAAACGAACACAAACAAACCTTCCGCCGAACGGTTCACGGTCAGCAGTTCACGAACTGTTCAGTTCGTTTGCAGCCCTTAAACTAACTGAATTTTCTAGGTACAAACATTATAAAATAAACTTAGGAAAACTCATATAATATAATATAAGATTATATGCGAAGAATCAAGTTTTCTATCCGTATTTTAGAAAATAAAAAAGTAACTTCACTAAAGTTTCGAGCCTGTTTTAAAATTTCTAAGTTATTAGAGCTTTACATAGATAATTACTTGATGGAACGTAACAGAACCATTCGGTCACACTGTAATTAATAATTATCATTCCATTTGTACTGTGATTCCATCATACTAAATGTTGCAACAGCGTAAAGTATATATTACTCTGGAGGAATTGTCTGAGATGCATGCCGCTACAGCTGCCCATGGTAGTAAGTGAATGTCGTAATCTTTAGACATACTTGAAGCAAAAGAACCGATCCTGCTGGATGCTGCTGCCATAGTCTGTACTATATAAAACGTATCCACCCTCTTTCGAGACTGAGCTCCATTAACATCTTCACTCAAAAAATCCAACAAAAATCCATCTGTTTTATTATCTGAATAATTCATAGATTTGGATAATCTCAGAAGTGCTTGACGATGCCAAACGGTATCTTTATCAGCTAAACTGATAGAACAGGAATAAGTTTTTCTAGGCTCAGGCATCTCAGTATCCCATACATACATTTCAATAGAAACAACACTTTTCAGAAACAGAAGCGTGAAAACGCCTTCCTCGAATAGACTATTGAACATTGAAGAAATGTCATCTGCTAAATAAGCTTGCTTTGATAGCTTACTGGTTGACGCTTGCTCTTTATTTCTTAAAGGGAACCGGAATATGGTTCCGGGGAAAGAAGTTTTCATGTTGCAACCAAAGGCGATGTATGGAGCAAGTTGATCGTGGTATTTAGAAATTGCGGATGAAGTGACGTATTCGATTCTTTTTCCGGGGTTTAACGTGGAAACGTTAGGAAGGTAATCACCCTGAGGATCAAACAGGACTACGTATTTGTCACTAACGAAAGATGGCAAATCAGTCAGATGGTACACCGAGTTGAAGCCAACCCTAACAAACAATGTGATGGCAAAGTTGTGATTAATTAGTAAAAGATTTAGTAATAAATAACTGAGTTAACTATTATATACGTTGGAAAACAGCACATATCAAGAAACCTAAAGAATCGAGCATACATGTTAAGAGCTAGCATTACAAGAAAATAATGCTTGTTTCAGATTGTAACTTTAGAAACTTAATATGAGTTCTTAACAGATGATATCTTTCAAGTGTGGTAGTTACAGATGGTAACCTTAAAGGCGTTATATGCATTCTTAACGAATACAAAGTTACGGGTTGTTTGTTTAGCTCTTAATGGGGCTCTTAATGGTTCAGCCCTCTTACTGGTTTAGCACTTAATGGTTCAGAGTTCAGACTGTTTGTTTCGTGAGCAGGTGTCTGAACGGTTCAGACATTTGCCTATGGATAGTTAAGCATTATACTATGTCTGAATGGGTAAAGACCTACAATCTGAATTGGTAAGACATTTGCCTCTGAACGGTTGCATTATACTGGCTTTTAATGGTTCAGACCTCTTACCGGTTCAGCACTTAATGATTCAGACCTCTTGCTGGTTCAGCACTTAACCATTCAGAAGTTGCCAAACAGCCCCTTAGTAATGTACACTCTGAACCAACTAATAGAAGAAACATGTAAAGCGAACCCAATGAGCCTGTTTCTAACCATAATTGCATTGTTGTAGATAATACCTCTTCCTAAACAAGTATACTAAAAAACACATTTGTTGTATCGTGTTCATGTAGCTGCAATAATACATACCAGCCTACTCTATAGTGAGATCAACATAAGTCATTTTGACCACTAGATTGAAAATTTCATCTATAGGCTCACCAAAGGTTTCAAAATACCCTTTACCACTAACAAAACCTTCAAAAGAGCAAGTAACTCATCCTAATTCAATTAGGTAACATAAACCAACTGGCAAATCAATAGGATCTGTGATAGCAAAAATCAATAGTCAAGTAGTACCCCAATCTCATTGTGCACTAGCCACTAGGTCAAGATTTTCATCATAAAGTATCTCTCCACAAAACAATCCTAATTTCTTAGCTCAACGTCCTTCCAATTCGTTCAACAGTTAGTGAGAAACCAAACAAAAGTAAACATACAACAATACACAATCAATCATAATCAACATATGCATATAGACTATAGTAAGTTGTTGATCGAAAATTCACCCGAAACAAGCAAGCAAGCAAGTCATCCTAATTAAATTTCGATCTGTACTAGGGGTAGAACAAGACATTTCATTAAACAGTTAGTAACCAAACAAAAGTAAACACATAACAAAACAATCACAATCAAATAGAGTTGTTCATGGAAACCGAAACCTCACCCGAAGCGACCGGTCTTCCAGGCCTGACCTTGCTTACCACTCCCACCAACCCTAGAAATACTAGCAAAATCCTCTTCAGTAAAGACAGCATTATTGTAGGCCAACAAGGCCGGACCTTGCCACTGAGCGAGCTTGGGTGAGAGCAAGGACGTGGCCGGGTGGGAGCGGCGGTCGAGACACAAAGAGACCTTGGTGGCACCGGCGTCATCGGCATTCTGGATGAGTTCCTTCAAGACCGTAGTGCCTTCGGGATAATTCAACAAAACCTCTCGGATTCTCCTGGTTAGATCTACTTTCTGGCCGAAATCCTCCAGCAGGAGTGATGTTGATGATGATGATGATGATTCTTCCTCCATGTTTGATGAGGGGTCGTCAAACCATGAGAGTCGAGATGAAATTGTAGTGGAGGAGAGGAGGGTTTTGATTTTGATTATTTCAACAGGTTTACACTTTACACCGCCTTGTGGATTGGGAAAGCATCTACTAATATTATAAAATAAACTTAAGAGAAAAATGCCTAGTCCATGTGGTTTTGCTTTTTTCACCTATAGTCCCCAACTTTCTAAAACTACCTGAATAGTCTCCAAGTTTTCATTTTTTATTCCCGGATAGTCCCTAGGTCTAACTTCAGTTACTTTTCTCTGTTAAAATGATGTGAAATGACAAAAATACCCTTTCTTTAAAAGGCCAAACCACAGGGACTATCCGGGCATCTTCTTCATTTTTCTCTCCTTAAACAATATCTATATGTCACACTATATGTCACAGATTATCCATTTCTCTCCTTTCTCTCCCTGCTCTCTCTCTGGTACCACCACCACCATCACCTCCACCTCCACCTCCACCGCCGCCACCACCACTGACCACCACCACCATCGTCACAACCACTTCTGCCACAACCACCACTTCCACCACAACCATCACCATCGCCATCATCACCACCCCCGCCACAACCCCCACTGCCGCCACAACCATCACCGTCGCCATCATCACCACCCTCGCCACAACCAGTCTTGTCTTCTTCGTTATTGATAAGTCCAAAACCCTAATTTTAAAAATACAAGAGGTTTAGTCTAATCGAAGGTGAACGGAGAACGGTGAAGATGATCGGAGATCGATGTGGTTGTTCGGTGGTGGTGATGGAACGGTGACGGTGAACGGAGGTGATGCCCAGAGATTTGATGATGATGTTTGCCGTGAAGATGATGTTTCAGAGATTCTTTGATAACCGCATCGTCACCAGTGGATCTTGATTGATTAAAACGAATCAGAATTGCTTATGCTTCTTCTTCTTGGTTTAGTCTAATCGAAGGTGGGTGATGGATTAAAATGAATCAGAATTGCTTATGCTTTCGTCGTATCAAAGATCTGGATCATATCACAAATTTGAATCATTCAAGGTCTGAGATTAAAGTTTTGAATAGTTTTGAATTCGAAAGCTGCAATTGATGGTGGTGTGTGGTGTTATCAATTGTAGAAAGATTGAAGAAGAATTGGATCTGAGCTTTGTTTGTTCAATAGTGAAAACGGAAAAGGTATAATAACAGATCTGGATCTGAGGTGATCAGATTTGATATTAAACTGTTTAATTTGCGACGAGTGTATAGCAGGTTGTTAATTCGACTTATTTTTAAAAGAAGTATTGTTGATTAGTGTTCAAAATAGTAGAGAAAGTGTAAATGGTTGAAGGTGATTAAGATTTTAATGTTTGCTGGATGATATGGTGATCTTTATCAGCTGTGTATTTGGATTAGAGTTTGGTATTTGGATATCACTCATGGCAGGTGGTGATGGAGAGAGAGAAATAAGAGAAGGTGGAGGTGGAATATAGGCATCCCTCTGCTCAAATCTGATTGTGGCGGTGATGGTGGAGGGTGGAGGAGGGTGATGGTGGGTGGAGGTTGAAGATGAAGTGTGGTGGTGGGGTTTTATAAATAAAAATGAAGAAGATGCCCGGATAGTCCCTATGGTTTGGCCTTTTAATGAAAGGGTATTTTTGTCATTTCACATCATTTTAACAGAGAAAAGTAACTACAGTTAGACCCAGGGACTATCCGGGAAAAAATGAAAACTTGGGGACTATTCAGGTAGTTTTAGAAAGCTGGAGACTATAGGTGAAAAAAGGCGAAACCACAGGGACTATCCAGGCATTTTTCTCTAAACTTAAAGAGTAAACTCTAAAAACCGTTGCCGCGTTGCGGCAAATTTTTTTTGTTATTTAGTCTGTGTTTATATGTGTTTGAAATCACTACGAGCGCATTGCACACGGAACCGCTGACAAGAATAAAAAGAAAATGTAGAAAAAAAACACTAAAAAATAACCGAAAGAAAATCAACTAAAAAAGTTGTATGGTAATGATGTTGTTCAGTAGAAACCCGTAGTCAAAGATGAGCAAATAGTAATGGGTATCGGTACCAAATTTTCTGAACCGAAAGATCCTAAGTACCAGTTCGGTACCGACTTTTGGCATTCCTGGTACCGGTTCGCTACCGGTTTTTACCTTCATATACCGGTACCGTAACCGGTATTTTCGGTACCAATACCGATTCGGTATCAGTTGGCATCGAGCCCATCCCTATCCCTGAAACTAAAAAAAGTTTGTAAGATACCGTTGTTGTTCGTACGGTACCCGTGATCAGGGATGAGCAAATGGTACTGGGTAGCAGTACCAAATTTCTCGAACTAAAAAATTATCAAACTCAATCTGGTACCGACTTTTGGTGTTTTATGTACCAAGCTTGTGCTGTTTTTTCCTATCATGTACCGAACAAACACTAAACTTATCAAACTTAAAAAGTAAAGAAAAAAAATAATAATTAAAATATTAAAATAATAAAACTATTAAAAAACTCTGTATAATTTATTACATTATAATGATATATTTAAAATACTATATTTTATTACATTATAATATCTTTGAAATACTATTCATTCCATTGAGTTTTTAATATAAAATAAAATATAATATAATATAATATAATATAATTACTATTTTGGCTTATGTGGTTTAGTTAGTTTAACCATTTCAGCCTAAAAAGATTTTTTTTAATATATAAGACTCTGAGGTTGTATTTTATAACGGTTTTGGTCTCTGGCACTAAGTTTGTTACTTTTTAGCAATTAAGTATAAGGGTAATTAGGTCATTATATACCTTAAAGGATGTTTTTGATAATTACAAAGTTATTTTAATATTTAAGAGATTATTAATGCAGTTACTTAAGTTTTTTTTATCATTTAGTTATTTAACTTGGCTGGAAATTGGAAATTGGAAAAATATAGTGTGCGTGATCGAAAAATATAGTGTGCGTGATCGAAAAAGTCAAGATTGCTGGAACGAGTTTATATCAGCTTTTTAAAGGGGAGGTAGGGGATGGTTATGGGATTCGATTCTGGTTAGATTCATGGGTTTCCACGTTCCGTTAAAGGATAAGTTTCCTCATCTGTTTAATTTGGAGCAGGAAAAAAAATGTAAGGTGAAGGACATGTTTAACGATGTAGTGGGATCTTTCTTGGGATGTTGGAAATGAAGTCGGGATTTGACTTATGAAGTGGAAATGTCGGAATTAAGATATTGTTCAGGTATTCTTTCTAAAGTGACTCTATCGGATAAGTCAGATAAATGGTCTTGGGTAGGAGGCGAAGATTCTGAGTTCTCGGTTGGGGCCGTTAAGAGGTTTTTGGGCAGTGGTATTGAGTACAGTAGTAGATATATTTTCGAATGGAGTAAGTGGGTCCCAAAGAAGTGTAATATTTTTATGTGGCGTCTGGTTCAGAACAGAGTCCCTACGGTTGATGCGCTCCGAGCTAGAAACTGTTATAACGGAGATATGGGATGCGTTTTATGTAACGATGGGGACGAAACAGCAGAGCATTTATTTTGTTTTTGTTATGTTGTTGCTGCTGTTTGGAATGCTTTAAGTGCTTGGTGTAAAATTGGCCCTTTAATTCTTTTCTCAATCAAGGATCTTGTGGAAGTGCATAACCATGTGGGGTTAAATTTAAAGGATAGCATAGCGCTGAAAGGTATCATCATCGTGGCATCTTGGTGTTTATGAAAGGCTCGTAACAACAAGAGATTCGCTAATGTGGAAGTGAAAATCGTCGGTATCATTCAAGAGATTAAATTGATTGATTTTTTGTGGTATAAAAATAGAATAAAAAACAATGGGGTCTCATGTGAAGTTCTTTGTTTGTTGTGTTTGGGCAGCCTGTTTGTGGTTGTGCTTTGTGAAAAAATTGTACTTTTAAAAAAAAATAGTTATTTAAGGATTATTATTTAACAAAATACGTTTTAAACATACAAATGAATATGTATTTTCATTAACCGTTTGTTTTTCTAAAAGTCGTTTTAAAAAATAATTTGTCTTATTACATTTTGTTTAAATCATCTATCGTTTTTAAAATTGTTCCTTTTTAAACCATTTTTTTAATCGTTATTTTTAAAGTCGTTTGTCTTTTAAAGTTTTTTAAACACTTCATTTTATACCATTCATTTTAAAAACATTTTCTTTTAATAATTTTTAAACAATTTACTTTGTAAAGTGTAACGCCCCTAACTTATCATTTCAAAGATTCTTAACGTGGTTAATAAATGTTAGAAATTTCGGCATGACCCGTACGTAAATAGACCACTAACACATGTTTTATACGGTAAACCATTTCAACATAAACATCCTTGACAAAAACCCCAAAACTACCACTAATAAGTTTTTAACCAAACCAGAAAGACATCAAAATACTACACAATTTAAGGTACATAAGACCAAAAGTTTAGACCACGTTATATTAACTTATGACGGAAGCGTGTAGTGGGCGAAGATCAAGTGTGCTCATTCCAAATCGTCCGACCGCCTAGATTGAGGATTTACCTATATTCAACATAAACAAATAAGTTAGTATTTCGTTACTACCACAATTAATTAATAAACCGATTCGTCTCTTTCACGGTTTTACATCATTCAATTTCTTTACTAACCGTTAAACGGTTCATTACATGCTTGCCTCGAAGTAGAGACTAGACATACTTTTCTTAACATACCCGCTATCGACGGATACTAATATCATTAACATACTTTCATTCGATTCGTTCATGACGAACAAACATATTCTTATCATTCTTGCACTCATACTCCAATCCGAGAAAGACGGATCGAGTAGACTTTCATTCGCTACATACTTAACCTTCCATACCCGGTTCGACTAAAAAGAACCGGATAAGATGCATTATCTTTCGTAACCTATTCATTCATCACAATCCGTTTATGACGGATCTTACTTTCACTTATTATAACCATATATTTCAATTTTTCTCAATTTTATTATAACAACACAATACAATTGAGATTATTATACATATGAAAATATTATAGAAATATGGTGTACACTAACGTACCTCGATCTTGTGAACTTTCCGATTTCCTAGTATTGGAACATTCTTCCTTCACGCCTATAACAACACATTCATTCGTTATTCTTCCAATTTATACACATTTTTCTTCTAAGCATTTCATCAAACACTTGGTGGTCATCAATTTACACACATCAATTACAAGCATACAAATCATGAATTTCTACTAGTTCATCCTATAACTCATCAAAATCAATCCAAGTTCATACCTTTCTTTTATTCCACATAATTTTTCTAAGATTCAGGCATTACAACATAATCATATTTCAAGGTTTCACATAACTAAAATCGCTTAAATCATCCTATTCATATCACAAGTTCATAAAGTGGGTTTTACTAAAAATCTTTCAATTAACCTAAAATCAACATGATTCTTGTTCTAGAAAGTAATCCTAACTCAGATTTCTCACTTTCAGACACAAGAATTCGAGATTGGGGTTGAACCCCTCATCCTACAAATCATGATTCCAGAAAATTAAACTTACCACTTCGGAAATTGAGGTTAACTACTCGAGTTTAGGGGATCATGCATTGAATTTTTCCTTTGATTCAAGTTAAATTGCTTGATTTCTTGATGCTAGGGTTTCAACCCTTGTCCTGCTCTTCTGTTCGATCGACCAGAACCCACGCACAGAGTGTGTGTGGGTTTTTAACTCTTTTTAATTTAATTAACTTAAATTTTGATATGTTACAACTTTAGTCCCTCAAGTTCCTTTACTTATTTAGTTTTAAACTTCACCCCTTTATTATTTATAATTTAACTTATGTCTAATAAACATTTTTGGGGTGTTACATAAAGTCATTCATTTTTAAAATTTTATAAAATGGCGTGTACAATAAAAACAAAAGAAAAGTAAGATTTGAAAAAAAAAGAAACATTCTAATAAAAAGTTTGCAAAAGATCGTTCATTTTTCAATTTTTTTTAATAGTTTATTTCTTTTTCAAATCTTCAATTTCTTTTGACCGTTTGTTTATTCAAAATTTGTTATTTTTCAACCTTTCGTTTATTAAATTCATGTGTTTTTAGTACCTTACACTTATCAACTTATTTTTTTAAGGTTTGGTTGTTTTTATAAACATCCTTTTTTTAATCTTCGTTTTTTAAACCACTCGTTCGTTTAAAATCGATCGTTATTAAATTCCTTTAATTTTTGAAATCGTTATTTTTCTGAAGTTCTTTTTCCCTAACGACTATAAGTAAACTCAATACAAAGTTTCAAAAATGAACGATTTCAAAAAACGGTTCTAAAAGGAACGGTTTAAAAAGAAACGCTTTTAAAAATTAACGACTTAAAAAAACGAATTGTTTGAAGAAGTTAAAAAATGATTTCAAAAAGAACTTTATAAATCGTTTAAAAAAACTTTAAAAGACAAACAACTTTAAAAAGAATGAATTTAATAAACTAGCGGTTTAAAAATTTATAATTTTAAAAACGATAGACGGTTAAAAAATAGGTTAATAAACAAATGATTTAAAAACGACTTTTATAAAAAAACAAATGCTTAATGAAAATACATATTTATACGTATATATAAAACATATTTTGTTAAATAATAATCGTGAAAATAACGAAATAATAAAAAAAACTTGAGTAATTGCTTAATAATCTCTTAATATTAAATGAACTTTGTAATTATAAAAAACAGCCCCTATGGTATAAAATTACCTAATTACTCTTACGCTTAACTACAAAAAAAAAACAACAAAGTTAGTGTCAGGGGCCAAAACTGTTATAAAATGCAATATCGGGGTCTGATATATTAAAAAATTCTTTTTTGGGCTGAAAGGGTTAAACTAGCTAAACCACATGGGCCAAAACCGTAATTTACTCTAAACTTTATTACTTGTTATTCATATTGTGAGAAATGATTGAAAAATGAGAAATTGTATTTCATTCATTCAACTATGTCTCTTCTTGTGTACATATACATGTAGTTAAAATGTAACAGAAAAATACAAAAAAGATGAGAAAATTCAGGAAATATATCTTTATTCATAACACTCTCCCTCATATATATATTACTACTTATTATACACGGTTAACAATATGTTAAATATGTACCTCAATACATAAATAAATATATTGATACTACTAGATCAGTTATGTTGTATCATTAAAAATCTTACTAAGAAAACTCAGTGTGACAAAACTTAGTTAAGGGAAAATAGTACAACGTGTATAGCTCTCCCCATGAGTTCAACAACATCTTTTAATCTACGGAGACCGATCTTATGTGATAGCTGCTCGAAACAGCTTCTAAGTAAAGACTTTTGAATAGTTCAGCTAAATTTTTACTTGACTTGATCTGGCGAACATCAATTTCCCCTTTTTTCTGCAAGTTATATGTTGACAAAAGTTTGGTGAGATGTGCTTTGTTCGATCACCCTTGATGTAACCTTCTCTGATTTGAGCTATAAAAGCAGCATTGTCTTCGTAAATAATTGTCGGCTCTTTCTTGGTCTGTTCTAATCCGCATGCTTCTTGTATGTGAGTAATCATTGATCACAACCACACGCATTCTCAACTAGCATCATATAGTGCTATTAGTTCAGCATGATTTGATGATGTTGTTGTAAGTGTTTGTTTAGTTGACTTCTACTAAATTGTTGTGCCACCATATGTAAATACATAAGCTGTTTGCGATTTTGCTTTATGTGGATTTGATAAATATCCAACATCGGCATAACCAACAAGTTGAGACTTTTTATCTTTCTTGTAGAAAAGACCCAAGTCTTGTGTCCCACAAAGATATGGGAAAATATGTTTTATTCTATTCCAATGTCTACGTGTTGGATTTGAACTATATCTTGCTAGTACATGCACCGAGAACGCAATATCGGGTCTCGTGTTATTTGCAAGATACATAAGGGCACCGATCGCACTTAAGTATGGTACTTCTGGACCGAGTACTTCTTCGCCTTCTTCTTGAGGTCGGTAAGGATCCTTTTGAGGATCTAGCGGTCGGACAACCATGGGTATGCTAAACAGATGAGCTTTGTCCATATTAAAACGTACTAACATCTTCTGGATGTAGTTTGACTGATGTACGAATGTACCGTTGCGCAAATGCTCGAACTTCAGGCCGAGACATAATTTTGTTGTACCAAGGTCTTTCATCTCAAATTCTCTCTTTAATATATTAGCAGTTTTTTTATCTCTTCAGGAGCTCCGATGATGTTTATATCATCAACATAGACTGCTATTATAGTGAATTTTGAGAGTGATCTTTTTATGAAGACACATGGACTGATTACATCAGACTTGTATCATTCTTTTTCGAGATATTCACTGAGCCGATTGTACCACATGCAGCCAAATTGTTTAAGACCATATAAAGATCTTTTTAGCTTTATAGCACACATATCTCGGGGTATTGATTTTAATGCTTCAGGCATTTTTAACCCTTTCGGTATTTTCATGTAGATTTCATTTTCAAGTGTCCAGTACAAGTATGTAATGACGACATCCATAAGTCTCATTTGAAGTCCTTGTGAGATTGCAAAGCCAATTCATCTAGCATATATATCATTTTTAACCAATTGTATATCAAATATGACATCATTTTAATCATTTGCGACCAATTCTGTGACGGAACTTTTAGCGACTAATATTTCAAGTGAACATTTTGCGACATATTTTGCAACGGAGGTGTTACGGACCTCAATTACGAATGAACCTTTCTGTGACCAGTTTGTTAGTAGCTAAAATTGCCAACGTTTTAAGTACAAATATGTTTTGTGATATTAAAAAGAAGAAATTCATGATTTTCTACTTTTACAAACTCTAATGCTAAATTCAAATAATTGTATAACATCACAAAACTGTATTGGTTTATAAAATTACTTAAACATTCAAATTTGCAAGTGAATTTATACTACTTTATAATGCATATAGGAAGGACTTCTTAAAGTCCAAAAAAATTTCCTTAAAATACCCCTAAAGCATAATGTACAAGTCTTTTAAGCACCATAAAACATCACTTTCCACTTATACCCTTATTAACTCAAACAAAAACACAAAGATAATGATCCTACCGTCCATCACTATCATGATCCTATCCTACCGTCCATTAACTCCACACGGATCATGATCCGTGCATTCCCTTTTGAAAGTTGTCATACAATCCCTGCTTTCTTACAATCCCCAAATCTCATTTCAAAATTCAAATCCACAGCTCCCTTCCCTTTTCATTCTCTCTCCGATTTTGGATCTGGATCTGCTTTGTCTTTGCCTTGCGTTCACCATAAGCCACTACTCCATGGTTGTTCGAGACACCTTCTCTCAGATGGTTAACATGGTGGGGGATGGGGATGACTATTTCAGACACCTTCCTCCTGATGTAACATGTTAGAGACACCTTAGTCGCCGCATTTTCGCTTCAATTCAGGTAATATCTCATGCTTCCTTTCTATAATTCTTACTCTATTTTACTTTTATTGTGGTTCTCCTGCTTCCGATTTGGTGTTTTTCCTTGTTTAAAACCCTAAAATCGAACCAATGTTGGTAGGTTTTTGAGTAAATCGAGTCCGGTAATTGAAAAGGATTTGATCTTCCGATGCTTTCGTTGTAGAAAACAACATCGTTGTTCAGCATCTCAGTTCGTTGCATCCTCTATTCACCGGTATTTCAGGCATTCTTTCTGAGTTCCGACTCCTCCTGCACGCTAGGGCTCCAATAGAAAGTCGTCTGATTTTATTACGGCTCCAATTTCAGTTCCGTCAGTAAAGATTTTGAAGTGACCAGGTAACAATTGTAATTTCTTGATTACGTTTTGCGATTTTTATGGGGCTGGGTGTGCGCATCATGTTTGTTAGGGTTTTAATAATCTGTTAGTTAGGGTTTGAATGGTTATATCTGCACCGGTAAGTAAGTGTTGGCTATGTTTTATTATGTTGATCAACAGAACCCTAGGGTGCAATTAATCTCATTTCATAGATCTAGGGTTTGTTAATTTGTTAATTTAAAATGATTGAATTGAAATTAGTTGATTAGTTGGTTGAATTTAAAACCGAATTTGGTTTTATTTATTGTTTGTTCATTTAGTGTGGAGGTGTAATTTTGATGAATTTGATTATTAACTGTTTAACCTAACAATTTGACAGAGAAATCGAAGAAAGAGGCGATCAAAAGCGTTTCTGGTGTATCAGATCTATTAGTGGAGGTTGTTAATGGAGGCATTGAAGAATGTTTTTTCAAAGAGAAGCTTATCGACGTCGAATTTCGAGCATTCAAGGCTACCATTATGCAATTTGCCTCGTGGGTCATATTGTTTTTGTTTAAAATCAATTTCAATTACTAAATCTTTTATTGTTGAATATCAGGACTGGTTTTTGAATTCGGGTGCAATTTATATTTCTGATCGTTTTAATTTTAATTACCTTTCAGGAGTTACTAGCAATTCAGCAACAAGGCCACGCAACATTGGCTTTTTTGGAACACGTAATATGGGATTCATGCATCAAGAGCTCATTGAGATTCTTAGTTATGCTATGGTCATAACGGTATATAATATATACATATGTGTGTGTAACTGCTTTTACTTTATCTACTTTGATTAGAGGTCGCAAGATGGGCGGGTTGGGTAACGGGTCAAAACGTGTAGTTTTTTAGCAACCATCAAGATGGGCCTGGTTGGATTGGACTGACCCACAATTTTTAAAAAAATGCATTAGTTTATGGTTTCGCAAGCAGTATTGTTACGTTAATAGTATGTAGATATGCGCAGCGGGTCCCTTGTATTTTGTGTGGTTGTCACATGAAAATGATATTTGTTTTGTGTTGCAGAAAAATCACATCTTTACATCAGGAGCTTCTTCGGTTGTAAGTTGCAGAGAGATATTACCAAGGAAGTTATCAAGACTTCTAAAGAGCGTTCACGGTTAACATTTCCCATCTCATTGAAGCAGGTTAGGTTTTACCATTTTGGAATTTGCTGAATACTAAGGTACTAATTTGATAAATTTGATGTTTAGCTTATTTTGTTCATTTGAACCCATTCGAGGCAACTTTAATCCCATTTCATCTGTTTTGTTTATAGCTTAATTAATGGCTTAATGTCTTGGCTTCGCCTATTTGACAAGTTAGAGACACACAACTCAGAAAGGTAGTTGCATTTTGTTTCACCTATTTGGTCACTAAAAGTATGATTCATTTGTATATAAACGGGTCAAACTTACCTCTATTTACATTCGGCTTTATGTGTCTCAGGGAATTCTGATGTAGTGGAGTCTTGCACCAGATGTACATAAATTAACTTATTGCCCTCCATTTTATTCACACAACAAAAGAAGCAGCCCCTAGCAAGAAGTTAAAGGGAGTAGTAGCACAGAAGCAAACCAGAAAACAGAAACAAAGGCCTGGTGAGCATGGGTGGCTGGGAAAAGAAACGTGTCACCCTACGACATTCATGTATTCTTCTATTTAAATTTGTTTAGTTGTGTTTGTTTTTTTCGCAGAGCAACTTGGAGCCTACTTTGACTAAAAGCAAAACTAGGAGTCTACTTCGCATAGAAACCAGGTTTATTATTTTTTTATTTTAGTTTAATTTCTGATTTTCAAGAATATTGCTTTAGAAATTTAAAGATGTAACTTTAATTTGATATCATTAAAGATGTAACTTTAATTTGCTATCATTAAAGATGTAACTTTAATTCTCAAGCAACAAGCCGTTCAAAAAAAAAAAAATCTCAAGGAAATGTAAGATCTGATATCATTAAAGATGTAACTTTAATTTGCATGATATACTTTTAATAATGAAAATTTTCTATTTTATGGGTCCCATTTTGAACCTATGTTCACTTTGTCGTTATCCTTTTTAACTTTTAAATTAAACAACCTAGCCTTTTCATTCTAACATTATTTTGATGTTTCCCCTATTTACCAACTAGCCCCCACAACTAATCAGGATTTTAATAATACAAATAATTTCTAGACTTTATGCTTTATTTGACTACATAATATTACATGGCTTTTGTGTTCTATTTTGTTTGATTAAAGTGTTTTTTTTTTACATCTTATTACCAATGGGAGTCCAGTTGTGAAATGGCGAAACAAATTAAGTCTCACTTCAAAGTATGTTCTTTATTTGTAAATAAGCACATGTGTTTGTTTAACATTACACAAATCTTGTGGATATATGTATGTACAGATGTTAATGTTTTCCCTTTTTAAATAAATTTATGTACATTAGACGTAGAGTCGTATTAAACTGTGATCGCTAGATGAACACCTAGATTCTTTGGAGTCGACCTGGAAAACTTGGTTAATGTTGGCGCTCTCAAGGATGCAATGGACAGTCAACAATGCTAACTCTGTAAGCATGAGTAACCTTGAGTATGCAAAAGACAAAATCATGATGGATAGCGAACACAAATCATCAGTTATATCAGATGATGTTCATAAGCTTCCCATTTTGACCCATTGTGTGTTATGTTCCCATTTTTATATGTCTTTTGACTCAAATAGGATATATGCAGACTCAGTTGACATTTAAGCTAAGCCCACTACTTTACTTATTCAGGTTATGTCAAGAATGACAGAAGTAAATTGAGAATCATGATTAGATTAAGCTTCTTAGCATTGCACGACATAAGTTAAACACCACATTGAAGGTCTTGGAAATTTTGTTGCTGCACTTGAATCTCCTAAATCTTGGGTTATATGTGTTATGCTGACTGTAGCCAATAAATACACTCTTGGTGTCATTTATGCAAGAGGCTTGATTGGAACATACCATGATTGTTAATTTTAAAATCTTGCATTTAAATATGAAGACATTCTTTTAGAGATAGATAGGATTTTAAGATCTGAAGGTACTGTTATAATCTATGATTATGAGATTGAATTAATTAGAGGAAAAAATATGTTTCTGGAATAAAATGGAACAAAAAAATGTAGAAAATATAATGTAGTTGCGAAAAATATAACAATAATACCTTGCACAAATATATTTTATATTTACATAACAAGCTACCTAATAGATTGTGTGTTAAATTAGCCACATGAATTTGTTAGGACTTACGATCAGTAGATAATTAGATATTTCATTCTATTCATGATTAAGTATTAGTGTAACTCATAATAATAAAATAAAGGAAAAAGGATTATATAGAACGTTAGCATACTATAGATTAAGATTCTTATTTTTTGAAACCTAAGCTTTTCAAAGTAAATTAATACTAAGGATATTAAGATTCGTATTTTTTGAAAGCTAAGCTTTTCAAAGTAAATTAGTATTAAGGATGGATTTACGCCTAGAAAGCACCATTGAAAAAGGGTACCTTCCAACAAATCACTTCACATGGACATGAGTTCGGGAAAGATGGTCGGAAATGGAGAAGTACTCACCAATTAAGCCAATCTTTGACTCCTCTATGATAGAGTGGGAAGCAAAGAGAGGAAAAAGGGTGCGAGAACACTGCCCCCTCCTTGCGGAAATTGTTTCTTTTCCTTGTTGCCGGTACGACCAACCTAAAAATATGTATGATAAAGGTGAAAAATCCTTAGAAACTATTATACCATCTCAACATTATTAGTTGCGTGTTGTACTGCGTTGTAAATTGTCCTCGCAGCCGATGGACTGCTCACCACCCTATATAGATGGCAGACTGCTCCCCTTTCAAAGTGCAACTATAGTTTTTTTTTCTCGAATTTACTTCATCTGATGGGATATAGATTGCGGGTTGTACATTGCTCATAGCATTCATTGCTAGCTAATGCAGTTTTGGCACGTGTGTTCGTTTTTTTTAAATACTATGTTTGTGACTGATATTTTCTTAATAGCATGTTTGTTATTTTTTAAAAACCTGTAAGGCTCATGGTATACGCCACACACGAATGCTACAAATAAGAAACTTAACAAACGTATAATACAATGTATCACGAGAAAATTGATAAACTCACAGTAAACACAAACCGCATTGTAAATTGTCGTCCCGCCGCATCGCGCGGGTATACGTCTAGTATACAAACATAGAAGTAGATTGGAAGCATGGACTAAATTAACAAAAACTTACAACCAAAGACAGGTCGCATAGCAAGGATCGACTCAACAGACCCATGCCTACCTCTTCGATCACCAAGCATCTTCAATGTTGCGGACAATAATTTTAACATAAAAAACAAATTGCTCAGTGCAATGGAAAAGATGACTCGAACACGCAGAAAAGGTTGGAATTGAAAATGGGCTAGACTTACATAATGAGGGTACTGGAAATGCGATGAATTGTTCTTTGCAAATTGAAAAGTTCAAAAGCTTTAAGATAGCAAAATCCTGAATTATTTAGTACAAAATATTGTTAAAACACCAAATCATTAGCTTACTTAAAAGACCATTTTGTAGGAAATAGAATCAGAGTCTAAATTGATATTAGGGAGGCGGAGTGAATGTGAAAGTGAAACGGTTTTGGGGATTAGGCGCGTCTTGGTTATGAGGTAGAAGAAGGGAACATGAATTAATTAGAAACTATGAGAAGGAGAAATATGTAACTAAATTAAAAGGTTGGGTAAATATGTAATAAGGTCTCTTAGCAAAGGGATATATGTAAAAACTTCAAAAATAAAAGTTTAAAACCCTAATAAACTATCACGTTACCAAACGTTTACGAACACAAACGGTCCCGAACTCTTCGCTGAAAGTTTGGTTCCTTTGCGGCCTTAAAACCCAGTAACCTTGATTTAAAAAAAGAGTTAAATGTCATTTTAGTCCCTGTGGT
Source organism: Helianthus tuberosus (assembly GCA_030545235.1). Lineage (NCBI taxonomy): Eukaryota > Viridiplantae > Streptophyta > Magnoliopsida > Asterales > Asteraceae > Helianthus > Helianthus tuberosus. Next base: position 176,935,447 of record CM060443.1, read on the forward strand.
TTGGGCCATTTTGTCATTTTACTCCAAATGTTTCATTTTTCGCCTATGGGTCCAAAAAGGTTTTCTCGTTGCCATTTTAGTCCACTGGATTAACTTAATCCATTTATATTAACGAGAAGGGCAATTCGGTCATTTTATATGGCCGAGTTGCCCTTCTAGTTAAGAGAATTACATATAATATGACCGAATTGCCTTTATCGTTAACAGAAAAAAATGGATGAAATTAACCCAGTGGACTAAAATGACAACGGTGAAACATTTTTGAACCCACAGACGAAAAATGAAACATTTTGACTAAACTGAGAAAATGGCTAAACCAACCACAGTAGACTAAAATAGCATTTAACTCGGAAAAAAACATTAGGGTTTAGAAATTGCCCTTCTAGTTAACATAATTACATATAAAATGATCAAATTGCTCTTCTTGTTACATATAAAATGACCGAATTGCTCTTCTTGTTAACAGAAAAAATGGGGGAATTATAAGCTTCATGAATAATCTATAGGTGTATTTCGACACAATTCCTCTTAAGCTATTATTTTTTACTTATTTTTTCCCATTAAAAGATGATAAAAAAAATAACTCCATGTAAATGGACAAAAAAAATGTTCTCTAATTTCATGCTACTGATAAAGGGAGAAGCAAACTGAAAAATTATATTGCTAGTGACTCGTTTTGACCCGAAACCAGTTTCCCCCGAACCAAATTAACATTTATTTTTAAAACGACTCATTCTGCCCTGAACCTAGTATGAGACAAACCAAATTTATACTTCTTGAAATGGACCGTTCTGAATTTGAACCAAGTTGAGACCTTTTAAACGACCTGTTTTGACCAAAACCCAGTTTGACACGAACAAAATTACTGCTTTTTTTAACGGATGGTTTTGACTTGAACCAAATAGTTACTTTTTTAAGACGAACCGTTTTTACCCAAACCCAGTTTGACACTTTGACCCGATGTCGTTTGAACCATAGCCTACTTTAACCTGAACCTATTTCGACCCGATCCAACCCACCCAAATGTGAGGATTCGCATGAACAAACCACCATCATTGTTATACTATAATAAAACACCAAAATGTATGTGTGTAAAGATGTAATTATCTATCTGAACATCAAAATCATTTAAACTTTTTAATAGACAAATGATAGATAACGTATGTAATAGACATCTAACGAAAATTTTATTGTCAACTGATAAATGAATTTAAGCTTTAATAAAACCAAGAATGAGTGATGAATTACTTGCGTTTCAGCAATACCCCTTAAGCTTAGATCGTAGCGCTTTTTGCAAATACAGTTTGGCCACGGACTGTGTTGTCTCGCAGTTATCTGGACGCTCCTGCAAGTCGAACATGAAAAGCCTATTTAGGTCATGATCAGCAAGAAAAGGTTCATAGATGCCTATTTAGGTCATAATCCGCAAAAAAAAGGTTCATACATCAACTTGCGCTGTTGCGCCTTGCCTTTACACAAACACTTGGTGTGCAACTCAAACAAAACCTCAATACTGATGATTTTACACACCTTTTTTTCCAAACAAATCCTCCACACACACTACAAAACGATACACAAACAACAAATCGGACAAAAATACCTTGACCTAGTACCAAAAATTTGTGAATTTGAAGGAAACAAACAGTCAACCAAAAAAATTTCACATCGAATGCAAAACCCTGATCTAAGAATTAATGTAACACAAAATTTGGATTGCTTCCCGGGCTCGAGAATGTTATTTATATTAATCATTAATTAATATATAAATAAAATAATAAAAATACGTTTAGGAGCTTATCTGCAAAAAAAGTACTTATGCTTTTTAAACTTTTCCAAATAAATAAAGTTCGAGCTTAAAAAAACTATACGGTTATCATCGATAAGAAACTAACCAACACCCTAAGTCTTTCTCTAAAATCAACATTATAAACAATAGAGATTTACAAATCTATGCAACTGTATAAAGATTTTCGTATGACGATCCATACTTTTTTTTTGACAGGCAAATGAAGCACATCTATTATTAAACCAAAAAACCATTCGACATAGCAAGTTACTACGAAGGACATATACAATTACAATCTACATTCACCAAAAAACAAAATCAAAATACAAATAACCAACCCTAGCTGAGGTTTTGAACCAATAACCAACCCTAGCTGAGGTTTTTATACTCAAAATCCACAAGGAATAAAAATATAGTATAAGAAAAGCACAGAGCAAGATATAATTGTTTTCGAAACACGCATAAACTCAATTAACGTGGTAGATTGTTAAGAGTTCTACAACACACGCACGCAACAATCAGAAATGAAGCACATGATGGAATTGGTGTTCTATATACCTGGCAACACGAGTGGGTCAATTCAAACTGAGTAACTGGCAAGGGCAGGTTCAGGTCATCGATTCATTAAAAAAAATATTTTGGAATCTGGAATGTTCATTCCCCTAAAGACCTTCTAGTTTCTTCACAACCAAAGCTTATATAACCCCAACATTAATGTTCACGTGCTTGTAGCTACCTCCATTGCCAGGGATGAAAAGAACAGGAACTCCAATTAGTTGTGCAAGATGCTCATCTTCATATATTATATAATAGATTTCAGTTACAAGTGTGTGAAAGAACACATTGTAACTATAAAGAATAACATCATCTGACCTGAAGGGTGGATATTTTTGCCTTAAGACCGGCCTTCTTTGCTGTTGAAATAGTTGTTCAAGATAATATATACGTTTTAAAAATATTCAAAATGATAAAATAAAATCAAACAGTTGAAGAAATCACCTCTTTCAGCATATCATATACTGCTTCAGATCTCTCAATCCTGCAATACAACCATCAATTGAAATAAAAACAATAGCATTATCCTGATAAAATTAGCTTCTTACATCTAGCATGAAACATTGGTTAACAATTAAGGTTTGCTCACCCTTACACATGGTCCATAAACCAAGTAATTCAACTTCCCTCCTTTTTCACGTTATAAATTGGCCATGAACCAGTACCAACATGCAGGGAATACACCCGTCTATTCATAAGACTATACATATACCTGAAAACCAAAATTAGTTTAGTGCACCTTTCTTTTATCTTTTTCCTTCAAAATAGGTTTACTAAGAGTTCCAATCTTTATCGGCTAGTGAATCTGGATTTACATATTTGAAAGTCAGATCTTGACCTTACCAAATGAAAAATTGATAAACATTTTGCCACTAACATATCATTAAAGTTTTCCAATTCCTAATGAAAAAATCTCAAAAACTATTGAATTGACCATTTCTTATTAAAAAAATATGTTGGTATCAATTCAGCCAACCACAAATGAATCAATCAGTTATGTTGTTATGAAACTTAATTACAAACAATATAGCAATATGGCATAACTAATTTGTATCAATAGGAAAAAAGATTACCGGATGCCATCAGCAACCAGAGCTATTCCAGAGGTTGTTTGGTTAAACAGAACACCCAATAGAGAGATCCCTCCAACGTAGATCGACAAGCTCCTAACGACATCATCATTGTTTGGTACCTAGTCCGCAATCACTTCCGTCTTTGGCATGACTCCCTTGGAACCTCCTTTCACTTGTTCAATTAAAGGTACCTTAATTGATCCGAACAAAACTCACCGGAGGTTGCCGAATTACAGAAGAGGCAAAGAAGCAAACGAACGTCGTTTAATCAAGATCTAAGCAAAACAGTGTTTAAAATCATGATATAACATATCAATCAATGCCTAATTGTTAGATCCAATTTCATACGAAAATATATTCCTAATCCACAAAATTGCTTAATCTAGATAAAAATTGTTCAAAATAAAGATCAAAACACCTTTATCTGTGTGTAACCATCAGATCCAAGACCACGTAAAATTGTATATACTAAAAGCAACCTGCCGATCAAAAGTATCAGAGTCTAAAGCGATGACATAATAACATGTCAAATGATAACACAAATCTGAAACAAAACATTAACAATTAGACGTAAAATAGTATATATCTAAATCGATCGAACAATTAATAGATCATGTGATATTGCAGATCTAAGATGCTAACCTAAATATAATGTGAAGAACAAAAAAAATTCGAAATCAAAATACCTCACTTGTTGTGTCCCATCAGATCAAAGCAAACAAAAGGAAAACCCAATCGCAGTGAAAAAATTGGATTGTGATGGAGGTGTAGGATTTCGCCATTAGGGTTTGTGACAGAGGCGCATGAAGAGAAGAAAATGAATGGGGGATTTAGTAGAAGCTCTATATACTCGGGTCAAGATTCCGGGTTTGGTATATGACGCGGGATCCGTATAAAAATATCACTTTTTCCCACATTTTCCCGCCAAAACATCAAAATGGTTACACCATATATTGACACGTGTCCCACACTTTATTTGTTTATTATAGATATATAGATTAGCTTAGCCAAACATGCCCTAACTTATTTTGAAGCTACTTTTTTTTGACTTGTTAACTTTTTAGAATTTAAAAGGAATCCCAAATACCATACGAGAACTTTTATGGTTAAAAGGAATCCCAAACAACTCCTCTCCTGAGAGAAAGGACTTTTATAGCTTCAAAGAAGGAGAAATTGAGAAGTTCTCAGTTGAGAAAAGGACTTTTGAGAAGTCAGAAGGTAAAAAGAATCCCAAACACCCCCTTGAAGTGTTTTGTTGGGTGATAAAGTGATTGATTCAGCGAGCGAAGAGTTTAGTGGTTTGCAGAAATGGAGAGAACTCCAGCAGCTTGTGCCATGAATTGGAGCATTCAGCTTGACAAAGCCCTACGCTCCAACAACTCTGGTGAATTATTATTATTTTCTTAAATTCCTCTGCTTTCCTTTCATTTATTCGAATTGGATAAGGAATTTATTGCAAATTCAACACCTTACTTATGCGCCTCTTACTTTCTGTTACTTAATTTGCTGTGATTTTGAATTTTGATTATTATAAGAACCCAAACCCAACATTTTCGGTTCCGGTCTAAAGATTCCAGGACGCTTTTGGTTCAAGTAGACCCGTTTGCCACTGAACCCACCCTTTTGCATGTCAATGACTTGTAGGAATTTGAGCAATAACCAAATAACTAAAAATTTAAATTAAAGAAAATGATGTGATTGGTCAAAAGGGGGTGGACCCCATGTCTAAAGGGCGTTATTGGGTTGGTGTAAGGCTGGAGGGTGTGGAGGCGCCACCCCTGCCACCTCACCTTCAATGGCGCCGGTGAGGCTCCACCACCCATACCGTCATCTTTAGGGGGGGGGGATGGTGGTTTCGCCAAGATGGTAACGGAAGCAAGGGGGGCTCCATCGAAGTTGATTGGCTTTAAAGGGGGGCGCTATAAAGCCCCTAGCCACACCCTACAAGTTAAAGGAGGGGGCTTTAAAGCCCTTGTGTGAGGTGGCATGATAAAGCCCCTAGCCACACCCTCCAGCCTAAGAGGGCATTGGCACCCCAGGGGGTGGTGTTTAACGCCCATGCTGATGTGGCATGGGAACGTTAACCCACAACAATAAGGCCGGTGGGTGTGGCATGGCGCCACCCCGCCACATCATCGTCGATAGCGCCCCCGGGGCGCCACCATCAACACCGCACGAGTTAAAGCGGGGCGTCATGGGTTGTTCGCCAGCACATTAACGAGGGAGAATTGAGCTGATCGAGGGGTCTTTGGTCAAAGGGGGCGCTAGTGGGGCTTTATCCCACACCATCATTGTTAAAGGGGGCGCCATTTTCCACTCAAAATCTAGGTGGCGCTTACGTGGCGTGATAAAGCCCCTAGGGGCTTTAAACCACACCCACCAGCCTAATGCTTTTTGAGTTTGAACATTAGATTATATTACATATACATCAAATCGGCAACAGGTTGGTCACTCGGGTTTATGACTTATACTCCGAATCTGCATATGAATTTGGACTGCAAGACAGTTAGTTGTACATACGAATAAATCAAATGATCACGAGCTTGAGATTCCTTGCGGTGATTTTGCCAGTGTTTGTTCACGGTCCCATTCTTATGCAGAATCAAGATTCACTAATGTTCATGTGCATCCACCGTTGGCACTTAGTGTTAGGAAACTAATTCTGTAGATAAATGATGACGATTGCGTCCTCACTAATTGGATATGATTCTGTAGGTTTTTTTGTTTGTTATTTAATAGAAATAGATTATTGTTGGTGATAAAGTCAGGAGGTAAATCTAATACACTAACAATCACGCTTTTTTCTTACATTTACAAAGCGATTAAAAGACGTTTCAATTAGCTAAAATATCTTCTTTTACTATTGATCAAGCACGCCTCTTTCTAAATTTGAAACGAATAAGGGGTGACACAACGTTAAGTGCATAGCTTCTGCAACCGACCCATATGATTTGTTGAGTTTGTTCAGAGTTGTATTAATGAAGTAGGTTATATATGTAGGTCCTATTTGTTAAGGTTACTTATAATTTTTTTTTCTCGCATAAGTCGAAAAGAATCATTATCAAATCATTTGGTTTCAGGGAAACGCACAGAAGCTATTCAAGAAACCGGGGCCAGGCTGGAGTGGTGGAGCACAGAACCCGAGCTTTCTATGGCTGAATACGACATGTTTGGCTTAATCCCTGGTGAGGATAAGCTATTCGCAAACGCCATCCTTCTGCGCCTCGCTGACACGTTTGTGTCAGGTGACAAACACACCAAACTTTGTGTTGTAAAGATGTTCTTGTCTGAGTTTAAGCACAGGAAAGCTAAAAGTTCCAATAGGAACAACAAAGGTTTTTTCTCGAAGCATAATATACCAAACCACTTGGAACTATTGAGGAGAATAAAGTTGTGTTTCAACTCTGGTGACGAGGAAGTTAGAGCAATGTCATTAGTACTTTTTGGCTGCTGGTCTGATTTTTCTAAAGATAATGCGGAGATTCGATATCTTGTGTTTTCTTGTATTGTATCATGCCGTGTTCTAGAGGTAATAAACTAATAGTTAAGACCGTTGTTTATTCTATAACATAAACTAAAGTCTAAAGATTTGATACATGATTAAAAAATTTTATATAAATCTTTATTTAGGTCAAGACCTCATTATTTGCGGCTGGATGCTTTTGTGAGTTTTCCGATGACTTTGCATGTGTATTCCTCGAGATGTTAGTAAAAGTGGTTTCGTCTTCTGACATGCCATTTGCTGGTAGGCTAGCGGGAGTTCGCGCGTTTGCAAAACTAGGAAGATCTTCGGCACTATCTAGTAGGGCTTACGAGGTTTTATATACTTTCTTTATATATATTTTTTTTGAAAAAAACTAGCATGATATACGGTTATACATCACTGTTGTCAATAGCGATAATAGTGTTCGCTATAGCGCACTTCATAGCGGAATAACCCTATCTTGCAATCTGATTGTTAGCGACTCCATAGCATGAAAATAGCGGAATTTCAGTTTTTTTTTTTATTTTAAATCTTTTAATATATATAGCGGGATTTTAGACTTTTTCCTGTATTAATCTAAATATTTATATAAATTGCGTATTTAGATGGAAATACAACGTATTTTGATAAAATATACATATAAAATATTTCTAAAATTGTCTTCTAGTGTTTCGCTAAACATAAAATAGCACCTGCTATTTTCATCGCTATTGCACTATAGGTAGTTAGTCGCATCGTCCGCTATTCGCTATTGACAACTATCATATACATTAACATTTTTTCTGATATGATTGTTAGCAATATGACATTTATAATACATTCCAAAACTCATTATTAATCACTGCAGGAGGGAACAAATCTGATTTTAGGTTCAGTGGACGATGATATTGTGACAACTATGCTGATTTCACTCTCTATAATTGCGTCCAGATCAGCACCCTTGATTTCTAGGCAGGTATTATTACTCTGTTTCCTCGTATTATTTTACATGTCTTTTAAAATAATATTAGTTTACTCGATAAAGTTAATGTCTATTTTGCTTCCTGGTTCAGGTAGATCTGCTTCTAACGTTTTTAAGCGAAGATAAGTCATTGTCACTAAGAGCAACATCATTAAGATGTTTAAACATTGTTTTATCAAGAAGTCGGTTTCGTTTTTCTCTTCCTACAAAGCTGATGACTGCAATGTTCAACACATTAAATGCAGAACTTCAACCAGTGATGCAGCACGATGCTATTCATATTTTGTATGAGGTTGGTATTGTACTTTTGAATTGATCGATTCGGGTTATGTTTATTAGCTTAGAAGGAAACGGGTCAAACGTCGGATAAAGTGTATTGTTAATGCATAAAACTTTCTTAAAGTTTTAATTTAAGGATTGAGATTATTGTAATGTAATTGAATTGCATTAGTTTTGGTCAAAAAGTGTTGTTAGTCAACTCGACTCGTTTTGAAATGTACAAAAATTTTACCCGTTATCCCGCCTGCTCATTCTTCATCTCTACAAGCCAATGCCATCATTAATATATGATAAAAAGTTCAAGGAAATTTGGATTTTAATAAACCTAACTTTAACATATTGGCCGACAACAGTCCCAACTTTTAACCTATTTTCCCTCGGTGATCCCACACTAACTAAAAGTTAACCCCGTTAGTTTTTGCTGATGTGAACTGCCACATAAGCAGTCCATGCCATCAAAACTTTGCCACATAAGCAGCCCGCGTCATCAAAACATTGACTTATTTGCCACATAAGCAGCCCATGTCATCAAAACATTGACTTATTTGCCACATAAGCAGCCCACGTCAGCAATACTTTGACTTTTTTTGCCACGTAAGCAATCCACATCAGCAAAAACTAACTGGATTAACTTTTAGTTAGTATGGGATCTCTGAGGGAAAATAGGTTAAAAGTTGGGACTGTCACAAAACATTTCCTTAGCTTGGACTGTTGTCGGTCAAATGTATGTCAAAGTTGGGATTATTGAAATCCAATTTTCCAAAATTTAATTGCTATAGTATTCATTTTGTATGTATTTGAGGAAATTGCAGATCCTGATGTCGAAGTTGTTAAGCAACAACGGTTCGGAAATAAACGAATGTTTTACCAAGATATTAACCATTGTCGAGACTGTAGTGCAATCTTTGTCACTATCAAACCGACTCTTTGCCATTCATTTTCTAGCAAATATATCTGTAAAGTTCACTAACGATCGAAATGATAAAACTCTCGTTACCCAAGCGATTTCATTTTTTGTGGATCGCATCACTTTACTGACAAACTCGGTTTTAAACCGTAATCAACCCAACTTGGAAACGGAGCAAGAAATTCAGAGCTTATTCAGAACCATCAAACTTTTGCTTTACAAATGCCCAAATCTTGGTGAGTTTGCGTTAAATAAGCTCTATCTTTTTGTCAAATGCCTGCTGCATAAGGATAATGGAACTTTCGGGTCAAAGCTTGTGGTCTGTATATCAAAAGTTGTCAACTTGTGTCTAAAAAACACGATGAAATATGGAAATTGTAGTAGTCAAATCCAGAATGTTGCGAGGCTTATGATTAACGATGTTTGTGGATGCGGTTATTTTGATCACTATGTGCATGTTATCTATCATGTCCTGTTACTAAAAGAAATAGAAGAATGCAGTACGGATCATGCGTACGTTATCGAAAATGAAATTCTTGCACTTGAGAAAGCGAAGAAGCTTATGGAAGTGAAAGACTATTGGTCTGCTTACAAAGCTGGAAAATACGCGTGTGTCCACGGGGCGTGGTTTATGGCTGCGTTTATTTTTGGCGAATTATTGACCATAGTTCATTCTGATTCCTGCCATCAATGGTTAACATCTTTGACTTTATTTGCGTATTCAGAAATGAAAATCCTGTATTGCAGTTTACCAAAAGAAAGGTCAACTTTGTTAAGTTGGTTAGTCGGTAACCGATCTTCTTCTTTACCGATAATAGGAGTTTTAGGTGAAATAAGCAAAACGACAGATCATGAGATTGAAAATCTTGATGTGGTTCGTAAAATTCTTCAGGTTTCAAAGGAAATGCTGTCAGCGAATGACGTCACGCCAAGTGGCCGACACTATTTCCAGATTCAGTTTTTGGCTCTAAGGGCAAATGTTATAGAAATTGCAGTTCACGTCTTTAATGAAATTAGCAAAGGGCAAAGCAGTCATTTGCAACATGGTGCATCATTGGTTCAACCACTTACACAACTATCCACACGGTTAATGAAATTAGCACACGGGTATGATTTAGTTGCCACGTCATTTATGAACATGGACCTCACAAGTACAACCATCATTTCTGCTCATGCGCTAAGTTGTTCAGTTTTGGCCTTTATTACCGGATTCTCGCTTTTCTTTCAGTTCGGAAATGTTGATTTACAGAGTGATTTACACGCTATGCTTATAAACGATCTAGTGGGTCGGCTTTGGTGTATAGACCAGGAGACTAGCAAAGAGCTTTTGTTGCTTTTAAAGACTTGTATTGGTCAACCTAAGAGCTGCTTTGGTCAACTGTCCAAAACTCAGAGGCTGGAAAATACATATGAAGTAACAAGTATTATAAAGATTTGTCGTTTTGCTGTCGAGAGAGTTGTTGACATTCAAAATGCGGCAAAAAGAATGCATGAAAATGACGATGAGATTCAATCGCAAATAGTTAATGATGGATTGGAGCTTCAGCTAGATGTTTTAAAGAAGTGGTTAAATGTCTCTTTCATGACGCCAACATATTTTTTCAGTTTAAGTTATGTCCAATGATTACATCATGATATTACTTGATATGTGTGATTCTAACGGAGCGTGTTTAGGTTTTTAGAGACCATAATCGTGACCCAGTTTGACCCTAAAACCTACTGACCCACAGCAAACGAACCAAACGTTTAGCGAACAGTTCGTGAACCGTTCGGCGGGAAGTTCGTTTGTTTGTTAGACAAACGAACACGAACAAGAATTTGCGTTCATTTAGTTAAATGAACGGACATGAACAGAGGTAACGGTCGTTCATTTATGTTCGTGAACGTTCGGTAACGTGTTAGTTTATGTTCGATTGTGTTCGATAGTTCATTAGTGCTTTTAGTTTTTATATTTTATTTAAATACTTCAATATTCCGACAAATAAAATATTTAATAAGTGTCAGTGTATTGTATATTCTGTTCATGAACATTCGCTTTCGTTCGTTGCCTAAATTTAACAAACGAACACGAACAATTTCATATCCTTAACAAACGAACACGGACATAAAAATTTTCGTTCGGTAAGTTTAAATTAACAGTTCGTGAACACATATATTACTTAACACGAACACGAACAAGGTCTTGTTACCAAAGAACCTCCCGGTTGATACTGGATATTTCGTTTTTTTTTTTAAAGTTTAAATCCTGTACTAATTAAGTTTACATACAATTTACAGGCCTTGTGTATCTTGCCAGCTGTTTGCCATGAATCGAGACTCTCAAAACGGTGCAAAGATCTCTGTTCTGCCAGGACATCAACTTCATCTAGATCTATGTCTTCAATTAAACGACATTTTACCAGAGTCCCGAGTTCGGATTACCAAACTTTATTGCATCCTTAAGTGTAAAATATCCTATCGGCAACCTAGTCAAAGTCAAGACGTTAAAAGTCAAACAAAGATGAAAATTCATGATTGGGCAGATGATACCGTTTTAGAATTAAACGACAAGCTAATCAAGTATGTCAACAAGTGTGACAAAGATGATGATGGGCAGATTACAGAATCAGTAGTTTGTTTTAGACCTAAAGAAAAAGGCCAAGGGTTCTCGACGTGCATGCTTAATGTTTCTATGTTTCCTTTGGGTTCGTATGAGATTAAGTGGCGTGCTGGTTGTTTGGATATTGATGGTTGTTATTGGAGTCTGAATTCTTCGAGTTCTGGTCCAGTTTTCACTGTACAAAAACCTTGTTAAAAGGTGTGATTCAGAATTGAACTGTTTTACTGCGGAGATGATTAATGCTCGTATTGTGAAAGAAGCACGGGTTTATCAAGCATAAGTTCATTAAACACGTCTAGTAATTGACGTAGATTTAAGACCCTTATGCTCTTTGAAGATCGGTTCTTTTATCGGTTCACCAATGGTGGCAAGGGCGTCTTGAGGGTATATACTCTATAAGAATGTAGTGTAACATCCTGAATTTTGGTATATGATTTTGGGACTACTGTATATGTTAGAATACAGATAAGTTTTTTGTTCATGATGTAATGATGTATTGACAAGGTTTCGGTTTTTTTACTGTGGAAACCTGGACTAAAATGTCGATAAATGTCAAAGCTAAGGTTAAAAACAAACTCTTTACTTTGGTGAACAATAAATAGAAAATGTTATATAACAAAATTTGCATTGCCAAAAACTAATAAATGTTAGAATAACTATGAACACAAACTTATAAATGTGGGAAATCTAGTTGTTACCTATTTAGTCATAGTCCCAACTATGGGTGATGAGAAGAAGCACCTAAATAGTCCCAACTATGGGTGATGAGAAGAGTAAGCACCTATAGTACACACGTTTCCTTAATTGTTATACACAATCGCGTAATATATATAGGAATTGTTAGAAACATTGCCTCGTCAGATGGAGCTTGATATATATTTCGCAATACTGCCATATATCAATTAAACACTTAGAATGTTATACTTAATATAACCATGTTTCTCTCTGCGTAACTTTTGTATAACTTTTTTATTAAAAATGTTATACTCAATACAGAAATTTGATTTTATTTTCAGGGTTTACATTGAAAATTATAAAGAAAATATTAAATGAAAAATGACTTTCAAGCACAAACAGTGTCACAAGTCATAAATTATCTATACAAGTATATTAAAAAACAAACACAATGAACAGTGATAGACACATTAGGCTTAGGCTGTGGGGAGTGGGCGTTGGTTGGGGCGGGGGATGTCCTTTAACGCCAGCTGCTCCACTTCGGGTTGGCGTTGCCCCTTTGGCGTGGGTATTCAACTAGGCGTGGGGCAAGGGGAGGGGGCAGGGTGACTTGGCTGACTTTGGTTGGCTGGTTCAATATGACTGACTTTGGTTGGCTACTTTAACTAAAAAAAATTCACTTGGCTGGCCACGCCAAGCTAAGACACGCCACATTTTCAGTTGCTATAACGAGCATCGGTACTGTAATATAACGAGATGAAGCGATACCAATTAAATTCCTATCGCGTAGCATGGAACAGCTACCGGCGCAACGCGCCGGTTTTCATACCACTAGTTATCTTAAAAGTTAAATTAGTTTAAGAGTAAACTACCAAAATGGTCCCTGAGGTTTTGTTACTTTTGTCATTTTAATGTTAGATTTTTTTAATTTGTTATAATAAAATGTTAAAAGACCATTTTGCCCTTCATTAAAAGGGAATAAAAAGACAAAAATATATATATATATATATATATATATATATATATATATATATATATATATATATATATATGTGTTAACTGAAAAATCTGACTAGATTTTGATTTTGGATGAAAATGGCAATAAAATTGAAACCACAAGGACCCAAATTCAAAATATTTGAGTTTTGGACTAAAGTGGCAAAAGTGACCAAACCTCAAAAATCATTTTACCAGTTTACTCTTAGTTTTATATACAAACAATCAAGCAAGCACCGAATATATAGCACAACTTTGATTGTCACGAGTTATCTTATTAACTAATATTATTTTAAATTGAAATTACATATTTGTATATTTCGTAATCAGTTGTTTTCCTTGCTTCAACTTGAGAAATATCTATAGCAAAAGACATGGAAATAGCATATAAAGTCATCATTTATTTTTATGGTTGCAAAAGTCGCTAGGCGCTCCCTAGTCGGATTCGGGAGTACTCGGGAAGTACTCGACTTATGCGGAGATTACTCGGGGAGTAATTGGCCTGGGAGACCAGTACTCGTGCCTCGGCAGCCTACCTTGTAGCGAGTATTCAGGGAGTACTCGGAGCCTAGTCGGGACTTTTACAACCATGTTTATTTTTACGATCGGCCAAATCAAACATTTCATAAATTTCACTTCATATGCTATTTCCATGTCTTTTGACTAGGGGTGTACATGGATCGGTTTGATTCAGTTTTTAGTATTATCCATAACCATAATCACTAGTTTCGGTTATGAAATATCCATAACCATAACGATAACCGAACATCGGTTACGGTTAATCAATTATAAAGTCAGTTATGGTTCGGTTTCGGTTAAATTCAGTTAATTAACCAAGCAAGGTTTGAAATAAATAGGGGTGTGCATCAGGGGCGTGTACGGTTTGGAGTTAGCTTAGGTCTTTTTTAATAGATAACCAAAACTACATTTGTTGGTTAAACTATCGATTATATCAGTTAACCAAAGCTTCATAACCGATTGGTCGGTTATAAAAAGTTCCATAACCATAACCATTGGTTATGTCAGTTATTGGTTAATAACGACTTGGTTATGGTTCGGTTACCGGTTATGGCTGTTAATTTGCTCACCCTTAGTCTTTTGTTATACATATTTCTCAACTTCGGGGTGTTTGGGATTGCTAATGACTTTTCAAAAAGTTAATAAGTTATAAGACCCCCCGTAGTGGGGCGTTTTTAAAAAAAAAAATTCAAAAATAACGCCGAAAAACGCCCAAATCCCATTACATAGGGCGTTTTCGGGCGTTTTTTTTTCGAAAAAAATTTGGGTCCGCGTTGTTTTAAGCACGCCAAAGGGGGGAAATGTTGACCAATCAGATTAGAGATTCCATTTGCTTGGCCAATAAGATTTTTAGGTGTTTTTTCTTTATTTTATTTACTCCAAAACATATTGCCCAATAATGCCCCATCCTCACTACACCCATTTTAAAAAACGCCCAATAATGCCCCTTTGCTGACTGGACCGCCACATGGCGTAAAATGCCCTAGGGTGGGGGCATTATCTTCCCCTTCCACTACACATGGTCTAATAAAGTGACTTTTCAAAAAACCCCTTATAACTTTTCCCCTTGCAATACCAAACACCATTTCAAAAAGTTAATAAGTCACAATAAAGTAACTTTTCAAAACCCCTTATAACTTTTCCCCTCGCAATACTAAATACCATTTAATTTTTCAAAAAATCAATAAATTACAATTTCGTAAAATAAGTAATCCCAAACACCCATTTCCCCTCACAATACATCATCATCATACTCAGTAAATCCCATCAATAGCAAAGCTAAGGGAGGGTATGAGGAGGGTAAGATGTAGACAGCCTTACCTGTACCCCGTAGGAATAGAGAGACTGCTTCCAGTGAGACCCCCAGCTCGATAGTAGTTTTGCATCAATCCTTTGACATAAGGCACATAACACTTAGCAATTGGGATAAAAGCCGATTAGTGCATGTAACTCTTATCTTTCGGCTATCAACACCACCACATGATGCATGATTAACCGTCTCTCGCTTTTTAACGTTATTTTCACAAAATTAGTAAAATAACGTTAAAATTAGTGCACTTTCATTTTTGCCTCCGATGACCCACACATATATACATTATATGTGCATACCGCAAGCAGATCGTCCCCTCACAATACTAAACACCATTTAATTTTTCAAAAAATCAGTAAATTACAATTATAAATTATAAATTAGCAACAAAAACATGCAATACAAGTTGTAACTTGTGCTTTGGGAAATTTCAAAAAAAAAAAAAAAAAACTTGATTTTTTACTTTTAACCCAATGGTTTTACCTTTTGCAATTTTAACCCTACATAATTTGTTTTTTTTAACTTTAACCCAAAACTTTTCATTATTTGCAATTTAACTTCACAACTATTGTCACTTATACTTTTCATCTTTCGCAAATTTTTGTTTTACGTATAGTTCTAAATTTTTCGAGTTCAAACGACGCAACGTACGAGTGTGGTTCAACTTTTTCATGTTTTGTTTCAAATTTTGCAAGCTAACACGACGCAACGTGCATGTGTGGTTCAACGTTTTACCTCTATTTTTCGTGTTTGACATGTTCGTCGCAACACGCAGATCTTAGGTCGAGTCAGTGTAGTGGTCGATGACGGTTATGTGGCATTAGTACTATTTGACAACGTTTTACGCCCCGCCGCAACCCGGGGTGTGCTTTGAGGGGTTTTTCAAAGAAAAAATGGTCATGGATATGATTGTTGTAACCTTGACTTTGGGGGTTTTTCAAAAAAATTGATTTTTTTTACTTTTCATTCAAAAGTATTTCATAAATTACTTTTAACCCAAAACTATTTGTTTGTTTACTTTTAACCCAAAACTTTTTATCCTTTGCAATCTATCCTCACAACTTTTTTTACTTTCAACTTTGGTCCTTTATAGTTTTCATTTTCCGCAATTTTTTTGCTTTATGCTTGATTCTAAATTTTGTGACTTGACACATCGCAACGTGCGTCTTTGGTTTAACGTTTTACGTTCCGTTCTAAATTTTGCGAGTTAATACGACGCAACGTGCGTGTGTGGGTGAACGTTTTTACGTCGTCTATTTTCCCCGTTTGACAGGTTTAACATAACGTGCGGGTCCTGGATTGACTTAGTTATAACTAAAGAATCCCCGCCGCATTGCGGCGGGTTCGCAATTCTAGTTCCATAAAATAAGCAAAATCCCAAACACCCCATAAGGCGGCCTACAAAACATAAGAACCCCACCACCGGTCCATACAATACAAACTAAACGAGCCCAATCATAGTGATCCCGTCTTTTCACATTGCGGCTTTTGCCCTAATTTTAGATTCTCACAACCATTTTCATCGCATCTCACTCGTTCCGGTAATCTTTGCATCTCCATCGCCTGATTCTTTATCGATTATGTCTCCTGCATGTCATTGTTTCATCATAATCTTTGCATATGTGATCCATTTGCTAATCTAGTAGATGATTTCAGTGCAGTTTTACTTCATCCAACTTCGTTATTCATTCCGATTTCAGTTACTAGCATGTGAATTTTGATTCATAAACGATGTTTGGATCAGTTCTGTATGTATTCATCAATGATTTAGCATCCAATCCGTAGTAATAAGATGTTTGAATTCATATTTAGTAATACTTATGTGAATTACGTAGGGTTTTGAGGTCTAACCAGTAATCTAGGGTTTAACATAGGGATTAAAAATACCATTAACGTTTGGCACTTAATCTCCAAATGACTATTTTTCATTAGTTCACTGATGCAATTTCTCATGAGGATCTGAAGGAGTCCTACAAGTCAAGAAAGAAAGTTAAATTAATAAACACAAGTATCTGCTTAAGTGGCCCTAGCATACATTATTGGTGGCCTTTTAGTGTGAAGCACACATTTATCAAGGTTTTAGCTTATGTAATCTTTAAAAGATGATTAAAACCATTTGTTGGTTGGTGTTTAGAGTTGACATAACATGGCAATAAGGGATATGGCTAAGAGTTAAGTTTCCAACCACTAGATTATTTTGATTGGATTAAAAGGTTTAGATGCTTAGGAGTAGGATCAAATACAAACCACATTTCGTAACAAACTGTAAAAACCATTTAAAAAGTGACATGTAACATCCAACCAATTATAGAGAAATGGTAAAATGATAACATAAATAATATCAATTATCTTGAATTCTTTATAATTATGCTAACAAGCAATTAATTCTTTAGTTGGATCTTCCTTTTGTTTTCAATGTGCTGATAAAGAAAAGTGCTGATATCATTTCACATATGTGCTAAAATCAATTATCTTGATTAATTATCATGTGCTAATATAATTTAAAAGTGCTACTTTTATGTATGTATTGTTTTAGTATGTGATGATTTAACTTTTTTTAAGTGCTAGCCTGCTAGGATCTGTTCTTACGGTTTGTAGGATAAATATGGTTTGTACCAGAACCAACCCCTAGATGCTTAATATTTACTTTATGCCTCTTTTCAGTTCCATTTCCGTTATGTATTTATGTTAAGCGTCAACATCCTCTGTTTGAATTTCATATTTGGTATACTAGTTTCAATACTTTTACATGACTCTTAACTGCCATGTCCCCCACCACACCTTGAGAATAACTCAAATACTTTACAAAGTCTTGATCACTATTACATTAAATTTTTGTCTTAACAACTCCATATTCTGCATTTGATGTTATCAACACTACCAACAAGAAATGGTACCCAGATTGAAAGATTGAAGTCGTTAGCAGACATGAACATCTTTTATGTACCTTTATATTGGCAACACCTTTCGTTCGTTTAAAAATTTTATGTAAACTTTAATAAATAATATAATTTATTTTGAGTAACCCGTGTACCACACGGGTGTTTAAACTAGTATTTAATAATTATGTGAATTTTTTAGATAATTATTGTGTATATATATTTTTTTCTAAATTGTAACTTAGGAGATGAAGTGAAAGCACTTTTTTGTTTGACAATCTCATTTATTGCTTCTGGTTTGCACTTTTTTATGTTCTGCACTCTGAACACTTTATTTTGGTAGTTTTATCCCTGTTTGTATTATTTATTAGTTCACTATTATGGTTATATATCATATTTAGTTTAGGTTGTCGTTGCATCTCAGTCGCGTAATTCTTTATTGCTTTTTTTTTTCTTGCATGTGAATGTTTTAGGATAATTTTTGCATCTGTGATCCGATTGCTAACTTAGTAGATTTGAATGTAGTTTTAGTTTAACGAACTTCGTTATTGCTTCTATTTCTACTTTCCAGCATGTGAATATTGACCAGCGATGTTAGGTTTAATTCTGTATGTTATCAGTCTGTAAGTTACGTTTGTGTGTTTTTTGTTTGATAAACGGGGATGAACTTATTCACCAATATGATTTAGCATGCAATCCATGTTTTTAAGAGGTTTGAATTCGGACTCTAATAATTACGTTATTATTTAGGATAGTTATTGTGGTTTTTTAAATCCAAATTCTAACCTTGGAGATGAATTGAATGCGCTTTTTTGTTTGACAAACTCATTTATTGCTTCTGGTTTGCACATTCTGTTTATTTCTGTAGCTTTATGTCTGTTTATATCTTTTTTATATCAGATTACCATTGGTGTAAATATTAATTAGATGTTTTGTTTTTTTGGAGAAAAAATGAATATACTTATATGTAAACAAATCTGACGCTTCATGTTAAATTTTTTTTTGATGATTAAACATTAGAACAATATTGAACCATATATTCATACTGCTACAGGAAGCCTGCCTTTTTTTTCTCTTTCAGCAGCCACGCTAAACACTCGCTGTTCGTCAACAATATTGTGTAGTAAATCACATTCTCCAGTTTGCTAAAATGGGTAAGTTTTTTTCAACTGAATCAGCTTGTTGTAATGTTTTTAATTTGGACATCGTTATTAGATCTTTAGCTTCTTTATTCAAACTCACCATCTTTTATCAGTTCATGAATATGATCTGAGTTCAGTTAACTTGAATTCTATTAATTTGAGTATCAAATTCTGAAATCGGTGTTCGTATATTTAAGCGACTTACTGAAATTCTTCTCCAATTGTAGATAATCTCGAGGACGACATTCGTGCGTTGCAGCTCGACTCATCTGGTAGGTTTATTTTTCTAAAGTAGACATCAGTGGTTTTGTGGATTCTGTACTTTATGCCCAGATGGCTGATTTCAAAAATTTATGTACTGCCCATGTATATCTATAGAAATTTGTACTAGTTTTGCTCTTATAGAAATTGTTTAAAATAGTCAGTACTACTGAAAATGCTGGACGTTTAAAGGGGATACTGAAACTTCTGTGATGATATTATATTCTTTTTTTAAATGCTAGCTGAAGATAGTAATACGGTGCCCAATGAGAATGGTGAGGAGCCTAAAGAACTAGTGGCTTCTGATAATGTGGAAGAAGGTAAGAAGAATTCAATATTTTGTACAGTTTCCACAATTTATGATAAATTAAGTTAATGTTCATCTTTACGTTGTCATATGGTGGTCTGTTGGGTATTACGTTAAACAAAGTTAAAGACCTTAAATGATGAACCTAATGCCACTTGTAGTGCTATTCATCCTTTTTGTTTGTTGAGGTATTTTTCTGCTATGAATGCAATGTTTGATTGTTTGTATATACTTTTTGTGCATGCAGATTTGAGGGACGAGTCATATATTGACCCCCAAACAGTGCATTCTGAGCCAAAAGATGTGGCTGAAGGTTTCTTACATGGAACTCTGTCTATACTAATTCAACTGCCCTGAAAAATATTGTGATTTCTCAAAAAAAATCGTTATTTTTTGGATTGCAGTGAAAGAGCAAACCCCTGCTGCTCCAGAACCTATCGAGGATGAGGTGGAAAAGGAAAAGAAGCGACATTTAAATGTTGTATTCATCGGTCATGTTGGTGGGTTGATATTCTTTTAGTACATTGTTAGTTATTATCTGAATGTACATGTATTCTTATCATCAGTTTTCTTTAAACGTTGTTGGTGACGTAATCACTCTTTAACGTATTTGATCACAAGCATTACTTAGTGAATTTATTTCTACCCTAAGTAATATGGTCCCCATCTCAATCATTTAGGACAATATACATCCTGAGTTCATGCTTATCTCTACTGTTTTATAGGATGATGAGTAAAGCTACATGATCATAAAGACCCTTAGAATTTATCATCTGATACATTTTTGTTTTGTCATGTGGGCTAAAGATGCTGGAAAGTCAACCATCGGAGGCCAGATACTATACCTCAGTGGCCAAGTTGATGAGCGAACAATTCAAAAGTATGAGAAAGAAGCTAAGGATAAGAGCAGAGAGAGCTGGTAAGCCGTTTATGTTTTTACTTCTATATCTTATCTTTTATGTACTGTCATAAGTTGTATTGCTCACATATAACTGTTTCTGAACCCGAGTCACATCTTACTCAATTCCCTACCTTTTCTTTTTGTCAACTATAACTTCATATATTAGCTATAGTTAACTCAATACAGTTATATAGTGAGTGCCTGAATCCATATCCAGTATTATCGTTTGTTAATTGTTTAGGTGGAGTCTTATTAAGAGTTTATTGTCGTCTGTTTCATATAAGATCTACATCTAGAAAGTTCTTAAACAGTTTATACGAAAGATTTTGAATCGTACACTTCACCAAATCATTTTATATTTATTTTTTAAATTTTTATTCAACTCTTTTACTTTATTGGCTGCTGTGATTTCAAAATACGATCCGATAACAGTTTGATACGCCCCAACATAAAATGTGGAAAATAAACGGAAGTATGACTAAACTAAAAATTAAACAACGTTAACATACAAGATAACGGTTTATATATGCGATATAGGCCAACTATCCCAAATATGGGTTTACTGTTAGAGGTAGAACAATTTTGGTGATGATACACAGTTGGTCCCTCGTGTTTGTAAATTGCGATAAATGCTGTTCATGGTTATGTTTTTATTGGGACTTATATGGTCTTGCATGAGGTGCTTTGCTTTAATTACCTCTTTATGTTCACCTTCACTTTCATTCCATCCTAGGTATATGGCATACATTATGGATACTAATGCAGAGGAGAGGGTGAAGGTACTATTAACCTACTTTCATTCGAGACAAGAAGTTCATTAAAAATTGCTACCTGTTACTTTTTTAACACCTTTATCCTTTATCTGGTTCATGCTTGACCTCTGTATTACTTCAATGCCAAATTGCTCATTGTAGGGTATAACAGTTGAAGTTGGCAGAGCACATTTTGAGACAGAAACTACACGATTTACTATATTGGATGCACCGGTAACTGTCTTTACCATGCTACCACTTAACTTATGCAGTGTCACAAAATCGTTATCTGTGATACCATCTTGGTTTACTATCTTGTGCGCATTGATTTCTCTAATGATCATATTTAATGGTTTTGATTATCTTTCAGGGTCATAAAAGTTATGTTCCCAATATGATTAGTGGCGCTTCTCAGGCTGATATAGGTGTACTGGTAATTGTTTGCTTCAGTGTGGTCTTGTTATCGAGTATTTTGATAGCTTCAATACATCTTTTAAAAATATATATATATATATCTTTCATTCTCAGGTTATATCTGCTCGAAAAGGGGAATTTGAAACTGGATATGAAAGGGGTGGGCAAACTCGTGAACACGTTCAACTTGCAAAGACATTGGGAGTTTCAAAGCTGCTGGTTGTTGTCAATAAAATGGATGATCCTACTGTTAACTGGTCAAAAGAGAGGTGCTTTAGCCATTTAAAAAAAAATCATTTCTTTTTCCAATGCATAACAGAAAACTAATTCTTATATTCGCTGTAACACTATTTTGTAGGTACGATGAAATTGAGTCAAAAATGGTTCCCTTTCTGAAGTCTTCAGGCTACAATGTGAAGAAAGGTAACAATGTACATTCCTCTTTAAATAATACTGTATTTACTTATTTTTTGGTGATATTTTTTCTTATAAGTTTTTAATGGTTGCAGATATTCAGTTTCTTCCAATATCTGGCCTTCATGGTACAAACATGCAAACAAGAATGGACAAAAAGGTATGCCCATGGTGGAGCGGTCAATGTCTCTTTGAAGCGCTCGATGCTATCGAGGTTCCTCCACGCGATCCGAACGGTCCATTTAGGTATCACTTCCAGTTCTTGTTTCTCTTAAACTACATGTCATTGAGATGAATTAAATATTATCTAATGTAAAACATAATCACCAGGATGCCTATTATCGACAAGTTTAAAGACATGGGGACTGTTGTTATGGGAAAAGTAGAATCTGGTAGCGTACGTGAGGGCAATAGCGTGCTCATTATGCCAAACAAGGTGCTTTTCTCAAGGACTATTTTTTTTCGAGTAAAATGCCATTTTCGTCCCTGAGGTTTGGCCAGTTTGCGACCTTCGTCCAAAGGTTTGTTTTTCCGCATCTAGATCCAAAAGGTTTGAAATCTTGCCATTTTCATTCGGCTCGTTAACTCCGTCTATTTTCTCCGTTAAGTCAGAGGTATTTCCGTCTCTTTTGTTAACTTAAAGGGCAATTTGGTCTTCTTCAGAGGTATTCGGTCTTTTTACATAAAGTGAAAAAGACCGAATTGCCCTTTAAGTTAACAAAAAAGACGGAAATACCCCTGACCAAACGGAGAAACATGGATGAAGTTAAACAAGCCTCTGATGAAAATGCCAATATTTCAAACCTTTTGGATCCAGATGCGAAAAAACAAACCTTTGGACGAAAGTCACAAAACTGGCCAAACCTCAGAGACGAAAATGATATTTTACTCTTTTTTTGGAACACCAATATGTTTAAGAGGGCATATTTGTAAATTATATATGCAGGTTCAGGTGAAAGTTCTTGCTTTATATTGTGATGATGACAAAGTTAGGAGTGCAGGCCCTGGCGAGAATCTAAAAGTTCGATTATCCGGTATTGACGACGAAGACATACTTTCGGGTTTTGTTCTTTCCAGTATCGGTATGTTCTCTTTAACATCAACTAGGGTTAAGACCCGCCCGCGTTGCGGCGCGGGTACATCGTAAACATTGAATAGATTAGTCCAAACGTTATATGATGCATTAACCATATGAAAACACACATTTCGACGTATCCGGTTGAGCTCAATGTAACCTGTATAATTGTGATTGGATCAAACGTAAAATAAATCAAGTTCACATATAACAATCATAACTTATTATATATGACTCAACTCATACATAGAAAACGTAGCGGGTATGAAGGAAAATATGCACATGTAGTCGAAAGAGATTAATTAGAGCTTTCGAAAAAAAAGGGAGAAAAAGAAACCATAAGTTGACTCCACTCGGTTCGAAACAAACTTTACGAAACAAACATAAAATAAACATGAAAACATATTATATTTGACTTGAATCATTTCCCAAAAAAGTTTACGTCGAAACGTAGAACAACTTGAATTTATACCAAAATGTACATAAAAATATGCACGTAAAAATGGTTTCTTTAAACGAAAAACTATTATATTTGGCCCGAGTCGTCTATAAAAAAACTTTACGTCGAATGTAGAACAAATCATATTTATACATACCCGTACATAAAATATGCACACGTAAAAAATAGTTTTTAAGTAAAGGAAGTATAGGGGTAAACCGAAAAAAAAATTAGTAAAAAATTTAATATGTTAAAAACGTTCGTAAAACCGTGCCAAGTAGCACCAATGTCACAAAGACATCGACTCTCAACATCGTAAAAAATAAAATAGATAAAATGGTAAAAATTACACTAAACGAAAAGCAGACTAAAATCGTTGAACCACACACACCCGTTACAGTGTGTTAATGCGAAGAAATTAACCAGAAACGTACAACGTAGAAAATAATAACTTAGTCGATCTAGGATCCGCCTGTTTCGGCGAACTTTTCAAAAGGGAAAAAATGGACTCGTTGCGACGGGTCTGTCAAATATGAAAAATAGAGCAAAAACGTTGAACCTCGCATGCACGCTACGACATGTTAACTTGCAAAATTTAAAACGAAACGTAAAACGAAAAACTTGCGAAAGATAAAAAGTATGGGGGACCAAAGTTGTAAATAATAAAGTGTTGTGTTAAATATAAAAGATGGAAAACTTTAGGTTGAAAGTAAAAAAGTTAAAAGGGGTTAAAATACAAAATATGAAATGTTTGGGTTAAAAGTGAAAAATAAAGTTTTGTTTTTTGAAAAACTCCCCAAACTTAAGGTACAAGTGTTAATGCACAAAAAAGTTGCTTCTTTATTTATATGTAATGTTAACACAAATACCGACACTAGTAATCTCTCTTGCATTCATATACACGATAATATCATACATCGTGTATGCTTGATCGTTTATTTTTGTGATTCTAAAGGGTTTAATGCGGTGGCTCTGTTTTTATGCAGAAAAACCAATACAAGCAGTTAACGAGTTCGTCGCTCATTTGCAAATTCTTGAGTTGGTGGACAATGTATGGAACTGCAATATCTTTCATCTTTGGTTCGTTATTATGCATGCTTTTATTATTTGTTTTTCTGAAATGTTATTTTTCGTATTTTAGGCTATTTTCACTGCTGGTTACAAAGCTGTATTGCACATTCATTCTGTTGTCGAGGAATGCGAGATTATCGAGCTGATGCAGCAGATTGATCCTAAAACGAGGAAACCAATGAGAAGGAAGGTGCTCTTTGTGAAAAACGGTGCTGCTGTTGTATGCCGTATTCAGGTTAGTTTTTATAGTCATACTTAATAATATTCAAATGCTACATTCGTAATAATATATATTTTTTAAAACGGTTTTCTTATGGTTGGTATATGTGCATCTTTTTCAGGTGTCTAATATGATATGCATCGAGAAATTTTTAGATTTTCAACAGCTTGGGCGGTTTACACTCCGCACAGAAGGTAAAATTTGTTTAAAGTGTAGATTTAAAGCTTAAGAATGTTAAATCTGGTATCTATTTTCTTCTACCAACCGTAGAATATTAATAAAAAAGAAACCACTTGTGCAGGAAAAACAGTTGCAATTGGAAAAGTTACAGATCTTCGTGCATAAACATTTTTGGAGAAACGGTAAATGTTAAGATTAATATCATTTCACGACGCTAAATCAAAATGAAAATTGCAATTTATCTTATTTTACGCTTATTAGATGTAGGAAAGCCTGGTTATTGTAAGAGAAAGCTAATTGCGGTGACGGTTCCTGATATGTTTTGAGTTTCCAGGGATTTCATGCAGTGAAGTTATACAGAGATGAGTGAGCACAAAGTACAAAACTAGCAGTGGGATTCTTTTAAAGTTTTTTTGTAGAAACAGCCAAGATCAGTTGCTTTCCGATACTTGGCATCTTTATTTATGACATTGTAATCACCATTTGATCGTGCTATAGTTATGTGTCGTGTGACGGGTCTGATGCTCACTACCGAAATGTTTGGAAGTTGGATTTAGCTGTAAAACCGAAGTTTGGCAACATTCTGGATCGGACCGCTAGCAACGGTCTCAGAAAACCACGGGTTGGCAGTTTATCTGTTTTATATTTTGGTTTTTTCCAATTTTGTTTTTCAAAATTGGTTTTTTTCCAATCTTTTGGTCTCAAAATTGGTTTTTTCCATTTCTTTGTTTAAAATTTGCAAACCGGTAAAGTTCATGGTTGATTGATTTATACAAAATAATAATTTAAACCAATATTGAGCACCCCCTGCGTTGCGGCGGGGGCGTAAAACCATGCTAAATAGCTTCAATGCCACACTATCTGAGTGACCACCAACATTGAAGTTGTGGCATGTTAAGTTGAAGAAATTAGACCGAAATGCAAATTATAGAAAATAATAACTAAGTCGATTTAGGACCTGCAAGTTATTTCAAACTTGTCAAACGAGAAAAAATTAGACGATAACCATACGTGCACGTTGCGCCGTGCTAACTTCCAAAATTTAGAAAGGAACGTAAAACGTTGAACTACGCACGCATGTTGCACTGTGTTAACTCGTGAAAGTATGAGGACCAAGTTGAAAGTAAAAACATTGTGAGGTTAAAATACGAAGAATAAAAAGTTTTGGGTTAAAAGCAATTTATCAAATACTTTTGGGTTAAAAGAAAAAAAATCAAAATTCTTTTTGAAAAAACTCCCTAAGCATTAGGTACAACACATACACATGTATGCATAAATAAATTGCCAAACTGTTTGGATCTCAAATTTGCCAAATCAGCCGACTTGCTTTAGTTTAGATAGGCTGATTTTACTAATTACTAGTTTTAAAACACACCCTTGATATTAAGAAGAGTTAACTTTCGTTTTGCTCCCTGTGGTTTGGTCATTTTAACGGTTTTGCTCCAATAGTTTAAAAATAGTCATTTTCCTCTCTGATCTTTCGAGTTTGTCGCCAGTTTGCTCACTGGCTCTAACTTAGTTAAAACGTTCAATTAAAAGTAGGGGTATTTCGGTAGTTTACTCCCTGACTCTAACTCAATTAAAATGTTTAGTTAACAGTCGCGGCAGTCGTCGTCGGCAGGTGGTAGTTGCAGGTGGTGGTGGATAGTTGTGGATGGTGGTGGCTGGTAAAAAGAGTGGTTGGAAAGATGGGGGATCAGAAAAGAATTACTTATATACATGTAAATAAACAAGTTATAGGTTTATTTAGGTGAAAAGACTCACATGCCCATGCTTTTATCTATAAAATTATCAAAATACCCTTCTAGTTAATGGATTTTTTGGATGGAGTTAGAGGCGGGGAGCAAAATGATGATAAGTTAGAAAAATCAGGGAAAAAAATGGCTATTTTTAAACTATTGGGGCAAAACCGTTAAAATGACCAAATCATAGGGAACAAAATGGAAGTTAACTCTATTAAGAATCTCCATGGTTATCTTGAAGCAAGACTAAAATAACCTCTAGTTCTGCCTCCCGTTTAACCTATTAAATAAGACTGGTTGGGTCTAAGATTAAATGATTAGTATGGAATTGGCTAATATACATTGGTAATTTTTTTTTTTTTTTTTTTGTAAAAATGTAAATTCAAAGTATTATTATGCAACAAAAAAAATCAAGTTAAAGGGCGTTCATGTTAATTTGTGAACATTCGTGTTGTGTTCATACATGATTTTCCGTTTCATGTCGGGTTATACCTACCAACCAGCAAAGGCGACCCGTTAACAGCCCTAGTTTTAACACAAAACGAATCAAACAAATAACTTTACAAACGCATATGCTTTTAGTGAACATATAACATGATTACACAACAAAAAAATCACATAATTTTTTACACTAAATAGTATATATGAACATAAAGTAAAACAGGTATACGTTTACCTATTTGGGAACAGACTTGCAAGTTACAAAAAACAACATAATCCACTGACAATTCAACCCACACAGGCAGCAAAAAAACTGCAAATTGTGCATAAACTATCCCTAGTAAAGAATTTTATGTTCATAAATTTAACATTTTGGTTTCAAAATAATTCAAAGATACACAATCCTAAACATTTCCTAATAGTCAACATAAATAAAAACATATAAACACCATACAATCCTCTCCCCCTAAACATTTCCTAATAGTCAACATAAATAAAAACATATAAACACCATACAATCCTCTCCCCCTAAACATTTCCTAATATTCAATTTTCTATCTAAATGTATACTTAATTCTAGTCACAAAAATTATATAATTTTCTTTATGTTTCCTTTGTCCCGTCAATTCAGGTGTTCGATATGTTGACATGTAAAAAGAAGTAAAGTTACTAATCGATAGCCGCTTTGTTCTTCCGACCGCTCATTGGCTTCGGCAAACCGTCGAATATCGGTCTCGTAATGGCAGCTGTAGACAGAGCTTGAAGATCAGCCGTCAAATTCAACATGGAAGTTGGCCAGATCGATGACGTGGATGTAGAGCCATTACAGTTACTGTCTGATTCTTGAAAGCTCGGTGAGCTTGAAGACTTTTTCACTCCATTGGAACCGTCGGAAATCACCGAATCGCCTAGTTTTGGAGGCGGCATGTTTTGCGGCCCGTCGGCATCACTGGTGGTTCGGCTGGCGGCTTTTGGTCTCAGTGCTAAGCCTTTCCCGGCGGCAGGTGAAAAAGCGCTGGTGGTGTTGGTAGTATCCGGTTTAAGCATCGTTTCCGGGGTGGGATATTGGAGGTCGATTTCTGATCTACGCCTTCTCATTAAGTTGTCATACCATGTATCGGAATCAGGCTTTTCACCGTTTGTGACAGGCGTTGTTGTTGTTTCGTCGTTTACAGCACCTGTTTCTGTCAACTCGCATGCTAGGCTTTTACATTTTCTGTGAAGACCGTGTGGTGGGTCGGAAGATTGGAGTTGATTTGGTCCGTGTTCTAAGTTGAAAGCACCGGGTACGGATCTTTCATCAATACCGTTCGGATTGGTCGGTTTAAGACCGTAATAGTCTCGTAAAGCATCCATGGATGGTGAAACGGTTCGTGGGGAAGAAGATGATAATTTTAGGGATTTGATCGGGTCAAGCAAATCAGAACATCTACGGTTCGGTGGTGTCGTGTCGGACCTTTTTGGCCTGCAAGAAAATCATGAACTATCTATAACATTGTGTAATAACAAAAATTGGCACTTTCTGTTGACTATATGTTATGATGTGTAAAATCCATATACTAGAGACAAGATTCATTAGATTCGAACATAATAATTAGATGGTTAAAAAACAAATTTGTATGTGTGATGTAAAGGTACCCGTGAATATCGTATCCATTTGACATAATGGGAGAAGGCGGGTGCCTTCCTGGAAGAGGTATATGAAGCGTCTTGCGGGAAAACATTTGTAGATCAGTTGTCAGACCGTTCATCCTTTTGACATCAGCCACCTGTCATATAAAGAAAATATAACATTAGCATGCACAAATCTAAATTTAGACATACATTCTATAGAGTATAGATTATAGAATAACTCGTATAGTACTAAATGGCTCTATGTCGGTAATAATATACCATATATCCTGACTTCATTCATATAATATTCATTTGGTATCATAACTACCACTCTCTTAGGATTTAGATAATGAGAGTGTTTGAAGTGTAACAAGAAGAAGAAGAGTATAAATGGTATTTCATAGAACTGGCAAAAATATGATATTTTGAAAAGAGGCATGTTTGATATTAACATTTTTCGGTCAGTCAGACAAATATGATTTGATCTCAAACTATTTGAAGAGGTATATATGAAATTGCCCCTATAGCAAATGCGATAAACAGATAAACTGGTAACTGGTTTTCTTTTCTTAATTTGCAAAACAGCAATAAAATGGTTTAAAACCATCTCTTCTTCACAGTTCACAATCCTAAAACACACTGCAATTGACAGTACCAACTTTGGCATAAAAATCAATCAACAAGCCATTTGTTCTAGTTCAGCATTTAAGTTTAATCAGCACTGAAAGCAAGCTAAATGCATCATAAAAGTGCCATTTTTTTTGTTCTAGTTGAGCATTTAAAAGGAATGTAGCAGATTTTCCCATAAATGACACAAAACGTTTTAACCAAATATACATATACACATGTAGCAAGTACAAAAGGCAAATAAATATTGTTAAACCAAAAGTACACACAATCCAATTCTATTCTACCAATACAAGGAGCTGTTTGGTAACATTTGAATGGTTAAGTGCTGAACCGGAGTAAGAGGTTGAACCATTAAAAACCTGCATAATACTTAACCGTTGTTCAGAGGCAAATGTCTGACCAATTCAGATTAGAGGTCTTAACCATTCAGAGTCTGTATAATTCTTAACCATTCAGAGACAAATGTCTGAATCATTCACATCTGCTCATGAAACAAAACAGTCTGAACCATTAAGTGTGAACCAACCATTAAGAGTCTCGTGTTAAGAGGTAAACAAACAACCCTTAAATAATAAAAAAAAAAAAAAGAATAAAATGAAATGAATTACCTCAACACCATACTTAATTGCGACACCAGCAAGCGTATCGAATTTGGTAACCGTATGTTCAATATACCCCAAACCACCACCACCACCAGATGATAAACTATCAGAAACAACAGGATTCTTCAACGAAGAAGAAGAAGATGAACCATTGGAAAACACCTTCGAAACCGAAGGTGATTCCATCCGATCTAACGCCTGATTCGTGTAATTACCGCCACCGTTTCGCCGCTGCATCTCCATATCCTCCGATAATCACCGTCGGTCCGGTGAAATTGATCGGAAAACCAAACCCTAGCGCAAACAACAAGTAGTGCACATGATCATTATAATATATATGATATGAAGGAGATTGATATGTTTGAATGAACAGTTAGGAAGATTTGGAGGTAGATCTGGTAGAATTGGCGGTAGATCTGGTGGTGGATTGATTGATGATATTTGTGTACGGAAAGTAATGGAATGAATGAAAGGATCCTTCAATTCAGCCACGTTGGATGTTGGTGAAAAACTTATTTCATATCATATTTTGGATAAAACTAAGGAAAAAAACCTTCTTTTCACCAAGGAAAAAAAAATTGGTAAATAGATAAAAGAAATTTATCTTTATCAGGTAAAGAAACACCGCTATATTGGAAAGTAGAGAATTTTTTTCTTTTTTTGGAACGGCCAACGAATCCTCCAAATATCCTATTGACGAAATTTCCCACATCAAGATACACTCATCTTCTGAACCGGAGAAACCATCACCTAGGGCTGAAGCCCATGAACACTCGCCTGAAGACACGACAGTCCGGTGAGGTAAAACCGGCTTAGTTCAAGAATCGAGCTAGTGATCGTCGCCTACTCCAGAAACTAAATGTTGGAGATAAGAATTGAACCTATTTTATAAATGAATTATTTTTACTGGCTTAATCAATTTTTAAGTTTTGCTTTTAGTTAATCTCGTCTAATAGTGATTTATTCTACTGGCTTAATTATGTGAAATATATTTTATTTTTAAATGTGTATTTGATGATATTATTTATCTTTTATATACTATAAGGTATAAACATATATACTTTAGATTTATATCATTGAAAAATTTACATATTTAAACTACTACAAACACAAGTTTGTGACGTAAGCGGGTAATAGTTCAGCCCTACAATTGGGCAAAAAGGGCGGCAGGGTAATAGTGCGGTGAACAACATTTAAACTGCGGTGAACGGTGTTTCACCTGCTTTGTCCCACATACAAAATTACAATATTACCCTTCCCCTAAGTCTCTCCGGTGGTTACCA
Source organism: Helianthus tuberosus (assembly GCA_030545235.1). Lineage (NCBI taxonomy): Eukaryota > Viridiplantae > Streptophyta > Magnoliopsida > Asterales > Asteraceae > Helianthus > Helianthus tuberosus. The sequence goes on from CM060443.1 coordinate 176,966,957, forward strand.
CGATGTTGCAGCAGGCACCAAAGAAAGGAAGATTGCAAATATGAATGAAGAACACCACCTCCATTGCTGAATCAAGAATGGGGTTGTGCTGGCGTACGCCGTTGCACCACCAAGAAACCTTAGATAACCGCTGCATGTCGTCATCGCCCCTTCCTGAGACATGGAAACAATCGATTTCCTCTTCTCGCCGTCGATTATGCCATACTGCAACCCAGCGACAACTTTACAGTCAATAGATACTAGATGAGACAATCTAACCTTTAACCGTCATCAGTGATTCATTTCGCCGGAATAACGGCTGTTGTAGCGAGCTCTGTAGCACGCCGTCGTCATCAGAAACACGAATACAAATCAACATCGTCGGACGTCGTTGAGCGCACTGTCCCATAGATCGACACAAAGGGTTAGGGTTTGTTAAAATGCAGTATTTTCGCACGAATGAGATCGCGGAAAAACAACAGGAAAGGAGTCATGGGAGCAATACCACGGTGTGGCGGTGTTGAGAAGAGAGATATTCAAGCAGTGGGAAAGATTGTAGAAAGAGGGAGGGGGAGAGGTAATTAAAGTTACCTGATTTTTATGGAAAGTAAATTATTAAATTTGCTTAATAAAATGGCTGAAGTCCGCATCGAAATAATAAATCAGTCAAAAATAAAAATAATAATGTAATGTAAAAATCAAATTGGAGGCTTCAGGAGTGATGGGAGTGATGGTACGCACAAAAAACTCAATATATTGAATAGAACTAAACCATTATTTCTAAAATAAGTTAGATTTCAAAAATAAGTTATTATATGATATAAATTCGTTGGTAAGTTGGGTTTTAGTTCGAGTCAATTTAAACCAGGTAACATTTTATAATTTCAAACATTTTCATAATGTTTTCTGTTGATATACGTATTCACAAAGAAGACGAGTCAAATATAATACATTTTGATTACGGTATACATCTTTGTATCTTTTGTGGCCGCCGCAGCGTGCGACGAAGAAGACTACTACCCAATAAAAAGTTAGAGAAAATTATGTAATATTTTTCTTTTATTTTATCTCCTTTTCGTCAATAATATTTTTGTAGTTGCCTGGCACTCCCCTATTGGCCCAATAAAATTACGATTTTATCCTGATTTAAAATTACGATTTTGCCATCAGTTCAAATTTATGTTTTCGCCCCCGCTTAAAAATAAATTTACGCTTTTGCTCCCAGCTAAATATTTCAATTTTACCCCCGATGAAAAAATTACGATTTTGCCCCGTTTCAATTTACAGTTTTGCCATTAGTTTTTTTCCCTTAAAAATACGATTTTTCTATCAGTTCAAAATTATGTTTCTACCCCCATTTAAAAATAAATTTACACTTTTGCCCCTGGCTAAAAATTCCAATTTTGCCCTCGGTTCAAAATTACGATTTTGCCCCGTATAAATTTATACTCTTGCCATTAGTTTTTTTTTCTCACAGCCAAGTTACGATTTTACCCTCAACTTAACTTTACATTTTCCCCATCGTTTTTGTTTGTTTTCCTGGTGACATTACAATTTTGCCCCCAGTGTAAAATTACAGTCGTGCCGACAACTTCCTGGCACTCCCCCATTGGTCAATTTAGTTTACAATTTATCCCCGAATTAAATTTATGATTTGGCCCTCAGTTAAACATTACGTTTTTCCCATCGTTTTAGTTTTTTTTACCAAAACTATAAAGGTTTTTTGTTTTAATTGGTTTACTACGGTCTTATCATCGTTTCTGTTTTTTTTTTCCTAGCAAAATTATAGTACTATTTTATTAATTGGTTGAGAATTATTCGGCCATCGCCCCGCAACGCGGGCGGGGCATCTACTAGTTTTATACATTTTATACTTTCTTATTTTAACTTCTTGTAGTTGTTACAAACATAAAATCATATAAGGATTAGAATAATAAGGTAAAGAAATGTACTAGAAAATCCCATTGGGTATTTTTTACATATTATCGGGTATACCCAATGCCAACGTATGCGCCCAACACCTGATTGGTAGCCACCCAATGCATACGGGGCATGATTTTACGATCGGATATTGGATTAGGATTATGTCTCATTTTCATCTCCAAACAGATCTGATTATATAAGTGTATCACCTTTTTTCCTAACTTCTATTACGTTTGTGATAAACTACGTACAAATACATCAATCTAATCCTCACAATTTTGTATTTAAAATTTGTTTTCTATTAAAGAAAGCTTTATAAATAACATTTTTTTTCTTTTTTCCTTTTCATGTAATAATAAAACAGGTTAAAATGAGTTTATTGAGCTTCTTTATAAAAATACAGACTTAACTCAAAACACCTCTAAACAAATAGAACTTTTATAAGAGTTTGATATCCTTTGTATAATTTTATTTTCTATAAATTTGTAACGATTAATAACATTTTAGTATGTCTTCCAAAATACAACTTGAGTACCAAAAAGAATGCAAATTAAATGTGTATGTGTTATGAATGCAACCATTTTATAGCCCAATCCAATGTTTATGGGCTTTAGGCTTTTAGGGTTCTATTGTACTAGTATATATATACGATGTATATGTCAGATGATAATAGGATTTTCTCTCTTGTTTTATCACACGTTATCAGCACATCGCTCTCCAAAAATTCCTTAATTTTGAGGTGAATATACGAAGTGAAATAGAGAAAATTACCAAGCAAATTATTGAACAACCGGCTTCTCTGTTGCATTTTTTTGTCCCCACGAACGATGACCATGGCCACCGAACCACGTCACTGGTCGCATTCGGAAACATGATCGCCGTGTTTGAGAACCCGACGGTGGCAGAATTCATGAATGCTGGATTGATGTGCGTATAAACACATCCGACTGAGAATCGGATATCGATCAAGAGCGGTATACAACAATTGAGGTAACATATCGAACCAACTTCCGTGATTTATTGCACAATACGTATATCATACACATATAGATATACATTATATAGATTATTCGGTATGGTTCTGTAGATTGATTTTTAGTTTCCGGCCAATAGTATTATGTAAATTAGAAACTAAAAGTAAAGAAGATGAATACAAACCTAATATACCTAGAAATTAGCCCTCTCATATATCCACATATAATTTTTGTAGTAGATGAACAAATAAGGTAGAAAGTGTTATTTTTACATTATGTTATGTAGTTAAAAAAAAAAAAGAATTATCTTTTCCGGTAACCGGAAATCATTTCCGGAGAAAATGACCGTAACCCATTGGAATCTGTTAGTTGGCCAAATTTGGTGGAATTGTAGGTTAAGGATCAGCCGTCAAAAACTTCCCACTCGAAATAATCCACCAACTTAAAATAATGCTTGCTGATTACTAGCCCAACTTTCTTATTCATGACCAAATCAAATAATTCCAATAGTCAAACTCATCCAAATTGTTATCTTGTAGCCTGTTTTTTTGTTCCTTCGGTCCACTAGCCCAAATATGATTCACATGAATTAATATATCATCCACTTTCTTCTTGTAATCTTCATTGCCACTGAAACAATAATATATCAAAATCAATTTATATGGCATTTAATTCACACTTTATTAATTCATTTAGAAATTAATTATCTCAATTAAATTCAATCGTTTCATATGTATGCAAACACAATAAAGACTAGAGTTATTTTCTTTATTTATTTGTTTCAAAATTCAACCAAATCATTAATTATCCCAATCAATTTAAATTACTTGGTCAAAAATTCAACCAAGTCATTAATTATCCCAATCAATTTAAAATTTGTTTCAAGCTCAAACTTTTATAATTAAATTCGTAACTTTCTAGATTAAAAAGGAATTAATGCACATCAAGAGTGTTAAAATAATAATAAATGATATATACATGAAAAGTATGGTGTTTTGTCAACTGGGTTTATAAACTATTTTTATATATAATTGATAAACGCATTAAAGTAAATAAATCATAATGTTAATTTATTTTTGGGTTCTCTACATTGTAAGATCTGTTATCGACCATTATGATTATTTTTTACTGCGCAATGATATAGGTTGTGGCATTTAGCACAAATAAACTGGTCTTAAGCTAGTTAAGTAAATTAGTTAATTATAATGAATCGTAAGTTTTTGATCATTCAATTTGTTACACCACTATGCATTGTCAACATATTAGTTGTATGATTATTCTTATCGTTTTTGTATAGCTGCAAAACAAATATTTGTAGATATTAATATAGTCAATAGTTCACAAAAAAAAAAAAAAAAAAAAAACATATATGAAAAATAGGTAGTGGTCTCTTAGCTTAAACAAAATACATGGATAGATGATGAACCATCTTTTGAAGTCATTGTTTTTCTCTGTTATAGCACGGGAATAAGTTATATATGTTAAAATACAATTTAACTATATTTACATAATAAATCACTTTTAATTTGAAATTTTAAGAAAAATGTTCAAAGTTCGAATTTTTAAGAAAGATGTTCAAAAGATCCTTCTTTTGATCATAGCAACTCTATAGAGAAAAAAAAATTGAATTTCATATGAATCCTAAATCATTGTTGGTACCCGAAGTTTTCTAAAATGTATACAAAGTCACGTTTCGTTTCCATGATTTTTTTTCAATGTTAAATTCAAACTTGAGTTCATCACACTCGGCATCTTCATTTTCGGATAACATATAGCCTAGTAGTTGAAAACCTTTTTGACTAGTTCATGATTTCCCTCCAAACAAAGGTTAAAACTATAGTATTTCTCCTTCGTGACATATTTTGGATGTGTGAAGGTACTCGATCGACATGTTTGACCACCAGAAGTTGGTCATCCTCTAAAAAGCTTGCTATAAATTTTCTCGACATACTCCTGATGCAGCAATACCGAGAATGTGTTTTCAAAAAATACTCAGAGGTTATATTACGCCTTTTAAATTGCAAATCAAAATATCAAGCTAATATTTATATACCATTCAATTCAATCTAACTAACACGTGCTAGCTCATTCCCTGAGGTAAATATTATAATTGGTTAATGTCGTCGGATGAGAAAAACATATGAAATATTTTTACCAGTTGAAGTTGTCTCGGTAGAAACACAATTGATTTTGAATAAATTTATTAAGTTTCAACTATGTTTGGATAAAAAGTCATCACTTTGGAATGGTGTCAAAGAAAAATGATACCAAATATGAGATATCTACGATATATCATATAGCAAATATGTCTAGAAGACCATATTAGAAGTTACTAGAATGATACATTATATCCACAATATTTCATTAAATCAAATATGGTGAGTAACCAGAAGTTACTGAAAAAAAATTATACGTTTACCACATGACATAACTAAATAGGTCATCAACATAGCATCATGATATGCCAAATAATTAAAAGTGCTAACTAGCACTACTAAGTAATCTAACAGTCTTGCTACCAAAACACTTATTATGTATGCAATGAATTTTCTTAGTGAATTAATCTTTATGCCATCCAAAAAGAAATTCCTACTAACTATCCCACTTATATGTGGACCATGTAAATATTCATTGGTCTTAAGTGATGCATCCGTATTTGGCATGTTTTTAAGTGTATATGGTTGAAAAGGGATTTTGCCCGACAGTATAAAACGTTGATCTTTGACATTGTACAAACAATTGTAGAGACCATTGTTGGGAACAATATGAAATATATAGTCGAGATAAATTTTCATATTTACCGACTATCTAATCAATTCAAAACCAACTGCTAATCATAAATACTCCCCACAACAATTGGTCTCTAGAAGAGAACCAATATTCCCAGTATTAGGGGGAGACAAGATAAGGAAAATAAAAGACTGGTAATACAACTAAACAGAGAATGCATCATATTAAATCTCGACCCCATAAGTGGTCAATGTTAATTTGAAGTCCAAAAGGGCATGACTTTTCAAATAATAGCAAATGAAATGCCAGATGCATTCATAAACACAAATAGATTGTCAAAAGTCACGTATACCAGCACTAAATTCACCTGCTTGAAATAAAGTAATCACAAAATGATTACAGTATCAAGAAAATGTGGGAGGTAAATCGGTTCCAAAAGACAAAACCCACAAATACGAAAATAGCAGAGTAACACAGTTGGTGTAACCAGAAGAGGTTGCATAGGATACCCCAGAAGTGGTAGAATACAATACCCCATAAGTGGTTGTATACAAAACCCAAGAAAGGGTTGCATACGAAAACCTTAAAAGAGTTTATTGTTAAAATCCTAGAGGAGATAGCGAAATCCTGATATAGGATAATGGAGTTCCAGAAGAGACTCAGTTACCAAACAAGTATGAGATCTCAATGATTTATGTAAAAAAAAAAAAAAAGTATAATATGGAACCGTAATGAAACACGTGTAAAATGATATATTTGAATATGCTATAGCAATAGATGTAATCGATGAAAAAGATTACGTATATGGAAACTGTGCAAGAGTGTACGCACATAAATAGCCAAAATGGCTAGATGACTTAAATGCAAATTAAATTCGCTCGATAAACTAAACGTTTTCGAACTAGCAGTTCGAACACCCATAGAGGTCAAACCAGTAGGTTATAAATGGGTGTCTTTAAATAAAAAGAAACGTAAAGAATGAGTTTTGCGATGTAAGGCATGATTTTTAACATAAAGATTTTTTCCCAAATCCCAGTAGTTGATTATGTGGAAACGTATACCCCTGTAGTGGATGCGATAATCTTTAGATGTTTAAGAGGCCTCGCAATCTCAGAATGACTTCAAATAAAACTTATGGATGTCGTCACTGTATACATGTACGAGACAATTACAAATGACATCTGCATAAAATCCCTGAAGGATTAAAAATGCTCAAATCATTATTTAACAATAACCCCATATGCGTTATATAAATCTTAAAGGAACTGGTCCTATGTGGTATAATTGACTTGGTTGATACTTTGAAAAGAGGGGGTATAATTTTGATAAAATGAGCTATATATACTTATAAAGATTTCACTCTTAATGTTTTAGTGTAATTGGAGTTTACAATGATGTTGTAAACACTATCGAAAGGAACTGTCAAACTATAAAGTGAAAATTCTGAAAAGATCTTTATACAGTGTAGTTATTCTCGACCCACAGTTCGAGTATATCTCAGTTCGAATATATATGTACTATTTTTGCTCATCCATCAAACTACATCCATAAGATGTTATATGGATAAAATTCATTTGTTGAGTACGCTAATGGTTGTCGAATTGCTTGACATATGTAAAGGATTTTATTGTCCCTAAGAAGAAGATGGAAAAATAATTGGTCCAGAAGTACCATACTTAATTGCGAGCAGAACAATGGTGTATCTTGTAAACAAGACGACACCTGATATTGCGTTCTTGATAGATGTATTGGCAAGATTACAGTTCCAATTTAGTATGTTGCACTCTTTTTCCCTTTACTAAGTTTTTCTATTAGATTTTCTTAGTAAGATTTTTTATGAAGCAACATATAGCATCAGTTTATCTTATAGACACTAAAGTACTGACTTAACATCATCCTGGAGCATGTTGTTAATTATGTATAATGCGCAATGCACTCTTTTTCCCTTAGGTACGGTTTTTGTCCCATTGGGTTTTTCCTAGCAAGGTTTTTTTAACGAGGCATAATTACAAAGCGTATTAAATGATATGGGATTCGAGACATGATATTTTTCATGAGAAAATATGGAGTCACAGCTATCAGATTATGATAATGAAGGATATCTATTAGACCCCCACAAAGCTCAATCTCAATCTAAATATGTTACCAATGGAAGTCAATGATTTCAACACATTTAAGACAGGTGAAGACTGGAGTCAATAAAAGGAAGCCGAATTGTACTATTTGAAGACAGTGCAAACTGAATCAGAAGAAGCTGAGTTGTACTATTTAAAGGCAATGCAACTTGAATCAAAAGAAGCCTAAGCAAAGAAGACTACATTAAAGATCAAGTCAAGTGATTATTACTGAAGATTGAATTCCACAGACTAAGAGCTATATGTAAAATTGAGGGGGAGTAATATACATGTACTCTTTTTCCTTAACTAAGTTTTGTCCCACTGGGTTTTCTTAGTAAGGTTTTAATGAGGCAGTATAAATGATCCTGAAGTGTCAGTTAATATCGGTCCTGAAGAACCGAGCCAATATCTTTCAATGTATAATGTTGATAGTGTATAATATAAAATGTCTGAGGGGGAGTGTTATGAATGCAACCATTTTATAGCCCAATCCAATGTTTATGGGCTTTAGGCTTTTAGGGTTCTATTGTACTAGTATATATATACGATGTATATGTCAGATGATAATAGGATTTTCTCTCTTGTTTTATCACAGTATGCGTTTTTTTTAGTTCGATATAAAGTTTGGTTGTAAAATAACAGTACGTAAATGGCTATACGGTAATTTAATAAATATAAGGCATGTTTGCATTATAAAGTTTATGGGATAAATTACACTTTTCATCCTTTATGTTTGTATCAGATTGCAATGGATACCCTTTAACTTTAATAATTACAGTCACAATCCTTTATTTGTAAAATTCGTTACACTTTACGTCCTTTAGGCCTAACCTGGTTAAAATTTTCAGTTAAATATGACAAGTGCTTTGCACAAGAGGGTAAATCAGTAATTTTACTCATTTATTTATCTAAAATAAATTCAAAAATTAAAACAAATCAGATTAAAAATAATATGATATATATATATATGTAAGAAAAATCACTCTATCTCACTTCTCTGTCTCCCTCCCTCCCTCACTCTCTCTAACCAAACCCCACCACCATTGATAGCCACCATCGCCACCCCTTTCTCTCTGTAAACTACCATTGAAACCACCTTCACTCCCACTGCCACCACCAACAACAATCGACCACTGCCACCATTGAAACCACCTTCACTCCCACTGCCACCACCGTCTCTGCAACAGCCACTATCAACCTTCCTTCACGTTTTTTCCAGCAATCCGACCACCACCACCAGAACCAACCGACCACCGCCACCCCTTTCTCTCTCAACCTTCCTTCACGTTTTTTTTTTCCGGCAACGAACATTACATAGATCCTTTCGCCGGCGGCTAGATCTGAAGTTGCTTGTTCAGATCTGAAGAAAGATTTTCTTTGTTTCTCGCTCTCACTCTGTTTCTTGCTTTCTCCCTCACGGATCTGTGCCGATGTTACTGATTTGGGATTTTCAGTGGCGAGTTGGGTTTTAAATTAAATCAACACCATGTTTTAAGATGAGTTCTAAAAGTAATTGGCAGTGATTTAATGGGTGGAAGCCCTAGTGAATCAGGGAGTGAATTTTAAATTTTTGTTATTGTTTTTCAATTGGCAGTGATTTAATGGGTGGAAGCCCTAGTGATTTAATGCGGCGGTTTACTCGATGTCATCAATGGCTGCTTCGATGATGATGATGAACATGAGACTGCTGATGTCATCAATGGCTGCTCATCGGAAGTAGGAAAGAGCTTTTCATTGTCCATGTTCTTCACTTAATTTGTTATCTGGCCCCCTACAATTTATAAATGCATAGGTAAACAAACAAACTTAAAGATGTATATCAAGAGGTTAGGGGTGAGTGATTTCAGATGGAGTCGGTGATGCGGTGTGAGGGGTGAGTGATTCAGATTCGAAACAAAAGTGGATGGTTGGTAGGGGCGATTCAGATCAAGGGAGTGGCAGTCAGAGGTCTGTGTGATGGTGAGGAAGAGAGGGACATAGGGCTTAGAGAGAGAGAGAGAGAGAGCCACCGCCATCATCTCCTGCCACCACCTCTAGCCGCCGTCACCTCCTGCCACCACCACCAGCCACCGTCATCACCCCACCCCTGTTTTTTTGCTGCAGACAATTAAGAGAGAGAGGGAATGAGAGAGAGAGAGTGAAAGAGAAAAAAAGGTATTTATATTTGATTTTATTTTTTTATTTATACTATAAATAATTAAGTAGAAAGACTAAACTGCCCTTAAGTAAATAAATTTAACTGAAAATTTTAACCAAGTTAGTGCTAAAGGACGAAAGATGTAACAGATTTTTAAAATAAAAGACTGTGGCTGTAATTATTAAAGTAAAGGTCATCCATTGCAACTAGGTACAAACATAAAGGACGAAAAGTGTAATTTTTCCAAGTTTCTGACAAAAACCACTATATCATAGTTCATCCGCTAGTTACCAGAGTTTGTTTTACGTTAATTACAAAAGTACCACCGTATACTGTGTACGTATAATGTATTCATCTATGAATATACACGTGTACAAAGATGCATGTGTCCAGAATGAAAAAAAAAAAAAAGAGATAAGGATGCTCAATTTGGTTTGTTTGAAATTGAAAAATTAGGTGGGAACTTGTCCAACCTAGCAGTGTTGGATAGTAAATCCGCATAGGGGTAACGTTTAAAAATAAGGTAACGGAATTATAAAAATATTATTTATTTCCAAAATTTACACTACCATCGTACTGTCATCGGAGCGACAAGTGATAACGTGAGTTACCCCGTGTAACACTATAGGTCCTCAATCTCATTCAACTAATGGTAAATTGATATACGATTGTACAAAATGTAACATCAAGTCTTATCTTTATGATCAAAGTGTGTTAACCGTACTTTCCATTCAACTGTTTAAATTGCTATTAAATACAATTTAATTCTTGCATTTAATACAACAAAAAAAAATAAACACCTTTTCTTTTGAATTGACCATATAACCAAACTTTCTACTCTAGTTCCTACTAACATAAAAACATTATGAATACAAGGTTTACATGTGGAAAATTACCAACGATCAAGGTTTACTTTCAGCTACAGGTTTTATGTGTGATTTCAAGTGCTCAAGTCATCTTGGATAAGATATTGTTGCTTCGGTTGTTATACCCGATAAACAAATGTGCTTTTCTTATAGGAGACATAATTTGTTTTATGCTACATATATTAAATACAAATGTTTAAGCACTCGTTTGTTTTTCTTTTCTTCATTTTGATTGTAACATGTACTCAATTTATTTTGTCTATCGAGTCGGGTCTAATTGTAAGCAGCCTCTCTATTCCTACGTGGTGAAAGTAAGATTGTCTACATCTTACCCTCCTCAGATCCTACCGTAGTTGTGCTATTGGTGGGATACTGCCATACTGGGATTTACCAAGTATTATAAGTATTATGATGATGACTTGTCTTATTTAATAAATCATGAATTTGCAAAGCTAAACAATTATGAAATGAAGAGTGCTATATATATTAAAAGAAAAAAAATTGTATTTATCATATTTTTGTTTAATAAACTAAAATAAATGCGCCAAGCAATTCACGTGAACATAATAAATACTGTGGAAACTGAAAACAATTATGCCGTATGAATTTTGTGTGAAGGAGACCATAACCTACAACGACGTTGACGTTGGCACAACTAAATAAATTCTAAATTACTTTTTTTTGTCTTTTGGGCACATGACTTCATAAAGCAGTGTAATATTGTTGAGCCAAGGATTTATATAAAATGTTAATGAAAAATGTGTTTTGTTTTCTCATTTTCAAAAAACCTGAAAACTTGTAAAAACTATATGTATTTTCAAAAAGAGTTATCATATACTATTCATGTAATTATTTATATAAGGGTATTTCTATCATATAAAAGTTGTGTTAAATTCATCATGTTTGTAGGTTGACAGGAAAACACGACGCAGACACAATTGAATTGAAATCGATAACAATATGAACACGAACATGTAGATTGTATCTGGCATACGAATGCCACACAAATTTTCAGGGATTAGCCCGAATTCGGCTCATCAAACCTAGAAATTGTTTTTATTTATATTTTGTATGCATATTAATACTATAGATTTACAAATTCACAGCAAAAATACAATTGTATACAAAATAATGGTATACGATGGTGTGGTATACTGGTATAAATTTTCGTTTGTGTTTTCATCTATTATGTTGAGTTGGCCCAAGGAAGGGTTAAAAGTGGATGAATTTAGGTTTTTTATAAGCTAACGAACGCGAGTTATTGGAGAAAAATTACAAAGCATAAAAAACAATAAAAAAAGTTGCGACGTGAAAACTTCTTAATGGGCTAACCACTATTCATTGACTTTGTTTTTTAATATATTGATTGATGATAATGATAATTTTTTTTAAATAAAATGTAAATTGTGTGCGACCAATTTGAAAAAACAAAACTTTGTGTCAATGTGAAAAAAAAAACAATAACGTGTGGTCAATTTGGGAAAAAAAATGAAAAGTTACCTATATATTGATTGATGATTGATGATAATGATAATTCTTTTAAATAAAATGTAAATTTTGTGAGATCAATTTGAAAAAAAACAAACCTTTTGTGGTCAATGTGAAAAAAAAAAAAAAAAAACCAATAACGTGTGGTCAATTTGGGAAAGAAATGAAAAGTTAACTATTCCCAATCTTGGTTTGTAATAATAGAGTAATAATAATAATTTATTAAACCCATTAACCCTTTAATTTAGTTTTGGACTATTTAACAATTAAATCTGTGTTTCAGTTAAACTTAGATACACAAATAAACCCATTAACCCAAATATATTTAAAATTAAACCCAATTTAAATTACTCATGCTAGCTGCTTGCGGCAAAGAAAAAAAAAATTCATGAACTCAGTCTGAAAGTCTTAGAGACTTGAAACCTAATCGACAAACGACTAGCAAGAAGAGCGTGGCCTGACGAACGACGATAAAGAAGGGTGAACCATGAACTCAACCTCACGTTTCGTTTAACTATGTAAATTAGATCATTTTTACAATACTTCTGTTTTATTTATTGTTATCATAATTGTCGTAATGTTGATTTTTTTACATATAAGTTTATATTTTAGGGGTCCATTTTTTTCTACTCGGAACTCCCAACTTATTAAGGATAACCCTACTATTATGTATTATTAGTTTTTATCTTTGTTTTTTACTGTTATATTAACAATGGCGGACCTAAGATTTATTTTTTGAGGGGCGATAACAGGGTTTTATCATATTTTTAACGGGGGTGATCGGGATTTTTACCTAAATAATACACTTATTTTTTTTACTGGAGCCCCCCCCCCCCCCCCCCCCCCCCCCCCCCCCCCCAGTAGGTCTGCCACTGATTATGTACTATTGTATTAGTGTTATCCATCTAAGAAGGAAAATGGTAATCTTTTCTTCTTGTTATATAAATTTTCACTTGAAAGTTGTAACCGGTTATAACTTATAGTCTGTAACAACGGTAAAATTCGCGAAGTCAAGAGATCTATAGTTAAAGGGTCATAACTTCCAAAGTCACGAGTCAACATGATATATACGGACCAAATACCGTTTTTGTTGACCTTGTCAAAATTGGCACTTCAATCTTTCAAGATTAAAATTGAAAACCTTAGGGTGTGCGGAGTGGACGCGGCAAACCTCGGCAAAGTGAGTTTACCGATTGTTAAACACCACCGCCAACATAGTTTACCACTCTCAAGTTTGCCAATTCGGTGGTTGAATGCCGATGCGGTGAAGTGAGTTTGTGTGTGTGGTGGGGGTGGGGTCCATTCCTATCTCAACCAATCACAACTTTTTTTTTAAATAGTTTACCACTTCACCAAGTGTCTAAACCATTGTCAACACTTTTCACCAAAGTTTAAACACTTTTGACTGATTGACATGGCGCGCTCTGATTGGTCGGTTTTTTAGTTTGCCACTCTAAAGTGTTTAACCACTCCCTACACCCTTACATGCAACTATGCAAGCTAGAGAATACGTGTCTTTAGAGACAACACCTAATACTTACATTCCTATGCCTATGACGTTATAGCCTAGTGTAATCCAAATTTATCGTTAAAAAAAGACATTCTTCAACAATGTGCAACAAGTGACTTGAGGACGTGTCACACACATACCTAACAATAAGTAACGTGTGTATAAGGATATAAGATTGTGACTATATTTAAATCTGAGTAAACTGTAAAAATGGTCTCTGAGGTTTGGTCAATGGCGGAGCTTAGTATAAAGTGGGGGGTGCAACCCCCCCCCCCCCCTCAATGTTGCAGTTAGAAGTGTAAAATTACCTATTTTCTGTCCAAAAAATTTAAAATTATATAGGATTATCCTCCCAATTATTTTTGCCTAAATATTTATACAATATATAAATTTGGTCCCATGACTTTCCGTCCCCTCAAAACTTTTGGTCAAGCTCCGCCACTGGGTTTGGTCAATTTTGTCACTTTAGTCCAAAACTCAAACCTTTTGAATATGGATCCCGTGGTTTCAATTTTGTTGTCATTTTCATCCAAAATCAAAATCTGGTCAGATTTTTGAGTTATCATCCACCTTTTTGGTCATTTTTCTCCCTTTTAATGACGAGAAAAATTGTCTTTCAACGTTTTATTATAACAAATTAAAAAAATCCGACCATTTTGCCCTTCATTAGAAGGGAGGAAAACGACAAAAAAACTGGATGTTAACTGAAAAATCTGACCAGATTTTGCTTTTGGATGAAAATGACAACAAAATTGAAACCATAAGGACCCAGATTCAAAAGGTTTGAGTTTTGGACTAAAGTAGCAAAAGTGACCAAACCTCAGGGACCATTTTAGCAGTTTACTCTTTAAATCTTCGTCCAAGTTTATTTGCCCACATCACTTGTCCCTAAGTATGGTAATGAATACTCATGACATACAATCAACTTTACCTAAGACTGGACATGAGCCCATATTCAGATAAATCCATTGGCGATCTGATTAAATGAGGAGATAATACATACATAGAGATTCAAAGTTTCACTAAAGTTATAACGCTACTATGGGAATGTTCTTTGTTTGTGGTTTATCCACATTTGCCACTTATAATTTTTTCGTCTTTTTATTTATATTTAAAATTTACATCGAGATAGTTGGTAAACGGGCAATAAGTTGCGCCGCTACCCATTTTTTAATAGCAAAACTAAGTCTTTTAAAAATTACGTCCATAGATATCGGGGTCATAACATTACTATACATAACCCTTTGAACTTGACTAAGTTGGTCCACTTATATACATTATAAAATTGTCACACCAAATGGTATTTATTTATTTTTATCGTTCAATATATGAAGTAAAGCTTTGATAAGTTTCCACGTTTTTTTAATGATTCTCATTTACAAAAACATATATACACACACTTGATTCTAGACACTAATATATAATAGTATATATTTTTAAGTTCTTCATTATGCATGCGTATAATCAACATTCCGTTATAAATTTTATTAAAAATCGAGTTGTCTTCAAAAGATTTTTTATATCATAACCTGTAGCGATTGCCGGTTCTGACAGCATGACGAACGAAACCAACATCAAATTTTTGCTATTGTAGGCTATACGAGTGTCATTAACGTACCGATATCGTGGCCAGTGGCGAAGCTTGACCCGAATGATCGGGGGGTCAAAAACGTATATACCAAAAAAATTCTATAGAACCGGGGGGTCGAAAACGTATATACCCAAAAATTTCTATACGAAAAATACATATATAACGCTACTAAGCGAAAAGTTCGGGGGGTCGGGCGCCCCTCCCCGCCCCTTTTATCCTTCGCCAATGATCGTGTCAACCCGAACAACGTCGGCACTGGTATTGACATTATCGGAACAAGTACCCGAATTCGTTTGTATGGTTTTTGATCGTTGTAAAACCGATACCGACTGAGTTCCCCACGAGGATATTTTATGACAATGATATCATCCTACGGAATTTGTTAGGTTAGGAAATGATTGCGTGCGTGCCGACCACTGTAACAAATGCAGTCGACAAGCACATCTTCATCATCCAACTTGTGCTTACTGCTACTGCTACAGTATCAATTTCAACTTCATACGCTACCTCACCTTCCATTCTTCAATCAAACGACACCGTTCTCCAAACCCTAATTCCGCCCCCCTTCGATGGAGAGATCCGATAGTCACGAGCTGAGTAAGAGTTCTTCCTCAGGTGAGCTCATTCTTTCTTGTAATAATAAGTTTTATTGTTTTTGTCTATCGAGTTCGTGTTTAGGGTTTAATTTGGGTGGTTTGAATGATTGATAAAGTTAGTGAATATAGATTAACAGTGTGATATTATTGTTATCTAGTGTTTAATTTGGATATAATTCTGCTTTAAATTTGATAAAATTGTGTTTGTTGATGAATATAGATTAACAGTGTGATATTATTGTTATGTAGGGTTTGGTTTGGATATAATTCTGGTTTGAATATTGTGTTAGTTATAGAACAAAAAGAAAGCACATCAAACTGTTGGAAGAAACATAGATTAATAGTGTGATGTTGTTTATGGCTTGTTGTTTGTTAGTCTGTATTTGGTAGTTTTGTTTGATCGAGTTCGTGTTTAGGGTTAATTTTGGATAAAATTCTGGTTTGAATGATTAAAAGTTTGATAAAGTTGTGTTAGTTGATGGATATAGATTAACATTCATTGTGATATTGTTATCTAGGGTTTGGTTAAATGATCATTTTGTAAGTTTGTTAGTCGCTGTTTGATCGAGTTCGAATTTAGTGTTTAATGTTTAATTTGGATGTATGCAGTAATGATTTTAAAATTGATGAAGTTGTGTTAGTTAGTGAACATAGATTAAGAATATGATATTGTTAGCTAGGGTATGGTTTAAACTTTGATCTTCATTTTGTTGTTTCATATATATGCTTAATAGTTCCAAAAAATTGTTGGGCAGATGATAGGCGTTTTGATGCTTCGCAATATGCTTTCTTCGGTCGACCTGCCATGGACAAGGTTGACTTTGGGTGTTTAGAAGAAGACGGCGATAATCCTTTGATTGGAGTTGCTGATGATGAATACCATTTATTCGACCGCGAAGAGGTAAACGTTTAGTTCCCGTGAAAACTTCTTTATTGATTATCAAAATTGTTTTTCACAACTAAAATCATATTACTAAGTTTTTCTACGTCTTTTTTCACAGGAACCAGCTGTAGGATCCCTATCCGATTTAGACGATCTGTCAACTATTTTTTCAAAGGTCAGTGAAGTAACTTTTAGGCAGTAACTTCTATTATTTACCCTACAAGTTGCATACAACACTCTTACTGTGTGCGGGTTTGTGTGTTTAACCGATTTAATGATCTAAAAATGTTTTGTTTACAGTTAAACAGATCTGTTAGCGGACCTAGACATCCTGGAGTTATCGGAGATCGGGGGTCAGGATCAATTTCAAGAGAAAGTGAGTACACATCTGACCATTTATTTCCTCAACATCTCATTATAGGTGCGTAATTCGTACTGTATATTTTCAGGTTCGTCTGCATCTGACTGGGTACAAGATAGAGATTTACCCGAGTGGTTAGATCAACACATCTCCGACACCGAAAGCAGCCACGTAAGCAGGAGATGGTCTTCGCAATCAAGTATCTTAGATTCTAAGCCGTTGTACCGAGCCTCATCGTATCCTCACGAAAAGCACCAGTTTTTCACCGAGCCCGTACTGGCACCAAGTTCGTCTTTGCCGTCATTTTCTCCCGGTAGCCATCTGAACCGTCCATCTGGAATCGGTAGTCCCCATATACCCTTTTCAGAACCGAATCTTTCTCCTTTAAGTGGGCTCCCTCATTCGTCTCGTTACAACCGTACCCAATTGCTCCATCCGGGCTTAACCCAATTCGCTCAAGCCCAACAGGCCCAAAACCAATGGGCTAACCACACGTTACATGTTGATCATGCTGGACTGCTGAATAATACTTTTCAACAAAAGTTGCTTCAAAACGGGTTCTTATCACCGCATTTTATGTCACCGCATTCTCTACGGTTCAGCCCGTTTGCGCTCCAGCGGCCATACTTATACGATGCCCTCACATCTCATTTAAGTAAATACGGGTCACCCGATACACGGAGTCAGAGAACAAAACAAAAGAGTAAACACAGGTCACGCGTTTCTCGTCAGGGCTCTGATAGCAGCAATCAGAAGAGCGATAATAAATGCCGGATACAATTCAGATCGAAATACATGACATCTGAAGAGATCGAAAGCATTCTCAACATGCAACATGCTTCGACACATAACAATGATCCATATGTTAGTGATTATTATCATCAAGCCCGTCTTGCTAAGTATTCTTCCAAAAACAGTTTCCATCCGGCTCACCTTAAAGATTCACCGAAAAACCGTAATGGTTCAGATTCAAAGCCTCATATTAATGTGGATTCACATGGAAGGATTTCATTCTCGTTGATTCGTAGGCCACAACCGCTTCTCGAGGTGGACTCGTCATCCGGTTCAGGTGACGGTGGGTCGGAATCGAAAAGTTCGGAGAAATCTCTAGAGCAAGAACCGTTGCTTGCCGCTAGAATCATGATTGAAGATGGGCTTTGCGTACTCCTGGAAGTGGACGACGTTGACCGCTTTTTGCAGTCAATTCAGCCGCAAGATGGCGGTGCTCAGGCGAGACAGAAGCGGAAGATTCTTCTAGAAGGGTTAGCGGCAGCTCTCCAACTTGTGGACCCACTTGGTGTAAGTTCATCTGGGCTTGCCGCTAAAGACGATATTGTGTTTTTACGGGTCGTATCTCTTCCGAAAGGACGGAAACTTATTTCTAAATATCTTCAACTTCTGTCACCGAGTAGCGAGCTGGCAAGAATCGTGTGTATGACCATTTTCCGTCATTTGAGATTTTTATTCGGGGGACTTCCGTCTGAAATCGAAGCATCCGAAACCGTCACGTCACTAGCAAAGATAGTGAAAACGTGCATAACCTCCATGGATCTTAATTCGTTAAGTGCTTGTCTTGCGGCTGTAGTTTGTTCACGAGAACAACCGCCGCTTCGCCCGCTTGGCAGTCCAGCTGGCGACGGAGCATCCGTTATTCTAATATCCGTTCTAGAAAGAGCTACTCAGCTGTTACACAGTGCGAACTCGGGTTTACAAAACCCGACACTTTGGCAAGCTTCATTCGATGCTTTTTTCGGGCTTTTGACTGAATATTGTTTAAGTAAATACGACAGTTTAGTTCAAGCTATGTATGCACAGGCGTCACCGAGTACCGAGATTGTGTTATCCGAAGCTGCAAAAACGATTGGCAGAGCAATGCCGGTGGAACTTCTTCGGGCTAGTCTGCCTCATACAGATGATAGTCAGAAGAAGATGTTGGTTGACTTTTCTCAAAGGTCAATGCATGTTGGTGGATTGAGTGGTCTTAAAGGTGAGGGTGGTCAGGTTGCGCCTGAATCGGTTAGAGGATGAGTGAATGAATAAGAGGAGTTTGTTGGACATTTTCATCTGCCAGTTGAAGGTGGTTTTATAAGGCCTGTGGTGGCTGAAGTTTGTTTATGGAGGGTTTATAAAAACATTAGATCATAAACCTTGTGTGTGAACCAACACTTGTTTTTCAATTGGTTCGGGTAGTTTGTTTATGTACAGGTTCTGTAAGTTTGTATAAATTATATTGCTTCTTTGTTATTGTGTTATTTTTCCTTTCTCTGGATGAAGTTTTAGTAACTTATATATACTCTATGAACTTTACTAAAACGTTATAACTCAAAAATGGTATATTTAATATTATAAATTTTAAGGTAAAAACGATATTGGATGAGTTCCAAAAGAAGGGTATAAATGTTACAGGGATAAGATCAAACCCAATGCACCGCATTTGTGGATGCATTTGGGTGACATGGTGAGTGAAGAATGAAATGTTCCATTAGAGGTAAATTGCACAACCGTTTATACCTCCACACCTAAATATATTTATGTTTTCTTTATTATGCATTTTTATGTGATGTTTAGTTTTTTTTTTTTCATTTTATAAGTTTAGTGTTTAAAAATCTATTTATTTATTTATTTTCATTATATTTAATTATTGTTGGAGTCTGTATGCCCAAGACACATATTAGATTGATGTGGCTAGTACGTTATGATCAAAGTCGAGTCATACCTAAATACAAGCTAGACAAACACTTATATTATTTATTTGTGACATGATCAAACAAATAAATATTAGCACTTATAATATTTAGAAATTGGTTTTCTAAATAATTACACTTGACAAACTAATAAATTATATGGATAATTTATTTTGAGAGAATAATTTATTTTGTTATTTAATGGGTTAAATAACATAATAAAAATAGTATACGTCTTATAACATGTTATAAAGTTAATCAAGACTTAAATTATTTTATAAAAGAAATTATTTTTTTTTTAAAATAAAAGGGTGCCCCCCCCCCCCCCCCCCCCCTCTTGGTGTTCTTCCCAAACATTTTTGTCCAATCACATTACATGCAATTTGCATGGTTAGAAGGGTCTTGATTGGGTGGTCTTCTCAAGACCATTTTGGTCCAATAAGCTCTCATGCACTTGCATGTGTAAGAAGCATGATTATTGGCCAAAAAGGAGGTGCACATCTCTCATGGGTTTAAAAGGATTAAGATGGCAAAAATCAAAAAAGTAGAAGAGTTGTTCTTGCTCTCTAAAAATCGCCCATCATAAGGGTATCTCAAGTGTTCGGGTTTTGATATTTTTAGCGTTAAAAATCCTAGCTAATCTCGTGGTGTTTGTTGGAAGCTTGGGGTATACAAGCTTGAGGTCATCTACTCTTGAAGGCAACCATTCTTGAAGTATCATCCGTTTCAAGTTCTTTACTCTAAGAAGGTAGTTTTCTAAACATCCTATGGTTGTGTATGATAGTATGCATGTTCATATATGGATCCGGGTTTTAGGATTTTTCATATAAATGGAATTTATATTTTAAAAGGTAACATGTTTTAAATATTTTTTCCGCTGCGTTTTTATTTCATATGGATGAAATTGCTTTGATAAACATGTTAAAATCCCATCAATGGCATCTAGAGCCGCTTATATGAGTGCATGCTTCAATAGATTAAAAATTTCGGGTTTCGGGTTTGAATAAAACCCTATGGCCGAAAATTTTAATATGGTTATCCCTTTGTTTTTCAAGATTATTTTCTTACATGCATAAGGGAATCTTGAAAAATTATTTCATATGGATGATTTGTTTGTTTGGTCAAAACTTACCTTTTCGTTTTTTTGGACATAGCCGAAAATGATTACAAAAGGGAACCATTTTTTTATGGTTCTTGAAATTAATATATATATATATATATTTGGATATATAGTTTGGTGCATATAACCTAGCCATGACCTTGTGTTGAATGATTGTGTTGTGTTTTATTTTTTTAATTATTCAATGGGTTGTAATAATTATTATTTTGTTCTTCTATTTGTAAGATATGTAATTTATTTATTTTATTTGGTTTGTAAAATAAATAGGTTAGGTGCATTTTTATTTCACTAGAAAAATGTATTAGGATATATTTTTTGTAAAAAAAGATGCACACAAAATGTGGTTTTGGTTTGGCCATAGTCGGTCCAAAGAACTTCATGGTTCTCAACGGGATTTTAACCTGATAACCAAAACACATTTTGAAGTCCAAAAGAGTTTGGAGCTGAATATAAAAGACTTTTGAAAGCTCAAAGAAGGTGGAGAAATCACAACACAAGAAGGAGACTTGAAGCATTTGGATGCGGGACCAAGTGGGAGTTCAACGACACATTTCTTGTGTCATTTTTCACCCTTTAGGAAGGACCTTTTGGCACACTTGTTTCGGCTAACAAATGTTGTCAAAATAGTTGGCTATGGTTATGCACCTATTGTGATGAATGATGCGCTTGTTTGGTTGCTTATTTTGTTGTTTAGATGATATGTAAATATGCATGACTTAACAAACCAATAATCAACAACAAGCGTAAAATGGTTCTTAACAAAATCATTAAAATGGTTAATAAAGGTTTTATTAAAAATTAATGATTTTATAATAAAATGGGTTTTATTACAAAGAACCTTGAAAATAAGTTTTCACTAAAGTACCATTTATTTGAATGCATGCAAATGTATGGTATATAATATTTTCTAAACTAGAATTTTGAAATATTAAAAACCCTTTTATAAAACAAGTCAAACACCATCCTTTTATACAACACTCGAAACACTTGGGAACTCTTATTGTGGGATAAAGGTCACCTAACCACATTTGAGGGAACTTGTATGTTCGAGGTGGGTTTACCATGTTTGTGGGATAAAGGTCACCTAACCACTTATGTGTTTAAACTCACACGTGTGTGTAAGTTGGACGACTTGGTTTGGAAACCATGAACTTAGGGTCACCGAAGCATGGGGAACAAAGGTGTTGATGGGAGTAAACATGCCAACTAAACATATAGATGTTTAACCGATCCCATATGGCTAGAAATTGCAAAGAGTAATTGTCAAACGTTGACTACCTTGTTAATTTAAATAGAGGGATAAAGGTCACCTAACCAATATTTAAATGTAACGTTGGATTCTAGATTTTAATTATTAATTGTCTTTAAGACACAAAAGGGTATTAATGATTAAAATATAATAATATCGAAAATACTAAATTGAACTTGTTAAATTTTGTAGATGGCCACTAACAATGCAAACCCGATTAACCAAACCGTCCGAAACCTATCACTAAGAACCATCCTTGAAAAGGATCGTCTCAACCATAACAACTTCATGGATTGGTTTCGAAACTTGAGAATCGTTCTCAAGCAAGAGAAGATATCCTATGTGTTGGACGATCCTATTCCCGATGAACCTAACGTGGAAGATGTGGAAGCCTACAACGATTGGGTTAGGTATACTGAGGACTCCATGCAAGCCTCATGCCTCATGTTGGGAACTATGATTCCCGAAATTCAAAAGGATTTTGAACATCACGGGGCATACGACATGATTACCCAGTTAAAGGAAATGTTCCTACAACAAGCAAGGGTAGAATGCTTCGAAACTGTTCGGGTGCTTCATGCATGTCGAATGGAGGAAACCCAATCGGTATCATCTTATGTCCTTAAGATGAAAAGCCACATTGATCGCCTCGAAAGGCTAAATTGTCCCGTCTCTAAAGAGTTGGCTACGGATTTGATCCTCAACTCTTTAACAAAGAAATTTGAAAGCTTTGTAATGAATTACAATATGAATGGATGGGACAAGAGCATTGGTGAACTTCATGCAATGCTCAAGACGGCCGAAGCAGGAATGGGCAAAAAGGCTTTACCCGTCCTAGCGATCAATGAAGGAGGTAACAAGAAGAGGCCCCACCCCGACTCTAAAGCAAACTATGCTAAAAGAAAGGGACACGTCAAGGGAAAGGGAAAAGCTAAAGCAGAACCCGCCAAACCAAAAGAGAAGAAGCAAAAGGTTGCTACGAATGACCCATGTTTTGAATGTGGTGAGATAGGACATTGGAAGAGAAATTGTCCGACCTATCTCAAAGAGTTGAAAAACAAGAGGGATGCAGGGCAAACCTCAGGTACTATCTTTATGATACATGTTGAGCTTAATGTTATTTCTTCTAACACATGGGTACTAGATACCGGATGTGGAACTCATATTTGCAATTCGTTGCAGGGGTTCAAAAGAAATAGACATTACAAGAAGGGAGACGCTAGTCTCTTTATGGGCAACGGAGCAAAAGTTGAAGTCGAAGCTCAAGGAGACTACGTTTTAGGGCTTCCAAGTGGTTTGGAAGTTATTTTGAAGAATGTTTTATATGCTCCTAGTTTGACTAGGAACATAATTTCTGTTTCCCTTTTGAGACAATGTGGTTTTAAATTTGAATTTGTTAACCAAGACATTTATGTTTCTATGAATGATGTGTTTTATTTTAAAGCTATGTCTTTAAATGGTATTTATGAATTAGATCATGATAACGCATCATACGATAGCTCAATGTACCAAGTAACCAACAAGAAACTCAAAATGGATTTGAGTGATTCCTACCTTTGGCATTGTCGCCTTGGACATATAAGCAAGAATCGCATGCATACACTTCAGAAAAATGGTCTTTTGAATACAAATGAAGATAATTCATTTGATGTATGCGAATCTTGTTTACAAGGAAAAATGACCAAGACACCCTTTAGTGGAACTTTTGAAAGGGCTAAAGACTTACTAGGTATCATACATTCAGATGTATGTGGTCCTTTTAAGCCGATGACTAGGAATGGTGAAAGATACTTCATTACCTTTACCGACGACTATAGTCGTTATGGTTATGTGTATTTACTAAAACACAAGGATGAAGCATTTGAAATGTTCAAGGACTTCAAAAGTGAAGTAGAAAATCAACTCAAGAAAACAATCAAAGTCCTTCGTACTGATAGAGGAGGTGAATATCTTAGTGGTGCTTTTCAAGATCATCTTAGGAGTTGTGGGATTATCTCACAACTTACTCCACCTGGAACACCACAACACAATGGTGTGTCCGAAAGGAGAAATCGAACTCTATTAGATATGGTTCGATCTATGATGGCTAGAAGCACATTACCTCTATCGTTTTGGGGTTACGCTTTGCTCTCCGCAGTCCGTATACTAAATATGGCCCCAACCAAGAAAGTGGAAAAGACACCTTTTGAAATATGGCATGGAAATCCTCCATCATTATCATTCTTAAGGGTTTGGGGTTGTGAAGCTTATGTTAAGCAATACACCCCAAATAAATTGGAAGTCCGATCTACTAAGTGTATCTTTGTAGGATATCCTAAAGATGATATAGGATATTATTTCTACGATCCAACTGAGCAAAAGGTATTTGTTGCTCGAAAGGGTAAGTTCTTAGAAGCTAAGTTCCTTATGGAAGGAACTAGTGATAGAACAATGGAACTTGAGGAGGATCAAGAACCACAAGACGATACACGTTTGGTTGATACTAGCGCTCAACAAGAGATTGACGAAAATGATCAAGAGGTTGATCAGTACGCACAAAATGTTCGCAGATCTGGTAGAATTAGTAATCCACCTGAAAGATATGGATTTTTCATGGATGGATGCTACGTGGTAGATTCAGATGAACCAACCACATACCATGATGCAATGTCAAAATCCGATTGTGACAAATGGCTTGAAGCCATGAACATATAGATGCAATCCATGTATGACAACCAAGTTTGGGAATTGGTTGTGCCACCACTTAACTCTAAAGTAGTTGGAAGTAAGTGGGTTTTCAAGAAGAAAACTGATATGCATGGTAACTTGGATACTTATAAAGCAAGACTTGAAGCAAAAGGTTTCGCTCAAACTCAAGGGATTGATTATGATGAGACCTTCTCGCCTGTGGCGATGCTAAAGTTAATCAGGATATTATTTGCCATAGCTGCATATTATGACTATGAGATCTGGCAATTGGATGTCAAAACGGCTTTTCTTAATGGATATCTTGATGAAGATGTCTATATGGTTCAGCCTGAAGGTTTTGTCGATCCAAAACATCCTGACAAAGTATGCAAGTTAAAGAAATCAATCTATAGATTGAAACAAGCATCTAGAAGTTGGAATCACCATTTTGATGAAGAAATTAAGAATTTTGGATTCATCAAGAACGGAGATGAAGCTTGTGTGTACAAGAAAGCTAGTGGGAGCATCATCACTTTCTTAGTACTGTATGTCGATGACATTATACTATTTGGGAATGACATACCAACCATGGAAGGTGTAAAAGCTTGGCTTGGAAGTTGTTTTTCCATTAAGGATCTTGGTGAAGTCGCCTACATTCTGGGAATAAAGGACTATAGGGATAGATCCAGGCGCTTGATAGGTTTAAACCAAAGTGCATACATTGACAAAATCTTGAATAGGTTCCAAATGGAGAACTCTAAGAAAGGTTTTGTACCTATTCAAAAGGGGACAATATTGAATACATCTCAATGTCCAAGCTCAAAGGATGAGCAAGAGAAAATGAAAGGAATCCCATATGCGTCTGCTATAGGATCCATCATGTATGCAATGATATGCACCAGACCGGACGTGTCATGCGCCTTGAGCATGACGAGTAGATACCAGCAAAATCCAGGTAACAGTCATTGGAAGGCTGTCAAATGCATATTAAAATACCTTAGAAGGACTAAGGATATGTTTTTAATATATGGATCTGGTGAGGAGGAACTCGTAGTAAAGGGTTACACGGATGCGAGTTTCCAAACCGATCGAAGTGATTCTCGATCACAATCGGGGTATGTCTTCATTTTAAATGGAGGAGCAGTCTCTTGGAAGAGCTCAAAACAAGACGTGGTAGCATTGTCCACTACAGAATCAGAATACATCGCCGCTTCATTGGCAGCCCAAGAAGCTGCATGGTTGAAGAAATTCATAGCCGACCTAGGGGTGGTCCCTACCATTCAAGACCCCCTAGAGATCTTTTGTGATAACGAGGGTGCGATTAGGGCTGTAAACGAACCAAACGAACACGAACGACGCCTTGTTCGTGTTCGTTCGTTAAGGAAATAAATGTGTTCATGAACGGTTCATGAACACTTACCGAACGAGATTTTATGTCCGTGTTCGTTCATTAAGGAAATGAGTGTGTTCACGAACGGTTCACGAACACAAGCGAACACAAATAAATTTGGTGAACGCGATGAAGGATAAAGGTGGATGGCCCAGAGAGTAGCACAACTTGAATCCCTTATTGTGGAACGGAGGTAGATCATAGTCGTCGATGTAAATAATAAGAAAAGAAAGGGAAATGGTGCAAAAACAAGGTGAAAGAGGATTTCCTAGTTTAATCGTTAGGGTAATGATATAAATAAAAGTTTAATAGTATAAAAAAGTATAGATAAAATACATGAAAGTATAAAAATCTTTAATTAAAACACGAATATACGAACATAAAAAAACGTAAATGAACGAATGTTCACGAACACCTTACTGAACGTTCACGAACACAATTGAACGAACGAAACATTTGTTCATGTTCGTTCATTTAACTAATCGAACGGAATTTCTTGTTCATGTTCGTTCGTTTATTAAACGAACGAACATAAACGAACTTCCCGCCGAACGGTTCACGAACTGTTCGCTGAACGTTCGGTTCGTTTACAGCCCTAGGTGCGATTGCTCAAATCAAAGAACCTCGTGCGCACCAAAAGACTAGACATATCGAGCGGAGATTCAACTACATAAGGGATGAAGTTGAAAAAAGGAAAGATATGTATCCGCCAAGTTCACACCGATCAAAACATTGCGGATCCACTCACGAAGCTCCTTGACAGGGCAAAACATAAGGGTCATACATGTGCCTTAGGACTTCGATATTCTAGTGATTGGATTTGATCTATTTTGTATTTGGATATTGAAACAATTGTTAATTTAACTCTTTTATGGTATTTTGAGTTACGTTTCATTTTAGCATGTTTAAATCCATGAATAAGTTAATTATTCTAAATGTCCGTAGTCGATTATACTTGTGGGAACAAATATGAATGTAAGACTATTATGAATTTGGATTGGTGGATATTCATTAGATATGAATATAGAGCAAAGTGTTGCTGCCAAAGTTCATAGATATTTGTGGGATACAAATATTGGACTGACTCGCTCTCAAATATTACTGCATGGAATCATTTGTGATTGATCATAAGTAAATTTGAGTAAAGGCGAATATCATAGTATCCTCTGACCTGAGATACATATTGGGTCTTGATATTCACCAAGTATTATACCTTGACCTAGTTCTTAGCTGTTTGTAATAAGGCAGTACATAAGGCTAAACTCAGGTGTGGTACAGGGTGATTGTGAGAGACGTATGTAGTCAAGAAGGGATTTGTTCCTCTTATTCGTTGAGAGTAAGATGTCTAAGGCCTGCTAAAGTTAAATCAACAGAGAGTGATCACTCTATGTCTCTGGATTTAACATGACATCTGAAACGAAAGGATAAATGATAGATTCACCTAAATCATGTTCAAGTAAGGGACTTGAAGGGGATGATGTTATTGAATGGGAAATATAGTCATACGTATTAGGGGTAGTAAACTATAGTTAGGTGGTCTTTACTACTTGCATCAATCTTCTACGTATCTTGTGCAAGTGGGAGATTGTTGGAGTCTGTATGCCCAAGACACATATTAGATTGATGTGGCTAGTACGTTATGATCCAAGTCGAGTCATACCCAAATACAAGCTAGACAAACACTTATATTATTTATTTGTGATATGATCAAACAAATAAATATTAACACTTATAATATTTAGAAATTGGTTTTATAAATAATTACACTAGAGAAACTAATAAATTATATGGATAATTTATTTTGAGAGAATAATTTATTTTGTTATTTAATGGGTTAAATAACATAATAAAAATAGTATACGTCTTATAACATGTGATGTTATAATTTTATAAAAGTTATAAAGTTAATCAAGACTTAAATTATTTTATAAAAGAAATTACTTTTTTTTAAAATAAAATGGTGCCCCCCCCCTGGTGTTCTTCCCAAACATTTTTGTCCAATCACATTACATGCAATTTGCATGGTTAGAAGGGTATTGATTGGGTGGTCTTCTCAAGACCATTTTGGTCCAATAAGCTCTCATGCACTTGATGTGTAAGAAGCATGGTTAATGGCCAAAAAGGAGGTGCACATCTCTCATGGGTTTAAAAGGATTAAGATGGCAAAAATCAAAAAAGTAGAAGAGTTGTTCTTGCTCTCTAAAAATCGGCCATCATAAGGGTATCTCAAGTGTTCGGGTTTTGATATTTTTAGTGTTAAAAATCCTAGCTAATCTCGTGGTGTTTGTTGGAAGCTTGGGGTATACAAGCTTGAGGCCTTCTACTCTTGAAGGCAACCATTCTTGAAGTATCATCCGTTTCAAGTTCTTTACTCCAAGAAGGTAGTTTTCTAAACATCCTATGGTTGTGTATGATAGTATGCATGTTCATATATGGATCCGGGTTTTAGGATTTTTCATATAAATGGAATTTATATTTTAAAAGGTAACATGTTTTAAATATTTTTCCGCTGCGTTTTTATTTCATATGGATGAAATTGCTTTGATAAACATGTTAAAATCCTATCAATTATTTTAGTTATATTTGTTGATAATGCAAAAATAAAAGAAATGCATTAATTATAAAAAGAAAGATTTGAGTGTAAAAATAAATGTAAAAAATGATGATAAAGTGGAAATGTAAGTTTTGATAATTGTGTTTGTAGGGTTAAAGAAAATAAGTTTTTTTGATGCATTTATAAAAATCCAACGTAGCAGCTGACTTAACACATTTGTAAATGCATTTAGCTCCTTGCATTGATGATGGTCTAAAAAATACAACAATCCTACCTAGTAAATCCCACACATAGCAAAGCTATTAGTAGGGTTTGAGGATGGTGGAATATAGACAAACCTTACCTCTATTCCTAGGAATAAAGATGTTACTTGCAGAGAAACCTCGACTTGAAAACAAACAAACAATACTAGAAGAACATAGGTAGGAAGCTACCAAATAACACAAGGAGTGATCAAAGAGTACCATTATGCAACAGTGTTAGTACATTTATGTCTATCGCCTTTGTCAATCCGAGCCGTAGCAAGAAACAGAAGAAAACGAGTTGTTATATTAGTGATAGTTAGTAAAAAGGGCAAGGTGGTGTTATTGTAAATAAGGAAAACCTCCTTATAACTTTGTGCCTATAAATAGAGCCTTAGACTTAAGAATTAGGACTTTTGCTCATTTGGTGTTTTAGAGACCTCTAGATCTAGAGAGAGAATATAGAGAGAGAAAGTGATTCAAGGTTCTTGTACTTATCAAATCTTTCAATAGAATCACAATTATATTACGTCTCGTGTGTTCGGTCGCGTTCGTGTACGGATTCCGCACGTTATACGTTCGTTTCGCAATCGTTTCGGAGTCAAAACCGGTCCTACAAGTGGTATCAGAGCAGGAGCTCGATTGCACTGATCTATCACACGATTTCGCACAGGATTACATCGATTTCAGATCTGAATATCATCTATTTCTTCATCTTCTACTATTTTTCACGTTTTGAAGGTTTTTCGTCAAATTGAACGTGTTTTACCGGTCCGAATCTGCTGATTTTTTAGTATGTTGTGCGAAAATACTTGAATTACAATCCTACAAAATTTCAGATTCAAACTCCTAGCCGTTTAGGAGAAATCGAAAGTTTTAGGTCCGATTTTGCTGTTCGCTTAAAAGAACTTGTCTTGTTCGCTTGAAATCACACCGCTTGATCGCTTGAAATCTGTTTGACCGCTTGAAAACGTTTGATCGCTTGAAAACACACCACTTGTCCGCTTGAAATCTGTTTGACCGCTTGAAAACATTTGATCGCTTGAAATCACACCACTTGTCCGCTTGAAAGTTGTCTGCTCGCTTGAAAGTGCATTGAGTCATGTGAAGTATTAATTTGAGATTGTCGGCAAAGTGATAAAATTGGTTTGATCTAAAAATGAAGGTCTAATCAGATGTTGTTGATAATGTTGTCGGATTAGTGGGAGTGAAGGTCCAATCATAATGACTTGATAAACAAAAGTGTCGGCCACTAAAGTTTGAGGTCCTATTAGAATTGTGAAAGACTTTGAAGTTGTTGACTAGTTGTTTTAAATGTCCATGTGCATGAGATCAGTCTTATTAATGCAGCCCATGTGATTGGTTCAACATAGTGGCAGCTTTCATCATAGTGTCTCGGTTCAACAGAATTTATTCGGTAATATCAAGTGTTGTCGGCATTAAAGATTTCCTTGGTTTGATCGATCTCCGAGTTGATTTTGTTAGAAATACAAACATTGTTCTCGGCCCAAGATCGTTTATAGTCTCGGCCCAAATTACGATCAAGTCTTAAAGAAGCCCAACAGAAGTGAATTGTTTGTCTAAGTGTTTTCGACCCAATTTGAATTCATTTTGTCCCGATCAAGTCTAGTCATTCAGTGATTTCACTTCAACGACATTGAAACAAGTCCGAGAATCTTCGACAACGAGTTTTAGATTGATTTCATCAAACGAACACTTTTACGTATACAGTTCGTTTAAACTGATTGTTTGTTTGTTTGTATTCAAGGTGATTGAAGATGTCAAGCAGTAAGGTTGATCCTGATAGATATTGGAAAGCAGACTATGCAAGATGGGAAATTGGAAAATTAAACGAACCATTCAAAGAAGCCCAGAAAGCAAAAAGATGGAATGAAGAGTTGGAATGTTACATGGATCCACGGGGTAATCCAGTTGTTGACCCATCAAAAGTGGATTTCGAAGCTGTAACAAATTTGGTTCCAAGGCAGGCTACTTTCAACACAAGAAGGCTTTCTGATAAAAGTTACTTGCCGGATTTAATGAACAAGATAAAAGAAGTTTTTGAAGCAAGTCTACCAAAGGTAGTGGAAATGAAGAAAAGGAAAGAACAAGAACTGGAAAAGCTGATAGAGGAAGTAAAGAAAACGGCAGAGGAAACTAATGAAGAAGAACAGATGAAGATCAGAAAAAGACAGAAGAAGGAGGTGTGATAACAGAAAAAATTCAAACTGAATCTTCTGAATTGTTTGACAAAGACAAGAGCATTGAACAGTTTGATGATAAAAATGAAAACAAGTGCAGGAATTGCATAGAAATGTGCAAAGCCTGTACCGAAAAAGATGAAATCATAAAAACAAAAGACAATGATATAGTTAAACTTGAAAATGGTTTCATAACAAAATGTAAAGATATGATTGAAAAAGAAGAAATTTTGAAATTAAAAGTTGAAAATTTGACACAGAAATGTCAAGGTCTTGAAAAGGATAATGATGTTTATAGACAACTGTGTTCTACAAAATGTGTTGATTGTGTTGAAAAAGAATCTAAATTTCAAGATTTACAAAAACAGTATGATTATTTAAAGTGGTCGAGTCAGAGAGTACAAGAAGCTTATGATACTTTGAAGAGCCAAGTCAAAAGTTTTGATCAAAGATTGTCAGAAACTTTAGTCACTAAAGAAATGTATGAAAGAAAATTTAAGGAAAAGCAAATTGAATTGAACAAATGTGTTGATGAAATTGCTAGTCTTAAACAAGTCTTGGCTGAAAAAGAAAAGGTTGTTACAAAACTTCAAAGTTATCATAACTCTTCGTACATTCTCGAACGCATTTTCAACATCACACCAGATGACAAAGATACTGAAAATTGCAAAAAGGGTATTGGTTCAGAGTTTCATCAGGTACCACCACCATTGAGAAACAATTATACTTTTTATGATGAGGAAAAGGTGGCAAAGGGTTTGAACATAGCTGACCAGTTACCTGAAAGTATTGATGTGACTTACTCCAAATCTGATGATGCTAATGATTCAGAGGTGGTAAGTAAGATTGTTGAAAGTGTTTTGAAAGATGAGTCTACAAAAGGTAAGTCTGAATCACAGGATGAAGATGAAGGAAATCTTTATGATGGTTATTTGAATGATGATTCAAAAGGATTGGTTTATACCATGATCGGATCGGACAAACTATTCTTAGATGTTGTATTCCCGATTCAGAATGTGATTTCAGAGAAGGTCGATAAAGTTTTCAAAATGGTTGAGAT
The DNA here is from genome assembly GCA_030545235.1 of Helianthus tuberosus. Lineage (NCBI taxonomy): Eukaryota > Viridiplantae > Streptophyta > Magnoliopsida > Asterales > Asteraceae > Helianthus > Helianthus tuberosus. The sequence continues at coordinate 176,999,279 of CM060443.1, forward strand.
TGAGAAGTCTGAGATTCCAAAGTTTGCTGGTAAAGGTCATAAATCTTTTTATAACAAACCTGGTTTTAAGAAGAAAAACATGAAGACTGGTTTGGGTTATAAAAAAAAAAACGAAATTGGAATCAAAGTAAAAAACCAAATTTGCAACAAAAGATGAATTTTGTTCAAGGGAAAAGCTTGAAAGAAGAGGAAAAACTCAAATTTGGACAACAGTCTAATGAGGAGTTTGATGCTATGAAAAAGAAACAACAACAGGCCAAGGACGTTTCAAAGAAAGTGTGTTTTAAATGTGATCAGATTGGACATGTTGCACGAAAGTGTCCAAATCCAAAGCCTGTTGATGTTGAAAAACATAAATCTGAGGATGTGAAACCAAGGTCAACCAGATTTGATTCGAAACAAACTTGGAGGTACAATACAAACAAGTTTGCTTCAAATCAAAATTGGAAATTAAACCAGAACAGGTTCGATTCAAGACAGACCTGGAACTCTCACACACCCAGATTTAAAACAACACAATGTTGGAGAACATCTGTTGATATGACAAAACCTCAAGAGTTTTGGAAACCTAAAAATGTTGTTCAAGATCAAAAGGTTCAAAAAGAGACAAATTTTTACAAAAGAGGTACTCCGAAAGGTCAAATGTGGAGTGCTAAGAAACACGTAACGATGGTAAAAGATGAAAAAGTTAAAGTCAAAATTGAAAACGTTTTAAGTGACAAAGAGTTTCCGAAATTAAATGAACATTATTGTATTGAAATGCCTAAGGTCCAACAGACCTGGGCTAAATTGTTCAAATGATTGATGAAGTTTGAATGTGCAGGTGCTCAACGAAGCTGAAGATTGTGAGAATGGTAGTTGGAGCAACCTGGCACAGGAAGAGGTTGCAGGACCCTGATTTGGTTGAACAGGGAGTTTAGTTTGATTGTTTTCTGTACATAAATAAACAATATTTTCAAACCCTAAAAATTTGAAAAATTAAAAACCAAAAATATGTTTTTAGTTTGTTAAAATTTGAAAAACCAAAAATATGTTGTTTTTAATTTTGTTTGAATGTATGTTGATTGAATACACCGAAACCCTCACGGCTGAACAAACATGATTACTTTCACCAGATTGAAAAACGGTTTTCAAACTGTAAAAATCAATGTGTTGTAAATCATGGGGGTATGTTAGATTTTCTGCAAATCAGTACACTTTTAGCAGAAAATGGATGGCGAGACAAAGCTATCAGTATTGGTTGTCAAATTTTCTTTATATGATTTTGCATTTTAGGGGGAGTAATATTGTTAGAAAATACAAAAACATTTGAAAATTTGAAAAAGTCAAAAACATGATAAAATTCAAAAATTGAGTTTTTGTGTAAAAAGAGGAAATGATAGTACATCAGTAGACAGTTACAGTACGCTAAAGAATTGGAAAGTTTAAATGTGTTAAACGATCTCACCGTGGATGTGTCGGTAGGTTTTTATACACTTAGTAAACTTTTTCGGGATATAAACCTAAATTCAAACACTTGCTTATTTCGTGGGGAACACTACTTGGATATATAGGTAACCCCTGAAATCTCGTTTGAAAGGTTCCTTTTTTCTGATATACTAGGTCTTTATACTCAGTGATATCTGGGGTATTATTCCGGGACTTCTGCTGAATGGAAGTTCTGACCTAGTCCTCGAATAATACTTTTCTGCAAATGCTTGAAATACAGCATCACCCTCAGCATATATGATAAGACAATAAAATTGCTTAGCAATGCTGTTGTAAAAAAGATCCTCTAAAGGGGACACACCCAAGTTGAGTCATGATCTCTCTGCTGAACGGTAGTTCTGACCTGAGCTCTCATGATTCTTCATAATTTATTAACCCCTTACAGATATCATTTGTGTTATAATTACCTGTAAGACTGAATATTGGGATCTGGATACGGGAGTATATTCAAAAGGTGGGACACATGAATGAGTTTAAGTTCTTAAAATACCTAATTCGTATCCTGAATCAGTTGAAGTTTGTATGAAAATTTAAATGGATCAGTATATCGACAATCTAAGTGAATTGTTTAATTCTTAAAGTGAAATTAAGCTCAACGGTACTTGTGACTTGTCAAAGACTGATATGATCCTCTGACGCATACTCAAACAAAAATATTGTCTGTAAATATGTTTGTACATATTTCGTTATTGCTTTATATTTTCAGAAAATACAAAAAGATTTTGATTTCTGCTTTATTTTCGACAACCTATGTCTGAGTGCTGAGTTTCAAAATCTAAGTAAGCTGATTGTGTTTCTGAAAATAAAACAAGTTCATTAATTTGAAACTTGAATTAAAAATCAAAAATCAAAAACAGTTTGTGATATCTCCAAGGTCATTAATTTGGACTTGGATGATTAACTGTGGGGGATTTGGATGCTTATATTGTTATAGAGCTAGTTTCCGATATGATTCGATGAAACTGCCAAATTCATGAGAAGTGATTTTGAGGAGATTGAATTGTCAGATTACGATATCTGGAAGTTTAAAATGTTGTTACTTATAGTTGTATAAGTGATTGCAGGAAAAGTCCAGACTACGATCCCGGAAGCTGAGTCTAGGGGGAGTCTGAAGACGAGCTCAAAGCAAGGGGGAGCTTGTAATCGAAAAGCAAGGTGTCGATCCCAAAGCACGGAAGCTTGATGAAAGGGGGAGCCTGATGAAGAAAAGAGTTTACAGAAAAAAGAAGCTGAAGCTGAAGACAGATCCATCGGGATTTTGTTCAAGAAGACTAAAAGAGAAAAAGAAGATGCTACGAGTTTGACTCAATGATCGAGATTGACTGCGGCAATATCCAAGGGGGAGTCTGTTAGTACATTTATGTCTATCGCCTTTGTCAATCCGAGCCGTAGCAAGAAACAGAAGAAAACGAGTTGTTATATTAGTGATAGTTAGTAAAAAGGGCAAGGTGGTGTTATTGTAAATAAGGAAAACCTCCTTATAACCTTGTGCCTATAAATAGTGCCTTAGACTTAAGAATTAGGACTTTTGCTCATTTGGTGTTTTAGAGACCTCTAGATCTAGAGAGAGAATCTAGAGAGAGAAAGTGATTCAAGGTTCTTGTACTTATCAAATCTTTCAATAGAATCACAATTATATTACGTCTCGTGTGTTCGGTCGCGTTCGTGTACGGATTCCGCACGTTATACGTTCGTTTCGCAATCGTTTCGGAGTCAAAACCGGTCCTACAAACAAACATATGTAGAATAAAGAAAGCATGAAAACACATATAGGCGGCAATCGCATGCATGGTCTAAAAATCATTCATCATCGTATTCAGTAAATCTCACCAATAGCAAAGCTAAGGTTGGGTCTGAGGAGGGTAAGATGTAGACAGCCTAACCTCTACCTAGTAGGAATAGAGAGGCTGCTTACAGTGAGACCCCAGGCTCGATAGTAGTTTTGCATCAAGCCTTGGACACAAGGCACATAACACGCGGCAATTGAGACAAAGGCCGACTAGTTCATGTACCCCCTTCGTCTTTCGGCTATCAACACCACCACATAATGCATTATTAACCATCCCCTCTTTTAACGTTATTTTCACAAAATTAGTAAAATAACGTTAAATTTAGTGCACTTTCACTCTTGCCCCCCCCCCCCCCCCCCCCGAGCGCCCACACATATATACATTATATGCGCATACCGCAAACGGATGCATGGTCTAAAAATACGTACCCTAAATTTTTACCGGTTGGGTAATACTTAATCATGAATACTTGGCAAGTTGCCAAGTGCCAACAATGTTGTCGAAACAAAAACACATCTAACCGACCAAGATTCTAAGAAAAGTTCAACAAACATACACATCTGGCTTAATATATTTCTCAATACACAACCTTTTTACAACAAAATGCCTGTTTACATGTGATGATTCTAACTTCTGGTTCTCAGGTGAACCTCTCACATTAGCACAGCCTTAGCGTGAATAATAATCGTTAAATACATTGATACAACAAATTTTCTGAGATAATGGCCTGAACACGGGTTCTCTCTAGCTTTCAAGCTTGTTGTGGTGATTGTTTCAGCCCACAGGGGTAAAATGGTAAATTTCATCAAGTACGCCATACTGTCCTTGGATCTGAAAAGCACTTTTGGCAAACGAACAAGTTTTATTGGTTGATAATTCCACGGTTAATGTGGATGATAAGCTCATGCATGTCTTGACCCGTCATCATGCAATTGTGTGGTTCGCACACTCGGTTCCTCCTGTTAACCGGAAGGAAAAAATGTCACGTGTTTCGACACGTTTACTTGTATATTGATTTATTAACGTCATTTTTGTTCTAACGGGTCAAATGGGTTAACTTGAAAAAAACAGCAGGTTGATGGTGCCCAAATTGTATTTTTAATGCATATATTCTCTAGTGCAAGTGTATTGTACAGTTTGCCTTAACTTACGAGTGTACACAATGTCAAGTTCGCACGTTATAACCCTCATAAAAGAAATCCTGCATGTTGTAAAAACCAAAGGTCGCATGTTCAAAAAAAAGTCGCATGTTATAAAAATTTTTTCGCATGTTACAAAAAAAATAAAAAATCGCATGTTGTTCAAAAAAACCAAACTCGCATGTTATGAACCATTATTCGCTGAATCGCTGTTGATACTGCATCTCGTACGCATTGTACGTTAAGGCAATTTGTACAATAACCGCCCTCTAATTCTCTAAATCATTTTGTTCAAAGAATTAGAGTATTATTATAATATTATTCAAAAATATTATATTTAACAATTTACTCATTTTGTAACAAAATCTGGACAAGAGGTGTTTTGGGTCAACCCGACCCAACACAAAATTTTGCGTTTTAATCCAAACCCATTTTGACCCGTTACCCAACCCGTCTGTCTGGCCCATTTGTCCCCTCTAAATCCAATGCAATAACAAAGATTACAAGACACCAACCCGAATGCCATATGTGAAACCCGGTGTCCGAAAGAAGTCCATTTGTCCCTGCAAGCAAGAATTCTGGACTGCTATTATACCACAAGATAAACAAACTGTCACAAATAAAATAATATACCAGGCTCTGAAGGGTTTGAGGGGCCCCATAGTAGCTCTCGTGATTTGGTGCTATTGAATTCAACTGTCCCTATAGAGCAGATAAAAAGTTAAAACATAATATATAACAATATAAAGAATATGAATATCCGAGCTGAATCATGATTATGATATGTAATGATTTACCAGTCCCTGAATAGCTTGCGGATTTCCATAAAAATTCTCTCTTGAAGGTGCCATCAAGTTAAGCTGAACCTAGATGAACCACAATTCAATTATAGGAACTATAAAATCAAAAGATTTTATAAATACGATTTAACGATAAATGAATCCCTACCATTCCTTGCATACTTTGTTGCGAGCCAAAATAACCATCTAGAGTTACTGACCGTGAGCTCAACTTGTCCTGTAAAAGTCGATTTGTGTACTTTTATTAATTCAACAATATACATGAATATTGTACATGTTAGCAAATTAATTTATGGTAACAGACTAACAGTGACCCTAACTCCAGGTAAATAAATTAATTTGAACGGGTCAAAAGGATCAAGTAGGGTAGGTTAACCTCTTTCAGCCCAGTTTTTTTAATTTATAATATATTTTGTCTTAATATTTAATAATAATTAGATAAAATATATTGTTACATTATTAATCAAGTTTCTTTAAGATAAAGCCATTTTATAGGTTGTATACTCACTCTCAGCCTTCTCGACCCATTTCCTTTTCACTATAACTTTTTATTTATCAATTTGACCCGTTAAAGTTAAGACAATTTATGCTGAGAATAAAGCAATTTATGTATGAAGAAAGCAATGCAAGATTCAGATAGAAGCAAACCAGCTGCTGCAAGCTGTCTTGGGCTCCAACGGTCATAATATCCTGTTCTGGACTGATCTATAATATTTAAACAAGATTAGTAAATTAACATAAGATCAGAGGCAATGGCAGGACAGAAGAAAATAACGATAAAACTAAACATACCTTCTTTTTCTTCATAGGATTCTTTTTTTTATTCGTACGCATGTTTCTGCTTTGATTATCCTCTTCGATTCTTAAAACACCTGAAACAGTTGATGTTCCCGGTTCCAAAAGGTTCTTATTGGAGTTATTTACACACACACAATTTGCGAAAACTTCTTCAAGGGCACGAATTGCTAAACTGTAGCTCTCTTGAGACAATGATGCTTCTTCACCCAACTTAATTGCTTTTTGACATAAATCATTGTATCGTTGAACCCGATGTTGCACCAACTCACACCCATCAGAAATTAAACCCCGATCTTTTACGTCTTTTGTCCACCGTTTTAAAATATACTGAGACGGGATTACAGAAAGACCACAAAAGATTTGAAGAACAATCAATATGTGTCTACAGAGATAGCCCTTGAATTCAAACAACCGACACGTGCATGATACTTCAGAAGTTGATTCGTTATAATAAACGTTGGAATCCAACCGCTTTTCAAATTCAGAAACTCTGTAAGTAATCATCATATCCACGTGCGCCTCTTTTTTAGGCATACAAGCCGACGCACCCAAAACCTCACTTTGAAATTTCTTGAAAACCGCGTGTGTGTATATACCCGACACGTGTTTTTCAAACGGTGATGGTGATTTTAACGCAGGCGGTTTATTCCATGTATCCGAATCCCCTTTTGCTTCCTCTTCATACCGATCCTGAAGAATACTTTCATACTGTTTAACAAATTCTTGTACACTAGTTTTCTTATGTACGTATTTGTCGAAGAAACAGTTTACACTTTCGGATCGTTGAAGAGTCGACATCCCCGCCAAACAAACATCCTTCATGTAAACCGGGACCCACTGCCTACGCGTTTCATACAATGAATTCATCCAATCACCGTCTTTGAGCCCGAGCCTATCCACCATTTTAAACCATCTTTTATCAAATTGTTCATCGGTCCATGATCTATAAATGCACTTTTCAAACTTTTCCATGAAATTATCCTGCTTTAACGCTTCAGATATCCTGCCAACAATATTCCATAAACAAAAGCAATGCTTTGAAGACGGGAACACCTGCGAAACCGCAGATTCTAAATTCTCGTCTTTGTCGGTAATCACAACTTTCGGAGCTTGTGAACCCATTGCGGTTAACCATGTCTGCATAGCCCAAGAATACGTAGAAATACTCTCGTCAGAAAGCAAAGCACACCCAAGCAGCATGAACTGATAATGTTGATTGACTCCAACAAAAAGTGCAAGCGGCATTCTATATTTGTTTTTAATATAAGTCGTATCAAACGATACAACGTCACAAAAGTTGACATAATCGAATCTGGTTTTTGCATCAGCCCATATTATGTTTTTCAATCGTAGATCTTCACCTACGTCTATCGCATAAAAGAAATTTGGATTAACACTCTGCATCTGCGAGAAAAACTTGCATAAGATATTCACCTCCCCTGCTTCTAATGCCATGTTACGGGATTTATTAAACATATTATTCGAGTCGTTTTTCAACCCAACGACATTTTTATACTCTGCAAATTGTCTTGCCATTGCAGCGTACATTTTTCTTGTTTGTTCACTGACAGCTTGTGCAGGTAAAAGTTCATGATTATGATCCTTTTCGAATCTATGAATAATCCATTTTCCATCGGGTCGTCTTTTCACATGCATGCTTGCTTTACAATCTGTTTTTGAGCATGATCTTCTACCAGATGACGCGTTTTCCGGATCCTGACTGGTTCCTTGTCTGCTGCGCGGTCGGTTAAACGATTTATCGTGCTCACGTTTAGTACCGTATCTAGAACATGCAAATTTTGCATCGATGAATTCACGTGATGTTTTTGAACGACGACTGTTCTGGATTGCGGTACTGAACCCCATGGATCTTGCGTATTCTTGATAAAAGGAATACGCTTCCCCGTGTGATTCGAATTCCATACCAGATAAAGGCTCGAGATTCATATCTTCTTTAAAATCTACCATATCAACTGATGGAGAATTTACGATATCTCGACCCAAAACATCTTCGTTGTGAATTTTATCGCTATCTATCAAATTGCTTAATTCTTTTGCCTCTTCTTTCTCTTCCTTTTCATGGTCTCCAGAAGGGAGCCTAAGATCAATATCCATGACAAGAATTTAGGTTTTTCAGTATTTCTCCCACTTGTTACCTAGAAGAGACATTTAATATCAACAAACAAAAAACAATTTAAATATTTCATCAAAAAAGACTATTTATAAAATTCTGAAATACATGATCTAGTCTAGTAATGAATATAGATGATTGTTCTAGTAACATAGTACGTGATCCAAACGACATTTTAAGGAAACAAACGACAATCAGAATCAACGACACTTGGCATAAGGCAATACTGAGGAAAATTAGAGTACCTATTAAACAATTTAATGTGTTCCACATATTTTCTTCAGTAGTCATACATATAACCATAGTTGATTTTGAAGTAAAATTTCAATATATTGAACATCAAAAGCGAACTCTGCTTATAAAAGGTCAGATAATCTGCCCTTACATTTACAATCAGGACTTTTGAGTACGCTTAAAACCTAATTCCAGAAAAAAAATCGAAAATTACGTATAACTCATGACAATAGAACCTAATTCAACCAACACACTTACCAACTGTATGAACATTCAAAAACACAAGTTACAAAAAGGCTAATCCTTGACATGCAGCACAAATTTCAGCACGATCCTAACGAAATCCTCTATTGAACATCTAAAGCGATCTCTGCTTATAAAAATTCAGATCATCTGCTATTACATTTACAATCACAATCAGACCTTTGAATTACCCTTAAAACCTAATTCCAAAAGAAAACTTCTAAAATCGCTAAAAAACTCATGACAATAAAACCAAACTCAACCAACACACTAACTAAATGAAACAATCAATAAACACAAACGGTAAATTTTCCATGACCTGCGGCACCAATTTCAGCTCGATGCTAACGAAATCCTCTTGCGTCACGTAAACTCCAAATAAACCGAGTTCAACCAACACACTTGCTAACTATGTGAAACAATCAAAGAATATGAAACTATAAACTACAAAAACGGTTAAACCTTAACCTGTGGCACCAATTCCAACATGAACCTAACGAAAGTTCACGTAAACTCCAAATAAACCGAGTTCAACCAACACACTAGCTAACTATGTGAAACAATCAAAGAATATGAAACTATAAACTACAAAAACGGTTAAACCTTGACCTGTGGCACCAATTCCAACATGAACCTAACGAAAGTTCACGTAAACTCCAAATAAACCGAGTTCAACCAACACACTAGCTAACTATGTGAAACAATCAAAGAATATGAAACTATAAACTACAAAAACGGTTAAACCTCTGTGGCACCAATTCCATCATGAACCTAACGAAATGTTACGTAAACCCCAAATAAACCTAATTCAAAACAACACACTTACTAACTGTGTGAAACAATCAATAAACATGAAACTATAAACCACAAAAAAAAACCGTTAATCCTTGACCTGTGTCACCAATTCCATCACGATCCTAACGAAATGTGAAGCAAACGGCAAATAAACCTAATTCGAAACAACACACTTACTAACTGTGTGAAACAATCAAAGAATACGAAACTATAAACTACAAAAAAACGGTTAATCCTTCCTGTAGAACAAATTTCAGCAACAAACCTAACGTAATAATCCTCTTGTCAACTTACTAACTGTGCGAAACAAACAACATATATGAAACTATAAACTAAAAAAACGGTTAATCCATGACCTGTAGCACCAAATTCATCACGATCGTAACAAAATGGCTCTTGTGTCACGTAACCGCCACATAAACCGAGTTCAAATTGAACAAATTATCATAAACTGAAGCAGAATGAACATCAGAAACTACAATACACATCGTCTGTGTGTGTAGAGGATGAAGTTTGACGTGTGAGGGATGAAGAAAGGTGTGTGTGAGTGTACCTGATGTGAGAAATGAGAAATCAGTTGCGTTGTGATGAAGATCTGGTGATGTTCCACGCGAGGGGGTTGAGCGAGTGGATTGACGAACTTTTTGGCCCCAAATTGGATTTTGGGTGATTAGGGTTTGTAGCTTCACTCGCTTTACCTGATTTTTGTTGGATTCAACGGTGGCGCGTGACCCAGATAACATCCACCGGGGAAAACCCGTGATCATGACCCGCTAGCCAAGTTATATATTTGGTTTTGCTTCGGTTTTTTAAACTAAAACATTATGTTTTGTCTTTCATCCGGTTACTTGTGTTTTGTCTTTTATTCGGGTACAATTTTAGGGTGGACAGGGCGTCTGCGGTGTGGCTTAGCGGTGAGTGGTGACCCGAGACACACTGTTGACGGTGCCCCTTTGGGTTCGGTGAGCAAACCATTTCGGTGTGTAGTCACCGAGTGGATTTGAACGTTAACTAGTCGTTGCAAACTATCCGTCATTTATTAAGTTTTAAATAAAAAAAAAACAATTTTCTTAATTAAACAACACCGTTTCTCACTTCTTTCATCACAATTCAAACTTATATCAACCAAATCATTTCTTTCACAATCCAAAAATCTCACCCTATTTTTTAAAATGGCGAATGACATACCGTTGTTTATTCCATACAATATTAGTGAAGACGATGATTCTTCCTCGAGCGATAGTAGCTTAATTTTTTTTTCAAAAAATTCATCGAGTAAGCCGAACTAGAAGACACGGGCATATCTAGTAAAGATAAGTTGTCCATCGTTATCGAGAGAAAGGCCACAAAACCCTTATGCATGATTATTTTGTCGAGGAGCCCAAATTAATGATAAAGTTTTTCATCATAGGTTTCGTATGTCAAAATGGTTGTTTTTAAAAATTGTGAGCGACGTGCAAGCGAATAACACGTGGTTTCAAGTGGGCGTGGATGGGAGAATGAAGAAGAGTTTTACACCGTTGCAAAAAGTTACATCAGCAATTAAACAACTTGCAACTGACAACCCTCCAGACGAGAACGACGAGTATTTAAATATGGCCGAAAGGACTTCCATGAGTGTCTAGAATATATTTTTTTTCAAACTATATGTAATTTATACACTTTCGAGTTCTTACGTAGACCAACAAGCCATGACGTTGCGCTTTTGTACCAAGCTCATGAGGAGAAACATAACCTTCATGGGATGTTGGATAACCTTGATTGTACGCATTTTGTTTTGAGTATGTGTCCAACAGAGTTGCGGGGCCAATATATGAGCGGGGATCACAAGTACTCGACAATTATGCTATAAGCGGTGGTTTCTCAAGATTTGTGGATTTGGCATGCTTTTTGTGGTCCACCAGGTTCACAAAATGACATCAATGTGCTCCAACAACCTTCGTTATTTCTTCTTACTCAATGAAATGTAACTGCACCAAAATGCCCATTTTACATAAACAACCACTTATACAAGCATGGATACTATCATACCGGTGGAATCTACCCTACTTGGTCCGTGTTTGTGAAATCATTTACATATCCTCACATTCTAAATGAAAAGAAGTTCAAGAGGCAACACGAGGCGGCAAGAAAAAACGTGGAACAGGCTTTTGGTGTTTAAAGTCAAAGTGAGGTATACTTAATCGACTAGTGTGTGCTATGACTGTGAAAAAGATTAGGTACTGTCACGGCCCCCGACCCGGTTTAACCCGTTTCAGGAGCCGCGGGACAGAAATCCCGTGGTATTTATTTAATTGAGTTTAACAGCGGAAGTTTAACATCAGGATCGTTTAAAGCTAAATTTTCCCGATTTATTTTATTTCACAATTCGGGATAAAACCCCGATAATTTACAATATTATGTTTTTACTATGAAATCGTGATATTACAAAACTTATTTATTTATTTTATAATGAGCCACTATCTTAAGCTTGAAATGCTCCTCAACACTTTTCCTGAATTACAACAGATCACCTGAAACATGTTTGAAAAAGGTTTTGTCAGCGGAAAATACTAAGTGAATCATTCTATTTACTAAAATGACACATTTGTTATAATTTACAGTATTAAGAGCGATTACAATGTTTCTATTATCAAACCAACTACCCACGGTATTTGTCACTCGACCGAATCTGTGACTATGGTCATATCCCCCAATTGGCTTCCCCAATGGTGACGATTATCAAGTAATGTATACAAAACCCCACATACCGGCTGTAACTTGGTGATTACAAAGACTTAATCCCCGTAATTATAACTTTGAAAATAAACATGCTTTTGTAAATAGATTTGATAAAAAGAGAATGACTCACATTGCTGATTTAATACGGACAGAGTCTAGTCTATGAATTAGCCTGGTTAACCTAATTTAGATAACAATGCACACAAAACTGGGTTAGTAATCAATACAGCATTTACGATAACTCACGAGATCAACCATCACAACGAGTGACAAAGTGCTATGCTTAACATCTGTCGAATTAACTACTAATGACAAAGCATCACCCTAATGTGGGAAGCACTTAAACACCTGTTGAGTACATTGATCGATCGGAAAATGAATCGTAGCAGCGATCGTGCTAATACCCTGTTTTGTGGCAGAATTTCGAGACCCGGGGGTGTAATTTAGAGTATTCAGTGTATATCTCAGTGTATAGTGCGAATTTTTACGTCGTTTTTCTTCCAGAAATCAAGTCCCACTGTCCTCTATTTATAGGTAAAATTTGACCCTGAGGCGGCCCGCGTGAGAATTAAGCTAACCTGAGGCGGGCCGCGTGAGACCTATTTTTAGGCATAGGGTTGCCACGGTTGGGACTAGCCTTGCTGAGTTGACAGTTTTCGTAAATTCCTTTCTGCCAACGTTTTAAGTGGATAATCGTTAATAGGGTTTAACCCCCCCCTGAGTTTTAGGGGCCCTAATCCTGATTCTGAAAATTATGAAAATTTTAGGGTTTGTTCAGAATCACTTGGGTGTCTCAATTAGGGTTTCCTATTGGACAATTAAAATACTAAATAGTACTTTTTGATAAGAGTTGTTACATTCTCCCTACCTTAATAAAAATCTCGTCCTCGAGATTTACTGGAATAAGTGAGGATACTTTCGCTTCATTTCTGATTCTAATTCCCAAGTGTATTCAGGTCCTCTCCTTGAATCCCATTTTACTTTAACTAACACTAGTCGTTTGTGCTTGAGAAACTTCACTTTTCTGTCTTTTATCTGAAGAGGTTTCTCCACAAATTTTAACTTTTCGTTTACCTCTATGTCTTGAAGAGGTACTACCAGAGATTCATCTGCTAAACATTTCCTGAGATTGGATACATGAAATACATCATGTACTCCAGTTAATTCTTCTGGTAGTTGTAAACGATAAGCTACTGGTCCTATGCGTTGGATCACTGGAAATGGTCCTACGTATCTTGGACTTAGCTTTCCTTTCTTACCGAATCTAACAACTCCTTTCCAAGGAGAAACTTTCAACAGTACTCTATCTCCAACTTGGAATTCTAATGGCTTGCTTCTATTGCCTGCATAACTTTTCTGGCGATCCCTAGCCATCTTCAGTCTTTCTTTGATTTGGGTGATCTTATCAGTCGTTTCTTGCACTATTTCAGGACCTGATAATTGACTTTCTCCTATTTCTGCCCAACAAACTGGAGTTCTGCACTTTCTTCCATATAATGCTTCAAATGGAGCAGTATCAATGCTTGAGTGATAACTATTGTTATAGGAGAATTCAATTAATGGTAAATGATCATCCCAACTTCCACCAAAGTCTATTACACATCCTCGGAGCATGTCTTATAGAGTTTGGATTGTCCTTTCACTTTGTCCGTCTGTTTGGGGATGATATGCAGTGCTTAGGTTTAGTCGAGTTCCCATAGCTTGCTGGAAACTTTTCCAGAAATGGGAAGTAAAACGACTATCCCTATCCGAAACAATGGATAGTGGAACTCCATGTAAGGATACAACTTCATCTACATACAATTTAGCCAGTCTTTCCATGCTAAAGGTTTCTTTCATTGGTAAAAAGTGAGCTGATTTGGTTAATCGATCCACAATTACCCAAATCGCATCATTACCTTTTCTGGTTTTGGGTAACTTAGTAACAAAATCCATTGTTATAAGTTCCCATTTCCATACTGGCATTTCTAATTGTTGTAGTAGTCCTGAAGGTTTCTGATGTTCTGCCTTAACTTGTGAACAAGTAAGACATTTAGAAACATATCCAGCTATATCCTTTTTCATTCCTATCCACCAAAAGTTCTTTCTTAAATCTTGGTACATCTTATTGTTTCCTGGATGCATAGTGTACCTAGATTTATGAGCTTCTTCTAAAATCTTAGGTCTTAAGTCTCCCTGCTTAGGTACCCAAATTCTACTTTTATGGAATCTCCAAATTCCATCTACTCCTTGTTCTAATTCCTTGATTCGTCCTTTCATTCCTTCAGCATCATCCTTGATTGCTGTAGTTTGAACATTCTTCAATTGTTCCATTAAATCTATTTGTAGATTTAATCTGAGAGCACGAACCCGTCGTTGTTTCTCATAATACTTACGACTTAAGGCATCTGCAACTACATTTGCTTTTCCCTCGTGATATTGAATATCACAGTCGTAGTCACTTAAAATTTCCATCCATCTCCTTTGCCTCATGTTTAACTTTTTTTGCCCAAATATATATCTTAAACTCTTATGATCTGTATAGATAGTAAACTTACTTCCGTACAGATAATGTCTCCAAATCTTAAGGGCAAAAATTACGGCTCCTAATTCTAAATCATGAGTCGTATAGTTTTCTTCGTGCTTTTTCAATTGCCTTGATGCGTACGCAATTACCTTCTTGCGTTGCATAAGCACACATCCAAATCCTAATTTTGAAGCATCACAATATACTTCAAAATCTTCAGTTCCTTCTGGTAAGGCTAAGATTGGAGCATGGGTTAATTTCTGTTTCAAAATTCTAAAAGCTTCTTCTTGTTTGGGTCCCCATTCAAACTTAGTAGTTTTACAGGTTAGCTTAGTTAATGGTACAGCTATCTTGGAAAAATCCTTAATAAACCGTCTATAATACCCAGCTAAACCTATAAAACTTCTTATTTCCATTGCTGTTTGTGGAACCTTCCATTTGGTAATTGCTTCTATCTTAGCAGGATCTACATGAATACCTTCGTGATTCACCATGTGCCCTAAAAATTGCACTTCCTTTAGCCAAAATTCGCATTTCGAGAATTTGGCGTACAACTTTTCTTTTCTTAACAAAGTTAAGAGTGCATGCAAGTGCTGACAATGTTCGTCCTGACTTTTGGAATAAATAAGTATATCGTCTATGAAGACAATTACAAATTTATCCAAATACGGTTTACAGATCCTATTCATCATGTCCATAAATGCTGCAGGTGCATTTGTTAATCCGAAAGGCATGACTGTAAACTCGTAATGACCATACCTAGTTCTGAAAGCAGTTTTAGGTATGTCTTCTTCTTGTACCTTTAATTGATGATATCCGAAGCGTAAATCTATCTTAGAAAAATATCTAGCCCCCTGAAGTTGATCAAAAAGATCATCAATCCTAGGTAATGGGTATCGATTCTTAATTGTGACTTTATTCAATTCTCTATAATCAATACACATTCTCATTGAACCATCATTTTTCTTCACAAACAACACTGGCGCTCCCCAAGGGGATGAGCTAGGTTGTATGAATCCTTTACTTAGTAATTCATCTAATTGCTTTTTCAGTTCTAACATTTCTGTGGGTGCTAACCGATAAGGTGCCTTGGCTATCGGTGTAGTTCCTGGAATTAGATGAATCCTAAATTCTACTTCCCTATCTGGAGGTAATCCCGGTAAATCTTCTGGAAATACATCAGGATATTCTGAGACTACTGGTATTTCCTTAAGATCTTTACCCTTAGTGCTAATGATTACCGAAATCATATACACTATTCCTTGTTTTCGTTCATAATTAGCAACTTTCATTACTGATATGAACTTCATGGGCTTACGTGGTTTATCTCCTGTAATCCTAATCACTTCTCCGGTGGGTGATTGAATTTCTATGGAATTCTGATCACAAAGGATTCTAGCATGGTTGGCTACTAACCAATCCATTCCTAATACAACATCAAATTCAGCTAAATTCATCGGCAATAGTTTTGCAGAGAATTTATGTCCTAAAAGTTCTATGTTTCCTTCTTGCAAAACTTTATCTATTTTAACTGAATTTCCGTCTGCTGTTTCAACTGTAAAAATCTGCCTAATATTGGTTAAAGGTAAACTAAGAGCTTGGCAAAATGAAATATTTATAAAACTTTGGTTTGCACCAAAGTCAAATAATACTTTTGCGTACACGTTGTGAACTAAGAACGTACCCGCTATCACATCCGGAATGAGTTCTGCTTCTTGAGTGGTCAGCTGAAATGCCCTGGCATTCCTCTTTGTGGTTCCTTCGGTCGCCTTGGGTTTGTTATCTACTGGTTTGACCAATTTAGGACATTCTGTTTTATAATGCCCCGCTTCTCCACAGTTAAAACAGATTACGGTTTTCTTTTTGCAGTTTTCTTCACGATGTCCTACAGTTTTGCAAAAATTGCAAGTGATATCGCATCTTCCATAACGTTTCTTTTTGCATTTCCTGCAGAATGACGGAGCTGGAGATTGCCCTGCTCCTTTTCTCTTGAAGCTGTTATTATTACCCACACGAAATCCTTGGGTAATTTTCTGAGCTAGTTCCTTTTTCCTATCTTCATCTCTTGTGCGCACCAGTTCATCAGTTAGAGTATTGGCTAATTCTACCGCATCATCAATAGTGCGAGGTCTCGCAGCTTTAACAATATTGCGGATTTCGCTAATTAGCCCCCAAATATAGCGAGAAATGAGTACCGGTTCTGGCGAAGCTAGTGTTGGTACCACTCTAGCATATTCAAAGAATGTCGAGGTATAACCACGACAATCTACACCCATCATCCGATGATTTAGAAACTTATTCGTCATCTGTTCCTTTTCATACTCGGGACAGAATTTTCTTTCCACCAAACCCTTAAATTCTTCCCAAGTCATAGCATAAGCTATTACTCTTCCTTTTTATTGTAACACAGTGTTCCACCATTCGAGTGCTCCTTCTTTGAAGAGATTTGATGCGTACATGACCTGATCATCTTTACCACATTTACTTATTGCAATGACTGCTTCGGTTTTCTCTAACCAACGCAGTGATGCAGTTGCTCCTTCATTGCCTGCAAATTCAGTGGGTTTACAAGCAAGGAATTCTTTGAAAGTGCAACCAGGCATTGCAGTTTTCATTTTCTTGGGTAATGGAGCTTGATGTGGTTCCCTATTATGATTAACATGATTATTGCCTCCATTTACACTATTACTGAAGTTATCTTCAGTAATCTGTTTACTAGGGACAATTTGTTGCGGTTCGATTGGATTCTTTATAGCAGCGACGAATGCTGGAATAGCATTGGCTATCCCTTGAGCAACAATGTTTTCGATATCTTGCCGAGTCATATATTGATCTCTTGAATGTTGTTCAGACTGATTAACCTCATTTACTGGTTCATTATCAATGTTTGCCATCTGATAATATATATATAAATTTTATTAGTATCTGCTAAACAACAATTATATACAAACAATCAGAAAATTTTACAATACAGGTATAGTCAAAACAATCGATTTCTCGATTTCATTTTATATCTAGTATAGTATGCATCATTACTCGCCAATATCTTACAGAGTTTTATTCGTTATTTACAGACTAACTTTACTATTACTATAATACAACCATCGTTTTATCATCGTACTATCTCTCGTCACTTGCCGTTCTAAAAACGCATTTCCCTCTCATCGTACTTCCAGGCAATTTGTCCCCCTATTTCCCTGATTCTACTTCCCGCATCAAACAACTCTTCACCAAAGTGGCGAAGTTCAGCCATGTTTTCATTACTCATGGGTGGATTAGGTAGGGGTTCTGGATCGAATTGTGGAAGAAAGGAATAAGGATCGTTGACAATATTTTGGAATTGCCAATCGTTTGTCCACCATTCGTCCATTCCTATGGGTTGGGAGTGAACTATTGGGTCTGGAATTGCTGGTTCCCAATTCATAGGGAGTTGGTTTTCAAGAGGATAATTAAAAATATTAGTATTGACAGGCTGAATTGTCTCACAGCTTGCCAATAGGAAATCTATTTCATCTTGAAAGGTCCTTCCCTGGTTTTGATTGGAGCTCTCTCCGATGTCTATCTGAGTTGGTCTAGAGCCTTGCCCAACTTCCATTACTATTTCTTTAGTACCTTCCTCCATCTGTATTCCTATCTCCTTAACCTCCTCCTTGTTTTCAGTTTCCATTTCCTGTTGTTTAGAACTTTCTCCGGTTATAATTTCTTTTCCCTTTTTCAAAGGATTGTTTATTTTGGGAAGTTTTGTAGCTGGCTTTTTCTTACGTATACGACTTCCCCAAACATATTTCCTTCTTTTCTTGGGTTTTGGCTTTTTCAAGGGTGGAGCAGTGAATTCTACAGGTTGTTCTATATCCGGAAAGTATCCAGTAAATTCTTTGGAAACTTCGATATTCACCGGGTAAAGATTAAGGTTCTGAAAGGCTTCAGATATCCCACTCATGCTGATGTAGCATATATGCAAAATGCATAAAATACTAAGTTAAAATTCATAAATAACCTTTTAATTTATTACATACTGTGTACTAATTTATTACAAAGATAACTGAAAAACACACTTAGGTTTTGAAATTTTTATTTATTGCACATGGTTTCTAGATTGTAAGGGTAAGGTGCTAAAACTTTAAAATATTTAAAGATTTATATTTTCTGCTACTGTGGCTAGCATATATAAATTTGCCCATTTCTCATCTAGCTTATCTTCCGAAGGTGATTTATCAATTATTTCCAGAGTTTCCCGTTTAATCTTCTTTTCTCGGATTTTCTCTTTACTTTTCTTAATAATCATCTCCCTCCTTCTAGGAGAAAGTGATTCCTCGTATTGTGCCTTTCGCACAAATATTCCTTCTTCAGGAATTTCAGCCTGATTCGAGGATTTGGTTCGGGATGAACTTCCCTTCTCATTGGATGATCTATCTAATTTAAGATAGATGCTTGACAGCTTTTGCTTACCCATACTGTAACTAACAAATAATCAGTTAATAACACACATAATCACATAATAGTAATCAGGAAAATTAAGTATTTCTAAACACTTAATTAGCTTAACCCAGTGGCTCTGATACCACCTTTTTCTGTCACGGCCCCCGACCTGGTTTAACCCGTTTCAGGAGCCGCGGGACAGAAATCCCGTGGTATTTATTTAATTGAGTTTAACAGCGGAAGTTTAACATCAGGATCGTTTAAAGCTAAATTTTCCCGATTTATTTTATTTCACAATTCGGGATAAAACCCCGATAATTTACAATATTATGTTTTTACTATGAAATCGTGATATTACAAAACTTATTTATTTATTTTATAATGAGCCACTATCTTAAGCTTGAAATGCTCCTCAGCACTTTTCCTGAATTACAACAGATCACCTGAAACATGTTTGAAAAAGGTTTTGTCAGCGGAAAATACTGAGTGAATCATTCTATTTACTAAAATGACACATTTGTTATAATTTACAGTATTAAGAGCGATTACAATGTTTCTATTATCAAACCAACTACCCACGGTATTTGTCACTCGACCGAATCTGTGACTATGGTCATATCCCCCAATTGGCTGCCCCAATGGTGACGATTATCAAGTAATGTATACAAAACCCCACATACCGGCTGTAACTTGGTGATTACAAAGACTTAATCCCCGTAATTATAACTTTGAAAATAAACATGCTTTTGTAAATAGATTTGATAAAAAGAGAATGACTCACATTGCTGATTTAATACGGACAGAGTCTAGTCTATGAATTAGCCTGGTTAACCTAATTTAGATAACAATGCACACAAAACTGGGTTAGTAATCGATACAACATTTACGATAACTCACGAGATCAACCATCACAACGAGTGACAAAGTGCTATGCTTAACATCTGTCGAATTAACGACTAATGACAAAGCATCACCCTAATGTGGGAAGCACTTAAACACCTGTTGAGTACATTGATCGATCGGAAAATGAATCGTAGCAGCGATCGTGCTAATACCCTGTTTTGTGGCAGAATTTCGAGACCCGGGGGTGTAATTTAGAGTATTCAGTGTATATCTCAGTGTATAGTGCGAATTTTTACGTCGTTTTTCTTCCAGAAATCAAGTCCCACTGTCCTCTATTTATAGGTAAAATTTGACCCTGAGGCGGCCCGCGTGAGAATTAAGCTAACCTGAGGCGGGCCGCGTGAGACCTATTTTTAGGCATAGGGTTGCCACGGTTGGGACTAGCCTTGCTGAGTTGACAATTTTTGTAAATTCCTTTCTGCCAACGTTTTAAGTGGATAATCGTTAATAGGGTTTAACCCCCCCTGAGTTTTAGGGGCCCTAATCCTGATTCTGAAAATTATGAAAATTTTAGGGTTTGTTCAGAATCACTTGGGTGTCTCAATTAGGGTTTCCTATTGGACAATTAAAATACTAAATAGTACTTTTTGATAAGAGTTGTTACAGGTACGTCATATATACGCGCATTATTATACATAACATGATTCTAAATGACGATGGAAACGTGATAGCACTTGTACACATTCGAGATCCTCGAGTCGAGCCCGTTTTCGAAATTAATGTTTTTAACGAGCTCATTGATGAAGATACGCATTGGAGACTAAGATATGATCTCGTGGAGTATCTTGGGGACTAGATTTACCCTACCTTTTGGCATATTCTGATGACCATAGTTAAATTATTTTTAGTTTTAAAATGTCTTTTTTTTATTTTAAGTTAATGTATTGTCTTATTTTTATTTTAATGTGATTTTTTTTTTAATTTAATGTAATGTCTTTTTTAACTAAATGTAATTTAATTTTGTTTAAAATATGTTTTATTTATTAATGCATAATTTGTTGAAATTAAAAAAAAGAAGAAGAAATAGACTCTCCACGTGGGAAGCACCCCTAGTGTTTAAGTGCAAAATGAGGAGTGAAGAATGGAGTTAACATGGCATGAGCTGGTTGGCTGAGGTGGAAAAGTTACTACTCCCCACGTGGGGAGCACCTCTTCCACCTTTAGCTCAATCTTAATTAGTGTACTCAATCTAATAACAAATATTGCTTGTGTAGTGTATTTGTTTAAATCTGAAAACCAAAGTAAATCCCAATTCGGTTTTGGTCCAAAAAAATCGGAGAAAGCGAACCATATAAACAAAAGCTAGGCCAACGAACACCCCTAAAAGTATTGCAAACGAATTCTCGTTTTCTGCAACTGTTTTTAAATTCGGGTCAGGCTAACCCGTATATCTCACCCAGGAGTCCACAAATCATTTTTTCTTTCAAACCGGTTTCTATTCCGGTCAACAAAGTTCATAGCTGGTTTTGCCAAAATTGGTTACGATTTCTAAGGGAAATTCACCGATTGGTTCGAAACTAATTCGATTTCAGTTTTTGTTCAGGTAGAAACTTTATTCTGGTAGCAATAGAATATAATTAGCAACATAGTTACCACCGGTAGAGTTCCTGATGATGTTTTTTACACATGTAACTGATGCGTTTACACCTCAACTGCTATGCTTTTTCACAAAAGGCTGTGATGCTTCACCCTAAATTAGTGTAATAATTACATGGTCCGATACACACATAAATCACATGGTCCGATTTCATCTTTGATTCTACTTCGAATTCTCACATAGTAGAATATCTCATTCTTGGAAATAAGCTTTCTGTCTTATCCAATTATTATTTCGTGTAGTCATGAAATACTATAATCTAGAAGTGGGATTACACGATTTAGAAAACTATCTAGGTGATTAAAATTAAAAACCTACAACAAGTAGTTGACTTTCATATCTCAGATAACTAATTATTGGTTGAAACAGAACCTTACATACATCGAAATATCGAATTGTAAGACTGCTTATTACCACTTGATTATCCATTGCGCCCGTAACTGAAATGATAGAAAACCACTAAAAGGCTCATCCTCCTTGACCATCTTCGAACAAATGCTTGGATTTAAGGATGGATCAAATAATTTAGTCTCTTGAATTTGTGACACTTTTAAACTTTATCATGAATATCTTGGACACATATTAAATGTTAGCCAATGTAGGGTAATTCTCGAGTCCAAGCTCATAGATCGGGTGGGCCAATCTTGAGCTAGTGAGATGGTTAATGTGGCAACTAACTTGAGTTAATGGGATAGTATGTTAAAACAATTAGAGATAAATCAATTGTGTTGTAATTGATTTATAATACCTAGTTAGATAATTGTGACAATTATTTAATTTAATTTGGAATTGGTAATTGGATAAGACAGAAAGCTTATTTCCAAGAATGAGATATTCTACTATGTGAGAATTCGAAGTAGAATCAAAGATGAAATCGAACCATGTGATTTATGTGTGTGTGTGTATATATATATATATATGGTCGAGTTATTACACTAATTTAGGGTGAAGCATCACAACCTTTTGTGAAAAGGCATAGCAGTTGAGGTGTAAACGCATCAGTTACATATGTAAAAAACATCATCAGGAACTCTACCGGTGGTAACTATGTTGCTACTTATATTCTATTGCTACCAGAATAAAGTTTCAACCTATGGACATTATTCCCAAGTACGATGTATGTAAGGTTGAGTTTGGACCAATAAATGGTTATCGTGTTCGAGATACGAAATGTCGATTACATACTAAGTATTGTTTATTTGGATATGATAATATGAGCTTAACCCGAATAATAGGAGGTTTCACGATGGTTTGATATGAAGTTGTGGCGATTATACTATTTTATTCATTGCTATTTTAATCATTAAATCAAGAAATCTAGTTAGAACTCTCACACACATGAGCTTTGTATTGTTCTATGATTTATGAATATTTGTTTTAAATGTAGACATATGAATTTCACATGTATTGTTTGTTTGGAGCAATCAAAATAAACATTATCATGATGTTGTTTGAATATACCTTAATAATTTAGTGTTAGTTTATTGATAATGTTTATATTATAATAATTTAGCTTTAACGTCTTACAGATTATTAAAAAGAAAATGTAGAATAATAGAAATCCTTATAAGGCATTATGTATTTGTGATCAACCGTTTTATAAGAGTATAATGTATCAACGTATAGAACTTTTTGTATATTTTTGTCATTTGTTCATTCTTTTTGTAGTGTTGTGTAACTTGTACTATTATATAATAATCATCACTCACCACATTGGTGGAGTGCAAGAGTTAAACATTTATCACATGGTATCAAGCTATTGGTTGAGTCTCTCCAATCCCCATCTTCTCCTCTCCCACTTTCATTCTCTTTTCCCCTCCCTTCTCTTCGATCTCCCATGGCCTCATATTCTTCAATGGAAATTCCTCTCAACACCATATTCCACATGATTAATTTCAAATTAGACTCAACAACTATTTTTTGTGGAGACACCAATTGCTCCCATATTCTTTTGCCAAGATTTACTCCCACATGTTGATGTCTCTAAGATTCCACCTCAACAGTCAACAATTTGTCACCAAAGATGACAAAACTCTTAACAATCCTCTTTTTCTTGCATGGCTATCCATCGATCAATGAGCTATTATCATTCTTCAAGCCTCATTATCTGTTGAGGTCGTTTCCGTTATCAGTGGCGGAACTAGAACATTAACTCAGGGGTATCCTAAAAAATATTCACCGTGCAATCGTACAATATTAAAAAAACGACAGTAAACAAATAAAGTAAAACAAATATCTAATAGATTTGTCCTCTTCTTTTTTTCATAGCTTTAAATCGTTCCATCACATCGTCGTCTTTTACTTCACGTAAAAAATCCTTTTCAACCGCACAAACCATAGCATTGTTAAAAAATTCCGGGCCCATTTGTAACAACCCGCTTTTTGGGAAGTCAAAAGTACAAGTCAAAGTCAAAGGAAGAAAAGATTGCTAATTGAGATCTGTCACTCCTTGCTTAACTATTGATTGTACGTTAATGAATTGTAATCGAATCTTTTTATTTAACCGCTTTAGTTGTATTATGTGGAGTATCTATTAATAATCGAGGTTTAATCTCATGTTTAATCGATAATCGACTTATCGCTAATCGCATCGCTACTTAAATTATGTATTCTGGATATTGTTTTACGTGTGTGTGTAACACCCCAAAAACGGGTTTGGTAATCAAACTCCGTTAATACTAAAAGACGGGTAAAGTACCGTTAGTAGTAAAAATAACCAGGTAAATAATTGGATTTAAATAAGAAATCCTAAAAATTAAATACAAGCGAATCAAAGTTTTAAGAGTTTGAGTTTATAAGAGCCCGAGTTAACGGGACTTAAAATACAACGGGTTAGAACTCCCGAACCCATTAAATTAACTAGGAATAATTAACCTAGTTAATAATATGTGATTAAGTTATAAATAATGGATTATAACTTAAATAGATCGAAATCAAACCTTGAGGGACTAAAAGTGGACAATTAGAAACAAGTTTATAATTAAAACTTAAAAACACCAAAACACACACATATGTGTGTGTTTTGGTCGATGTTTACAGGAGAAAAAGGGGGGGTTCCCTTCCAAGAACCCTAACTCACAAAAATTGCCAAAATCAAAGAGAAATCAAGCCAAGAATTTGGGGCTTTTAATAAAATCGTGATCACCAAGCTTAGGGGATCACAAGGTATGTTGAATTTTGATGTTTATTGATATTTCGAATGTGTGATGAACATGAATGAACGAAATTCTTGCATGAATATTCAATGTTATAGTGATATTAGTATGGGTACAAGTCTAGGAACAAACCCTAGATGCAAACTTGTAGAATTGTGCCATAAACTAGTGATTTATCAAATAGCCAAGTATCAGCTAAGTGGGTTTTGTTGATTTGATGAAATTGATGTGTATAAACATCATATTAATTCATATGAATGAACTATTTGAACAAATTAGAGATTTTGTTAAGAGTTCATAAGTGATTAGAAGTGGGTTTTGACACAAGAGTTAAACCCATGGTTATGATGGTCAAAGTGTATATATGCATACAATGACTAAAATTACATGTTGATTTATGGTTACTTGAGGTATGAATTAGATAACATGTTTGTAGAAGTAGCATCTCAAGTGGTTGATAATGTGCCTAAATCGAGTCATGTGAACTTGTTAGTGCATTCATATTTGTAAATTGGTGGTTTGACTTTTAAAAGTCAAACCGACCTATGATAAGGTTCATTAAGAATAGTGGTAAAAGATTCATAAGGTGTGAAGGTCATGATCTTGAATGACTAATCTAACCACCTTGAAAATGATGATGATAGTTTGACGCGTAACAAGCTAGATGAAAGCTTGGAGGAGGGAGCGGGTCAAACGGGGCAAGTACGGAAAGAAAAGTGTGGCGTGGATGCGAGGTAAGTGTAAGTTACACATTTATGTAGAATACCCGTTTATTCGATACGTTGTAAACGTGATAACGATAATATTGGAAATATGGAAATTTGTCAAGTGTCGACTAATGTAAATCAAGGTTAAAAGGATACCCATGGCGTAAGCCGAAATGGGTTGAATTAGTAAGAAAAGAGTGTAAAAGAAAAAGGGGTATGGTTATAAAATCCGGGATGGGATGGATGTCTGAATTGGAAATCAAAAACGGTGTTTTTGATTAAATAGATAATGTTGGGCATATAGTCAAAACGGGTCGAATGGTGATGATAACACCATTTGACAATATCGACTAATGTGGTTGTCAAGTCTTATGTTAACAGGACCGATTAGCCAATCGGATAATTGCGTCACCATTGATGGTGTGATAATGAAAACGAGGTATAAATCGGGTCTACTTGTTGATCCGGGCCAGGTACGCATAATTATGTTGTAGTTAAAAGTGTTATTTTGGTCGAATAATTTGAGAGAGAGTCCTTCGTCATAAAAGGACTAAAATCGACCAAAACGCCCTTGTAGGCTAAATGGAACAAACGACCCTTAAAGGTTGTTTGGAAACGAGTTTTATGACTAGGTAAATACTTAGAATAAGTATAAAAGCTGAAAGAGGTATTGTATTAGCTAAATGGCACTATTTGAGTTTTTGCCGTAAAATAATGATTCGAGAGGTAAAATTTGGTTTATATTGATCACCACATTAAACCTACCTTAAATACAGTTGTGGTGGGATATTATAGGATAAGAAATGTGGTAATGGAATGCTAGAAGCAATCGAAAGCTATTTTAGGCTCGAAAGTGCTTAAATACCCTTAACGGGTCAAAATAAGCATACGAGCGAAAATGGGTTTAAATTGTGTAATAAACCTGTGATTAGAACCTAATATGGTATATAACATTTATTTGAAGAAGTGTAGGTGATGTAGGAATCAAACAAATATGTTTGTTTGATAAAATGCATAAACGGGTAAAATTTGATAAAAAGGTAACGAGTCGAAGGCTTGAAAGTCTCAAAATTTATTTATGTTGGATGTTGGATTTTAACTTCATAAGATGGAGAATTAAATTACGGACGCGTAGGAAAAAGAATCGGGTAAAACGGATCAATAACGAAGAAGTTATGGCCGTTTCCGTGAAATCGGGTTGAGCTGGGAATGCACAGCAACAGCTGAAGGCAACAGTCTGTGAAAACAAGGGCTAGGCGTGACGCCTAGGCCCTTGGCGTCACGCGACGCCCCTAACTTCGGAAAATTTTTAAATTTTGTCATTTTAACCCCTGTATTTGTTTGAACTTAATATTTGACTATCAAAACTAACTTTTAAGTTGGTTTTGATCATAGGTGATCACCAAGAGTGCCCGGATGAAGATCAAGCTCGATGAGGAACTGAACACGACAAAATTAAACACTCGAGATTAAAGCTTCCGCACGGCGTTACGCCATAAATTTTAAACGACGAACTTGTTTATATTATGTTGAAAACTTTTAAGTTGTAAAAGTTTTAGATTGCTCGTTTTTTTTAGGATACTTAATTGTAATTACAAGTTTATTTTCGTTATTTATACGAAAATCTTTAAAATAATAACAAGGGTGTTACAGTGTGTGCTACTATGTGTTACTTATGCATGTTATGTTTATGTTGAGGTGGTTAATCGCAATCGCAATCGCCATCTAATCGCAAACGCTAAACGCGAGTTATTTATAGTGGTTGTATGTTAGATATAGTAGTTAGGTTATTTGTGTAACTAATGGGTAATACTATCGCATCGCTCGCTCGAATCACATCGCTACGCTTAACACGCGAATCGAAACGACAAAACTTAACACGCCGAACACCTGAATCGAATGGCCAACCGATCGAGTGGCCATCCGATCGAACCGCCATCCGATCGGTGGCCAATCCGACACCTGTGCACTTTCCTCTTTGGAAACCCTATAAATACCCTCCTGTCACATAACTTGTGATGTGGCAGCTCCTTCATTCGACCAGCCGCACTCAAGCCCTCTTTTCTCTCGATTTCTCGCGATTCTTGTAAGTTTTCAACTCAAATCTTGTACTTCTATAATCTACACGCACTTCTTCATCATTTTCACCTTTGAATCTTAACTTTTGTTGGGATTGAACCCTACCAGAGGAACAGATAATGAAAGCCAAAACCGGTTCACAACAGTGGATTCACAATAAGCAGACGTTTACTCTAAGCTCTCCCCTTGACAGTGGTTACCTATCTGCTGATACACTCTAAGTACTGCTCAGAAGAACAACTGATGAACCAAACACTGATGAAACAACTAAAGACTGCTAAAAGGCAAACACTGAGCTCTATCTACTGATGTCTCTTAAGTACTACTGAAGACCCAAGCACTGCTTATTCAAAGACTGATCACCTTTTGAAGAAAGCACTGATGTTCAAACAATCAGTGCTTAGGCTACAACAGTGGAACGTGAACAGTGTTTGACTTGTTTTGTATTGTATTTTATTATCAATCAATTGTTAGACGTCAATAGTTTTGTATAGACCAGTGTTTATAGGTTGTTAGGCTGTTAGATGTCACTATCATGGTGACGTCAGCTGAGGTACATCAGTGGTTTGGTTTGCCTATAAATATGACAGTACTCTGTACTGTTATATTTGATCGTTTTGAGTGAGTTCTTCTCCTCAATTCAATCCTTTCATCTTGTGCAACCAACTCTGGAGTATCAGGCTGAGGGGGAGTTTAGTCTGTAAGCTTGCATTGTAACCTTTTACTTTTAATGTAATTTTTCGACTCTATGAAAAAGCAATTGTTTATTAAACTATATTCTCGTTTGATTGTGTTTACAAAGTTTGTTATTCATTTCCGCTGCACTTAAAACTGCTCATATCTATTTGATTTGTTCAAATCTCATAAACAAGCACAATCAGTAGATCCTCAGATCCTAACAATTGGTATCAGAGCTTGGACAGTCAAATTCGATCTAACAATCAATTTGACATAACAGTTCGGCTCAAAATTCATTGATACTAAGGATGGTTGTATTCAGTTGAAAAACAGAGTAACGAGTAAATCATGATCAAAATGGTTATTCAGAAACTCTGTAAATCAACCAAGATGTCATATGACACACAAATCTCACACAACAAGTGATATCATGCATAAGTCACTCATAGTTTTCAGATCTGAAAACATATCTGTTAAACTGTGGGATTATTTCATATTTTCAAAATTGATTTCAATTGCTGTTATGAAAATTGTGATGTCACCTTATTAAAATGCTAAAGTATGAACCTCAGATTAACAAAAACCTATGTTCATAAAACATTGGTGATTTTGGTAACATAAAAAGAGGGAAATTAAAACTTTAGTCATTCAGATCTTATGTGTTGAAAACAGGTTGAGTTCCTCAAAAGGATAAAATCAACTATGTTAAAATACATTAAGAAAATTCACAAAAACTCAGAAGTGTGTTTATCTCAAAACTTTTAAAGTCAAAAGAAAAGAGTATAAACATAAAACACTCATGAGTCAAAGTTTAGGGTAATAATGGTTATTAAGCAACTATGTGCATTCATCTGTTCAGAAAAAGGTTTTGATTCCCGTGAATGAACTCCAAAGAGGACTAGACAAATGTTCAAAAATTTTTCCATGTGTCCTCATGATGGCAATCAACTGACAAAGAAAATGGTACCAAACAGTGGTCAAAATGTATTCAGAATGTTCTACCAACTGCTGTCAAACCACTGACCATTTTTCATAAACTTGAGAATGTTATGATTACGTTTTCTTTTGAAAATATACCAGATTTTTTTTTGATACTGTTCTCAGAAAATCCTTTAATTTTTTTTTTATAAATAAAGGATTTTCTCGAATAACCAGGATATATTGTTCATTTTTTTTGGAATAATATATTTTGAACTCTTGCTTGTTTTTTTGTCGGCAATAGTTTCAGTTCCTGTCAGGATATAGTACCGTATTTTTGTTGGTATTATTGTCCTCATAAATGGGTCAGAAGGAAATGGTTCATATGTCGAGATCATATCTTACTCAGGTTTGTTTTTTAAAACATTTATCAAAGGTTGATTGCCAAACTGTATTTAAATTACTGGGGTACTCATGTTTTAATTGGATATTAAACAAAAATAAGGTGCCTTAGTAAAAAGTTCTCATCATCTGGGGTACTAAACCACTGTCCTTCAAAATTGACATGTGGCAAAACCTTAAATGAAGATTCTCAAAACAGTTGCTGAAATATTTGTCCTTCAAATTTGTACCATTTACCCTAATCACTGTTTTGTTCAAACATCTGATCACTAAATACTATCCACTGCTGAAAGTCAATCACTGATTCTTCATTTTGCTAAGACAAGCACTGATGCTCAAAATCAGTGTCTTATCCACTGATATGCTATCCACTGATAGTAAAAATCTTCCACTGTTTTCACTTTACTACCGTTGTAACTACTGATGCTTGATACATCAGTGGCTCCTAAAACAACTGTTCTCCACCCTTCATCCATTTCATCAGTGTTTCACACGTGGTCAGTTTTTAGCCTTCAGATCATAATAACCGCTGCCACAATCAGCGATCATTTTTTTCCCAAAAATAAAACCCTGATCAAAACCCCAAACAGGGTTTTACACTGTCGAATTGAATTCCAAAGTTCTCTTCACAAAGCAGTTTTCAACTTTTCTTTCCAAATTCACTCTTCGATTCTTCTTCATCAAAATGACGAAGTCAAAATCAAAATCAAAATCTACACCAAAATCACAATCATCTTCAAAAGAGGTCGCTCAAACGGCCGAAGAATCCATCGAGATACCATACAAATCTCCTCATAATTATCTGGGTTTGCTCACAAAACCTACCGATAATCATACCTTCGACTCCATCATTGATATACTTTCTGCATCAAAGTACAAAACTTTGTTGACCGCAGATGCTCCCATTTATCTACAAACCCAGAGAGAGTTCTGGAAAAAGGCGACGCTTGAAAAACAAGAAGATAAAGTCATTGCCATCAACTCCTCGATACAGGGTAAAGTGATTCAAATCACTCCGCAAACAATCTCAGAAGTCTTCAAACTCGATGATCAGAATGGTAAAACTTCCTTTGACAAACACGAGTTAAAAGCCGATTTTCTGAAAAGGGGATATGCAGAACAATCAAAGGTAGATACCTTACAAAAAGGTTATTTTCCATCTGCACCCAGATTTTTATTCCACACACTTTTAAGTTGTGTTTCAAATAAAACAACAACGTTTAACGAAATACCATTGAAGATTCAATGCCTGGGATATGCTATTTTAAACAATAAAGATTACAACTATTCCCAGGAGATCTTCAATGACATGGTAAAGAATGTTGATAGCAAATCATTTCTTCTTTTTCCAAGATTTCTGAGCTATTACTTTAAACAAAAATTTGAAAAAGAGGATGAAAATTTGCCCAAACAAGGTGTCCATTTTCAAATAAAAGGCTTAACAAAATAAACATTTTCAAGAATGATGACACCAATAAAAACAAAAGCAGAGGTGTCTGAGCAGATTTCAGCAGTTACCACTGCTCCTCAGACATCTGCTACTGAGCCCACTGCTCCAGGTGATCAGAGCAGCACTACCACTGCTTTGAAACCCACACCTGACATTACCAAAAAGACCAAAAGAAAAACATCCAGAAAACCCACCAAACCCAAAACAAAGGCAACTCTGGAAGATGAGATCCCAGAGCAACTGCCAGTGACAAAACACATGTCACCACAAACCACTGCTGCTACTTCCTCACAGCAGTTGGAAGAAAGATCTCAACCATTGCCCAAAACTCCTCCTGCATCCTCACAAAAGGATCAGGTTGTAATCACAGGGACACCAAATTATGAAGCTCTGGATCCACTCGGTTTCATCTTCCACAGTCCTGATCCCAAGGACATGTCTCTTTCAACTCCCATACCCTCACCAATCATACTACCACAATCAATAATACCCCTGTTGCATGCAGTTGATATTGCACAGACACAAACCAGTTCCTCTCTATCACCTATCACTGAGAGTATAACCCCACAAATGACTGGGTCTGATGCTTATACCTTTGCTATCCCAGCAACAGTTGAGGAGGTTACACTGCAAGAGTTACAAGTAACTCTTGTCAGTAGTTCAAGTGGAGCATCAACTACAACTTATGGATCAACAGATCTTCAGTTGGACAGTTGTTTCATTAATAAGACTCCCTTGAAGGCAATTTCTTCTATAGCACCTTCGATAACCACCAGTGAGTTTGTTTTAACCACTGGTACCATAAAAGGATTATCAAGTGCTGAAGAAAGAAGTCCCCAGTACCAAGAACAAGGGGCATCAATGGGTGATTTTTGGGACTCAATCCCTAAGACACACATTGATACAACCACTACTGGTGGGGATTCAGATGATCCTACTAATGTAGGTGATGATTCAAAATATCAGAAATTGACGGAAAGAGTTGAAAAACTTGAAGATTCAGTTACTGAAATTAAAGATATGGTGCAAGAGATTTTAAAAGCTCAAAAAGCACAAGCCACTGCTGTTCCTGCTCAAGCACCTGCACAACATGCATTTGCTGAAAATGAGCTTTGGAATATTTTTAAACCCATGCTTGAAAAACAGCAACATATGGCTGATCAAAAGCATGCTATTCATGTACAAATGCTGACCAACATGGTGGAATCAAGGTTTAAAGACACTCAGGCAGATATCAAGGCTATAAAAGCTAGTATTCAAAGTGCCTCTGGCAAAGCTCCTTCTTCCCTATCATTTCTTGATAACCCCCCTTCAGACAATGCCAAAAAGGGGGAGAATATCAAGCTGTTGAGAAAAATGAATAAGATGGGAATAGAACATGGCCTTTATATTGAGCCTGAAAAAGAAGAAGAAAAAGAAAAGCAGGTCTCAAAACCTGTTGCCATCTCTTCAACATACACAACTACAACCATTGCTCCATCAA
Organism: Helianthus tuberosus; assembly: GCA_030545235.1. Classification (NCBI taxonomy): domain Eukaryota; kingdom Viridiplantae; phylum Streptophyta; class Magnoliopsida; order Asterales; family Asteraceae; genus Helianthus; species Helianthus tuberosus. The sequence continues at coordinate 177,031,715 of CM060443.1, forward strand.
TAACAACCAAGACACCACCCAAAACACACACCACTACATGTAGGTCCCGTTTTTCTTGTGAGGATCGATAACGAAAACCTATTCCCTGTTTATAACAAACACGGTAACGGGTGCGGAATCCCCGAGATGGTGCAAACCAAACACAGATAGTAAATAACACGGATTAACCAATGAAACACACTCTATTGATTAAACGGGATGAGAACCGATCACAAACTGATACAAACACAGTTTTGACATAATTTTGACAGAGTTTCTTTAAGGGTATGCTCTCATCTCTGTGTCAAACAGAAACAGAGATGGGTATTTATACTAGACACAAGACTGACGAAACACATAAAGGCACAGCGAAACACTAAAGTCGACGAAACAAGTGTGTTTTGTCGACATACATTCTGCAATCATTCTTGTTTCGTCGTTTGTAAAATAAGCCCAAGACAAGACAAAGCCCACTTCAAGTATTTGCGGCCCATGTTGAAGGTTACGGCCCGGTTCAATTCTGTTGTAATCTTTCACCAATTTCCCATATGAGACAAAAGTTGACATCATCATGACATCACTAAGGTGATGTCATGGTGATGTGTTTGCGGGAATGGCTTGCGGCGCTCCGTGCCTCGCGTGTCGAACTCTGGAGCGCACGACGGAGGAATGTCGTGTCGTCTGGCTTGAGCCGGAGCTAACCGAGTCGACCCGAACCGAATCGAACCGAGTCGAGTCGCGTCCACATAAAGTGTACCAACAAACTCCCCCTTGGACGCTACTCGTGAGGTTCGTCTTCAGTGATGGTTCGTCTTCTGTGTCTTTCATGTCGGAGGATCTTCAAAGTCTTCACGCGTTGTAAGTAGAAAGTGTATCAACAAACTCCCTTTTCATTTAGGTAGTGTGTTAACAAACTCCCCCTTAGAATGAACTCTCCATTGAGTCATGCTCGTGAATCATTTGATCTTCAATTCTTTAGATCCTTGTGGTGTTGATGAGGGGTTAGCGGCAACTCGGTCATTTTATCCTTTGAGTGCCTCCACTTCGTGTCTTCATTCCAAAGCTTGTCATCGAACATGTTCTCCTCGCCTTTAGCATCTGCACATGCAAGAAAGCTAAACGCATAATGAGAACAACCGCTTGGAATATAGTTAACATTTAAACAAATGACACATATGAGATCAAATCTCAATCAAGTACTAACCGACAACAGTTTGAAAGTTTAGAAAATGATCAATTTTAATCCTTTAACTTTCAAAACTTGTTAACTTCGACTGTTTATAAAGATGCAATTGTTTTCCGGTTTACGATCAGGATTTTGGGTAGGATAGACTCGAGTTCCAACATCGGTCAATCAAAAATAAACTAGAAGCAAAATCTTTTTGGATTTTATAAAGTTTATATTAAAACACACCTAAAATCTTTTTGGAATTTTGAATTTTTCAAATGTAAAGACGGAAAGCAATAAATAAATATATACAGAGATGCAGAAACTGAAAGCAGTAAATAAATATTTACAGACATTCTTTTTGCGAGTTTCGAGGGTAAGAGAATCATATCAGTGTACGGTCACGCCAAAACGCTCTTTTTGTTCAATTAGTTAACATTTAGATAAGCATCCTATAACAATTATCGGTATTGTTGTCCACATAAGCTCAACTTATCAGATGTAATCATGGCGAGGGGATACGTTAAGGTATGATTTATACTTACCGACCGGTGTTCATCCACACACGACACATTCCCATATCAAGGTATGCACGAGAGTTCATCTTACCGGTGAGTATACTGTTTATCATCCGTTTGACCGTATAAAAGACGTGAGAAACTCACTTATTTTGTTTGAAAACAAGCCCTATGTGATAGAATCACTTATTGATGAGGAACTTGATTTTCAGATGCATGAGGGCACAGGAGCAAGTCCGTGAACAGGTCAGTACTTTCGTACAGCAGAGAGACGAACTTGACTCCCGTAAAGAATTTGTGATAAATTATCACTTATTTTGTTTGGACATGTGATTGTTGATCACTTATTGAGGTCGAATGCAAAATGTACACGTATGTATAGTATCATGGAAGATCTTAGACTTCGTCTCCGTTATTTTTACGGTTTGATACAACCATGATACCCAGATGATAAGACAGCATAAAGACCGAATATCTCAGAACCTCGGCAATCTCTCAAACGAAATTTCGGTACTAAGACCATATGCCAATGTGCGGTTCCCACCTGGTCTTCAGTCGATTTAAGTTTATATCACCCTGCACACTTTAAAATGATTGTGAGCCTACCGATACATCTTATATAGAGCTGCTTATCGCTTTTCATTTTGCATTTCAGTTTAAAGAGGTTTCGACAGACCACTGATCTACTATCATTTTCTCTTTTTCTCGCCAGAAAACTCATTTTTGTTTTTCTATTGTTTTTGCGCTTTTGAAATTTTTCGATGTTTTTGAATTTTCAAATTTTGGATTTACTCCCCCTAAAATCAACAAACTATGATAAATTTAAAAGACACAAAGGTATTTACAAAAACGATTTCCCGATGTTGGTTTAACTCATGGTTTTACCTTAATGCCGTTTACCAAAATTAATTTAATCAGAAATGATTTATCGAATTTTGGAAAAATCAGTTGGCACGTCGGTAAGCGGTGCGGACCATGACAACATTGACGAGTTTCATATTAAAAACAATCACGTGTGAGGTGATATTCGAGTTCAACGTGTCAGGCCAAAGAGTGCTATAAGAGTATAACAATTTATAAAGCAGCTTAAATATCGACAAGTATAGGAGAGATTAGAAATTTAAAACCGTATCCTGCAACTGCTTCGTGCATTGCAAGGAATCTGAGTGCTCTCCTAAACTCAATATCCACCCGGTGTGGATTTCAAAGTCGATTTTGTAGCTACTGAGAAATCTCTTCACAGCAACAAGATCATAAACCTTTGGTTCCGGCTGGTCTTCCATATTGCACCAGCGAAGGTCTTTATCTTTCTCTTGAGAAGTAGTGTGCGGTTGTTCAATCCACGCCAAGGCATCCGCACACCCGGTTGGTTTGTTCAACAAACACATTTTCTTCAATCACACCACGAAGAAATGTACACTGTACGTTCATTTTGTTGAGTTTTGAACTTCAGACGTGCTGCAGGTGCGTACATTTTGATTGAATCTATCCTGGGGACCCGATCAAAGCCTTGAACAATCAAACTCTTGGAATGATTTTCATTTTGTCGAAGCTTTTCAAATTCTTTCGACAGACAATTCTGTCTTCTCTTCTTTTTCTCTCCATCAAAGGCAACAATTTCTTCTGTCGCCTATCTTGTGCAAGGACATTCCACTATCAATAATCCTATGACTATCGAAAGTTCCTCCTGGAACATCCTGCACACTCACTCAGAGATTAGATGGAGAGGGGGACCCAAGCCTTAACAGACTTGGGTCGTCCTTCATCATCGAGGATTGTGACTTCGATTTCCTGATGATTCGGAATGGAGTGAGCTTCCCCTGAAACAGTTACCGATTTTGGTTTCCAAATCTGTTTTTGTTTTTCATTTTTAATTTCTAACTTAACAGACTTTGTTTGGACAACCTCCGGTTTTAACGCCTTTTCAATCACCTTCACATTTTTACGTCGTTGTTTTGTTTCCTGTTCTTTAACAGTGCGTTTATCATGTTTTGGTGAAACAGGACGACGTTGTGGGTGAACCTTTTCAGGTGGTGCTCTTTCCACAAAATTTTCTTTTGGAGTGTTTGAGCAGTTCTTAATGATATGCCCAAACTCCCCACATTTAAAACACGTTCTCCTTTCCACAAACTTAGGAGAATTTGATCGGCCAACAGATGTCGAACCAGTAGAACCTGAGGTACTTGCTCTTTCATCACACCCATTTGTGTGTTGAGTGTAATTGTTTTGGCTATCACGTTTTAAAATTTTGACTTGTTGTACAAAATCTGTGTTTGACTTGTTTTCAAAAGTCTCAATTTTATCCGTACCCTTCGATTCCACAAATTTGACATTCCTGTTTTTCTTTTGATAACGAGCTCCTTTTGTTTCAAATTTAGATTGAGAAACATTAGGCTTTTGAGCTCTCTTTTCTGTTTGTTTACCTTTAGCAGCAATAGGTTGTTGCTTTGTTGGTGATTTTTGATTTTCAAATTGTTTCTTGATTTTAGCTTTTGGAATTTGGTCACATTGAGTTACAGTAACTCCTGGAATTGTCTTTCCCAAAAACTTGTTTGTATTATTTTCAAAAACTTGATCAATCGAAGATGGATTGACATTCTTAATTGGGAAATCGTGATCTGAATAGATTTTAGAATCACCAACCAAAGTGTACAACACGTTATTACTCTTAACGGTAGACACAGATTCTGTTACTTCCTTGACAGGATTAATCACTTGTTTGGCAACTTGTTGCACAACAGGAATAGGAGGATCACAAAGAATATGATTCTCAATTGGAATTTTTATTCCCTTCTTCTCATCAAGTGATTCATCCTGGTCATTCACATCTGATTCATCATTCGACGAATCATAGTCCTCAATGATTGGAGGACTTTGATTTGAAGCACATGATGACTTTTCCTTTCTATCAGATGAGCCCTCCGATGAATTGTCCGGTTTGAACCCTAGGCCAGTAGTAACTTCCTCATAATCAAGAGGCACACTGGGTTCAAAACGAGGCATATCCTCTTCATCGGGCGACTTGGTATAGTCGTGTCTCAAAGGGGGTGGACACTTCCTATAACCAACGCCTTTCACAGTCCCTTTAAGCTGTTGAACATCTATGATGTGATCGAGCACATATCGGGAGTTAGAATAACTATCCAATTTGAGCTTGATCGCTTCATATTCACACTTGGCCACGGCTAGCTCTTTCTTGGTTTCCTCAATGATATTAATGTAGTTATTAATACCAATTTGTTTGTTGAAAACAGTTTTTGTTAATTCGGAAACACTTTTCTTTTGGGTTTCAATTACTGTTTTAAACTCCTTTTCATTTCGAGCTAAGGCCATGTTTGCCTCTTTGCACTTTGACAGTTCAACAACTAAACTCTGATTGTGACTATGAATCGTATCACATTCAAGTTTCACTCTATCACATTCATGTATCATATTAGCACAATCACTACATATGCTAGGAGTTTCAGAACTTACCTGACTCGAAGAGGCTGTGACATTAGCCATGAGGGCAGTCTAAGAAGAGAAAGATCCATCTTCAGAATTATAATCTCCTGCATTCGAGCTTTCTTCATCTGAACTCCCACTAAAACCCGAGCTATCATCACTTTCAGAAAACTCTTCCTTGTGAACATGCTTGATGTGATTGATGATTTTTGCATAGCATGCAGTTCCACCTCCTTGATCATTATCTCCCAATTGTACAGACCAATCGCATCCTTCATCAGCTTGAACGGTCAATGCTCGATTTGTGTTTGAAGGTCCAGACTGGTTCTGGTTGGTGGTGTTGTTCACAGCTACTATCCCTTTTCCACGGTTATCTTGATTGGCATTGGAAGTACTTGTCTGATTTCTGAATGGATTCTGGTTGCCTTGTCTGCTTGGTAGGGTGCACTCACGTTTGAAGTGACCCTTTTCGCCACAATTGTAACATGTAACCGCATCTTTATTGAACCCGTACTTCGTATCATTTTTGCCTTCCAACGAAGTTCTTCCAGTTCGACTCATGAAATCCTTTGCCCTTCTAACTGCACTTGCAAACGCCCACTTGATATCCATTAACTCCATTTCATCACGGTCTATCTGCTGATAATCTTCATTGGTCATATTGATGTTTCCAATTTGACCTGCTACCAATCCACAGTATGAACTGAACATTGTGTTGAGAAGTTCCAAATTTTCCTTTGCAACTTCTACACTGACTTTTGAAAGATTTGAAGTATCAACTCTGACAGTGTTGGTGTTTTGGGGTAAAGGATTGTTGGTATAATGCGCTTGTTGTTGTTGTGGTTGGACTTGAGGTTGGGGTATGGATTGAGACATGTAAGAACTTTGATTCCACTGTGGAAACGGAGATGAGCTTGTATTGGACACATACGCTGTTTGAAGCTTCGGTTGCTGAATGGAACTAGAACTAGCTGAAGGACTGAAACCAGGCAAATACATTTCTGTGTTTTGAGGAGGTGCAGTTGCAATCCTTTTAGCTTTCCGAATTTCCTCTTCGTTCTTGTTCTCCAACTTCTGAATGAATTCATAAAGACTGACATTTGCTGCATCCAGAGCGCCCGTATGCTTTAGAAGTTCAATGAATGGACTCCACTTAGGAGGTAGAGCATCAGCAAATCGTGCAATCATTTCCGGATGATTTGTAGCAACACTGTAGGAAGTCATTTCACTAATCAAATGATAAAAACGAGTAGTCATATCATTTAGAGTCTCATTCTCCAAGAACTGAAATGATTCAAACTCTTTCTTCAATAAATCATGGCGTATCTTTCTAGTAGCTGCATTTCCTTCTCCTCTCGCTACCAATGCATCCCATAAGGCTTTCGTGGTCTTACAATATGAGAATTGATGAAAGATGTCTCTGTGAAGTGCTTGAGTGAGAATAGCATACGCCTTCTTCTCCAGATCATATGCCTTTTTGTCGGCTTCTTGCATGTTATTGAAAGTTGTCGCATTTGATCCTGCTTCTTCAAGAGCTTCACTAAATGCAGAGATGAAACACGTCCATAATTCTGTGTTTTGCCCTAGAACGTAGTTATGGAAACGACCCTTCCATGATGGATAGTCGTTCATGTAATTTAACTTTGGAGGGCGATTGTTGCTACCCGTCTCATTCTCACTAAGCAAAATATTTTGAATACTCTGATTTTGATTCGACACCATTGCCCATTGACTTGCACTTATTGACTGTTGTTGTTGAGGTATGGTACGATTCATATATTCGGCCATCGACATCTGTTTTAGATCTGGTAGTGGATCCGTACTCCAATCCCAAGGATTCGTACAACTCATATTTGATGAAGAAAAATGAATACCTGAAAATCACACCTCAAACAAACAGTTAAACTGTTATTGCAAACCTTTTGTTTAAAAAATATAAATGTTTCGATGAAATAGAATATTGACGAAACAGATTTATAAACTTGGGCTCCCAGACAACGAAACAGGCCCAATTTAATTGATTGGCGAAACAGTTGAAGTCTTGATCACAATCGACGAAACAGAATATGTTGTAATATCGACGAAACTGATCTTGAATGCTGGTCTACGAAACAGACTTAGATGAGATGTCGACGAAACATAATTGTTAATTAACCAGCGACGAAACAGATGTGATGTTCTTGATCGACGAAACAGGTGGCCCAATTCAGTTTTAAAGCCCAATTTATAATGAAGCCCAATGAGATTTGTTGACTTGCATGTCCACGAAACAGATTGATGAATTTGATATTGACGAAACCGGTTTATAATTAAAATAATTGTGCCGAAATATTTGACTATGACCTATGATGTTTGACTGATCTTGAATTGCTTGTCTTGTGATATATGACGAAACACATTTGTTGTTTGTTGATATCGGCGAAACACTTGAAGATATTATCTTGAAACTTATCTTCTGACACATGCCACAATTGTTAAACCAAAACATACTTTCGGCTCACACTTATCAACTTAAACATCATCATGTTTGTACACAATTTTCAAACAATTATATTTTAACCCACAAACACAATAATTCAATCTACAATTTAGATCAAACACAAATATTTTTCAAGAACAATTATAAGCAACTTGAATATTAGATGAACTCGATGAAGATTTGAAGATTCCGGTGACCGAAAAATTTCCGAACACAAGATTTTGCTTAAAACTTTCAACAAAAACCAAATGTTAATATGTAAACATTCAAACAAACAAGGTTTTTGATAAAACTTTTAGCAAACCAACAACATAAACACTGATTTTAATGACTTTTTCCAGAAAAAATATAAACTTTTCAAGAACGAAATCTGAAAAATTACACACAAACTTGTTTCAAACACGACAATGTTTGGTTTTAAACAAGGAAAAGAGCCTACACTCTGATACCACTTGTAGGTCCCGTTTTTCTTGTGAGGATCGATAACGAAAACCTATTCCCTGTTTATAACAAACACGGTAACGGGTGCGGAATCCCCGAGACGGTGCAAACCAAACACAGATAGTAAATAACACGGATTAACCAATGAAACACACTCTATTGATTAAACGGGATGAGAACCGATCACAAACTGATACAAACACAGTTTTGACAGAATTTTGACAGAGTTTCTTTAAGGGTATGCTCTCATCTCTGTGTCAAACAGAAACAGAGATGGGTATTTATACTATACACAAGACTGACGAAACACATAAAGGCACGGCGAAACACTAAAGTCGACGAAACAAGTACTACTGAAGACCCAAGCACTGCTTATTCAAAGACTGATCACCTTTTGAAGAAAGCACTGATGTTCAAACAATCAGTGCTTAGGCTACAATAGTGGAACGTGAACAGTGTTAGACTTGTTTTGTATTTTATTATCAATCAGTTGTTAGACGTTAGTAGTTTTGTATAGACCAGTGTTTATAGGTTGTTAGGCTGTTAGATGTCACTATCATGGTGACGTCAGCTGAGGTACATCAGTGGTTTGGTTTGCCTATAAATATGACAGTACTCTGTACTGTTATATTTGATCGTTTTGAGTGAGTTCTTCTCCTCAATTCAATCCTTTCATCTTGTGCAACCAACTCTGGAGTATCAGGCTGAGGGGGAGTTTAGTCTGTAAGCTTGCATTGTAACCTTTTGCTTTTAATGTAATCTTTCGACTCTATGAAAAAGCAATTGTTTATTAAACTATATTCTCCTTTGATTGTGTTTACAAAGTTTGTTATTCATTTCCGCTGCACTTAAAACTGCTCATATCTATTTGATTTGTTCAAATCTCATAAACAAGCACAATCAGTAGATCCTCAGATCCTAACAACTTTTAACCATGAAATCAACGAATTTGAGGTGTTCTAGGATGATGTCATCATGGAGTTCTTATGAACTTCAAGATTTGGCTTCATTCCACCAAGAACAACTTAGATCTGAAAGATTTCCACATGAATAAACAATGATTTCGCATAGACCTAAACATTTTCAAAGTGGAAAGGATTGAAAGATGGTTTTCCAACTTTCTTTCAACTTTTTTACACTTAATGCACTCAAAACCGGTAGAACCGGAGCTCGTTCTGATCTTCTATTCTTTCTTAGTGATGAGTTAGTTCAAGATCTGGTTACTATCAAGGAGACAGCCGACTTCGGGTTAAACAAGAACAACCATCACGAACCAGTAGACTGATCGGATTTGGGTGATTCCTGTTCGATCGGACAACATGGGACTTGACTAGGTTCTGTTGTTTAGTACTTTGTCAAACTGTCTCGAACAAACCGCAAACTTTCAAAATAATCAAGTTCAAAATGACTGGATTCATTGGGACGGATTGCTGTCCGATCGGATTGCCATCCGATCGAACTGCAATCCGATCTGATTGCACTTGGGGTTCAACACTTAACAATTTTCAACATGTTCAATGTTCAGTCAGTTCTAACAGATTGCCATCTGATCGGATTGCTATCCGATCGAGTGACCATCCTGCTGTGAACTTGTTCTCACTGAGTGTCTTGCCAATCGGATCGCTATCCGATCGAACGACTGTTCGATCGATCGACCTGAAGGATAGAGATACTTCTCTATTTTCAAAATGCTACAACGAAAACTTCAAAGCCATCATACACAAACACATCCTTACCAAACGAATGTCAATCCGACCGAATGGCCATCCGATCGGATGACCATCCAAACGGATTGACATCCGATCGAATGTAACACCCTAACAATTAATGACTTGAAAACGACGTAGCGGAAATTTGAGCCTAAAATTTTCTTTCTTTAATAGCCATGTAACATACTTGATGTCTAATACTAGAAGTATTTAATAATTGACTAAAAGATTTACATCGTTCATTATTAATTATCGAATCCATTTACAAATAAAATCCCCAGTTATGTGACTACTCTTCCCGTACAATTCATGCTCTTGACTCGATCTTCAATCCTCCAATACTTTATTCCGATACTAATCTGCGTAACCTACATTCACCACAAACATGCACATCATTAGAAATTTTAATAACTACAATTCAAAATCTATCATACATAATGAAATGACCACGCCGCATTCTTTCTATTCTTATAGGTCCTTTCGATCATTCTTCCACGTACAATCTAGCATTCCAATTACTCAAAACTGCACAACGGATTTCAATAGCATACCTGCAAATCTCATTTCATTCTCAAGGCATAAGATTAGCAACTTAATACTCAAACGTTTTGAAGCTATGTATACATCTATTCAACCCCATTCCTTCGTGTACTATAACTACTACATCGTGCCAACGTACATCCGTGTGTAAACTTATAGTCATCTAATACGTACACCCTTACATACGCACATATATACAAGCTCATACATAGCACTTACATAACTCAATATGGTTTACTGACGTGTCCTAATTACAACCTCAGAGAAATAAAACATGAGTGAACAACTTACATACATACTTACTCCTATTTATAATTACTTAAAAGTTCCACATATTGAAATGAAATTAAACCTATACATACTAGCCCACAAACTTAATTCATTTCCCGCACACTCGCTTACACATCCCATTCTTACTCACGCTTCCTAAACGCTTTTTAAGTGACTTTCGGGTACATTTCGGTTCTTAAAGATGAGTTCCATACTCAACCGTAGCTTATCAAGCCATTTGGTAGGGCTGAGGTGCATTATAGAAGCTTATCAGGGCTTGGGATGGGTTCACGAGGTCCGAAATAAAAGAAAAACAAAGAAATGCATAACTTTACATTTTGCACCTGACCTCCACCGTAAGCTACGGTGGCCCCAAAAACCTTACGGTGGCATTAAACTGCCTTACGGCAGAAAGAAAGGCCCAGCACCCACCGTAGCTTACGGTGGGCACCGTAATCTACGGTGATGCCCAGTTCAGCCATCCAACGCGTCTCCAAAATCCTCATAACTTATTCGTTTCGCGTCCGAATCACTTGGAACTTGTTCCTAAATATCCGTAAAACAATTCCTTACATATTAGACTAAGAATCCTTACCCTGGGTCCTTAATCGTTACGAATTTCATTACCGTTACCTTACTTATTCTTATTTATTCGACCCGTTTAATCCCACCAATTTACCTTCGACTTAGATAACTACCTTCATCTAACTAGATCAATACTTATCTTAATACCGTCATTCATTACATACCCATACATGATTTTCCCTCATTCATAAACAGAAAATTATATATATATATATATATATATATATATATATATATATATATATACTAAGAAGTGAGTCGGAAGTCACTTACCTCGAGTCCCCATTTCGTACATGCTTCCTCGTATCCTTTCCGTTAGCCTTCCAGGCTTTCCCCCACCTTGACGTGATCCTATACTTTCATGTCATCATGGTTACCACATTATTAGTATAAATGCACATTCTGATAATGCATTAATTTCACATTCATATCCAACATTGACCTTTACTCGTCAAATTCCAACAACACAATGTATAAGCTAGAAGTCGCATCTTTTCATTCCACGTAATCTTTGTGTCGTCACATATATCACAATTTAATATAGCATGCACCTAATGATTTCCCTAACGTAACATTTGTGACAAAAAGCCTTACTACGCTATTTATGCACAATTGACTTTCAGCTGTCTATCATATGAATTATCAATTTAATCTCATACATCTACATCATTATAGTCGATTATACTACGGACATCATATACATTTCTTACTCATATAGTAAAGCACACACACACAACCACAGGATCACATATGCACACACAACATAATCAATTCCCTCCATATTAGTCATCTCATAATTCCATAACTAACAACACCATTCAAGATTAACTAATTTTTAACACTATCCTTGAACCCAACATTATCCTTACTAAAAAATCAACATATCATACAATCACACCACCCAACTACACGATCAACTAAGTGCATTTGGTGTGCCATATCCTTATGCATAGAGTACAAGCTCCTAATGCACGCTTTTACTACATCATACTAACAAATCAAATTTCCACATAAACTCCATCTAAATCACACTTCACATTTTAGTTTGCTAACAATTATATCATTATCACTTTCTATACATTTTACCCGCAACTTGCATACAATTCAACATAAGATTGTCACTTAGGCATTTCATCAAGCACTTGATGTGCGTACCACAATTAAAGCACAATGTACAAGTATTTCATGCCTAATCTTCCTAGTTCATACATAATTCATCAATTCTTCTTACTAGTCAACAAGTATCATTTACACATAGACATTAACATAGCAAAATCTCTAGTTCATCCAACTCATTCATATTAAATCACAAACCATCAAAAACCCAAGTTCTTGAACATGGGTTCTTTCATTAAAACTCCTAATTGAAATGATTAAATCATTATTAACACTATATTAAGTGCATCTAAACCCAAATTCAATCAATCCTTTCTTCCAATTTACCCAATTAAGAGTAATTCATCAAAACCCATTAGAATTTTAACTAGGAAGGTTTCAAGAGATAAATTTTAATACTTACATGATGATTTGAAGGTGATGAACACTTTGAAACTCATGGATTATACATGCAGACTTTCGAATTTATCATCTTCCTCTTCCTAGCTTGATTTCTCAAGAGAACACACACAGACACACACACACACACACTATGTGTGTGTGTGTCGACACACACTTCTGCCCAAAATGGGTTCTCCCCTTTTCTCCATGTTTTAATTAAAACATTTTCCATTTGCCCCCTTTTAGCCCTTGTAGTTTTGATTGTTATTTGTTTAGTCACAAAACTTTATTACTAATATCTAACTTGTATTTATAACCAAGTTCACTAACTTAGTTACCTCAATATCACACCATGTAAAATAAATCATTCTTGTAATTTAACATTTGGGTTTTTGGGGTGTTACATCGAATGACCATCCGATCGGATTGCCATCTGATCGGATTACCATTCGACGCTTGGTCACTTTTCACCGTTTTACGCACCGCTCTTCGCTTATGCTATCATTAACTGTTCAGGCTAATCACTCTAGTGCTCCCTTCAATCCATTTCCATCGCTGTGAGTATACTCGATCGCTTTTTGCTTTATGCACTTTTGGGTGTTACATACGTTACTTATTCTAAATCACATCAATCACACAACGCAAACACTATTTATACGCTGACCGTTACTGCATGATACGTGTTACTCGATGAATGCTTGTATGTTATGTTAACACAGTGATTGTTGCCTGACGCCTTACCAACGATAGTAGTATTTGTTTGGACTCAGCACCTGTCGTGGGTAGGGGTTGTTAAGGTTACCTCTCACATGCGCATTCTATAACTCGCAGTCTAGTCTGTGCATATTTCATTGTTGATAACCTACTAGCTTCGCATTATACATGTTACATGCTGGTTATGCGTAAACGATTTCGAACTCTATTATACTATTAAACTTGTATGCTCACCTTTACACTATGTGTATTGACTTTATTTTAACGTATGTGACAGGTGCTTAGGATGCTTGCTTGCTATTTGATGGAATCGAGCTTAGGAGAGTCTAGAAACCAACAAAGACAATTTATCTTTATTTAAATCTGAGTTGTCGGAACATGTTATTCGTCTTTCAGATATCGTTGTCTGTAATAACTGATTTGCTTAATAGGTTATGGTATGGGACATAATATTAACTATTCGGTAAATTAGTTGTTATGGAATTTCTCTTGGACAATCTGTTTCGCTCAGTGCCATGCCCCGATGTTTCCGTCATCGGTTGGGGTGTGACACCATTCGATTGCGTAAATCCGTCTTGACAAGCTTCAATTTCGAAAAACATCTTTCAACTGTTGTGGTTGCAACCGGTAAAAGCAAAACTAGTTTCACTACCCGATAAACTGAAGGAAAATAACTATGCATTCCCGTTTCAACCATAACACGTGCAAGATCACTCATTCTATTCAAGTTTGAAAATTTATCACCATCACTTATAGTGTGACGAAATGGGCAATTGGGATTTAGGCTTATTATTTTCAATTGATTGGTATCCTCGTAGTTGTGTCGTGTCATGCATTAAAACTTCAAGGCAATTGGGCAATTATTTACAATCTTTTATTATTTTGGGCTAACATACTAGGCAATTGGGCTTATTATTTACAATCTTCAATTGATTTGGGCTAACACATTGGGCAATTGGGATTTGGGCTTATTATTTTGAATTGATTTGGGCTTACAGACTCTTTTTTCTAGGGATGTCCTCGTAGTTGTTCAGGGGTATCCTTGGTATAAAAACCAAAAAAAAAAAATTTACACTACCGATAAAAGGTTGAGCCGTATCCCGTGCTACGGTTCGGACAACATAAGGTTCGCCCCTGTCCATTATCGTCGATATCACTACCGCTTGACAAATATGGTTAGCACTCGAAACAACTTTTTGCAATGCATCTATTGAGCGAGTTCATAACTAGCGTGACCAATTTTGGCTATTTTTGAAAGACGACAAGACCATGGCCGAGTATGGCCGCTCACTCAAACTTCTCTGTGAACAATTGGGTGCCATTGGCCACCCCATTGATCTGAATGGCCAAGTGCATTGGTTCTTTTGTGGCCTTGTTCCGACGTTTGAAAGTTTTTCTACATCCATTTGGTCCATCCGCCCATCGCCTAACTTTGTGGATCTTCTCGCCAGAGCCGAAGGACATGAGTCATTTGTTCGGGCTATCCATGGACCCTCCACACCATCATTGCTTTCTCAGCCCAAATTGTTCACACGTCGACTCCCATTCGTGGTCGTAGTGATCGCTCTAACAGTGGCTCGGGCTATCATGGAGGTCGTGGTCATGGTCGCAGACAACCCCGCTGCCAACTTTGTAGGTGGGAAGGGCACTATGCTAACTCATGCCCTTCCCTTGCATCATTTGCCAATAGTGCCACACCTTCTGTTGACCATTTGGCACAAGTTTTTCAAGCACAATGTCATGTTACTACCGGGTGTGCCGGATTGGACAACTCATATGAGTGTAACCAGTCATTTGCTTCCAAATGCTTTATCTGTCACAACCCCGACACCTCCTGTAGGTAAACCACATGGTTTGGTAATGGTATGTCTCTCCCTATTACCCACACTGGATACACATCTATTTCTAAATTGGTTCGGTTAAGTGACGTATTGGTTATCCCAAACGTCACAAAAAACCTACTTTGTGTTAGTAAGTTGACAAAAGATAATGATGTTGATGTTTTGTTTTCTAGCCCATTCTTTTATATCCAGGATCGACGAACAAAAGAGGTTCTAGCTCGGGGATGCCATGAGGATGGTCTCCACGTCCTATATGCGGGTCATGAAGCCTATATTGTCACCACTTTATGTCTTAAAGCGTCCTTTGAAACTTGGCACTCTCGCTTGGGACATATTTCTTTTAAATCTATTATTATGCTGCAAAAGCTTGGTTATATTTCTTTAACTTATAATTTTCCTAAATCGGGTGTTTGTTCCTCGTGTCAATTATCTAAATCCAAACGCTTGCCTTTTGATAATAATATAAAATGGGCTTTACACCCATTAGACCTTATTCATTGTGACCTATGGGGCCCTTCACCAATTATGTTAACGGGTAATTATTGCTACTATGTTATTTTTGTTGATGACTACTAGTGTTTTTGTTGGTTTTACCCCTTGCGAACCAAAACCTGATTTTATACCGTTTTATCAGTTTTTGTACCATTTGTACAAACTCAATTTTGCCGAAAAATAAGGATATTTCAAAGTGACGGTGGAACCGAGTTTGTTAATCACGTGTTCGGCCCCTATTTGAATCAAATGACACCTTACAACGTATGTTGTGTACCTACACCCCACAACAAAAAATATACAAAAAGTTCTATACGTAGATATTCCTTTTCAAGCGCAACGGTGGCGGCCCAAGTCGAAGCATTTGACGAAAATATTCAAACTGTTGGCGAGGCAAACTCTTTGTGAATATATTCGCCACTTGAGCTTGGTTGGAATAAATTTGGTATGTAACTTTCCAGAAGCAACTAATTCACGAACAAACTGATAATCGAGATTAATGTGTTTGGCCCATTTGTGTGATACTAGATTTTGAGTGAGAAAAAATGTGCTCCGGTTGTCACATAGAATGGTGAGGCGATCGAGAGGTAGCGCATGCAGTTCACGCAAAAGATGTGTTAGCCAAATAATTTCAACCGTCGTATTAGCCATCGCCCTATACTAAGTCTCTCGCTAAGAAACAACCCACAGTCTCTCGCTCCAGTTGTGAATCTGAGTATCGGGGGATGGCCAATACGACGACCGAAACTATTTGGCTAACAAATCATTTGTGTGAACTACATGTGCTACCTCCCGATCGCCCCACCATTCTATGTGACAACTGAAGCGCATTGTTTCTCAGTCAAAATCCAGTATCTCACAAACGGGCCAAACACATTGATCTCGATTATCACTTTGTTCGTGAATTAGTTGCTTCTGGAAAGTTACACACCAAATTCCTTCCAACCAAGCTCCAAGTGGCAGATATATTCACAAAGAGTTTTCCTCGCCAACAGTTTGAATATTTTCGTTAAATGCTTCGACTTAGGTCGCCACCGTTGCGCTTGAAGGGGAATGTCAACGTATAGAACTTTTTGTATATTTTTGTCATTTGTTCATTCCATGGAACAATTACAAAGGGAACGTAATCAAATAATATCTACCAACTATAGCATTGATATAATAATAAGCCCTAGCTAATATAATCTCTATAATATTCCATCGCAGGCGAAGCAGGAAGAAATCGAACGCTCATATCGGATCAAAAAACAATGAATTAGTATGTATACAATATGAGAACATTTAATTTTGTGTAACACCTCGATATTTTAGATCGAATCCTAGCATGACACGTGACTAGAAACACTCCATATAATTCATAAATGTTGAAAGAGAGTGGTTATGATAATAAAAAAGGGTGTAAAAAATCATAAAAATGATATATATTCGAACTTGAGGGATTAATTTTGCCTAAAAGGCAAATTTTATGAACTTATGAGGTCCCCTACGGACTACAAGAACATCCTCTTACGGTCCGTAAGGATGTTCAAAAGGTTTGTGCGCCTGGGTCCCTTACGGACTGCAAGGCATCACCTTTACGGTCCGTAAGGGGTGCGCTGACAGCAGGTTAATTGCATGCAGCAGCCTTGCTGCATATTATGCCACCTTTCACCATTTTTGCCACCCTTAAACCTCCTTCTAACACATGTCTTGCCACTAATTCATATCTTAACACATCATAGGACGCTTGGGTTGATTATAGAGCTCCTGATCAAGTATAAATAGCCTCCTTCCTGATCCATTTTCTCTACACCTTTCATTTCTTTCTCTCTATCACTTTAGAGCTGCTTCTAATCCATAGAAGCCTCCTCCCTGAAGTTCCAAGCTTCTCTTGAACACTCGTAAGTGTTCTTTCTAGTCTATTTCATTTTATAGGCTAGTTAATAATCGAAAGTCAAACAAATTGACTTTTGCTTTGACTTTCGGTTCTAACCATTTTGGTCAAGTCAAAGTTCGAAACGATCTTTGCAATGTGATTGTAATAATAAAGGTGTTAATCGCTTATGATTGCACCTTCTGAAGATCACGTTAAGTAGGCGAAATGACGAGTCAAATTTATATAAAATAAAAGTAAAAAACGTAAATTTTGCAAATTACGCTAAATGAACTTCTAAATATCAAAACCTTATTTTTTGTCATCATAATAGTTTATATAACATATTAGGACATGTTTAACCATGTCCAACTCGTCATTTCCTGTTTAAAGCTCGTTTCGTAGTCAAAAGTCAGACAATTTGACTTCTGCTTTGACTTTCGATTCTCACCCGTTTGGTCAAGTTTAGAGCATGATTAAGGGTTCTTATATGATCATATTATTGTAGAGAATAACCCTTTGAGGTTATACCTTCTAATCATATCATTTGATAAGTCCGCATAATATGCCTCATAAACACCGAAAACGCCCTTATGGCACAAAAATGGTTTCTAAACCAAATAAACATGTAATCTGATTTTGAAATCGATGTTATAACATTATGAAATATATATTGTCATAATGGACTTGTCATATACCTATTTGACTACCCGATATTGCATATGCGTGTACGAGTTGTTTAAATAATATAAAATATATAAACTAGTTGAATTGGGTCAAATGATTTCAAAACCATTCTAAATCAGAATGCTTGGTTAAATAACCCGTATCCAACGAGGTCGTGCACTCGGACGGGTATAAACCACATTCTATTTGGTCAACGCTTAATCTAGTGTAACCAAGTATAATTCTAAGTAGCCGGTCAAAGTCCAAAGGATATATAATGACCCGTGAACATTCTTGTTAGGGATAAAATTTTATAGCTTATGGATCACGGATCCTCAAGTTCAGCTTGGATCACGGATCCTCAGTTCAGTTTGAATTAAGGATCCTCAGAAGACGTTGCAAGACTAAGGATCCAGGATCCTCATTTTTATCCTAACACTAACAATTGTTTCCATCATTTTTGAACTTATTTTGTAGGTGTATTCGAATAGGACTTGGTCTAACCGAGATTCTAGGGGAATATGCTTGGTGATTCTGCACGCGCATGAGTTCTTCGACCGTTATGATGATCGTGGGGGACTTACACCATTTACGGATAGTTAGTTAGGCTAGATAATTTCTATTTTTAAATGGGGATACAAGCTTGATTTAGCAATAATTAGAAACACACAAAAACAGCTCTCGAACTCTCTGCTAACTCTCGGCGATTAAACACTTTCGCATACTAGTGATCCTTGTACCAAGCTTGTTATCATCCCGATTTGTAAACCTTGTTTGTTTAATATAGTTGGTGATCGGTAGTTTTCATCACCCGAGGTTTTTTATGCCGGAGATCATTCATTGATCAAGGGCTTTTTCCTCGTATAAATCCTTGTGTTCATCACTCATTTCGTTCATTCATTGTTCATACGTTTGATCATTTAACTATGCATCATACCTCATAAAATCAGATTTGGTTGTATTATCCTTGTGTGATTTTTGACCAAAACAATTCTATAGGATAATATTTTCATCCATTCTAGACTATAGAAGCCTCCAGTAAAACGCACCTGAATTAATAAACTTTGAATATGGTTGTGCTACGAGAACCAAATACAATGTGAGAACGCAGCTAGCACAGGTAAATACTCTTAGCCTATTTTATTTTATAAAGGCTTGAATACGGCACTAGCCGCCTGGCCGGGTATTAAAAAAGGGCGAATGATGTCATAGAAATTCAATCAACTCGTTTTAATCCATTTTGCTTGATTAATCATGTGTCGGCGTTTAGTTCCGGTCCCCAACTGCATTGACAAGCATGTAAAACTGGTAAGAAGAAATATAGTTTGTCCCAAGTAATTTAAAAATGATATACCAAATGGTGTCAAATATATTTTGAAAAGATTTTCAAAAGAGTCGGTTAATTGTATTTACCAGCTAAAACTGACGTATTTTTTATAATTAATCTACAGGTGGCGAATAACGAAATAGGTTGGATTGTGCTTGGTCTTAAACTATGGAATTTGCGAGTCCACGAAAAGACCCAAAATAGTCTCAAGTCCATTTTATTGGATCCTACCTTTGCGATATCTCTATACTTCCGCTGCAAATTGTGATAACTGCTATCCGACCGTCACGCGACCCCAAGTTCGGGCCCATTGGGAAATTAGGGTGTGACATTTTGAGACCCATAAAGAAAAAGAGATGTGGCGACAAAAGATCCAAGGCCATAGTTGTGGTGGCAAGAGGCATGGCATAGGGGCGATGGTGACCAAAGCTACGACTATGGCATGGGAGCTACAATTATGGCAGCACAACAGCGACATGGTGTTAGGAGCGGCCAAACTGTGGGGAAAGCTATGACTATGGCAACAATTGGCATTCGAAAAATAAACAAAGGGGCGATATAATGAGTTAAAAAGATTGAAACACATCTATAAGATACGTTAGTTTGAGTTGAAACAATAAGTTGTGTTTATATACTTACAGGGTGTATGGAATTTCTTATTTAACTCCAAAAGTGGTTTTTTTTTGTCAAAAATACTTATTAACTTATGACTTCTTCAAAAGTAAATTAAAAAGGGGGTTGGTTTAGCTTTTATGGTGAAAAAAGTGAAATGACTAAAAAGGATAGAATAAGTTTTCATGTTTAGTTGCTATTTTAAAGGGAATGGATAAATTGGTAATTTATATGGTGTAATAAAAAAAATACGTACCAAAAATTTATGACCGTTTAAAAATCGTGAGTGAGGGTTAGTTTTTTATAAGGGGATAAAGTTTAACTATAACTATTTATCTATAATTTTGTTAAAAATGAGGGATTAAAGTACAATCTAGATGAGAGGATTAAGTTGACGGTATTTAATCTCACTTGACATTCTGTAGCTATTAAACATTCTAGGATAATGACTATGTACGTTGGGCTTTAATCACTTGTACACTAAGAAATCATCTATTTGTACCTTTTAATCCACACGACAATATTGAACAAGACAACTATCGAAACATAGACAAAAATGAGTAGGTTGTCACGGTACTTTTTGATTGTTTTTAAACATTATAGTTTATTAGATATGGTAAGAATACGTAAATAATTATAAGTTTGTTGCAGAGGGGGAAACTGTAACTATTTACCTATAATTATTTTAAAACCCGGGATTTAAGTGTAATAAAATGAAGGGCTAAAATATTATTATTGTTTAAAAATCCAATTTACCCTTTTATTTATAAAGTAAGAGGAAAAAAGTTCTTATTTTTTGGTATCTTAAAACGTCCATCCCTCATGCATTATAATATAGTGTGTGTGTGTATATGTAACAACCTCAAAAATTTTAGTTACCCATTCCTAAAATGCACTTTAAGGAACCTTAAGTGAGACCCCGGGCTTGTACAACGCGACCCGTATCGAAAAACAGACGAAATCAGCAACAGGGACCCCCGGAGACTCATGGGGGGATCCCCTAAACTTTCCGCGACTCGCGACAGGAGTTTTGGACACGTATTACCCGAAGTTGACACCTGACCAGGCTATACTCGACACAAAGCAGGCCTAGGCTAGGTGGCCTAGCCCGCGACTCGCGCCAGGTGTGGCGGAGGTCACCGTGACACGCGGGGCTGGGTAAAAACTGGCTATAAAGCCCACAGCTTGGGATTTGATCAGTTTGCATATTACGACGTAAAATTTCATTCGTTACGTTGAGCATTTCTATGTTTTTTTCATAAATTACAATCCAAGTCTCGAAACTCTGTTGTGATATCATGGTAATAACTCGATCACTGCTACGGTACTATATCCGATCGATTAAAACCGATCCAATGGATGTTTAAGTGTTACCGATACTCGGTTATACTTTGTCATTCGTTGTGGGGTTTCGATCTCGTGATTATCGTAAATGTTGTATTAAGTTAATACACGAATTCGTTTGCGTTATATATTTAATTAGGTTCACTAGCTAGAAACCAGTAGGCGAGCTCTGTTAATCTAAATCTGCAGTGTGAGTCATTCTCTTTTTATCAAATTGTTTTGCAAAACCCTAAGGGTCTGTTAATCTAAATCTGCAATGTGAGTCATTCTCTTGTCCCATCGTACCGGTCGAAGTTTGGAGGTAGCTTCGTCTTAGGGGGCATGGGTGCTTCGGCGATCCTCCTAGTGAACTTTGAGATCTCAGCTAAGTCCCGAGGGAGGTAAGGCTGATCCAGATTATCATCGTTTTGATTCTTCTTCTCCTTTTCTTTTCCTTTCTGTTTCTTCCCTGTAATGAGATCTTCTCTCTCCTTCGAGGACATCTGCCTTAGGGCTGTCATGAAGGTTTCCAGAGGGTCATTGCCACCGTTTTTGCTTTGTGGATCCACACCTTCCTGGTTGGATGGTGTGTTGAAGGACAGTCTAGCCCTGAGGCTATCAAGTTTCTCTTGTCTTTCTAGATCCTCAAGATGCTTTTTTCAACTTTTCTCTGTGCATGGAAACAAAATCTGGGGTAATGGTTTCCTCCCTTTCCAGAATTTCCACCTGATTTTCGTTCTCTTCCTCGTGGGTTATGTCTTCCACTGTGACCTTATCATGATCGTTCTGCACCATCTGGATGGTACGTGAGCTTAGTGGTGTTGTCATGTTGTTTCTCGTGAAATGGGCTATCTCAACGTCGGAGTTTTGGGATGGGAACACCAGCTAGGCTGTAATATCCCACGAATGGCACCAATGTCGAATACCCAAATCCCTGGAGACGTTCAAAGGGTCTTCGCTGACGTCGGGATATCCCAGCCTTCAGTGCTACAAAAAAGTAAACCGTTAGCCTCGTCACGGAGGGCCCCGGGAGGGGGATCCGTGACCAAGCTCCGGCGTGAGAATAAGTAAACTTGCCGGAGAGTATGAGAAGCTTATTCCGATGAGTATGATCACCGGAATATTTCTCTATGGTGTGAATCTAATAAATGTGTGTGTATTTAATGTGGAGGAATATCGGTCGGAATAAATGAGAGGGTTATTAGTGTAATACCTTGAATCTGTCCCTTGATCATCTCTTCTCTTCCTTATATAACACCGAGACCTTATCTCCCATGTGGGATATCTTAATGAGACGATCTAACGGATTCTGTCGGTCTTCGGGGGGCTCAGACACGTGTCTGACCCCCAACGGTAGGATTATCGCCTCATTTAATGTTTCCGGCTAAGAAGTACAATGCTAGCCGAGATCCTTTTCATATCATGCATTAAATGCAGCCTGTGCCCTCTGATCCCTTACTTCCCGCTCATTTTATTTATAAGGGAAACCTTAGTGGGCAAGTAAAATTGTTCTTTGGGCCTCATCTCTTGGGCCCGCATGGTAACAGCCCAAAGACGGATAAATGGAGTAATCCATTGGCCCGTCGTCAAGTCATCTTTAGTCCCTGGTTACGAGATTCAAATTCCGTAATCCAGGGTTGAGTCATAATTATCAACAGGAATGGTCTGCTTGGGCTAAGAATGCGGGCCCACCCTCAGCTAATAATCACGTGCCCCTTTTTTCTTTCTCGAGGGTCATTAATCGTCAATAATCGACGGTTGGGGTTTAGCCTCGTTGAAACACGTGCAGGGTGGTTTTAATTTGAAATGAGGGTGATGTGACGGTTTGCTCCTTACTTGTCAGTTATTTTGTTTAAATACCCTCCTTTTCTCTTGAATCTTCCTTCAACTTCCATCACAACCCCCTTTTCCTTTTTCTTTCCTTGCATTCTTCCGATCACCGTCCTTCCTGATCATGAGTCATACCGGTCGCTCAATGATCTGTTCCGTCCTGACAGCGAAGGATTTGGAGTCCTTTGTCGATACTTACAAGATACCCAAGCGTTTCTCTCCTACGTAACTAGGCCCTGATGACGCGGATGAATGTACACCGGATCGAATTGTCCTCTACACTCTGGCATTTTCCTCCTGCGGTGTCCGGTATCCCCTTTCTTCCTTTAAGATAGCTTTGTTGCATCACTTCGGAGTTTATTTCTCCCAATTGCACCCTCTAGGGTTTATGAGGGTGGTACATTTTGAGTTATCTTGCGTGGCTGTTTCCGGCGAGTCGTCTATTCCTCTGTTTTGTATGTTTTATAAACTGATTTCTGATGGGGACTGGTTCACCTTTGCCAAATGGAAGAATGGTGTGTCTCAGCCTTGCTACTCCTTCATGCCGACTTCTACTTACCCTAAAGAATGGAAGAGTAGATTTATCTTCGTTTCTGCTGCCATGATACCAGAATCCCCACCGCCGAGGGATGTCGAGGCTGCTATTGAAGACAATGTTCCTATTTTGTCTGCTGACGAAATCGTCCAATGGAAGCGCATGTACGAGAATCCGACAAGAGCTTTTACCTTTTCCGAAGGTATCCTGGCTATGGGGGGTCTGAGCCCTTCCTACTCGGTCCGTCCTAATGCCTTTTTTGGCAAAAAAGGTATTCTTGTGTCCCTGACTTGTTGTATTTGTTTTTATTTTTTTTTTAGGTCTTGTGTAGTCATCTTTAGCATTTCCTTTGTGCAGAGTTGACTCTGTGGAGGTTTCTTCAGGGGGATTCCAGAGATGTTAAGTTTGTGGTTGGTGATGAGGTTGAACCGGGTTTGAACCGGGGTGTTGAGATGCAGGTTACTGGAGGGTCTGTTCAGGCCGGGGACTCTGCTGCCGTGGAAGGAGATGAGGGGGCTTCTTCTGATGGAGAAGAGAGTTCCCCTGATTCTCTTCGAGTTAAGCATTCTGGTCATGAAGATGAAGAGGACCTGGAGAGCCGTCTGGCTCGTAAACGAAAGGCTGCTAGTCCCAAACAAGCCCCGGCCCCGCGTGATATACGGCTGAGGCTCCGGAGTGCTAATGGTCAGAAGGCCCCTCCTTCAACAAAAGCTGCTTCCGAACTTCCACCTATTGGGGTTAAGGGATCTTTATCTAAGCACCTGCGGTCCTCCAGCTTTGTGAGTGAACCCTTGTTGGTGAGTTTATCTCATTATCTGTTGCCTTACATTTGCTTTGTTTTGGGGGATTTCTGATGTTCTTTTTGCTTTCTTCGTGTGAGTAGGGAAGTTCTCATGCTCCAATAGAGATCCCTACTGATGTGTGCAAAATGCAACATATAAATTACATCAGTTGTGGCATAAAACTAACCCTTTTTTAGTACTAATGTTGGAAAAAGTGTGCTTTTGTCTTCCTTTTGTATTTTCAGGATTAAATGAGCTCAAATTAACAAAAGAAGCAAAAAGACAGCTAAATCTAGCATAAATACAAGAAAAGGAACAAACGTGGCATGCCCAACCTCACGACAGCATCTTCCCAAGCAAAACAAGAGAACAGAAGACTGAACACGCCCCATAGTCAGTGAGCACGGTGGCGTGCCCAAGTGTCAGCAGAAAAGACAAAGTGGTAGAAGCTTCCATCGCCCACCACGGGGCCGTGCTCAGCGGACACGGGGCCGTGGTCAACTATAAGATTCGCAGAATCCAGGCAAATCTTGATAGTACAGATACGCTTCTGCACACGGGGTCGTGCTCAGCGGACACGGGGCCGTGGTCAACTAATACGGACAAACTGCAATTAATGAAGACAGAGAAGAGGATGGACATGGGGCCGTGCCCAGTGGACACGGGGCCGTGCCCGAGCTTCTGTTCAGCCTATAAATAGGAGTGCTTGGCTCAAGCTCAAACCATCCCTTGGCACACCACCTCTCTCACACTTCACCCACCACCACCATAACACCATCATCCACCACCATCATCCATTGTCCATCAAAGAGTGTGTGAGTCGTCTCGGGATCCAAGATTGATCGTAAGAGTTCTTGACAATCAAGGCCATGTTTGCCTAAGTCTCTTACATCACTTGGTGAAGACAAAGTGTCAAGTATAATACATTTTATTTTTAATCTTTTCGCACTTTTTACTTGGTTATGTATTAATGACTTTAATAACTAGTTTCTTATGTTGAAGGTGATTTTTCCTTATCGTTTGTCCGTGGTGTCTTGGCATTATTTTACTGTCTATATAAAATAAAAGATTTTCACCATTCATATCTCCACGGTCTATATGGAGGTATGTTGGCTACCTGGTCGGGGGTTAAGGGAACAGTTTGGTAAGAGTCTTTCCTTGTTCAGTGTATAGATCCTGCAAGGACCTGGGTCAAATTTAGTAGGACCTCCTTCAATACTTAACGGTATTGGATGTTAAAAAGGGCTTAACATATACATTAAAAACTAATAACACTCACGCACATCAAGTTATTGGCGCCGTTGCCGGGGACACAAGGATTTTAAGAAAGTTAGGAATCAACGACCTAATCGTTTTTCTTATTTTTCCATTTTTTTAGGATTTTTTTTAGTTTTTCAGTTTCTGCAGAGCTCAGCACGGGCCGTGCCCAACATTGTTACTGGCAGTTTTTATTTTCCGAGTTACAGAGAGCTGAGCACGGGGCCGTGTCGGTGCAACACGGGGCCGTGTCCATTTCCCCAGTAACAGGGATCCGGAAAACAATCACTGTATCTCCGACCACGAGACGTGTTCGCTGAGCACGGGGCCGTGGTGAACCTTCTGACCAACATTCTTTTATGTTTTTATTGCAGGACTTGGAACCCAGGCGCCACATTTGAACTTCCTACGTAGTGTATGAGCTCCAGTTCTAGTAGAGACATAATAGAACCTCTAGAAGAACCCGAACGCTTTCTCAGAAAAAGACTTAAAGCTAAAAACCAAGAGAAAGTTTCGGGAGACCCACTTCCAATGGCGGACCAACATACCCTCATGGATTACTTACGACCCACTGTAGGTAATCTCGACGCCGCTATCAATGCACCAAATGTCGAAGCCAATAACTTCGAACTTCGGCCCCATTTGATACAAATGCTTCAAAACTCCGCAACCTTCCATGGGCTTGCGGACGAGGATCCCCATCTACATATTACTAATTTCTTAGAAATATGTGATACCTTTCGGATCAATGGAGCATCAAACGATGCCATCCGCCTTCGGATGTTTCCATTTTCACTAAAAGACCGAGCTAAGGCTTGGCTTAATACCCTCCCAGTTGGCTCGGTAAACACCTGGGATGAACTAGCCCAAAAGTTTCTATATAAGTATTTCCCTCCGGCTAAAACGGCTAAATTAATGACTGAAATTAATACATATTCACAAGAAGATGGGGAGTCCTTATATGAAACTTGGGAAAGGTTCGAGGAGCTACTAAGAAAGTGTCCTCATCATGGTCTTGCGGTATGGCAACAAGTATCCACTTTCAACAATGGGTTGTTGCCACACACAAGACAAACACTTGATTCTAGCTCCGGGGGACTTTTAGGTAATCGTCGCCCAAATGAAATATATAATCAAATTGAGGAAATTGCTCAAACCAATTTTCAATGGCACACTCCCCTAGGCAATAAATCTATTGCCCCGGGCGCCCATAAGGTTGATGAAAGCACTTCTTAACAAGCCCAAATCGAGGCCCTTTCTTCAAAAATCAAAAAGTTAGAAATGACAAAAACGGTCTCGGTTATGGCTTGTGAAGGGTGTGGTGGGCCACATGAAAATTGGAGTTGTATGAAAGAATTAGATGATCAAACGGAAACAGTGAACTACATTGATAACAGACCTAGGCCGTCGGGTCCCCCAACGGGTACCTACAACCAAGGATGGCGTAACCACCCTAACCTTGGTTGGAGAGATCACGGCAATAGTAGTAACTAACAAAACCAACGAACTAACTTTCAACAACCACAAAACTTTTCTCAACAACAAGGTGGATGAGAAAGGCTTGAAGATACTGTATCTCGCCTCATCTCCGACACCGAAAAGAAAAACTCGGATCGATTTCAGCAACTGGAATCGAATTTTAGAAATCAACAAGCTAGCATTCAAAACATTGAAAAACAATTAAATCAAGTAGCTCAAAATTTCTCCGAGAGACCACAAGGAGCGTTACCAAGCAATACCGAAACCAACCCAAAAGCGCAAGTACATCTCATCACATTGAGAAACCGAACCGTGGGTCCCGAGGAGGCTCCATTACCGCCAACTGAAAGAAGCCAATCCAGCTAAACCACAACTCCACCCGCGCCCCAACCAGAAAAGGCTTCTCCACCAAATCAAGAGCCCACCAAGACTCCTCCGGTTCCATACCCCGGTCGGTTAGTTCGTCAAAAGACCGATGAGCAATTCGCAAAGTTCAAAAATTTACTAAAACAATTGCATGTTAATATTCCTTTTATCGAGGTCCTAACACAAATGCCTAAATATGCAAAATTTATGAGGGACTTCCTCACTCACAAAAGGAAAATTGAATCATTGCAATTAGTTAACTTAGGCGAAGAATGCTCCGCCTTAGTACTCAACAAACTCCCACAAAAGAAAATCGACCCTGGAAGCTTCACGATTCCTTGCTCGATTGGGGAATCCCCCATTTGTAATGCATTAGCCGATCTTGGGGCTAGCATTAACCTCATGCCCACATCAATGTTCAACCGACTCGGCCTAGGAAAAACGAGCCCTACAAAGATGAGCATACAACTTGCCGACAGATCCGTCAAATTTCCATAAGGTGTCGCTGAAAATCTATTGGTCAAAGTCAATAATTTTGTCTTCCCGGCCGACTTTGTCATACTAGACATGGAAGAAGACACCGATGTCCCCCTCATCCTTGGGAGGCCATTTCTAGCCACCGCCCAAGCAGTGGTGGATATGAATGACGGAACACTAACATTGAAGTTTGGGGACGAGGAAGTGAAGTTTGGAGTTGGAAAGAGAATAGAAGACGAAGACCCGGTCAACTACATGAAGGTCTTAGACTCAAGCTTGGATGACGTTCTCCGACGGTGTAGCATGGGATGCAAAACATCCCACTTGAGTGACATAGGACCAGGCGTTGGGTCTAGCCAAGGACCCTTATAAACGTGGCGCACCACGGAGGCATTCCGCGGAACTATCCTTAGTTTAGATTAATTTTTATGTTTTCTAGTTTAGTTTTAATTTTCAGGAATAAAACACACTCGAGATGGCAAAGGATAACAAGGGAAACTTGAACCAGCACCCCATGCAGGAAAACAGGGCCATCCGACGAACTTTCTTCATTACAGCAGGTTCAGCACGGGCCGTGTCCGCCCAACACGGCCCCGTGCTGCACAGTCTGCAGAAAATGCCCAGTTCAGGTAAACTGGACACGAGCCGTGTTCACCCAACACGCCCCCCGTGTCTAGGCTTCTGTTTCTCTTTTTCAATTTTGTTACTGGCACCTGAACACGGGGCCGTGCCCGGACAACCCAGTAACACAAATTTTTGCTTTTTAACACTTTTTTACACATTCAATCAACCTAAAAACTTATATTTGGGGCACATTGAGGATAATGTAATTTAAGTGTGGGGGATGCTAAAATCTTGAATCTTGCAAGTCCTAATAACAAGCCTTACACAAAACTCTATTGGAACCGCTAATCACCCCAAATTTTTTCAATTTTTTTTCATTTCTTTTACTTGTCTAGGTTTAACTTGGGAATTTCAAATTCTAAAAAGGTTATATTTTTATAAATTTACAACCGATAGCGTCGTGATAAAAAGAACCAACATAAGAAAATTATGAAACGGCATAACAAGCTTAGTTAAAATTTGATTATATATACTTGATCACATAAAAACCCATTCCCACAAAAGTGAGTTTTTGAGCCTTTATTGAGCATACAAATACATATCATTAAACTAAATGATCATCTTTCGTTTCTTGTGTGAATAGCCGTTTGGTTCTTATGACTCTAGAACTTGCCACGACGATACATTCCTGATCCTTACCAACTTAAACCCGAGTAAGTAAATGATGGAGGCATTAGGACTAACCCTTTTTATTTCTACACCATTATTTTTCTTTTCTTTTTTTACCACCTACCCAAAATCCCCCTAGTTAACCCCTTTGAGCCTAAACCTTTTCATTTCTTAACCCAAACCAAACACCCTTTCACCCACCAAAACTTTTTTTTATTTTTAACCCTTTGTTTTAGTAACAAGCTCGGTTTGTCGTATGACTTTGAAAAAAAAAATTATTTTTTGAAGATGAAGCAAAAGAAATAAACAAGCAAGTTCATCAAAAATAACTTTGCTTGAATCATGGCTTCATCAAAATAAAAATTGCAAAAAAAAAAAGGTCTTACGAAAACCGACGCTTTTTACGCTTTTCGCCCTTTTTTCTACTAACCACTAACCCAACCACCTACCTTTAACCCAAGCCTAACCCTTCACCCCAAAAGTCCTCTTGATATTTACAAATGTGTATAGTTAAAAAGGAGGAGGATTGATTGCTTGGCAAGCCTATGGTAGGAGTAAGTTCCATGCCGCTCTCGAGTGATTCACTAAAAATACACCTTCGGCCGAGTGTTGAGTGATCCCCCGTGAGGTATGTGAACTTGTATATAAATGGAATTTTAAAAAGGCATGTTATGTCCTAAT
Organism: Helianthus tuberosus; assembly: GCA_030545235.1. Taxonomy (NCBI): domain Eukaryota; kingdom Viridiplantae; phylum Streptophyta; class Magnoliopsida; order Asterales; family Asteraceae; genus Helianthus; species Helianthus tuberosus. The sequence goes on from CM060443.1 coordinate 177,061,812, forward strand.
AAGTAATTTATCTTATGAAACGTTTTTAATAAATCATGACGAATAAGATTGTAAATAAATAAAAATAAAACTTGATACAGAATATTGGAAATCCCGACACTCTATGACAAGACCAAAAACCTTCTCTTCTACCCATTCCATTTGGGAGTGAAAAAGCCGCATTATAAATAGTTTTGCTTGAGGACAAGCAAAGATTCAAGTGTGGGGGTATTTGATGTGTGCAAAATGCAACATATAAATTACATCAATTGTGGCATAAAACTAACCCTTTTTTAGTACTAATGTTGGAAAAAGTGTGCTTTTGTCTTCCTTTTGTATTTTCAGGATTAAATGAGCTCAAATTAACAAAAGAAGCAAAAAGACAGCTAAATCTAGCATAAATACAAGAAAAGGAACAAACATGGCATGCCCGACCTCACAACAGCATCTTCCCAAGCAAAACAAGAGAACAGAAGACTGAACACGCCCCGTGCTCAGTGAGCACGGGGGCGTGCCCAAGTGTCAGCAGAAAACACAAAGTGGTAGAAGCTTCCATCGCCCACCACGGGGCCGTGCTCAGCGGACACGGGGCCGTGGTCAACTATAAGATTCGCAGAATCCAGGCAAATCTTGATAGTACAGATACGCTTCTGCACACGGGGTCGTGCTCAACGGACACGGGGCCGTGGTCAACTAATACGGACAAACTGCAATTAATGAAGACAGAGAAGAGGATGGACACGGGGCTGTGCCCAGTGGACACGGGGCCGTGCCCGAGCTTCTGTTCAGCCTATAAATAGGAGTGCTTGGCTCAAGCTCAAACCATCCCTTGGCACACCACCTCTCTCACACTTCACCCACCACCCACCACCACCATAACACAATCATCCACCACCATCATCCATTGTCCATCATAGAGTGTGTGAGTCGTCTTGGGATCCAAGATTGATCGTAAGAGTTCTTGACAATCAAGGCCATGTTTGCCTAAGTCTCTTACATCACTTGGTGAAGACAAAGTGTCTAGTGTAATACTTTTTATTTTTAATCTTTTCGCACTTTTTACTTGGTTATGTATTAATGACTTTAATAACTAGTTTCTTATGTTGAAGGTGAGTTTTCCTTATCGTTTGTCTGTGGTGTCTTGGCATTATTTTACTGTCTATATAAAATAAAAGATTTTCACCATTCATATCTCCACGGTCTATATGGAGGTATGTTGGCTACCTGGTCGGGGGTTAAGGGAACGGTTTGGTAAGAGTCTTGCCTTGTTCAGTGTATAGATCCTACAAGGACCTGGGTCAAATTTAGTAGGACCTCCTTCAATACTTAACGGTATTGGATGGCGGGGGTCCAAACTCTTTGACCCCCTCATATGTAAACTACTATTAATACTTTAACCCGGCTACTTAGGACTGTATCCCTGCTGACTCAGACTACTTAGCCGAGGGTAACGTCACCTTCAAAAGAGGGGCCTACCATAATATGCATTAATAACTTAATTAATTATCTTTCAATAATCCGACCATTTAGGATTGTATCCTTGCTGACTCAAACTACTGGGTTGAGGGTAACGTCACCTTCAAAAGAGGGGCCTACTCCAATAACTAAGATAATCTCTTAAAAAGTGCAAAAGTGCGGAAATAATCAAAGGTTACACTATACACGAGTCGGAGCCAAGTGATTCATCTTGTCTATCTGTTTTTATTTTTATTTTTATTTTCAGCATTTTAGTTAGTTTTTATTTTTCTAGTTTAAAAAACATTTTTCTAACTTTTGGTTTGATTAGACGTTGAGGATAAACCGGTACTAAAAGCTCTTGTGTCCTTGGACGACCTCGGTATCTTGCCAACACTATACTACGCTCACGATGGGTGCACTTGCCCATATGTGTATTTAGTGTTAGTAAATATCGTGTTTTATAAATTTAAAACTTAGCTAAAAAGTGTTAAAAAGGGCTTAACATATACATTAAAAACTAATAACACTCACGCACATCAAGTTATTGACGCCGTTGCCGGGGACACAAGGATTTTAAGAAAGTTAGGAATCAACGGCCTAATCGTTTTTCTTATTTTTCCATTTTTTTAGGATTTTTTTTTAGTTTTTCAGTTTCTGCAGAGCTCAGCACGGGCCGTACCTGGTCGGACATCATGCTACTGGGACAAGTAAACCCTCTCAATTTGAGGGTCTTGCTCACCGATCCCCCTTGGCTCCCCTGTTTGCTGATGCCCTTCCTTTCCCCTACATTCCTAAGTGGAAAATTACCCAGTCTTCGGTGGTAGGGACCCCTGAAACTGCCAGGGACTTTTTGAGTCATGATGTTCCTCCCTCCCATAGGTTTATGAACTCTGCTTTGAGGGATGATCTTTTCGACGACCAGTACAGCATGTCACTCTGCGAGGGTTTTTTCAGGGGCGTCGGCATGTTACAGCGGGTTGATGATCTGAGGAAAGAGAATAAAGGACTCAAGAATGACCTTAAGACTTCTTAATTTGTTGCTGCTGAGCTCTGATGTCAAGTGTTTGAGGCTGAGCGTAGACTGCAAGAAGAAAAGGTGGATAACCTTTCTCCCCTCTCCCTCTTTTTTCTTTTCTTTTTCTTTTTTTTTTGATTGCTTTTGGATTTTTCATGATGTCTTTTGCTCAGGGGGCTAGAGCTATGCTGGAGCGGAGGGAGCGAGCTTAGGAGAGGGAGATGGCGGCGTTGGTGGAGGAGAAAGAGGAGCTAGCCGTGGAGTTGAAACATCTGAAGGTGGCCGATTCCGTTTCTCAAGAGCAGCTGAACACTATGTATGCTGATTGGGGGTCACTTCTGATGACAATCAGAGGTTAGCTAAGGAGAAGCATTGGCTGATTACTGAAGGCTTCGGTGCCTTTCTCACTGCCGTTTCTCAATCGGAGGAGTTCAAAGGCGGTCTTGAGCAGGTTTATAGGGCGTATCGGGATGTTGGATATCAATCAGGCCTGAAGGATGGGTACATTTACTCTGCTCAGGGCTTGGACAGGAAGTGTAACACCCCGAAAATGGGTTTGGTGATCAAACCACATTAGCACTAAAAGACGGGTAAAGTACCGTTAGTGGTAAATTCTACTCGGTAAATATTAGGATTTAAATAATTAATCCTAATATTAAATAAAAAGTGAATAAAAGCTTTTAAGAAAATAAAATGGATAAAAGGCCCGGGCTAAAGGGACCTAAAATAAACTTAGTCATAAATACTCCCGGACCCGCTAAGTTAACTAGGAATATTAAACCTAGTTAATAAGTAGGAATATTATTGAAAATAATTAGGTTGTGACCTAATTAATAACTAACCAAACACGAGGGACCAAAGCCGGGTAACTTGAGAATGGAATTAAAAACTTAAAAACAAAACACAACACACACACAAAAGAGTGTGTGTGCGTGTGTGGGGATCGACCAGGAAGAGCTTTAGGGAGCTCAAACCCTAACTTCAACAAAACTAACAAATTGAAGATCAAATCTAGCCCGAATCGGATGCATGAACACATATAAATGATCACCTAGTCGTGGGGATCACAAGGTATGTCGAATTTTAAGATTTGGTGATACTTTGAGATTATAATGAACAATCATAATTGAAATTCTGGAATGAATATTGAATCTATGAGTGCTATTGTGTTGAAATCCTTGTTTAGAAACAAACCCTAGTTGAAAACTTGGAGAATTGGTGTTAAAACTAGGGATTTGATAATTAACCTATTATGTGCTAAGTGGGTTTTGATTATGTAGTGAAGATGATGGTTTACACATGTTTAAAATCATCATAGTTGCTAGTAGAAACAAGATACTTGAACAATTTGCAAGTTTGAGTGTTGAACATACATGACTTGAGATGGGTTTTTTATGATATGATGATGTTAGTGTCAAACTTGTGATTGGAATCATCATATTAGTTAGTAAGACAAAGTACTTGAACAATTTAGGTGTTTGGGTACATAAATCATATTTACCATGAAATGGGTTGTTATATGATATAAAAGAATTGATGTTAAGATCGTGATATAGATGCTTGAAATCATGTTACCTAGTTGTAAAATGTGTAAAAACAATGTATGCACATTAGGTGTTTGTTAAAATGCCTAAATGAAAACTAAAGTGTTGAAATTAGAGTGAAAATGTGCAATGAATAAGTTGATAAGTCGATTGACCTTAAAAAGTCAAATCGACCAAGTGTATGATCGGATGGTAAATTCGATATAAGAAGAGTAGGATGGAATAGTCGTAAATGATTATGACTAACCTAACCATCTTACAATTACAATGATAGTTTGACGCTTGGCAAGCTAGGTGAAGGCTTGGGGAAGGAAGCGGGTCAAACGAAGCAAGAATGACGGAAAAGCATAATTCGGATGCAAGGTAAGTATAGCTTACACTAGTCTTAAATTGTGGAATATTTTCTTATCACATAAATTATGAATGAGATATCTAAACAATTGAAATATGATGTTCCGTCGTGTAGTCGAACGGAACAAGAAAACCAAAGATGAAAGAAACCATAATAATGGTTAAAAAGAAGTAAATTGATAATTTGGTCATATTATGTCGAAAGCAATAAACGGTTTATAAGTAAAATGACCGTACGGTGTTAAACGGAATGAGTCATGTAGATGAGACGATAATAAATATCATCTCGCATATATAAACGACCATTTCGGCCAAACGGGTCAAAAGGTGTAGACATCACCTTTTGACAATATCGACTAATGATTCTTTTGTCGAGTTATATGCTTACAGGAATAGGTATCCAATGGATACCCGCATCGTTCTTAATTAGCAATTATAAAGCAAGGTATTAATACCGGGTAATAAGTTGATCCGAGCCAGGTACGTATTATAGATAAACTCATAAATTAGAACTTGAAGTTCTATGAGAGTTAGGCAAAAAAAAAAAGACATTCGGTTACCTAAAAAGGTGAACCGAAGGATTTAAATTATAGACAGAGTGTTTTGAAAATAAGATTTGGTTAAAAACGAGATTTTGGGCGTACATGGCTTAAGCAAGCCCTTCGTTGTAAAAGAAGGGTTAAAAATGACCAAAACGCCCTTGTAAGCAAAATTAAGCAAACAACTCTTAGAAGTCGCTTGAAAACGAGTTTTATAATCAAGTTAATACTTAGAATAAGTCTAGTAGCGTAAGATGTAAATCCTTGGTCAAAAGACTCTATATGAGTCTTTGCCGTAAATTGATAATCCGAAGGGTAAAACTCGGATTAGATAGATCGTCACATTAAAACCATCACAAAAATAGATGTGATGGAATGTCACTTGATAACTAATGTGGAAATAAAATACTAGAAAGAAATGGGTGTGAGTTATGCGTAAAAGTTGCTTAAATGTCCTTAACGGGTCAAAATAAGCACTTGAGTGAAAGCGGGTTTAAAATGCGTAGGAAATCCGTGGTTTGAGTCAAATATGATAGGCGATATAGAAATTAAAAGGTTCACGAGAATTTGGGATCAAACAAATAAGTTTGTTTGATAAACACATGAATGGGTCAAAATGGGTAAAGTCTAGTTTAAGCCAAAAGCTTAAAACTCTATAAATTTGTTAATCCGAAAGTCGGATTTTAAATCCATTTGATGGAGAATCACATTACAATCACGTAGGAAGAAACGGTAGGTCAAACAGACAAGCGGTTTTAAAGATACGAAAGTTTTCGTGTCATAAAACGGCAAAATGGAAAGCTGGAATGCAGGGGCCACCGTAACTTACGGTTCCACCGTAAGTTACGGTGGAGCTAATATAGCTACGGTGGGTTTCTACTGTTGTACGGTAGAAACATATTAAACCAGAGGTCACCGTAACTTACGGTTCCACCGTAAGTTACGGTGAAGGCCAGGTTGAAAATTTTGTTTTGGTGATCAATTGTTTCTTGGACTCGTTTAAACACGTTTTACTCCTAGTATGACTAAAGTATTTCATGTTTATGAAATGTAGGTACATTTTGGATGCCGAAAGATGATCAAGCTCCTCGAAGAACCGAACACGATAAAGACACATGCTTCCGCACATTGCCTCGTTGTAAATTTTAAACGACGAACCTGATCACGTTATGTAGAATAACTTATGAAATGTAAAAGTTTTAATAAACCCGTATTTCCGATGTATATTTAATCATTAATTACATGATTATTTTCCCAAAATATACGCTAAACCTTGATTTATAAGAACGGGTGTTACAAGTTGGTATCAGAGCCTTGGTTTAAGAGATTCAAGTATGGCGGGGAAAACCATGCTTGGACTTAAACCTTATGCTCTTAATAAAGATTGGTGTTCGGTTCGAGGCTTGATCGCAAATCCGGTAAGTACAAGTATGTTAATAGCTTAGCATGCTAAAGTGTTGTAAACAACACATAGGGCTATCGTGTGATACACGTTACCCTAATTAAAACGATTGATATAGTTGACGAAAATACGCGTGTTGACGCGTATAGTAGAAAAAGCCTTGTATTATAATACGGGCGATTATTGAAGTTGACGTTACTAACTTTTGTGAATGTTTTAATTGAAGGACACTCGCGTTTGAAGACGACGAGAGTCAAAGGAATTGTGGATATGATGATGGAACGGTCTGAAGTATTACGAGATGAGCATGCTCACTGAGGACTAAATCGCGTAACGACCGCGAACAAGGTTAATGGCAAGGAACGCCCGTTGGGGCAAACATTACCAGGTGCACATTTTAAATAATCGCACAAATAGTAATATGCAACAAATAAGTAGAAATTGAAAGTTGCATATGTAGATTAAAAAACTTGGAAAAACCCGAATAGAAAATGTATTCGGGATATTGTTTCCAAGAGAAACAAATAGAGGCGTTACTTACATAGGGCGTGATGTGAAAACTATAAAAAGGTCATGTGTGTCATGTGTTAGTCGCTTACTCTGGCCAAGTAAGTAGTGGCATATAATACCATGAACTTCTTATGGCGGACACGTTTACATCCGATGTAGTAAGGGCGGTGTGAATGGGACTAACTTAAAAGTACCCAAATGAATCAAATGAGCAAAATAATTAATAATAATGTAAACGCACAGCCGGGTGACGGAAGCGTATTACATTAGGATGATGAGCCTGAGTGAAGGGACAAAGAAGCATGAAAAATGATTTAGACGAGTATTGGGATGGAGTGTACTTACACTCGAACCCAGAAAACGCAAGCATGAAAAATGATTTAGACGAGTATTGGGATGGAGTGTACTTACACTCGAACCCAGAAAACGCAAGCATGAAAAATGATTAAGACGAGTATTGGGATGGAGTGTACTTACACTCGAACCCAGAAAAAAAATGCAAACCTGAAAAATGATTTAGACAAGCATTGGGAGGGAGTGTACTTACACTCGAACCCGGAAAATGCAAATATGTCCCTTAACGGGTCGTTTTTGTAAAACGTCAAACTTAAGGACAAAGTAGGAATATAAAAAGCGAAACGAAGTCATAATGCATACCGTAAGGGTTGCAATAATAACAACTTCGGTAAAACACCCGGTTGGGGGGTAAGGATTGAAACACATGCGTAGACCGAGAAACGGGAACTCAGATGGAGAGTTAAAAGACTTGGGTTTTGAGTCATAACTAAAAGATGACAAGATAAAGTAAATAGAAGTTTTGATAAATCATGTTCAACTATTTTAAAGTTGAACGGGTCGAACAAATATTGAAGTTTGACATTCATAAGTGACGAATTTTCACACGAACAAGTTAAACGGGTCAGATAAAACGTAACATTGGAAGGGATAATGAGCCCAGTAATGGGACGAGATTGAATACAAATATGGGCGCAAACCAAATAAAGGAAAGCGCGAGTTATTAATGAACCTATGTAATGGGTCGGAAATTAAATATGAATTGATTGCAGACGCGAATCACAGTCGGAGTGAACAAAATTTTGATGCGAAAACAAATGATTTTCGAACATAAAAGGGACGATCTACGGGATCAATATAACCTTCGGGTTATAAACAGTGTGATGGTCTACGGGACTAAACTGGCCCACGGGTCCAGGATAAAAAGGAAAAGGATCATAAAGGCAAACGCCCTAAAGAGGTGAAAGCCTAAAGAAATAGCCTACGAGGCTAGGTGAAGGAACTTACGGGTTACTTAGACAAGTGAGGGAACCAGTAGAGAATCCCCGCATAAAACTAAGACTATAAAGGAATAAATTATGGACTGTCAATATCCTGGTACGGATAATTGACAAAAGATAAAGAGAATATCCTAAACTAAAACTTCGGTTTTAGTAAGAAATAATGTTTTTACAAATAGAAATTCTGATAGGAATTTAAATAGTAAGCATGAAGGATACAAGTCTTGACACTAATAGGCGCAAGACGATATATTCGAAAAAGTGATGTTTTCGAAAATGAAAGGTAGATATGAATTAAACATAATGTGACACGATCACGGTTAAGAAGTGCAATGTGAGGTAGAATCACGTTATAACCAGGCGAGCGGTAAAAGTAACTGGACTAATAAGTCTAGTTAGTGAGACCGGTTAGGGTCAGCAATTCAAATCAGGAAATTTGGTTTGCTTGCAAGTGGTAGATTCGGTATAATTGAACCGAATAAATAAATTTGAAAATAAAAGAATTTGTTGCTAAAAGTGAAAGATTTCACTAAAGACCTTTAAACGGGTCAAAGTAACGGATTCATAAAGAATTTGATAGTATACGAAAGTGATGAATATCGCTAAGATAATTAAATTAGTGGAAATAACGAGATTACGTTATTTCAAGTTACATTATGCCGTATATAATACGTAGATGATTATTAACCAAAAAGATATTACCATACTTCTCTGGTAATACTAATAATTTGTTTAAAGTATAAGTAATGTTTTTAAAGATTCTTGGAACAGATGCATTGAGTTAAACTCAATGAATTATGTAAGAAAAGGTTTCGAGGACGAAACCTCTTTAAGGGGGTTAGACTTGTAACACCCCGAAAATGGGTTTGGTGATCAAACCACATTAGCACTAAAAGACGGGAAAAGTACCGTTAGTGGTAAATTCTACCCGGTAAATATTAGGATTTAAATAATTAATCCTAATATTAAATAAAAAGTGAATAAAAGCTTTTAAGGAAATAAAATGGATAAAAGGCCCAGGCTAAAGGGACCAAAAATAAACTTAGTCATAAATACTCCCGGACCCGCTAAGTTAACTAGGAATATTAAACCTAGTTAATAAGTATGAATATTATCGAAAATAATTAGGTTGTGACCTAATTAATAACTAACCAAACACGAGGGACCAAAGGCGGGTAACTTGAAAATGGAATTAAAAACTTAAAAACAAAACACAACACACACACAAGAGTGTGTGTGTGTGGGGGGGGATCGACCAGGAAGAGCTTTAGGGAGCTCAAACCCTAACTTCAACAAAACTAACAAATTGAAGATCAAATCTAGCCCGAATCGGATGCATGAACACATATAAATGATCACCTAGTCGTGGGGATCACAAGGTATGTCGAATTTTAAGATTTGGTGATACTTTGAGATTATGATGAACAATCATAACCGAAATTCTGGAATGAATATTGAATCTATGAGTGCTATTGTGTTGAAATCCTTGTTTAGAAACAAACCCTAGTTGAAAACTTGGAGAATTGGTGTTAAAACTAGGGATTTGATAATTAACCTATTATGTGCTAAGTGGGTTTTGATTATGTAGTGAAGATGATGGTTTACACATGTTTAAAATCATCATAGTTGCTAGTAGAAACAAGATACTTGAACAATTTGCAAGTTTGAGTGTTGAACATACATGACTTGAGATGGGTTTTTTATGATATGATGATGTTAGTGTCAAACTTGTGATTGGAATCATCATATTAGTTAGTAAGACAAAGTACTTGAATAATTTAGGTGTTTGGGTACATAAATCATATTTACCATGAAATGGGTTGTTATATGATATAAAAGAATTGATGTTAAGATCGTGATATAGATGCTTGAAATCATGTTACCTAGTTGTAAAATGTGTAAAAACAATGTATGCACATTAGGTGTTTGTTAAAATGCCTAAATGAAAACTAAAGTGTTGAATTTAGAGTGAAAATGTGCAATGAATAAGTTGATAAGTCGATTGACCTTAAAAAGTCAAATCGACCAAGTGTATGATCGGATGGTAAATTCGATATAAGAAGAGTAGGATGGAATAGTCGTAAATGATTATGACTAACCTAACCATCTTACAATTACAATGATAGTTTGACGCTTGGCAAGCTAGGTGAAGGCTTGGGGAAGGAAGCGGGTCAAACGAAGCAAGAATGACGGAAAAGCATAATTCGGATGCAAGGTAAGTATAGCTTACACTAGTCTTAAATTGTGGAATATTTTCTTATCACATAAATTATGAATGAGATATCTAAACAATTGAAATATGATGTTCCGTCTTGTAGTCGAACGGAACAAGAAAACCAAAGATGAAAGAAACCATAATAATGGTTAAAAAGAAGTAAATTGATAATTTGGTCATATTATGTCGAAAGCAATAAACGGTTTATAAGTAAAATGACCGTACGGTGTTAAACGGAATGAGTCATGTAGATGAGACGATAATAAATATCATCTCGCATATATAAACGACCATTTCGGCCAAACGGGTCAAAAGGTGTAGACATCACCTTTTGACAATATCGACTAATGATTCTTTTGTCGAGTTATATGCTTACAGGAATAGGTATCCAATGGATACCCGCATCGTTCTTAATTAGCAATTATAAAGCAAGGTATTAATACCGGGTAATAAGTTGATCCGAGCCAGGTACGTATTATAGATAAACTCATAAATTAGAACTTGAAGTTCTATGAGAGTTAGGCAAAAAAAAAAAAGACATTCGGTTACCTAAAAAGGTGAACCGAAGGATTTAAATTATAGACAGAGTGTTTTGAAAATAAGATTTGGTTAAAAACGAGATTTTTGGCGTACATGGCTTAAGCAAGCCCTTCGTTGTAAAAGAAGGGTTAAAAATGACCAAAACGCCCTTGTAAGCAAAATTAAGCAAACAACTCTTAGAAGTCGCTTGAAAACGAGTTTTATAATCAAGTTAATACTTAGAATAAGTCTAGTAGCGTAAGATGTAAATCCTTGGTCAAAAGACTCTATATGAGTCTTTGCCGTAAATTGATAATCCGAAGGGTAAAACTCGGATTAGATAGATCGTCACATTAAAACCATCACAAAAATAGATGTGATGGAATGTCACTTGATAACTAATGTGGAAATAAAATACTAGAAAGAAATGGGTGTGAGTTATGCGTAAAAGTTGCTTAAATGTCCTTAACGGGTCAAAATAAGCACTTGAGTGAAAGCGGGTTTAAAATGCGTAGGAAATCTGTGGTTTGAGTCAAATATGATAGGCGATATAGAAATTAAAAGGTTCACGAGAATTTGGGATCAAACAAATAAGTTTGTTTGATAAACACATGAATGGGTCAAAATGGGTAAAGTCTAGTTTAAGCCAAAAGCTTAAAACTCTATAAATTTGTTAATCCGGAAGTCGGATTTTAAATCCATTTGATGGAGAATCACATTACAATCACGTAGGAAGAAACGGTAGGCCAAACAGACAAGCGGTTTTAAAGATACGAAAGTTTTCGTGTCATAAAACGGCAAAATGGAAAGCTGGAATGCAGGGGCCACCGTAACTTACGGTTCCACCGTAAGTTACGGTGGAGCTGATATTGCTACGGTGGGTTTCTACTGTTGTACGGTAGAAACATATTAAACCAGAGGTCACCGTAACTTACGGTTCCACCGTAAGTTACGGTGAAGGCCAGGTTGAAAATTTTGTTTTGGTGATCAATTGTTTCTTGGACTCGTTTAAACACGTTTTAATCCTAGTATGACTAAAGTATTTCATGTTTATGAAATGTAGGTACATTTTGGATGCCGAAAGACGATCAAGCTCCTCGAAGAACCGAACACGATAAAGACACATGCTTCCGCACATTGCCTCGTTGTAAATTTTAAACGACGAACCTGATCACGTTATGTAGAATAACTTATGAAATGTAAAAGTTTTAATAAACCCGTATTTCCGATGTATATTTAATCATTAATTACATGATTATTTTCCCAAAATATACGCTAAACCTTGATTTATAAGAACGGGTGTTACAGGAAGGAAACTCCACTTTATAATTCCAAGGCCAAGAAGCGGCTGTCTAAGCTGGACAAGGATTTTGGGGGTAAGACCCCAGCCCTTCTTGAAAAGATCCTGGAGCATCCCATGATATCCATCGATGAATTGAAGGCCCTGTTTACTCCTGCCGGTCCCTCATCTCCGAAGTCTTTGTCTGGGGGTGGTTCCCAGTAATTTCTGAACATTTACTTCGATATGGTTGTAATCTAAACAATTATGCACTCTAGGGTACTTTTGACTTTTTGATGCTTGGGGGAGAGTCTTCGTGTAGGGGCTCTCCTGGTAACTAATCGTATGACCTATGACCGTAAATTGCTATCTTGTTTTTGCCTGTTTTTGGTATGCTTTTTTTTGCAGGAGTCCTTGCCAGGAACTGGGCCAACATTTTCCTGAAGACTTTTAGTTATTTGTAGTATGTTTACGAAAAACTCTGTTTAGTCTGTTTACCAGGCTTTCTAGCTTGTATATTAGTTTTTCTTTTAGGGCCAGTAGGGCTTCTTGTTGTACATTCACTTTGTAGCTTGTATATGAAAAACTTCTTTTTTGTAGTTTGTTTACAAAAGTGCGTTGTGCTCGTGGTTTGCTTTATAAACCAGGATTGTCTGTTCGAGGACAATCGCTAGACAAATCTATAATCGTAAGATTATGTTTTTGGCTTGTTTGTCCGTTTTGGGTTAGCTAGACCCTATTTTGCCCCACGGCCGGGCGTTTGGTATGTTTGATATACCTTGTACGCGTGTGTTTGTTTGTTGTTAGGTTTATAGCCTCTCTGGGCACGTCCGCCTCGATATAACACCTGTTATTATGTCAAAAAGGGACAAGTGAGTTGTCCTTTTGTCATTCATTTCTTGGGGACCAAGTCCTCCAGTACAAGTTTTTACAAAAGATTTTTTCCTGGGGTAAGCCCCTGACTAGCAGTTAATCATTAAAAAAGTGGCTCCCTGGCCGTTTTTCCTAAAAGGCCTTTTTATGCCTCATATGTGGTACTTCCTGAGCTGCATAACGTTCCATGTTCTTGGAACTTCCTTGCCTTGAAGCGTTTCCAGCTTGCAGCTTCCCTTGCCGTTTGCCCACGTTACCCGGTAAGGTCCTTCCCAGTTGGGGCCTAGTTTTCCGGTGCTCTCCTGTAGGCTGGCTTCGTTTGCTCTTAATACCAAGTCCCCTGAGATGAGATTGAGCTTTTTCATTTTGGCATTGTAGTAGCTTTCGAGCTGCTTTTTGTACCTAGCCTCCCTGACTGCTGCCACTTCCCTTCTTTCTTCAAGCAAATTCAGGTTCATCCGGAGGTCTTGCTCGTTTTCGGCCTCCCTGAGCTTCATTCTGGCAGTTGGGGACCCTATCTCAGCTGGGATGACAGCCTCCGTCCCATAAGTTAAGCTGAAGGGAGTTTCCCCGTTGCAGTCCTTGGGGGTGGTCCTATATGCCCATAGTACAAATGGCAATTCCTCCAGCCATCCTTTTTGTTTCCTTCCGAGTCTCCCTTTCATCCCCTTGATGACGCTTTAATTTGCTCTTTCCACTAGCCCATTGCTCTGGGCGTGGGTGACGGAGGTAAACACTTGGTGTATGTGCATCTGCTCGCACCGTGGCCTGAAGGGTTTTCCAGCAAATTGAACACCATTGTCGCTCACCAATTCCTTCGGGACCCCGTATCTGCAGATGATGTTGTCTAGCACAAACCGTCTCATCTGCTCCCCAGTTATTTTTGCCAAGGGCCTTGCCTCTATCCATTTGGTAAAATAATCGATGGCAACCACTACGTACTTAACCCCTCCCGGGCCTTCTGGGAACGACCCAATTATGTCAATGGCCCACTTCTGGAAGGGCCAAGACGTTGAAACAGGTATCATTGGGTGTTTATGGAGGTGCGTCATGGGTGCATGGATCTGGCAATTGTCACATCTCTTGATCTCCTCTGATGCTGTTTCATACATTCTAGGCCAATAGAATCCCGCATTCATTGCCTTCGCCACTACTGTCCTTGGCCCATAATGCATCCCACAAATCCCCTCATGTATTTCTCTGATCACACACTTAGCCTCTTCATTATCGACGCACTTCAGGGAAGGGCACATGTATGACCTTCGGTAAAGTTCTCCATCAATCAACTCATACTGTAAAGCTTTGACTCTTACCTTTCTGGCTGCCCAGTCTCCCTCGGGTAATGCTCCGTCTCTGAGGAATCTTACAATCGGTGTCATCCATGTCTCTTGTGTGTCCTCGATTGTAGCCACCTCTGCTGTGTCAAGAGAGGGGGAAGTCATGACTTCCACTTTGACTTCTCTTGCTAGGTGGTCAAACGCCATGGAGGCCAGCTTGCTGAGGGCATCGGATTTCCTGTTTCTCCCACGGGGGATATATTCTAGCTTAAAGGTCTGGAAAGCCTTGGCTGTTTCCTTTACCTTTGCCATGTATTGAGCCATTGTGCTGTCTTTAGCCTCATATTCCCCCTGGTACTGCTTGACCACTAACTGCGAGTCCGTACTGGCTTCCACATGTTTTGCTTTCATCTTTTTGGCTAGCCTCATCCCTGCTAAAAGGGCTTCATACTCTGCGGTGTTGTTGGTATTCTCAAAGTCTAGCCTGATGGCGTAGGTTAGCTCAACTCCCTCAGGACTGATCAACGTAATGCCCGCTCCGCTACCCTCTTCGTTGGAGGCCCCATCTGTGAGTAGTTTCCACACTGCCTCGTCCTCCTTTTCTTTCTCTTCCCTCTCCAAGGCTTCCTACTTTAAAAGTTCTTTTTCTTCATCCTCGGGAACTTCTGCCAAGAAGCCAGCCAGTATTTGTCCCTTCATGGCTGTTCTGGGTTTGAACTCCAAGGAGTGTTCCCCCAGCTCTACTGCCCATTTAGCCAGTCGACCCGATAACTCCGGCCTCCTTAGCACTTTTTGGAGGGGTTGATCTGTCATTAGGGTGACCTTGTGTCCTTGGAAATACCTCCTGAGTCTCCAAGACGCAATAACAAGAGCTAAAGCTAACTTCTCTAGGGGCATATAACGTTCCTCAGGACCCTTGAGGGTCCTGCTGATGAAGTATATTGGTATCTGCTTTCCTTCCCGTTCCACCATCATAACTGCACTTATGGTCGTTTTTGAAGCAGACAAATACAAAAGCAGATCTTCCCCGGGTACTGGGGTTGCTAGGGTTGGGAGCTTGCAGATGTAATCTTTCATTTCTTGAAAAGCGGCTTCCGCTTCCGGGGTCCACTTAAACCTGTCCGTCTGGAGACAATCCTTCAGAACCTTTATGAAGGGAAGAGTCCTGTCGGCTACCTTTGACAGGAAACGATTCAAGGCGATTAGCCTCCCATTCAGCTGTTGGATGTCTTTCAGGGACCTGGGGGATCGCATTTTGGCTACCGCTTGAGTTTTCTCCGGATTAGCTTTAATTCTGCCCTTAGTAACCACTACTCCCAGGAATTTCCCTTCTTCTACCCCGAAGCAGCACTTCCCAGGGTTTAGCTTCATATTCACATCTTGCATGGCTCGAATGGTTTCGGCTATATCGTCTATCATAACCATCTCGGTTATGCTTTTTATAACAATGTCATCGACATATATACTTCCAAGTTCCGCCCCTGCTGCTCTCTTAAAAGGGTATTCATGAACCTTTGGTAGGTGGCCCCCGCATTTTTTAGCCCGAAGGGCATCTTGGTGTAACTGAACGTTCCCTCGTCCATGATGAAGGCGGTTTTCTCTTCGTCCTCCATTGACATCTGAATTTGATGATATCCTTTGTAGGCGTCCAGGAAGCACTTTAGGGGGTACTGAGATAAGGAATCCACTTGGACATCTATCTCCGGGAGGGGATAGCAGTCCTTGGGGCATGCTTTGTTCAGGTCTTGAAAGTCAATGCACATCTTCCACCCCCCGTCTTTCTTTTTGACCATGACTGGGTTAGCAACCCAGGACGGATACTTCACTTCTCTTACTATCCCGGCTCTGAGCAGCTTCCTGGTCTCTTCACAGGCGGCCCTCCTCTTGCTGGGGCCCATGCTCCGTTTCTTTTGCTTGACCGGTTTTGCCCAGGTGTATGTATTGAGTCGATGTTCGGTCAGACTTCTTGGGATTCTTGTCATGTCTCCGTGCTGAAATGCAAACACGTCTATGTTGAGGAGAAGCAGCTCCTTGAGAGCACTTTTGCATTTGTCACTCAGGTGACTTCCCACTTTAACCGTCTGCTCTGGGAACCTGTCATAAAGGACCCACTCTTCGACTCCATCCTTTTGGGGTTTCTCAGATATTTCTCCCTCAGAGACAGAAGATACTACTTCATATGCAGATTTTACCCAAGCCAAGCCTTTTGGCGTTTGGAACACTAGAGCTCCGTGTGGGGTTGATGCCTGTGCTTGCAGATCTCCAATCCCAAGCCTTCCCAGGATTGCATTGTATTTTGAGGGTGCTCGGACCACTGTGAAAGTTAAATTTATGGTTCGGACCCGATCTCCTACCCCGACTGTGAATGGGAGTTTGATCTTTCCCAAGGGGTGTGACACACTGTTGTTGAAACCTACTAAGGGGATAGAGTCCTCCTCGAGCCTATCCCTTACGTCCCTGTCAAATCTGAGAAAACAGTGCTCATATATCACCTCTACCCCGCTCCCCCCGTCCACATGTATTTTGGCTACCTTGTGGCCGGCTATTATGGCTGAAATGTTAAGGGGGAGTCGCTGCACCTCGTTCTCCTCCAGGCGTGGCATCAAGATGGGAGCTTTCATGCGGTCTGGGGAGCCCAGAATCCTGGCCTTTACACTCCTGATGGTCTCAAATTCATCCCTCCTCCGAATCATGTCTACATCTGCCCTTCCAGGCTCCCTCCCATCTTTCCCCTTGCGGTCCCCTCCTCCTTCCTTTATTTCCTTAACCAAGTGAGCCAGTTTATCCGTTTTTATCACGGCCTCTATTTCCCTCTTTAGATACATACAATCATCAGTTTTATGGCCGAAGCCCCTATGGAAATCACAGTTTTCGTTTGGTTGTGCCTTTGGCCCTGGTTTTATGGGTGGTGGTCTTGGGAAATAATTCTTCACCCTCTCAGTGGCTAGTATTTCACTTGGAGTTTTGGTGAGAGGGGTGAAGCTGTCGGAGTAGGGGAATGGGCTTCTCCCCCGAGGCCTATATGGGGAATACGAGGGCCTCGTTCTATCATGCAACATTCTATCAAGGGCTGGTTTTCTTGAGTAAGGAATACCTTTTTCGGGAGGTTTTGCAGTGGGGTTGACTCTCCGGGACGGAGTGTCCATTTCTTTAGCTTTGTTAACCGTGTCTTTGCCTCTGACAAAAGCCCTAACCCTGTCCATAAGGTTGTTAAATGAGTGTGGGAACTCCTCCCCCAGCTTCTCACATAGTTGTGTGTGCTTTAACCCATTAATGAAATTGCTGATCTTCATGACCTCCGGGACATCCTTGATATTCATGCTCTCCTTGACAAACCTCTCCATGTATTGATCTATCCGTTCGTTATCCCTCTGCCTTATATGCATGATTTCGTTTGGGTTTTTGATCACTTTCCTTTGTTGTCCAAAGTTCCTCAGAAACTTCTCACTTAACTCTTCATAGCTGTCAATTCCTCCGGGAGGAAGGCTGTTGAACCAGAGCCTGGCTCCCTCCATTAGAGTTTGCACAAACATGTGGCACCACACTGGCATGGGCCATTGTCCCAACTGTCCTGCACCCTTGAAGGCATGGAGATGGTCCTCAGGATCCCTTGTCCCATCGTACCGGTCGAAGTTTGGAGGTAGCTTCGTCTTAGGGGGCATGGGTGCTTCGGCGATCCTCCTAGTGAACTTTGAGATCTCAGCTAAGTCCCGAGGGAGGTAAGGCTGATCCAGATTATCATCTTTTTTATTCTCCTTCTCCTTTTCTTTTCCTTTCTGTTTCTTCCCTGTAATGAGATCTTCTCTCTCCTCCGAGGACATCTGCCTTAGGGCTGTCATGAAGGTTTCCAGAGGGTCATTGCCACCGTTTTTGCTTTGTGGATCCACACCTTCCTGGTTGGATGGTGTGTCGAAGGGCAGTCTAGCCCTGAGTCTATCAAGTTTCTCTTGTCTTTCTAGATCCTCAAGATGCTTTTTCAACTTTTCTCTGTGCATGGCAACAAAATCTGGGGTAATGGCTTCCCCCCTTTCCAGAATTTCCACCTGATTTTCGTTCTCTTCCTCGTGGGTTATGTCTTCCAGTGTGACTTTATCATGATCGTTCTGCACCGTCTGGATGGTACGTGATCTTGGTAGTGTTGTCATGTTGTTTCTCGTGAAATGGGCTATCTCAACGTCGGAGTTTTGGGATGGGAACACCAGCTAGGCTGTAATGTCCCACGGATGGCGCCAATTTCGAATACCCAAATCCCTAGAGACGTTCAAAGGGTCTTCGCTAACGTGTCGGGATATCCCAACCTTCAGTGCTACAAAAAGTAAACCGTTAGCCTCGTCACGGAGGGCCCCGGGAGGGGGATCCGTGACCAAGCTCCGGAGTGAGAATAAGTAAACTTGCCGGAGAGTATGAGAAGCTTATTCCGATGAGTATGATCACCAGAATATTTCTCTATGGTGTGAATCTAATAAATGTGTGTGTATTTAATGTGGAGGAATATCGGTCGGAATAAATGAGAGGGTTATTAGTGTAATACCTTGAACCTGTCCCTTGATCATCTCTTCTCTTCCTTATATAACACCGAGACCTTATCTCCCATGTGGGATATCTTAACGAGACGATCTAACAGATTCTGTCGGTCTTCGGGGGGCTCAGACACGTGTCTGACCCCCAACGGTAGGATTATCGCCTCATTTAATGTTTCCGGCTAAGAAGTACAATGCCAGCCGAGATCCTTTTCATATCATGCATTAAATGCAGCCTGTGCCCTCTGATCCCTTACTTCCCGCTCATTTTAATTATAAGGGAAACCTTAGTGGGCAAGTAAAACTGTTCTTTGGGCCTCATCTGCTGGGCCCGCATGGTAACAGCCCAAAGACGGATAAATGGAGTAATCCATTGGCCCGTTGTCAACATCTATGTTTCTGATTTTATAAATATGTATACATAATTTATATAGATATGGTTTATAGTGTTCACACTTAGGGTTATTCATCTGACAAAAATGTGAGGTCAAAACGCTAGCTACAGTTTCGAAGGATGACAAACAAAACAGCCTGGGTGGATGAGTCAATCATACCAATTGGTTTTACGGTTTGATGATTAAAATTTTGAAAGTTGAATGGTTTTTTTCTATTTTTATAGTAGTCTATACTATATAATCTTTCTATACTAATAAATGAAAATCTTTTTTGGAAACGTGTCACTTCCTGGTGTGTTTTCACCCTATTTTTCTATTTATCTCTCATAATAAATAATAATAATTTAAAAAAAGTTATTAGATAAGCATAAATATTTGTTTTTCTATATATAATTTTTAAAAATATTAGATAAGGATAAACGTTTGTTTTTATTATGATCATATTAAATAATAATAATAGTTTTAAACAAAAATTTAGATATACTTTGGAGTTCGGTAATTGAAATTATGGTAAATTAGGAATCAAGGGTCCCGTTTGATATATACTTAAAAATTGTATTATTGTTTTTTTTCACTAAAATTAAACAATTATTCTAGATCGGGCATATGCTTCTATCAAATTATAAGTGTTTTTAGACGCATCGCTATAATGGTTTGGACTCACCATTATAATCGCACAATTTTTTCAAATGTAAAATCTAGACAGTTTAGTTTCACCTTTGTAATGTTAGACGTACTCTTATAATTGGTTTAAATCTATCATTTATCGTACAACGCATCAACATGTAGATAGAACATCATTTTTAAATATAACAATTCTATACTCCATTCAAAGGGAATTTAATTCTCGATTTTACAGTGTAATTCATAAAAAATGATGAAATATATAAAACGTGGGGATCGATCTCCACATTTTTGTACCGTAAACTCTCTTGAATACAAATTTGAGATGAGTGTTTTATGAATGAGATGAATGTTTTTTATGAATGAAAAAACAAATAAGCATGAAGGTGCCTAAAACTAACTAAAATAATTGTATCTAATAATTTGAATGTATCACAAAAACGAGATTCGACACAATGTAATACATGTGTTTTTAACCTAATAATAAATTAAAAAACAAAATAAAATGTTATAATAAGTAAATAGTACATTAAAGTTCATTTTTAAAAGATAAATCTTGACAACTGTATTTGTTAACATATGACATTATTTTTTATTCAACATGTGCAATATACGAGTTTTCTTAAAAATATATCTTTTTTATTATTTATTATTAAAATTACATTTATACATAATAAAAAACACAAATTAAAATGCTATAATAAGTAATAGTACATCAATGTCATTTTTAAAAGATAAATTTTGACGATTGTTTGTGTTAACATGTGACATTATATTTGATTCAAACGTGCAATATACGAGTTTTTTAAAGATATATATCTAATTTTATTATTTATTATATAAAACTGCATTTATGCAACCCGTGTAATACACGGGGTTCTAACCTAGTAAAATATGATAAAAGAAACCAACTTTGGGACACTTGTCATTATTCTAGACCATCCTTAATTGTAGATAATTATTATTTAATTTAAATTATTAAATATCAATTAAATTAATATAAATCTTACAACGATAGGAAGTTCATGGCCTATGAGAAAATCCATAACTATCATATTTATGCCTTATTTCTTGAATTTGCCCTTTTCACACATTTTTCCAATCGTCCTCAGATATTTCAACTCTTGTCTTGAAATATGTTGCAGGCGGTGCTGATTCTTTAGAATGTTTGAGTACTTAATAGTAGATAAACATGCATATTATTTAATGTTAGTGTTATTATTGTTTATTATAAGAAATTATATTAAACAACTTATTAATCAAATAAAATTTTTTAAATAGTATTAACCTAATTTAAAAAATAATAAAAAATCCATTTTGATTTAGAAAGATTTTTTTAACAATAGATAAACCCGTGTGATACACAGGATTTTTAAAGATATAACATTTTTTTTATTATTTGCTATATAAAATTAGATTTATTCAACCCGTACACTACACAGAGTTTTTTTAAAATATAACTTTTTTTTATTATTTAGTATATAATTACATTTCTTCAACCCGTGAATACACAAGGTTTTTTTTAATATAACTTTTTATTGTTTGGTATATAACTTTACATTTATTCAAACTGCACAACAAACGAGGTTCTTAAATATATAAATTTAAAGATTTTTTTAACAATAGATAAACCCGTGTAATACACAAGGTTTTTAAAAATATAACATTTTTTATTATTTAGCATGTAAACTTATATTTCTTCCACCCGTGAATACACATGTTTTTTTTTTAAATATAACTTTTTTATTGTGTGGTATATAAAATTACATTTATTCAATCCGCACAATAAACGGGGTTCTTAAAGATATAATTTTTATTATTTAATATATAAAATTATATTTACTCAACAAGTGTAATAAATGAGGTTTTTAAAAATATAATGTTTTTTATTTGATATATAAAATTACATTTATTCAACCCGTGTAATACACGGGGTTCTAACCTAGTTTATACTAAAAAAATAGAATGATAAAGATTTTCCATAAAAATTATACCTATACATAATTTTATACTAAAAAATATTGAAAAATTAAAGATAAACAATGTTTAAACAAACAATTCCAAATACTAAAAAATCTTAAACAACGTTAAAACAAACAATTCCAAATACTAAAAAATATTGAAAAATAAAGATAAACAATCTTTCTATACTAATAAATGAAAATCTTTTTTTGACACGTGTCACTTTCTGGTGTTTTCTTAAATTATTTTCCTATTTATCTCATATATTAAATAATAATAATAATTTTAAACAGAAAACTAGATAAAAATAAATAATAATTTTTAAACAGAAAATTAGATAAGAATGAATATTTGTTTTTCAATAAATAATTTTAAACAAAAAATTAGGTAGGATTAAACGTTTGTTTTTTTAAATAATCATAAAATTGTATCTCGAATATTATGAGTAGACATCAGTACTTTGGAGTTCGGTGATTTAAATTATAGTAAATTAGGAATCAAACGTTCCCATGTGATATATACTTAATAATTGTAATGAAGGCCAATGACCTCTAGCTCAAGTGGTAGGAGGACTTGAGTTCTTTTTTGAAGACTCAAGTTCAATTCCCATTTGGTGCAAAAAAGGAGTTAGGCACTGGTGGACAGTGATAGGAGACCCAGGGAAACCAGGGTTCGATCTTGAGCCAAACGGGTTTTACCGGTAATTTTACCGTCGTGCCTACGGCGGGTGGGTTACCGGCTTTTCCCCGGAATTGGTGGTGGGCGACTCGGGTTACTCTCGGAGTACTCCGTTTGTCCAGTGGGTGCCCCGAGAGTGCTCGGGATTGATTTGTTGGTCGTTCAAAAAAATAATTGTAATGAACTTTTTATTTAAAGATATATTTTCTTATTATTTAGTATATAAATTATTTATGCAACCCGTGTGATACACGGGGTTATATCCTAGTGCTTAATAAATAAACAAACAATTCCAAGTTTTGAACCATCAATCAAACCGCTAAACTATCAAATTTTCATAACCAAACTGTAAACCACTCTATAAAATATAAATTTCAATTCGATGAACATGTAGACATGTTTGGCTTAAATGATTCCATTTGGTTTAACATTTTTCACATGTCACTACAAAAAAATTGCCATTTAGTGACACACAAAAAGTGCCACAAAATAACAAATAAGTGCCACTAAAGATCCCTGTAGGAATGAGCGGCACACAAAAAAAGTGCCACTGGAAGTGCTGACGCTAAAGCCTTTTAGTGGCACTTTTTAAATGTGCCGCACAAAGTTTTTGAGCCTTTAATGGCACTTTTGTTTTTGCCACAATATAAAAAAAAATACTTTTGTGGCACAATCTTTGTGCCATTAAAAAGTAATCCTTATTACATATCCATACTAGTTTTAGTGGCACTTTTTTTTGTCATAGTATAAAAAAACCTTTTATGGCTCAAATTTTGTGTTAATAGAAACTATTTCGAATTAAACATATGTACTATTTTAGTACACATAATTATGCCACAAACCAAATTATCTACAATATAAAATAAAAGTTTCATAAAATGTAAATGTAGAAATCATAATATTATAACTTCAATAATAAGTTCGATCCAAAACATATTCCAAATGTTGGCAAAACATTATGTAATAAGTAACATATTCCAAATTCTAAATGTTTACACGAAGATTCTAAACGTTCTTTTGGGTGAGAATTCACTATCTTTAAACTTAGCTCCAAAGCTTCTCATGATATCTACCTTGCCATCATCAACCACATAAAAAAGCATTAGTAATGATTAAAAAAAAATCTGAAAGGTCTTTAATTTACTAAACTCATTGTTCTTGATTCAAAAGAAAAACACGTATTGAAAAATGGCCTGAACACCTAACAGATACACAAAAAACCAACATATTACCTGAGGAAGAAAAGACGGTTCTCCTTCAAAAGAATTGAACCCAGGCTCTTGCAACCATTGCATATAACTTACTCATCTGTGAATGGAAACTAAAGAGCAAGAACAACTAGAAAATTTACTACATATTAAACCATATCATCATGCTCCAATACCAATTTTCAAAACATAACATGATAAAAATTAAAATCATATCAGTGAGTAAAAAAATAAATTCCAGATCAACTTTTCTTTAAAGTGTGGATATCAAACATGGAGAAGTAACTTACTGACATATCGCCCGAGAATTCCTTCAAAGTTTTTCGGTGCAAATCTACCCTTCAATACCGGTCTTTGCTGCCCGTCAAGGGATCCACTTGTACCCAGTTCAGCAAGCACGAAAGTCATAACATGCTCTAGCTGCGAAAACGGACAAAACATAGAAAAGGCTCAGCGTACAATCTTTATAATCCCTTTATTTTAAAAAACTAGTTTAATCCTCGTCATGCACTGCGGCAAAGAATCTTTTTGTCAATCGAGTTATACACGAATGTTCGGCATCCTAAGTAGGTAATCGTTATAGGGCGCTTAACATTTTATAGACATTATTACCATATAACACTACAAAGAATTTTCAGTTATCATTTGGACTCCAGAAAAAGGAAACGTAAACCGATAAATTAATGTCTCACGGTTAAGAAGCTTGTTTCTTTGAAGTCTATGCACACTCCCAATAAAAGTGAATCCAATTTCGGTAGAGCCTTTCCCAGCCAGATCTGCATAGACAATATTCATATTTTCTTTGTTTTAAACTAGTACTGAACATTAGGGCTGTCCATTTTTATCCGAAACCTAACCCGAATTCAAAGCCACCCAAATCCGAATTAGAGAATACCCGAAAAACCTGAACCCGATCAACCCGAACCTTCTAGGGGTCGGTTATCGGGTCACTTTTCCCAGCCAAAAACCCAAACACCCCACCCGAAACACGAAAAAAACCTGAACAATTTGGAATATTCTTACTGTTTTCGAAGTGGCCCAACCCTTGTGTTCTGAAAAAAAGCCCAACCCAACCCACACCCAGACCTACAACCCTAACCATACTTGTATTTGACTAAAAAACAGTCAAACATCATGAAATCAACAACAGATCTACTCAAATTACTAACATAACAACTGAAATTACAAAGCAAAAAAAAAGCGAAAACAACTAGACCCAAACAAGAGTATCTACATTTTAGAACACTAAAAAACTCAAAATAAGCTCTTCTAGAAGCCCTAATCTTACCACAACAAAATCAAAGCAAAAAAACAACAATTCAAGGTTTCAACTAAGATAAAACAAAGTATTAAATGAAATTAGAGCTTTACCTAGCTTCGCAAACAAAACAGAGGATAAACGGTACATCCTCTTATGGAAACACAAACGAACTGCAACAACTATGAAAAAGCAAACACCTGTGTCGTGATAAATATCAAAATTAACAAAAACTTATGGGCAAAATCTAATATAACATGGTGATAGAACACAATAAGTGTTAAGTTGGGGGGTGACGGACGTCAAATGGATAGTTGGGGATGGCAGCGGCTAATAGACAATAGTTAGAGGTGATAAAATCCAATAACCCACCATATAATCAAGTATTAGTGATGCTAAATCTATGCTATTAGAAAAAGAAAAAAATACACTTCAATACTTGCAATATATTAACTGCTTGTTCAAAAGTCAACGAACATATAAATACAAGATACTTCTTTGAATACTATTATTTCATCAAGTTTCTCCATTGACCTCCTACTAAGGCCTTATACCAAGTAAGTAGAAAGAGATATAGAAAACTTATGTCCATTACAGCAAAAAGTAGAAAAAACTATAGGCAAGTAACCAAAAATAATATGCTAGCATACCTTTGTAATTCTCGTGAAGACTATAATGCAGCATCCCCTCAGGTGTCCCAGACTCCCATCATTGAAACACTACTTAGTGAAGATACAACCTCCCATCATTGAAACACTACTTAGTGAACATACAACTAAGGTTGTATCTTTAACATCTCCTCTAAAATTAGTTCAAAACATTTACTAGGAGAATAAAAGAATTACAATTCACACCAGAAGCTTAAATTCAATAGCTCCGACAGTTTAACATACCTTTGGACTAAGTTTGTTTAGGTTAAAGAGAGTTAACTTATTAGACTTATTGCATGTTTCCATATTAAGTGCCACTATATCTCAATGAAAATCAATACAATCTTGATGAACCAGTTACTTTTCACCAAATTCTCAACTTCACCTGAATTATGATGATTATTCTTCTTCTTTACTTTCCACCCATCTGATGATATTTGAAAAAACATCGCGTCGCGAATTCGGGACTCCGACTCGGCTTTCGCCTCTTTCCCACCTGACAACACCACATGTGGTTGTACTTGCTTTTGTTGTTGTAGTTGTTGCTGGTGATGATGATGATGATGTTGTGAAAACACATGAACCGGTTCGATTCGGGTCGGGTACGAGACATCAACCGAAAATCTCAGCGGCTCAATCATAGTAATCGGAGCAACCGAATAAGTAGTTTCCGAATCACTCACTTTAAACCCACCACCACCGCCACAGAGTTTATCGGAGCTCCGTTTCCGGCCACTCACTGGCGACGACGAAGACGTCGGAGAACCACCCATGATTATATACATAATCATACACGAGACGAATTACCATAAATCAACACATCCGTTGGTTGCTTCTAAACTACTCTGCTTCTTTTTCCATTTCCTATTCTGATTCATCTTCTTCTTTTCAGTAGCATTGACTCAAACTCAATTACTAGTGGCATTGGTGATGGGCATGTTGTAAAAAACGAACCTTAATGAATGCAGGAGCAACATTTGAAAAAAAGATTGCTTAGAATTAGAACTGACTCAAACTCAATTACTGCTAGACAAGGTTTATTTGTTTAACCTCATAAAAGATATAATAAGAATTTGTTTCATCAAACTATAATGAAAAATTTGTCAATTTCTATGACAAGTTTTTTTCCCCTTGGGTCTTCAATCTTCATAAATATTTTGGCTTTTTTCATGTTTAAAACCTGTCAACTTTTACTTATTTTCATGTTACGAAACATTTGGCGGATCAAGAGCACAAGCTAGCACGTAAACGAATTCAATCGCGATATACCATGGTGAATTCAAGTTCAAGAAATCATGAATCATCAATCGCATACTAAAGTTGCAAGTTTCACATACCTTGAAATATAGAAGAAGATAGCCATAACTGGATTATGGAACGAAATTGAAATGTGATTCATCTGGATTCTGGAACGAAATGGATTTTAGATCTGAATCATCGATTATACACCTCATTTCAGAGACTTATCATAATAGATCCCATCACTAAAATTCTTACAAAAAACAAAAGAAAAAGAAAAAAAACAACCTATTATCAGTATATCAAGTACCAAAACAAGAACCAACATCGAATCATAAAATAAAAAGTCAATATTTGACCTAAAAAAGAGAAACCCTAAAAAAACTGTAAAATCGATCAAAATTTCCAAACATATGGAACCATTTTAACCAGAACTGCTCAAATTTCAAATTAAACCCGTTATAATCGCAAATCGGAAGCTCTAATTCCACACAAAAACAACAGTTATTGAGTACAAATTTAACGGCTAAAAGAGATTAACTACGAACAAATGAGGGGATTAAAAGATAAAATACTGTGAGAAGTATCAGGGAAACGATTACCATTGTATGTGCAAATATCTGATCTGCAAATCTTTGGATCGATTAAGAGAATTTAAGAAGATGTGTGTGTGGGTTTTGATCTGCAAATATGTGGTTTTTTTTTTTTTTTGGTGAGAATGAGAGGGAAATAGAAGAGGGGTTAGGGGAATGAGCGGGAATATGAAATGATTTGGGGGGAGGGAAATTGATTTTTGGTGAAAGGGTTGATGAAATTTTTAGGGAAATTTTTAGGTTTTAAAGAGGGAAAAAGTGAAAATTTTAAATAAGTTGTTTAAAAAATTTTGTGGCACAGGCAAAGTGCCATTAAAACATATAGAAAATTTTGGTGGCATATGCAAAATGCCACTAAATGACTTGATTAAAGACATAAAAGTTAAATGCCACTAAATGTATCAGTTAAATACCTAAAGTGCCATTAAAAACAAAAATTAGTGGCACAAAACCTAAATGCCATTAAAAATGTATGCCACTAGATGGCTTTTTTTTGGAGCCGGAGTTTGTAAACGAAGAGTCTTGTAAGGTGGATGGTCGCCGGGAGTGTCACAGCCCCCGCCCCTACCCTGGGAGTGGGAGCCATGAACCAGTCAGATGTTATCGGTGTTTATTAATTATGCAGCGGGAAATTTTTGTTCATCAGGATCGTAGTTAGGAAATAATTTCAGAGTTTATAAAACATCTAACTTTTAATATTAAACAAATGGGCTAAACCCATATTCCATTTAATTGTTTTTATAGGGATAAACCCAAATAACTAAAACATAAATTTCTTCTTTTATTTATGTATTTATAGCCACTTTATTTAAGCATTCAGTGCTCCATAGCTGGCTACTATTATCTTTACAGCAAATTACTTTAAACACGTTTTGAAAATATTTTATCAGTAATAAATACTGACGAGTTCATTCCATTTTTATAAAAATATATTGTTATACTTTACAGCATCATGGTTTTATTATTTGTTTATATTTACCCAACTAAATCAGTATTTGCCACATGTTGGCAGTTGTGATGTGACAGTGGTCATATCACTCATTGGCTCACTTTCGTCCAATAGTGAATTTATCAAGTAATATATATATAGTATATCTTACTATTATATTGGTCACTAGGCGATTCCTGTGACGGTGGTCAAATCACTGTTGATCATTCTTTCAACTAGTGATTCGGGTCATATTATTGTTGATCATTCTCTCAACTAGTAATTGTGGTCATATCACTGTTGATCATTCTTTCAACTAGTGACTCGGGTCAAATTATTGTTGATCATTCTCTCAACTAGTAATTGTGGTCATATCACTGTTGATCATTCTTTCAACTAGTGACTGGGGTCATAACACTGTTGATCATTCTCTCAACTAGTGACTATGGTCAAATCACTGTAGATCATTCTCTCAACTAGTGACTTTGGACTTAGTAGTGTCCCGTGACATTACTTTGTAAATTATATTTTCTATGACACAAAACCACTTAGCCCAGAAAATGAAATATATCATTTTCTGTCAAACTAATAGCTATAACTTATCAAATATAATATATTAATAAAATAATTGTAATATTATTATTTAATATATTAACGTGACTAAGACTAAAAATATAATCTTAGTATAGTGGAATATATTATTTTTGACTATTTTATTATGGTATACATTTATGGACTAAACATTATTTTATAATGTAAATAGTAATTTAGGTTTATTAAATATATTTTCTTTAATATATATTTTAATAATGATTAATAAAACTCTATTTTATATACACACCATGTTGGGATCGAACCCTATCAGAGGAACAGATAATTAAAGCCAAAACTGGATCAGAGCAGTGGATCCAGAATAAGCAGATGATTACATACAAGTCTCTCCCCTTGAAAGTGATTTCAACATCTGCTGACCTCCTATCTGCTGATCTTGCAAAGTGCTGACCTACAACTGCTGCTCAAATAAAGACCTGATGAAAGACTAAAGCCCTGCTGATTCTATCTACTGCCTTGAGTCAAGCACTGCTGATCCGGACAAGTACTGCTGGGTTCACAGCAGTGGAAAGTTGCAGCAGCTGATCTCTATAGTCTGTTTTGTAATGTAATGTAATAGCAGTAGTTAACATAGCAGTGTTTGTATAGATCAGAGGTTAGAGTTTGTTAGGAGGTTAGATGTCACTTTCATGGTGACGTCAGCTAAGATGCTCAGTAGTTTGCAAGTGCCTATAAATAGTTCAGTACTTTGTACTGTTCTATTAGCTCTTTTGCATCATCGTCTTCTTTGCACGAACAAACAACTGAGCTCTGGCTGAGGGGGAGTTTGCATTCATTCATCAATCATTGTAATCGTTATTGAAATAAATTCAATCTTCTGATTCATTGTGAAAAGATGTTTGATTAAAGTATTACTCTCGTTTGATTGTATGCAAAGTTTGTTTTCATCATAATTCCGCTGCACACTCATCCATCTTCATTTTAAATTGCAAACACAAAATACAATAAAAAACAAACTCAGATCCAACAATTGGTATCAGAGCTTGGACAGTCAAATTTGATTTAACAATCATTTTGACGTAAATAGTTAAGCTCATAACAGTTGATACTGATCGTTTGTTCGTTTGTTGAAAAACAGAGCAAGGATTAATCACCATTAAAGTTGATTTCTCAGTGTCTGTAAAACAACAAGAATGACGTCACAATCTCAGGATGATAAAATCAACATCGGCTCGCTTTTTAAACCACCTATGCTAAAAAGAAATGAGTACAACATCTGGCAGAGGAGGATGGGTCACATCCTCGCTCAACAAAGCACAGGTTGTTGGAGGTCTGTCATTTATGGTCCCCATGTTCCCACAGTGCCAAGCGCTGAAGATGCTAAAAAGTTTGTTCCAAAACCAGTTGAAAATTATACCGAAACCGATTATCAAAAGTTCGAACTAGATGCTAAAGCTTTTAGCATCATAGCATCAGCGCTGCCCAATGAGATATATGCTGGACTGTTACATTGTAACAGTGCCAAAGAATTATGGGACGCACTTAAGGAACAATTTGGGGGAACCGAAGAAGTCATAGAAAATAATAGGGAAATCCTGAACCAACAGTATGAAACATTTTGTTACATTAAAGGTGAATCACTAACGCAACAATTTGAGCGTTTCAGTTGTCTCATCAGTGAACTGAGGCTTGTTAACACCACTTTTACAAACTCAACTCAAAATAGCAGGTTCCTCAGGTCACTGCCTGAAAAATGGGACACCATAGCTTTTGTCACCCGAAACTCACCTGAGTTCAAGGATCTGACCTTGACCCAACTCCACGGTCGACTCCTGACCTACGAAAGGGAGTTGAACCAGAAAAGGAGGTTACAAGAGTCAGGAAAAGTTACTGATGATTACACTTTCGGTAATACTGCTCTTCTGGGTCAAGAAGAATCTGGGAGCAGTGGTAAGGATCAGGGTTATGATCACTTCATTGACATAACTGCTGGTGCAAACTTTAACAACCCTGATCCTCACTCTGCTAGTTATGCATTCACTGCAAACGAAAACCAGATGTCAGACAATTTAAGCTTTGAACTAAATGATTTGCAACATTTTGATCCCACTGACTTAGAGGAAATGGACATACTGCACCAACTGGCTTTGCTAAGTGTTAGAACTAGCAAATTTTACAAAAGAACAAGGCGAAAATTCCCTGGTTTGCATGGGAATCTAAGGGTTGGGTTGGATAAATCGAAAATCAAGTGCTACAAGTGTAATAGGTTGGGACATTT
This sequence comes from Helianthus tuberosus, assembly GCA_030545235.1. Taxonomy (NCBI): domain Eukaryota; kingdom Viridiplantae; phylum Streptophyta; class Magnoliopsida; order Asterales; family Asteraceae; genus Helianthus; species Helianthus tuberosus. The sequence goes on from CM060443.1 coordinate 177,092,953, forward strand.
CGCTAGGGAATGTAGGAGTCAAACTACTGGTCCCATAATTACTCATCCTAGCTCAAATCCTAGACCTCAAAACCAAAGCACTGTGCACTATGCCCAGTATGCCCCAGCAGCTCAAGTGAACACTGCTCCCTATGCTGCTGCCCCTGTGCCAGTACACTATGTCCAAACTACTGTTCCACAAATCCAATATGTTCAAACCCCTGTTTCCCAGGCATAAGTGCAACCTGCACCTCAAACCACTGCTCCAGCAGCAGTACAACCAGATCAACAAAGTTTTTTCACTCAAGGGTTTGTTGACTGGAGCAGTATGCCTGAAGACCTTAGTGATGAAAATTTTGCACTCTATGCTTCTAATGATTCTTCTCATAATGAATTTTGTTTGATGGCATTAGAGTCAATACAGGAGGGGGTTGAAACTGAGGAGGAACAGCTGAGCTTTGAAACAGTGGATGAGGTGACTGAAGCAGTGGTTACTGCTGTGGCTGGTGAACTACTGTTGGGAGAAAGTTTAGGTACCCTGATTGAACCAATGACAGATCCATGGTCCATAGAGGACAAAGAAGAGAAAGAAGAAAAGGCTGGTGAAAAGAAGGTGAGAGCTGATGATGAAGAGAATCATCAATGTGATTGTGCAATGATGGCTGCTGCCAAGGTATCTCCTCAAGTTCTAGAAAAACTATGTTCTGACAATTGCATTATTGCTTTTGCTAACATCAAAGAGGTGAATGAAAACCTTCGGGATAAAATCCTAACTGATGAAGTCAAATTTGAAAGATCTTTAAAAGAACTTAAAAACAAATTGGCTGAAAAGGAAAAGGAGATTAGCAGCATGAAAGAAGAGCAGAGCATAACCAAAACCCAACTCCAAACTATGGTAGAAAAATACCAAGTTTGCAAAAAGGAGTTAGAGTCCACCCAAATCACATGTGAGAGATGGGTGGAATCATGCAAAGGGTATGAGGTTATGCTTGAAAAACAGATAAAAAGCAATGTGAAATTTGGGGTTGGTTATAGAAAACATGATGATGAAAACACTGCTTTTGGAAAATCTGTTCAAACCACTGATGTAACCACTGAGTTCATCCCCACAAACAAGAATGGCCAAGAAATGAAAATCACTGACAAACTTGGTAACAAAATCACACTTGACAGACCAATGGTATCCTCTACTTTTGAGGAGCTTGAAGAATATCAGTTTAAACCAAAATGGTCTGATGAGTGTGATATTCTTGAAAATTTCAAGCCAATGGACTTTACATCAACTGATGGTGTCAAGGCTCCAAAAGCTAAAGTCATACCTCTCAAGGACATCCCAACAGTGGTTAAAACCTTTGCTGCAAAGGAGTCTGAAAAGAGAAAGAAGAAAGAAAAAATTGATAACTTGTTTTGTGAATTCTGTGAGAAAAGGAATCATCTAACAAAAGATCGTTTCCACTTAAAAGCTTATGATTTAAACAGAACAAGTGTCATTGTTTCATCTGAAAGTTGCATTGTTTGTGGTAAAACAAACCACAAAACTCAAGCATGTGTGTATCTCAAAAACTTTGATGTGAAAAAGAATGAGTACATTGCTAAAACATCCTTGAGTTCATCACCATCATCATCATCTATCAAATTCACCAAGAAACAACCACTGTTTGTGCCAGTTCAAACAGCTGTCACAAAACAGCTGAACCAAACATCTGTCAAAAGAGATGTTCAGGTTACTGATGCACCCCCTGCTAATCAATTCAGAAAAGGCAAGGAAAAACAGTCTTACCAAAGGATTCCACACGTTTATGAGGCCTACAAAAGGCCCTCTAAACCCAGAGTGAACATGCATCCTTTTGGTTACCAGCAGGTGATTGGTCAGGACCCACAACAGTGGTTAGAAAAACACTGTCCTAAAACAGTCCAAACCCCTGACCTAACCACTGTCCATCATTCTGCATCCATCCCAGACACTGTTGAGACCCCATCCAAAGCCCTGCTGGCTTTGGAGACCCTAATGAACTAATCCTTTTACTTCATGTGCAGGGAGCTTCTGCATGCTTTGATAGTCTTTGGTATGTAGATAGTGGAGGCTCCAGGCACATGACAGGATGTAAAGCCCTCCTCAAAGACTTTAAAATTCATGGAGGGGTGATATATCCTTTGGGAATAATAGTAAAGGAAAAGTTCTGGGGTCTGGTATAGTGCAATCTGGAAATGTAAAATTTGAAAATGTCAATCTGATAGACAATCTAAAATTCAACCTTATGAGTGTATCACAAATGAGTGACAAAGGGTTTGGGTCATTCTTCACAAAAGATTGTTGTAGGATTGTTGGACCAGAAATGGTCAAAAAGATTGAAGCAATAATCAAAACTGGTCAAACTAAACTTGTTGCTCAAAGAAGTGGCAATGTTTATGTTGTTGATATGTCCAAAGAGTGTCCCAGAGCTGATGCCTGTCTGTTCTCAGCTGCCTCTAACAAAGAGACAGAACTTTGGCACAGAAGGCTGGGGCACACAAATCTTAAGACAATCACTGAAATTTCAAAAAATGGTTTGGTGAGAGGCCTACCACAAAAATTGTTTTCATGTCCTGAACATTGCATTTCCTGTTTAAAAGGAAAACTGCATAAAAGTTCTTACAAGTCCATTGAAGAGTCCAAACAACCCAGTGTTTGCAAATGCTACACATGGATTTGTTTGGCCCAGTTCAAGTCATGAGCCTCAAAAAGAAAAGATATTGTTTGGTTATTGTTGATGACTTTTCTAGGTTTACATGGACTTTCTTTTTACACTCAAAAGATGAGACTGCAGGCATTTTGCAAGACTTTGTAACACAGGTTGAAAAGCAATTTGACCTTCCAGTGAAAAGCTTCAGGAATGACAATGGCACAGAATTCAAAAATAAGGAGTTGGATGCCTTCTGTGTGAAGAAAGGGATTGTAAGGCAGTACAGCATTCCTAGAACACCAGAGCAGAATGGGGTAGTGGAAAGAAAGAACAGAACTTTGATTGAGGCTGCCAGAACCATGCTTGCAGATTCAGGTTTGCCATTAACTTTCTGGGCAGAGGCAGTAAACACTGCTTGCTATGTCCAGAACAGAGTTTTAATAAACCCCAGGCACAAAAAGACTGCTTATGAAATTCTGTATAAAATCAAACCACTGATTTCATATTTCAAAGTGTTTGGCTGCCCATGCTTTATTTTGAACTTAAAAGATTCCATTTCAAAATTTGCAGCCAAAATTGATTGTGGTTATCATCTGGGATACTCAACCACTGCCAAGGCCTACAAAGTGTTCAATACACGGACCAACGCAGTGGAGGAGACTTTGAATGTTAAGTTCAATGAACTTTCATCAATGAAAATCCCCGCAAATCCTGCAGATCTGTTTGATCTTGAAAAATTTACTTTTGAAAATACTGCTGTCAAGACTAACAGTGCAGGTCCATCAGAGGATACAACACCAGACTATGGGTATGAAATCATCATCCCTCAAAGGTCTGCCACAAAGGGAAAAGCACCAGCTGTTCAAAACAGTTGTCAAAGCTCAACCACTGCTACCTCAACAGTTGTTGACCAAAGTAGCCCTTCCACCACTGCTTCCACATCCTCAAACACTGCTGACAAAAGCCCTCAAACAGTGGATAAAAGTCAGCAGATGTCCACTTCATTACCTCCTATTCCACCACCTTTTGAAGCCACTGCTGGATCATCAAAGTCCCCAGCAGTGGTTAGCTCAGATGATACACATTTGCAGCCTTCACCAACAAATGCCATCATACCATACCAAGGAGATTTAATCTTCTTGAGATCTCATCCACCTGATCAAATCATTGGCAACATAAATGAAGGGGTGCTCACAAGAAGCCAAACCCAAAACATTTGTCTTTTTGCTGGTTTTCTATCACTCCATCAGCCAGTCAAGTACCAAGAGGCACTGAAAGACAACAGCTGGGTAGAAGCCATGCAAGAGGAGATCCAACAATAACACATCGACATCAGACATCACTTTGTGAGGGATTGCTATGAAAAAGGTTTGATTTCTCTGCATCATGTCCCTACTAAAGACCAGTTGGCAGATGTGCTCATAAAAGCACTTGATATAGCCACCTTTGAAAGCTTGGTCTCTAGAATTGGGATGCTGAACATGGAATAACAAGCAACATCTTGTTTTTCTGTGTATAAAAGTACTAAAATGTTTTCAGAAAATCAAAAATCCATCCTTAAAAATAGCTAAAAATGAAATTTTTCATTAAAATCCTTAAAAGTCTGCCATAACCACTGATTGTTCAAAAGTCTGCTCTACTTCAAAAGTTTGTCCACTGCTGAAAGTCAACCCCTGCTCTCTCATTTCTTTGATAAACTCTGTTGTTCAAAAGTAGTGTCTTATCCACTGATATGCTATCCACTGATAGTGAAAATCATCCACTGCTTCCATACCACTGCCTTCATCAGTCACTTTCATAAAAGTACTGTCCTTCACTTTCACCAGGGGTTGTCACGTGGACAGTACATAGTGGTCAGACTTTTTGTAACGGCTGCCACCTCAGCATTCACTTTCTTCCCTATAAAATCCCCCACTCACCACCAAAACAGGGTTTTACTGTCGAATTGAATTCTTAAAAATTCTCTTCTCAAAGCAGTTTTTCATTTCATTTCTTCACAAATTTATTCGATCATCATCCTCAAAATGACAAAATCGAAGTCATCTGCAAAACCCACATCCAAATCATCATCGAAAACAGCCTCTCAAAAGGCAATCTCCACAGAAATCCCGTATAAATCATCTCACAATCTCCTGGGTCTTCTCACAAAACCAGAACCACCAATGTTTTCGATTCCATCATTGACACCATGGCAAAATCAAAGTACAAAACTTTGTTCACCGTCGATGCACCAATCTATTTGGCGACCCAAAGAGAGTTTTGGAAGAATGCAACCCTTGAAAAACAAGGAGACATTGCAACCACCATACACTCTTCTATAAAGGGTAAAGCTATCCAAATCACGCCACAATCCATTTCAGAGGTCTTTCAACTCGATGATCAAGAAGGTAAAATTACTTTTACTAAAAACGAGTTGCAAACTGACTTCATTGAAAGAGGGTATGAAGCCACAATGATGAAGAAACTTACCTTACAAAAAGGTTATTTTCCTTCTGCAACCAGATTCTTATTTCATACCCTCCTACTATGTGTTTCAAATAAAACCACTTCTTTTAATGAAATCCCTTTAAAGATTCAAAATCTGGGATATGCAATTCTTCAAGAAGAAAATTTTAACTATTCTTGGGAAATTTTTAAAGATTTGGTTAATAATGTTGAAACAAAATCATTCTTACTGTTTCCAAGGTTTTTAAGTTACTATTTTGAAAAGAAATTCAGTAAGGATGATTTAGCTGCAATAAACCAAGGTGATTCTACTCAAATAAACAGTTTAACAACTGAAACTTTTTCAAGAATGTTAGCACCTTGCAAAACACAAGCAGAGGTGCCTGAGCAGATTTTAGCAGTTACAACTGCTCCTCAGGTATCTGCTGCTGAGCCCACTGCTCAAGGTGATCAAAGCAGCCGACCAACTGTTTTGAAACCCACACCTACAATCACCAAAAAGCCTACAAAAAGAAAAACTCAAAACCCCCCCAAACCAATCAAAAAGGCAACTCTGGAGGATGAGATACCAGAGCAAATGCCTGTGACAACACAAAAGTCACAAGAAACCACTGTTGCTTCTTCCTCACAGCAGTTGGTACAAATATCTCAACCCATAACCGAAACTCCTCCTGCTTCTTCACAAAAAGAACAGGTTGTACAAATAGGGTCTCCACATCATGATGCTCTGGAAACACTTGTTTCTATCATCCACAGCTCAATACCCGGGGCAAATCCACTTTCTACACCACCCATCACATCCACAATTCCCCCACCAACTAAACTGCTGTTGGATGCAATTGATTTGAACCAGGCACTAACCAGTCCTTCTCAATCACCTATCAATGAGAATACACCTCAACAACTGACTGGGTCTGATGAATCAATCTTTGCTAACCCACCAACACAACCTGAGGAGGTTACACCCCTTGAGTTACAAGTAACTCTTGGTGGTAGTCCAAGTGAAGCAGCCACTACAACTGTTGAACCCACTGGTTTACAGTTGGACAGTGGTTACATTAATAAGACTTCCTTGGAGGCAATTCCTTACATAGCACCTCTGCCAACCACCAGTGGATTTATTTATCCTACTGGCAACATCAAAAGGTTGTCAAGTGTTGAAGGAAGAAGACCCCAGTACCAAGAAAAAGGGGCATCAGTGGTTAATGTTTGGAGTATACTCCCTACATCTACCACTGATAAAACCACTGCTAGTGGGAAATCAGATGATCTCATTAACTTGGGTGATGGTTTAAAGTACCAGAAATTAACGGATCGTATTGAAAAGCTTGATAACTCTGTTGCGGAACTCAAAGATATGCTACAACAGGTGTTACAAGTACAAAAGATACAATCAACTGCTGTTCCATCTCAAGCACCTGCTCCACAAAAGGCACCTGCTACAAATGAGCTCTGGAATTTGTTTCAACCTTTTCTCCATCAACAAGCAAAATTAGCAGATCAGCAACATGAAAAACATGTCCAACAGCTGAGAAATGCAATGGAGTCAAGGTTCAAGAACACTCAGGCTGATCTAAAGGCTCTCAAAACTCAGATCTTGCACACCACTGGCACTGCTCCTCCAAAAGTTCGCTTCATTTATCAACTCCCAGAAGATAATGCCAAAAAGGGGGAGAAAATTCAGGAGTGGAAAAAGAAGGGAATAGAGGATGGTCTCTACATTGAACCAGAAAATGCAAACATGACCAAAAAGATCCCTTTGCCAGATGGAAGCAAGAAAATTGATGTGACCACAAATGCACTGGCAGAAGCAGTTGCAAGTGTAAAAAGGGATAGAGAGGCCAAAAGGAAAGCCAGGGTGGATTATCCGGATCAGGGTACTTCAGGGTCAAAAGATGATGAAAATCTTTTTGATGAAAAGAAAAAGCCTACAAGAAGAGTAAGGCTACCCAAATCCATTCCAACCAGACGTTCAAAGTCTGCTCCAAAACCACCACCTAAAACAGCTGTTGTAACTCCTGTTGTATCAACAACTGTTGGTACTTCAGTGGTTTCAACATCTGCTCCCACTTCAACACACACCACTTCAACACACACCAAATCCACTGCTTTACCACCATTACCACCAAAAACAAAATCACCTCCTGCCAAAAAGGAGAAGACAGTAGTTGTTACAACATCTGCTGTAATGACAACAGTGGTTGGAACACCATTTGTTTCAACAACTGTTAGTCAATCACAAACCACTGCCACTACATCCACCACCACTGATCCACCCAAAACATCATCTGCCTCTTCTAAAACAAAAAGGAGAAGGATTTACATATCAGATGATGATTCACCTTCACCACCACCAACATCCTCACAATCTCTGTCACTTGTCACAATTCCTAAACCCATACCTCTCTCTTCAGCTCAAACTTTAAAGCCATTACCTCCTGCTGGTGTCTCATTTCCTCTGGAACTTATTGCAGTCAGGGAAGAAATCAAATCCTTCTACTATGAGGACGACCCAGTTAAAAGGAGTTTGCCATCAGTTGCAGGATATCCCAGGCCTAACAATATTGAAGAATACTTGAAACTCAAGGCCAAGCAAGCAGAGGATATTGCAATAAAAAACAGAAGAGGGAAATCTGATAGAGAATTTCAACAAAACTATCAGTTCCTACTCTCACAGGTCAATGCTATGGAGCGATTTGCTAAAAATGTATGTCAGCAAATTTCAGAAAGGGCAGATGAGTCCTTGAGAAAAGACTACATTGAGAGTATCATGACCTACAAGAAATACAAGGGGGAGAAATACATGTACAAAAACTGGACCATTCCTGAGCTTGAAAAAGAAGCAGCCAGGATTCAAGAAATGATAAAAAAATAAGGTCAAGCAGACTCCCCCTGAAAAATTCAAACAATTTGAAGCTGAGAAGGCATTAATGTTGAAGAGAATGAAAGAGGAGCTGATAGCAGCTTATTATGGGTCGAAGAATTCTGTGTCAAAGTGGGGAGAAGATAGGGTCAGGGCTACTTACAAGAAGTTGGAGGAACTTAGAAAGAAAGATCCAAAAGTTCCACAAAAGCCTGACTACTCTAAAGCAGAGGTCTCAAAAAGACCACCAAAGCTGCAAGCTAAAAGAACTACTGCTCCAGCTGGTGCTGCCATCTACAAAAGAAGGAGCCAAAACCAGTCGAGTACTGAAACAATTCAAGATCTAATAGCTGGTGATGCTATTGTAAAAGCAGGCATGAAATTAATGATAAAAGAAGATCTTGAATTGGAACAATCTGCAAGTGCTGCTCAGCCAGTTATGAATAGGCCACCCTCACCAAATACTTCAGCAAATAAACATCTCCCAAGAAACCCACCAGGCTCAAAAATACAAAAGTGGGAAACTGACAAACAGACCTGCGTATTGACTTTGCTCAGGTCTGGTGGAGAAGTGGAGAAAATATCAAGGGAACAAGCTCTTGGCCTGAGTCTTGAAGATTTGCAGGATCTCCTTGATCTTCCACTTAGCAGGGATGATGAAGATACAGATGCCCTAGACTTTGAATTACAATTTAAAGGTCAGATAAGGGAACTGTTGATGAGGCAATAAAGAATTCCACAATAATGAAGAGTTTTGGCATTATCTGTTCCAGGGGGAGATTGTTGGGATCGAACCCTATCAGAGGAACAGATAATTAAAGCCAAAACTGGATTAGAGCAGTGGATCCAGAATAAGCAGATGATTACATACAAGTCTCTCCCCTTGAAAGTGATTTCAACATCTGCTGACCTCCTATCTGCTGATCTTGCAAAGTGTTGACCTACAACTGCTGCTCAAATAAAGACCTGATGAAAGACTAAAGCCCTGCTGATTCTATCTACTGCCTTGAGTCAAGCACTGCTAATCCGGACAAGTACTGCTGGGTTCACAGCAGTGGAAAGTTGCAGCAGCTGATCTCTATAGTCTGTTTTGTAATGTAATGTAATAGCAGTAGTTAACATAGCGGTCTTTGTATAGATCAGAGGTTAGAGTTTGTTAGGAGGTTAGATGTCACTTTCATGGTGACGTCAGCTAAGATGCTCAGTAGTTTGCAAGTGCCTATAAATAGTTCAGTACTTTGTACTGTTCTATTAGCTCTTTTGCATCATCGTCTTCTTTGCACGAACAAACAACTGAGCTCTGGCTGAGGGGGAGTTTGCATTTATTCATCAATCATTGTAATCGTTATTGAAATAAATTCAATCATCTGATTCATTGTGAAAAGATGTTTGATTAAAGTATTCCTCTCGTTTGATTGTATGCAAAGTTTGTTTTCATCATAATTCCGCTGCACACTCATCCATCTTCATTTTAAATTGCAAACACAAAATACAATAAAAAACAAACTCAGATCCAACACACCATTTAGATTTATTTCAATCATATATTAAATTTATTAATGATTTAATGTTAAAATAATATTAGTTATAGGCTATGGCTACTGGGGCACAATTCCCCCTGTGATTGTGGTCATGTTACTATTGGCTAACTTTTTGGCCAATAGTAACGAGGGTCAAGCAATGTATAAAACCACCCATACCGGCAGTTATTACAGAATATAAAAATTTAATCACTCTAAGTATAACTGGTAAACATTTAGGATTTTGGAAAACATTTTTAAATATAATTGTATCACAAAAAGGTGATAAAAAGGAGAATGACTCACTTTGTAACTTTATGGTTCAACTAGAAAGCCTTCTGGTATAATCTTGGGTATAACTCCTGAGCTATTTAATAAATATATATATATATATATATATATATATTTGCACTCGTGTTAAGTATAGTAACCCTAATTCAACCTTATCCCTATGTCACGAGACAGAACCCCAATGAACTTAGTCGGGCAGAGCCTTGACATGCGTTATGGGGCTCCAGATCAATCGGAAAGGGTATCAGTGATCGGGAGTTACAACACTTAAAACGGGGCATGGCTTTGAAGTATTATAGGTGAATTACTAAATGAAAAAAATGGAAATATTGATATATATTGTGAGTGGGATCGAAAGAAAGAAAGTGAAGGATTTAGCAGTTGGATTGTTGATGAATGCCTTCAATTTATACTAAAATTTGAAGAGCAAACTTGTTGCTTACGTGGTCAAAGAAAATATTCCATCCTATCTATTTTACACGTACACATGTATATCTTTTCAAATTTCAATTTGTTTAGTTAAAATTTTATTATTATTATATTATTATTATTATAATTAATTTAGCTGCTTCACTCATTTATCGCTTATAACTTCTAAAATATGACGTTTTATAAAATAATGAATATGTCATTAGAACGAGAATATTGGTGTCTACATTTTGAACCAGGTTTCATTAAAAACGGAGTAAGTTTAAATATAATGTATTTATAATTTAATTATTAAACGGATCCTAGGTCCGTCTAGGTACTTCATATTTTTATCGGTCAACTTACCCATGTTCTACCCGTTTAATAATATAAGTTTTTATATACTTTATTTTAAATTTTATAAATAAAAATTTTGGAACTGTTACAGGGAGGGTGACGTTTCGGATCATCCGTCTTCCAAGGGTTTTACGGGAATGGGACTAGCTTTAATGAGGAGGCAAAAGGTAATGTCCAGTCAAGTTTCGAGGAGGGTTCTACTTCCAAGATTGGTGGAGATTTTCCTAGGAATATCTTCTATTATAAGTCAAGGAAAAGATCACGTCGGTGTAGGAGGAAGGCTGGTTGGGCCCAACCAAATGGGAAGTTAGTGAATAAAGGGGATTGTTTGGACTCGTCTGAAAAGGAAAGGCCCAATAAGAGGAATAGGGCCCAAGTCTCGGAGGTTAGTAATGATTTGTTTAATTTCCGGGCCCAGGAAGCTGTTAACAGCGACTTATTCTCTTTGAACCGTTTATTCAACCAAGGTAATAAAGATAAGGTTGAAAAGGGGGTTCCGGTGGCGGAGTTTCCCTCTGTTCCGCTTGCTTCTCAATCGCACCCGAAGGATTTCAATTTTGATTTGAATAATATGGCGTCGTCATCGTTATCGGGTGGTGTAGATCCTAACATTCCGATCTTAAGTAACTCAGCTGGTGCTTCCGGTGACGGTGTAGAGATGTCGAATGGGATTTCAGAGGTGGATCTGGAGGTGGAAGCTACAGTTAATATAGGTAATCGACTGGGTATGAAGTTGGGCAACAATGAAGGTATTGTGAAGAACGTCATCTTAGGCAGAGGTATTAATGAAGTTACCAAATGAATTTTTTATCTCTGAATGTTAGAGGTTTTGGGGGGGGGGGGATGTTAAGGCTAGATGGATTAGAGATATCAAAGTCAAGTTTGTCGCTTTGCAAAAGTCTAAATGTGCCATGAGTTCTAGTGTGGGTCTGAGGGGTCTTTGGGGAGGTAATAATTTCGGAGCTGAATGGGTGGATTCGTCGGGGCTGTCGGGCGGTATTATCTGTATCTGGGACCCGGTTTGCTGGATTTTGTTGAGGCTGTCAAAGATAGGAACTTTCTTATTATCAAAGGTAGGTTGAAAGGCAGTGGTAGGAAGGTCAACATTGCCAATATTTATGGCCCCCAGGACTATCAAAGTAAGAAGCTGTTATGGGAGAGATTGAGTCTGGAAATGGCTGGTTCGGACGGGCTTTGGTGTCTTTTAGGTGATTTTAATGAAGTTCGGTTTCCAGAGGAGAAACTTAATGCTAGCTTCAGCCCTCGCTGCGCTAGTGTGTTCAATGAGTTCATTTTTGAAGGTGGTCTTTTGGAATATAGTATGAAGGACAGGAATTTTACTTAGCAGTCTAGTAACGGTAACAAGCTTAGTAAGATTGACAGAGTGTTAGTTTGTTCGGAGTTTTTAGGTTATGGCCTGATGCTTGTCTAAGGGCTCTTCCTAAGCGGTTTTCGGATCATTGTCCCATTGTCTTGGCTTCGAAGGAGACGAATTATGGCCCTAAGCCTTTTAGAATCTTTGATTCGTGGATGGGCCGAGCCGGGTTTGAAGAAGCTGTTAGAGTTTCAGCTAGTTCTTTTGTTTTTGATGGTCCGGCTGACCTTTTTCTATTAAAAAAGTTTGAGGCCATTAGAAATAGTGTGAAAAAGTGGAGAGATTCGATGAAAAGAAGGGGAAAATGAGGCATTAGCTAGAGAAGAGCTGGAGGAATTGGAAATAACTTTGGAAAATAGAAGCCTTTCGGAGGAGGAGGAGGAATGGATCCAAGCGGAGAATCTTAAGATTATTAAGGAGCTTGAGGATAATAAATCCAAAGATATTAGACAGAGGTCGCGGGTTAGATGGGCCATTGATGGGGACGAGAATTCAAAATTCTTTCACTATATGGTTAACTGTCGGAAAGCTAGTAATAAAATTCATGGTCTTAGGATCAACGGGAATTGGTGCTCGAAACCTTCAATTGTAAAGAAGTCGGTTTTTCAATTTTTTCATGATAAGTTTAAAGAAGATCTGGTTTGTCGGCCGGAGGTGGTGTGTGACAACTTAAAGACCCTGGATCCAGCTGATGCCTTGTTCCTTGTGGAGAAGTTTAGTAAGGATGAAATAAAGAATGCTGTATCGGAATGTGGGAGCGACCGGGCCACTGGGCCAGACGGTTTGAATTTCATATTTTTAAAGCATTTTTGGGATGTTTTTGAGGATGATTTTGTTAAATTATTGAATGAATTCCACGTTGATGGTATGATTAATAGAGGTTGTGCTTCTGCGTTCATTACATTAGTTCCAAAGGTCAAAGACCCTGTGAGCCTCAATGATTACTGTAACACCCATCTTTTATTTACAAAAAATTAATGTAAATATGCGATATATATAAATTCTACGACCCATTTTATATCATAAGTTCCAAAAGTAAAGTTTTAAAGTAACAAACATTAGTTATCTACCAACTAATTTAAACATCCATAAGTTGTTTAGCAAACAATTTACATCATAACGTTGTTTAAACCGAGTTAATTTATGCGGAAGCTTCAAAAGTTCGTGTTCGGTTCTTCAAAAGCTTGCTTGATCGTCATCCGTAATCCTTGAATACCTAAGAACTGAAATGTTTACATAAAACATTAGTAATAGAATACTTAGAAATAATACTTATTCGAAACTACGATCAAAGTGGATTCGAATAGTTACGATTATACAAAATTTACTAAAAATTTCAGGCTCTACCGTAACTTACGGTCCCTACCGTAAGTTACGGTAGTTATTTTACAATTCTGGTTCACCGTAAATCAGGAGAAACCCACCGTAAAGCTTTGGCCTCTACCGTAAGTTACGGTGGTACCGTAACTTACGGTAGCTTCTGGAAATGAACGTTTCGACTTATTTGTTTGTTTTGCCCAAACAATTTCTCGAATCTTTCATTATAACAAACCAACATATTAAACACTCGTATTCTAAAACGTCAATTATCAATAATAACAAAAGACTGAGTAACCATACTACACTGCCTTATTTGGTTATTCGACCCGTTTTGCTCGTCTAAGGAATCCTCCATTTTGATGACTACCAACGAGGTCTAACCAGATTCTTGGCCTATTATTCGACAAAGCGAACATCATTGCTTTAACCCAACTCAACTTTTAATACACAATTCGATTACATATATGCTAAATATCGAAATTTACCCCAAATGTAACGAATCAAGTTACATACCTTCAAAGTAGACCTTTCAAACGTGGTTCGCCACCCGCTTGTCCGCTTGACGCTCCTGCGTCCTTTCCTATAGAGTTCATTTACGACATATTTAGAACTCTCTTTAAATCATATTTCGCATAATACACCAAAACCTCATAATTATGCGTTTTAACTTTGAATTTCAGTTCTAAGCCTTCTTTGAGGCATTTTCACAAACACTTTATGGGCAGATTTCTACATAAATATATATAACAAGTTTCTAGCTTATCACTTAGCCCTAATTTCACATCAATCAACCATTTTACATGATTGTTAGCTTCTACATTTCTGAAATCACTTCAAAATTGTCAAATTACACTAGAACAACACCCAAATTCCTAGTGTTCATCAATTTACACATAACCCACTAATCACCTACAATGGTGTTCATAGGTTTCACTAAAATTACATGATTTCTACTTGTATCAGTCTAGGGTTTGTCCCTAGACTCTATATTGTTCTTAATCCATCATAAAACTAACATGCAACCTTAAATTTCAGATTTTCCCAATTTCATGAGTTATTCAAACAGAGAGTTAACACTAAATTTTACATACCTTGTAACCCCCTTGTGATGAGGATCACTAATCTATGTTCGGATTTTGATTTGGAACAGGAATTAGCCTTCAATTGATCAATTTTTATGCTGAACTAGGGTTTTGAGGGGGAGCTTGTGTCGCCCTTGTCTTCTGGTCGATCTCCACCAACACAGACAAGGGGTGTGTGTTTTATTTATTTTATTTCATAAATACTAGTTTTCATTTTAACACCTTTAGCCCTCATATTTTCATTCTTTATTTACTTTCACCCTTAACTACTCTTAAGTCTTTAACTAACTAGGTTAGTGTCACTTCTAGTTAGTTTATTTTACTAATTTATTTACAAATTATATTGCAAATTTATGAACTCGTATTTTCGGGATGTTACAATTACCGGCCCATCAGCCTGGTTGGTGCCATTACTAAGGTTATTTCTAAGGTTCCGGCTAACCATCTGAAGAAGGTGTTGGGTTCGGTTATCTCCTTTAATCAATCCGATTTTCTTAAGGGGAAGTTTATTCTTGATGGCCCAATGATTATGAACGAAGTTATCAATTGGATCAAGAAGAAGAGGAAGAAAGCTTTTCTTTTGAAGTTAGATTTTGAGAAAGCGTACGACAATGTCAACTGGGTTTTTCTTCTCTCTACTATGCGACAAATGGGGTTTCCAGACCGATGGTGTAAATGGATCACCGGAATTCTATCGTCAGCCAGAGCCGCGGTTCTTGTTAATGGATCCCAGACCTTCGATTTTCAATGTCACAAGGGTATGAGGCAAGGGGATCCTCTGTCTCCTTTCCTGTTTCTATTAGTGATGGAGGTCCTCTCGTGTTGTTTTGATAAGGCAGTCGAAGTCGGTTTGGTTGTTGGGGTTCAGCTTCCTAATAGTGGTCCTATCCTCTCCCATCTTTTTTATGCAGATGACGCTTTGGTTATTGGGGATTGGTCGGAGGATAACGTTCTCAATGTGATCAGAATTTTAAGAGGTTTTTATGTATGCTCTGGTCTAAAAATTAATCTTGCTAAATCTATTTTTTTGGTGTTGGAGTTCCGGATTCGGAGGTGGTAGGTGTGGCTGGGGTTATTGGGTGCAAGGTGGATAAGATTCCGTTTGTTTACCTCGGGCTCTCTGTCGGGGCCAACATGAATAGAATATCGAGCTGGAGTCCGGTTATTGAGGTTTTTGAATCCAGGTTGTCCCTCTGGAAGGCAGCGGTTTTGTCGTTTGGGGGTCGTGTTACCCTTATCAAATCGGTGCTGGGGTGTCTCGCCAATTATCCTTTCTCTCTCTATAAGGCTCCGGTGGGAGTTACTAATAAATTAGAAGGAATTATGAGAAAGTTTCTATGGGGAGGTTCGGGTGGTGACAAGAAACTTCACTAGGTTGCTTGGGACCAGGTGGGTTCTTCGATTGATTGCGGTGGGCTTGGAATTAGGAACCTTGCATCTATCAATAAATCTTTTCTCCTCAAATAGGTGTGGAGATTTAAGTCCGAGAAAGATAGCCTTTGGGCCAAAGTTATTTCGGCTATCCACACGGTCAGTTGGAAGCCTGATTTCTTTCCTGTAAAGAAGTCTTTGGGCGGTATATGGGGTAAGATTGTTGATTTGGCTTCGCATCCTTTATTCTCGGGTGTCTCGTTTAGGAGTTTGATTCGGGGTTGCGTTGGTAACGGGTCTGGGATCTCTTTTTGGTCCGATCCGTGGCTTGATAGTGTCCCGTTAAAGGATAGTTTCCCTGAGCTGTTCAGGTTAGATGGGGAGAAAAATCGTTTAGTTCGCGATAGGTTGGTTCAGCCGGTACTGAATCCCGTGGCCAGGTGGTGCTTGAAACATCCTCCGAGCTCTAATGTTGAGATGGCAAAGTGGTTAGCTCTGAATTTGAAGTTGCGGGATGTTGTCCTGTCGGATAAGAATGATATGTGGTCTTGGTTAGGAGATGATGACGGTGACTTTAGTGTGGTTTCGGTTAAAAGGCTTTTTGATAAAGATAGGATTTCAGCTCATTTTTCGTTTGGGAATGGTGTAGGTGGGTGCCGTTAAAATGTAACCTTTTCGTGTGGAAGGCTGAATTGGATAGAATTCCCACTAAGGTTGAACTCCGTAAGCGAAATATTCCTATTTCGGATGATTTCTGTCCATTGTGTGAGTCCGATAGGGAAACGACTAACCATCTTCTTACGGCTTGTCACTTTGCTTCTGTAAGGACTTGCAAAAATGTCCCAAAACAACCCGTAAGTAGAAACCCGGACCCCTGAAACCCTAATCCTTGTTGAAAATCAAGAAAATAAAAAATTTAAGGGTCTCTCGCGGGCCGCGTAAGACTTAAGAGAAGCTTACGCGGGCCGCGACAGCTTGAAGATCTCCGGATAAGCATTTAGGCCACGTGTCAGACACGTGGCGGACCTATGCGTGACACGCT
Source organism: Helianthus tuberosus (assembly GCA_030545235.1). Lineage (NCBI taxonomy): Eukaryota > Viridiplantae > Streptophyta > Magnoliopsida > Asterales > Asteraceae > Helianthus > Helianthus tuberosus. The sequence goes on from CM060443.1 coordinate 177,109,669, forward strand.
AGCCCTAATCGTAGAATAGGTGGCCCTCGCGGGCCGCGTAAGATCTTGAGAGGGTTTACGCGGGCCGCGTAAAACCCAAAATTTTGCTATAAATTGCTCGTGCATGGGGCTTTCATCTGTGTTCGAAAAATCTTTTCAAAAACGAAGTCTACTGCTCAAATTCGTAATTTAAAGTAGGGAAACGCTGCTACGAGTACAGGATATTAACTCGATCACTGCTACGATACAATGTCCGATCGATTGAAACCGATCCGATGGATGTTTAAGTGCTGCTCGAAATCGGGCTATACTTTGTCATTCGTCGTGAGGGTTTTGATTTCGTGAGTTTATCGTAAATGTTGTATTAAGTTACTGACCTAGTTTCGTGTGCATTGTTATTTAACTAGGTTACAAGGCTAAATCAGTAGGCAAGGTTCTGTCCAGTTAAACTTGCAAAGTGAGTCATTCTCTTTTTATCAAATTGCTTTACAAAACCCTAAATGTTTTCCAGTTATACTTTGGAGTGATTAAGTCTTTGCTAATCTTTAATTACTGGCAGTATGTGGGGGGTTTTGTGCACATTACTACTAATGATTTATCACTCTTAGGTGGGCGAGCCTAATTAGTGATATGTCCACAGTCATAGATCCGGTCGAGTGACAACTGAACCAGTTAATTAGTAGATAAGGGCAAATCTAAAAACTCTTAATGCTGTAAATTGTAACACTTAGTCGTTTTGTGCAAATGGAATGACTCGCCAGTATTTCCCCGATGATAAAAATCTTTTTAAACATGTTTCAGGTGATTTACTGTGAATCAGGAAGGAGTGCCGCGTAGCACCATGGCTTGAAGAATGTGGCTCAGTAAATAAAATAAATAAACATGTTTTTGTAAAACAGAGAATTTCCCCGTGAAATTCCTTTATTGTAAATTATGGGGTTTATCCCAAAAGTGTGAAATAAAATAATTGGGTATTTTCAGTATAAACGATCCTGTTGATATTTCCGCTGCCAAATTAAATACAAATACCACGGGTTTCTGTCCTGCGGCTTCTGGACCGGGTAAAACCGGGCCGGGGGTCGTGACAGCTTCGTTGGTGTGGATGAAGATTTCTCGTTGGTGTAGAGCTCAGGATCTGATGGCGTTCTCGGTTAGGGACATTGTGGAGTTTCATAAGTTTTGTGGTCTCAAAGGTAGGACTCTCTCGGCTTTCAAAGGTATTGTTCTTATCTCGTGTTGGCAAATCTGGAAGGCTAGGAACGACCTTATTTTTGCGGAGAAAAGCTTAAAAGTGGAGGAAGTTGTTAGTGCGATTAAGTTGATAGGATTTCTTTGGTTTAAGAATAGGTCCAAATATAAAGATGTAACTTGGGACGAGTGGTGTAAATTTGTGTAGTTGTGTGGCCGCCCTTTTTGGGCCGTGCTTGTTGTTTTTAATGAAGTTTTCCTTTAAAAAAAGTTACTTTTTAGTTATAAATGACCATGATTAGTTACATTTATAGTTATAAATGACGTCATATATTTTTTGGACGTAACGTTTAATACAAATATACAAGGTGGGACGGTTGATGCCAACTTGTCACCTGGGTCGGGTCGGGTCGGGTTAATAAAAGTATTATAGGTGTATTTTATAATTTATTTACTTATTTAACCTTGCTTTTTATTGAAGCAAAAAATATGAGGGTGAATGCAACAATGTGCTAATATCCTAATATATTGTAAGATTTTGGTTACAGCGAAGATGTTAAAAGTGATGGTCAAACCTTTAAAGTCAAACCAAGGTTATTTATTATTTATTATATATATATATACTAGGGATCTTCGTTTAAATAGTTTCAAATTTCTATCGTGAAAACATAATAAATGGTCACCGACAATTGTGTATTAAGTTTAATAATTATACTATTTAATTTATTTTTCACAATATCTTATTTAATAATTATATACTATTTAATTTGTTTTTCACAATATCTTATATATAATATAATGTATTTGTTAAATTATTTGAAGTTTTCAAAAGTATAGGCCGAACCTTGGCCTTTACTCACGGAAAAGCAACCTAGCAAGGGCAAGAATTTCAAGCTTCCATTTACACCCTATATAGTATTATTATGTTAAATATTTAAATTATTATCCTAGTTGTTTCATAATTAATACAACTGTATATGTACACATATATAATTAAACTAGTATTAAGCCCCTGCGTTGCAGCGGTTGTCATAAAACTGTGTTAAATAGTAGCAATACTATACCATTGTCAGCGACCACCAACACCGGAAAAGCTCGTAAAAATAAAATAAATAAAAACGGCAAGAAAGTAACGCCGAGCAAAAAACAAACGTAAAATCTTTAAATCAAGCACGTTCGTTGCTGAGAAATTAAAGCGAAACGTAAAACATAGAAAAAATAACAAAGTCCATCCAGGACCTGCGTGTTGGACGAACTTGTCAAATGCAAAAAAATAGATGTGACGTGACGGACCAGTCAAACGGGAAAAAATATATGAAAAAATGTTGAACCCCATACGCACGTTGCGGTGTGTTAACTCACAAAATTTAAAATGAAACGAAAAACTTGGGAAAGTTGAAAAGTATGGTTGACCAAAATTGAAAATAAAACAGAGCTGGGATTAAATTGTAAAAGATGAAAAACTTTGGTTTAAAAGTAAAAAACAAAGGGTCTAAAATGTAAAATTGAAGTTATTTATTAATTTTAGACAAAGATAAGGATAAAAAATAAGTAATATCTATATATTGGTTATTAATTAATATTAATATTAAAAGAAATTTATTAAACAAATATAAATAAAATTTATGAGGTTGAAGGAGAGAATGATATGTTGCATTATTTGGAGTCTTTTATTATAAGTTATATTAGATATTAGATATATATTGGCTTAGAGGTGATTTGTACGTCAAAAAAATTAAATGACTACCACAAATAGTTTTTAGATTAACCTTATAATTTGCCCTCACATGGATAAATACATTTGTAAACTTATATGTATTAAGAATCTATACTATATAATAAAAGAAACCTGTTTTGAGACACGTGTCATTCATTGGAGACACCTATTTTTAGGGTTTTTCTTCTTTCTTTTATATTTATCTTCTAATAATTATAGATAATATTAAATAGAAAAATTTTTAATTGAATAAAAAAAATATTGGATAACATCGGATTACTTAGATGATAACATACACATATGAGATTTTTTTACTATTATTATTGTTTTATTATTTATCAAATATATCGATTACTTTAATTTTTTTATACATATGGCTTTATCCAAAATTATATTTATGTAATATACAATCAATTCAAATTTACATTTATTCAACTTGTGTGGTACACAAAGTTTTTTAACTTTTTTATTATTTGGTATATAAATTACATTTGTTCAACCCATACAATACACGTGGTTCTTAAAGATATAATATTTATTATTATTATTTGAACGAAAAATTATTTTATTCCCGGCTGTTTGTGAGACTTGAACCTAAGACTTTCCCTTCCTAAGGTGTTTAAAGGTTTTGCCTTTGTCAATGGATCACTACCCTATTGGTAATATTTTTTATTATTTAATATATAAAATTATATTTACTCAACCCGTGTAAATAATTATTATTTAATTTAAATTATTAAATATTAATTAAATTAATATAAATCTTATCAACTCTAAATTATTAACATAAAGTTAACTTCAAATCCTAAAGTCTTATCTAAGGACACTTGTCATTATTTTAGATCATATAATTGTAGATAATTATTATTTAATTTAAATTATTAAATATTAATTAAATTAATATAAAGAGAAAAATGCTCGGATAGTCTTTGTGGTTTGCTCATTTTTCACCTTTAGTCCATAACTTTCTAAAATTACAGATATAGTCTCTAACTTTTGCAATTTTGTTCCCGAATAGTCCCTAGCGCGTATGAAGGTTAGTTTTTGATGTTAAGTGGATGTGAAATTATTAAAATGCCCTATTGACAAAACAAAATAATAAAAACAAAAAAAAACATTTATAAATTCAATAGGCCCCACCCAACCCCTCACCCAATCAAACACCTCCAATCTTTCTTTGTGGAACCTACCATCTCCATCTTCAACCTATTTCACCCACCTTTGCAGCCTCACCCTTCGGCCACCACACTCCATCAGAACCACCATCGCCACCACAACATCACCCTCTCACCACCACGACACCACCCTCTTATCAACTCTAATTATATCTACTTAACACGTGTAATAAATGAAGTTTTTAAAATATATTGTCTTTTTATTTAGTATATAAAATTACATTTATTCAACCCGTGTAATACACGGGGTTCTAACCTAGTTTGTAAATTATATATCAATCGTATACAAACGTATCCATGGTCAAATATATGAATGTGGCAAATTAATGTGTGAAGTTGATTTATTTGTCCTTTATTACACGACACACAAATTGTAGGCCCATGAATCACAAATGCGAATATAAACATAACCATAGTCATTTATGATACATTTGATCTAACAAATATCAAAGATGGTGACAAAACAAGTGTTGTGTCTTATCATGTTATAACGTGATTTTGAACTACAAATGAACAAGTGTAAGGCCGAATGACTCGAGTGGTTGACCCCCGAGGTTTATAAATAATTAGTATATTAAAATTTGAATAAAAAATAGATCATTAAAACAAGGGTATGTATATCCGATTTATTACGTTCTAAGTATTTCATACGCTAAGACAATTTGCGATCTGTTTAAACCACTAACATTAAAACATGCTAGAAAATAAATTGTTTGCACATATAAAAATTTAAGTTGTCACATATACACAACTTATACATTCGTGTTAACAAGAAGACCACTATGTATCCTTCTAAAGTTTAAACTAAACGTCATCTTAAAGGACGCTTGATATTAATACGAGTCATGTTTTTAAATTCATTTAAGTTAAAACTAAAAGAAGTAAAAAGATTTTTAAGCAAAATTCTATAAATATAAAAATATTCTTTATAAAAAATAAAGAGTAAATTACGATTTTGGCCCCTGTGTTTATATCACTTTTACCCTTTAGCCCAAAAAAGAATCTTTTAACATCTGAGCCCCCAACGTCTTTTTTTCTAACCTTTTTGGCCCCTAAAAGTAAATGGATGAGGTTAGTGTTAGGGGCCAAAAGGGTTAGAAAAAAAGACGTTGGGGCTCAGATATTAAAAGATTTCTTTTTGGGCTAAAAGGGTAAAAGTGATATAACCACAGGGGTCAAAATCGTAATTTACTAAAAAATAAAAGAAAATATGCACAAGTTGAGTAGGGTCACAAAGAGATATTTCCAATGTTGATGCCCATGAAAAAGAAACTTGCTACCTATACACTTATGGTCAATTGCAACTTGTATAGTTGTATATATAGTCATACCATCTGTCCTCTAATCATTTCAAGACACACACACACACACACAATGAACACCTCAAGGACATGTAGTTTTCTCCTCATAATATCAACAGCCATTCTCAGGTGGAGTGTGGCAGTTTCCGGCCAACAGGCGCCAATGGGTAGAGCATTGCTCGAGCAAAATGCCGATAGAGTGACCCGTCTTCCAGGGCAACCTATGGTGAGCTTCAAGCAGTATGCAGGATATGTTACAGTCAATGAAAGCCATGGAAGGGCACTGTTTTATTGGTTTTTTGAAGCTGAAGAAAGCCCAGAAAAGAAGCCTCTCCTTCTATGGCTAAATGGAGGTAACAACTTCACTAGAAGCATTGAAACTCATAATTTAATTCGTTACATTGGATTACATAAAAATAAAATAATGTTTATCTATTACAACTTATTATAGTTGATCCCAATTGATAATAATCCCATACCACAAATACCTTGAAATGAATAGGATATATGATTCCTGATTTTGATTTTTCTTTAACGGCAATAGGTAAATTTTAGGCGTTAAGAAGGCGTCAACGCTACAAGTTATAACCAAAGATTATAATTAGACCAATCTTATTAATATAGATAATTAAATTTTGCCATGTTTTTAATCCAAGTGAATGAATTTTCCATAATATCCTCTAAAAATCTTCACCGGTTTCTTCCTTAGATTGTTGAACAATTTATCATTTCGAGCTCTCCTTAAGAACCATAGTGTCACCAAGATAATGCTTTAACCCGTCTTCTTGTACATTGATACGTTATGCTTTAACTTTAGATTGTAACTTGCCCTTTACCATATTATCCATTTTCACACCCGTCTTGCACGACGGTTTCATCAAGTTCCAAATCTCATCAGCCAACTTACATTTTTATTGAAAAATGTTACTCATACTCTACTTTACAACAATAATATCCCCTTTTAAGAAACACGAGATGACAACCTAATTTGCTAAATCATATCAATTTCAACTTGTATTAATTATCCATATAATTGATAACACACATGTTATAACTTATAACTCCAAAAGTAATTAATCTAGAATCTATAAAAGAATACTTATTATGTAATATTTAATAATAAAATAAGTAAGAATACGAAAGTAATCCGAGTCGTCCACCAATTCCGGGGGAAATTCGGTAACTCACCCGTCCGTAGGCACGACAGTGAAATTACCAATAAAACCTGTTTGACTCAAGGATCGAACCCAGGTTTCCGTATGTCTCCTATCATTGCCCATCAATGTCTTACTATTTACCAAATTTTATTTATACTTTTTGTTGGAGAAAATTATTCATTTAACAAGCTTATTTGTTTACCAAACATTCATTTATCAAGTCAAACTATATTTCTTTATTATATGTTTAAGTGTTTAACAAAACAGTGATAATGATTTGTGTAAAAATATAATGCGCATAATGCAACAAAAAACATGTCAATATAACAATAAATGTTATGATCTATATAAAGTTTTTGGAATCCAAAAAGTACTGGACAAGAGAGCTCGACACAGTAATGCAAAGAGTCAAGTACATCCAAAAAGTTATGACCCCGACTCCAAGCACTTGCATGTCTTTTTCATTAGTAATCATGTGTTATTTTATTTGAATTTGTGTACTTAGTGTCACTTAAGACCACCCGTAGTGGTTAAGAAAAATAATGCCCCCACCATGGGGCATTATCCGACACGTGTCATCTCAGTCAGCATGGGGCGTTATTGCAAAAGTGGCGTAGTGGGAATAATGCCCAAATAATGCCCCTTCCAATCATTAAAAAGGATAAAAAAAAAACTTATTTAAAAAGCTGTTTGGTCAGTATGTGTCATCCCACTTGGACCACTAATGCCCCTTCCCATTCGTCAGTCAAACTCCTCATACTCATCCAAGTTGTTGCTTGAGCGTTTTTAATAAAACGTCGGACCACTTTTTTTTCAAAAATTTTGCAAAATAACGCCCTATGTAATGATGGGGGAGGCGTTTTTGGGCCTTTTTTTTTTAAATAAAAAAAAAACGCCCCACTACACATGGTCTAATAAACACAAATATGGTAAATAAGAGAAAATAAGCACAAGTACACGTTATAAACGTCTAGGAAGTCTAAGAGCGTGAGTGGCGGATCTAGAAAATCCTTATAGGGACAACGTTTTAAGAAAAGGGTAACGAAATGGAAAAGACGTCTCCAAAATTTACACTACCGCCGGAACGTCAAGGGGTAGCGGGGGCTACCCCTATTTACAGGCTATATCCGCCCCTGAAGAGCGTGTCATGTTTGCTAAACAGAATATTCAACCGATATATTAACTTAATGATTTCAAGTGGTCATACGTCTTCAATGAAAGCTCATGGTTCACAAAATTCAAAAACTTTGTTTATGTAAACTAACTGCTTGCAAAAGGGTTGTTATATTTTTTAAGTTGGGAGAAAAGCAATTTTAAACTGGGGGCAAAACCGTAATTTTAAAGTGGATATAAAATAATAAACTGATTGGTCCAATAGAAAAGTGCCGGCCGCCCATTTCGACCAACGGCAGGGAAACACTATTCGCTGGCATGGTCTTTGTATATATTGAATAATGAATAATGGTTAAATCAAAGTGCCAAACTACCAATGCAGGGTCAATTGACTCTGATACGGTATACCAGCCATATTTTTTTTATTAACAATAGTATCCAACGTAAGCAGTGGCGAAGCTTGAGATTTCCGACTGGGGGTCAAAAACGTATATACCCAAAAATTTCTATACGAAAACTACATACTCTCCACTACTGAGCGAAAAGTTCGGGAGGTTGGCCGCCCCTCCCGCCCCCACTACGTTGCGCCCCTGAACTTAAGTATTTTTATACTTCGAACTCCCAAATTACGGTGAACATACTACTAGTTGTAATGAAATTAAGAAAAAATTAAACCCAAAATTTTAAACAAGCCATGATTCCATAAGTGTAAACTACATCTTGCAACTACAAACATTACCTTTTGCTAATAACATATTTAAAGAAAAATATTATCTTGGGATTGCAAAATTACACCTCACTCTTCATCATGATGGAAATGTACAAAAGCATTTGGTCCCCTCTTTTATCTTACTGTGACCACTTTGCTTTGTGAAATCAACCACACAAACTTTGCTAGTACATGAGTTTTTAAACTAATGACCTAGATACTTAATTAGAGCCAAGATTGGTAAGTAAGAAGCGCGATTAGTCTCACGTTGGTGGTGGCGATGGTATGTGACAACTAGGGATGAGCATGGTACCCGTTCGGTACTGAAAGTACCGGTATTGAAAATCCCCAAAAGTGGGTACCGGTACCGAATATACTCGGTACGGTACGGTTCGGTACCGGTACGGTACCAGTATTTTAGTGTAAAAACCAGTAAATACCGGTACCGAAAATGTCAAAAGTCGGTACAAAACCCTTTTCACATTTTTGATTAAAAAAGAATTCAAATAAAAACAACAAAATCCAACGCATCAAATTAAAGAAAGAACTTGTTATTAAAGTTCACAACCCCTATTTTACTTTCGCCGACATCCTGTCGTTGGTATGACGTAGAATGCAAGTTCAAGGCAGATGACCAGCGTCACTAACACCAGTTCCTCAATAGTTTGAAAAAACAATATACTTTAGTAGCCAAACCTTTGAAATAATTAGACATATTTGAAAAAAAAATATTTATCTTTATATAATATGTGAATAATTGAACCTGAATCAATGGGCGAAGCTTTTAAGAGGCGGGAGGGGGCGGCTGACCCCCCGAACTTTTCTTTCAGTAGTGGAGAGTATGTAGTTTTCGTATAATTTTTTTTGGGTATATACGTTTTCGACCCCCCTATTCTAGATAAATTTTTAGGTTCAGTGACTTTCGGCCCCCGATCATAAATCTCAAGCTTCGCCAAACCTATTGCTTGGTGCCGTTAAAAAAATGAAATAGAAAAAAACCTATAGCATGGTGAGCAATGCGACGTCGTATTCACCTTTTGGTAATTCTCTTAAACTGGTTGTCTAAGAAAGGGACGTATCTTTGAAAAAAGGCCTTTTGACCCAATAAAAAGGTTGTCAGCTTTTAGGCCCACACTTAATTTGACTACAGCCCAAAAGCCCCATATATTACCTTTTGTCTCATGAGATAACCAAGCATATTTATATCAACCATACTTTAAGCAAATTGGATTTAAATAATAGCAACTTTTTTAATTTGCCTGATATTAATCCAACTCAGTTATTGGCCGATAATAATCCGAACTGTTTCACTTTTGGCCGATAATAGTTTGCGTTAAATATAGTTTAATGAAATTAAGTTTTTTTTTCCGAATTACAAACTGATGTTTTAAGGCTTTTGATTAGAACGGGGATATGAGTTAAATGATGTGAAATTTACCTCGAAATACTGCCCCAAACGACGACGACGGTGCTCCAATTCGGGTGTTTAAACTTCCAATTAACAAAAACCAAGCTGTTTGAAGCATCGTTTCGATGTAAGTTTTACATAAATCGACTCGTATCCTCGTTCTGATCAAAATCCATAAAACATCAGTTTGTAATTTGGAAAAAAGCTTAACTCCGTTAAGCTATTTTTAATAGCGGACTATTATCGGCCAAATATGAAACAGTTCGGATTATTATCGGCCAATAACTGTGTTGACCAATCAGGCAATCACCCTTTTTTGATGGTTTTTTTGTCCAATAACATTTTTTGATAGTTTTTTTATTTAATTCTATTAAACCTCTTTTAACATAATCCTCCACATCCCCACTACACTCATTTTAGAAAACGTCTCATAATGCTCCATTGCTGATTGGGATGCTACATGACGCAAAACGCCCAAGGGTAAAAGCATTACCACTACACATGGTCTTAGGTGGCAACCGTTTCTTATGCCACATGTCACTCAAAGATTGGTTATTCTTTTATTTTCTTTTTCTTTCCTTTAACTTAGTTTCGCAGTTAATTTGATTTTTTTCTTTTTCTAATAACTGATAATCTCATAATCTATAACTTTAAAAACACAGTTTAAAAATCCTAACTTTTTCTTCAAGGGGGAGTATAATAAAAGGTTTGATTATACACTTTTAAACTGTATTTTTAGAAGGGAAGTATAACTTTAAAAATACAGTTTATAATTTTTATAAACTGTAGGTGGTGGCGATGATAGAAGGTTGTGATGGGGTGGGTGGTGGAAGGTGGTGGTGGTGGTCGATGAAAATAACAAAAAATGACAAAAGTCAGGGACTAAAATGGTAGAAAACAAAACTATTTGGACTAAAATGACAAGGAAAAAATTATTTGGACTAAAGTGACAATTTTGATCAAACTAAGGAACTAAAATGACAATTTACTCATTAGAAAAATGTTTATATTTGGTTGCTAACGGGTGTGAAAGGTCGAGTTGGGTTGTGTAAGTGGAAGAGAAAGAGAGAGAGAAATTAGCATCTTTTTGAAAAGTTGTGTTAGATTGGGTTGGGTTAAGTTATGAATGTGAATATTCTTAGCAAATTAGTAAAAACCTGTAAACCTTAAGAAAACCAATAAAAACCCGAGAAAAATAAAACACTAAAAACAACAGGATTTTCAGAAAAAAAGAAAAGAAAGAAAACCCCACAAAATACCAAAAAAAAGTTAGAATGATGTTTGTCACAACGTCTACTACCATTTGCTTTTTTGTTTATAAATACTGTTATAAAAAAATACTAATATTGAATTTAAACTTATTTTTTAACTTATATAATACAGGTCCAGGATGTTCTTCTATTGGATATGGCGGGATGGAAGAGTTGGGACCGTTTGTAGCTCAGAAGGGCACATCAAAGCTCCGTTTAAATAGTTATGCATGGAATAGAGGTAATATAAATATAAATGTTACTGTCATAGTTGGTAAATATATAATTACGAGTTATGTTTATATATTATAAATCATATATAGTTTGACAAAAATATATGGTAAAAAGCATTTCACTTTTCTTATGTTATAGCTGCCAATTTGTTATTTCTCGAGTCTCCAGTTGGCGTCGGATTCTCTTACACCAACACAAGCAACGATTTAAAGCAGCTCGGTGACAAAATTACAGGTATATTCTACAGTTTACATAATTTTCTATTAATGGTGGTACGTAAATTTCTAATGTTGTTATTTTACCGTAGTTTAATTTCTCAGACTGTTGTCGAAAAATACTTGAGACGATAATGAAAAGTTTATGTTGTAAGACACACTTATAAAGTTCTAGTTCATGATTTACTATATACTTGGGAGTACCCACATACTAAATACTCGTGTCATGACTCACGAGACAATAAACTTTTTTATTTTTTTTATTATGCAGTATCTAATATCATGTGTTATTAATATCTCTGAATGCCAAATGACTTCAATTCACCAAACATTTACGAAGAATGGCCCTAGTAAAAAATTCCTGAGTCTTTCAATATGGTTTCGCTATATATGCCTCACACACATATACATACACAAACAATTACGTATAGTATTAAACTCATAACTAATGATTGACAGCCCAGGACTCATACACATTTCTACTAAGGTGGTTCAGAAGATTTCCACAATACAAGTCCCATGAATTCTACATTGCTGGTGAAAGCTATGCAGGTAATACATACATATAGATCGTTCATTTCGAAACCAATAATATATATATATAGATAGATAGATAGATAGATAGATAGATAGATTATGAACACTAGAAATGAAAACAAGTATAGTCTATACCACATTTGACAATCATGACCAATTCTTCAACAACATGTATTTGTAGGGCACTACGTTCCTCAACTAGCCGATCTTATATTCGATAAAAACAAAACCATTGCCGACGAAGATAGAATAAATTTTAAGGGAATTATGGTAAGCATAACCTTATTTCTAAACATGTATAGCTTAACTTGTCGAAATAATTTTAACGTGTATACTTGAATGTCAATATGTAGATTGGAAACGCATTGTTGGATGATGCAACTGATCAGACTGGAATGATCGATTATGCTTGGGATCACGCCGTTATATCAGATCGCGTGTATAATGGTGTCAAGAACAAATGCAACTTTAGTGACTTGAACTCATCAAATGCGTGTGATGCAGCATTGAATGATTACTTTGATGTTTACAAAATCATCGATATGTATAGCTTGTATGCACCCTCGTGTGTCGATACTACCCCCAATTCCACTCGGCGTACACATATGCGTGGCAAAGTTTCCCCTCACACATTATCCAAGAACGTTAGTACTTGTTCATTCAGATTATACTCATATTCACTGTCAGGTTCAGTCAGTTTTAAAATAAAAAAAATTGGGCAAAGTCATTAGTTACGGTTTAAAAAAACCAAACCGCTCGGGTTGGGTAGGCCGTATCAACCAAAACAACTACGTTGGTTGGGTCAGTTGGACCGGCCAAACGGCTTGGTTTGGCTGTCTAAAACATATTTTTCCAAATTGTTAATTCGATTTGGTTGTATAAAACATATTTTTTCCAAATTGCTAGTTCATATTGGCATTGGCTCATCAATATTATACATTAGCTATATATTCTAAAGGAAAAATTACAAGTTGTGTCCTTTATCTTAATACCACTTATCAGGCGGTGTCTTTTTTAACGAATTTTGACAAGTTTTGCCATTTACAAGGAATTTTGTTGCACGTTTTGTCCTTTAGGCTTAACCCAGTTAGATTTTCTTGTTAAATCTTGTCAGCCAAGGGTATTTTAGTCTTTTTACCCATTTATTTAATATTATTTAAAAGAATAAAACAAAATATTTTAGGGTTGACTCTTGAAATAAATGGGTAAAAAGACTTAAATACCCTTGGGTGACAAGATTTAACAAGAAAATCTAACTGGGTTAAGCCTAAAGGACAAAACGTGCAACAAAATTCCTTGTAAAGGGCAAAACTTGTCAAAATTTGTTAAAAGGGATACCGCCTGATAAGTGGTATTAAAATAAAGGACAAAACTTGTAATTTTTCCTATTCTGAAAATGAAAACATAAAAGAAATATGAAGTAAACAACTAGTCCACTTTACACAACCAATTCCAAGTTTTAAACTATGAAAAAACCTTTATAAACCTTGAACTTGTCAATTTATTTCGGTTTAAGTTTTTCACTCGTCTCAACGGTTTATGAACACCCCTACTATATATTAAGAGATTATAAAGTAATTTCATGATGTTTTAAGTATTCAAAACTAATACACTCTCTTATTCACTACAGAAAGCTTGGCACGTTAAACCAACGGGATATGACCCGTGTCAATCACAATATACTGACTCGTATATGAATAGGCCAAATGTTCAAGCTGCGCTCCACGCTAATACCACGAAAATTCCATACCCGTGGGCACATTGTAGGTAACTATTCATTGGACACATTTGGCTGGATAATTTTTTTTTATTGTTTGTTATCGTATAATTGACGAGTTGTACTTAAACAGTGACGCTATAGCGTATTGGAACGATGCTCCGGATTCTATACTTCCAGTCATCAAAAAACTTGTTGCCGGCGGCATTCGTGTTTGGGTTTTTAGCGGAGATACCGATGGAAGGATTCCGGTTACCTCTACAAGACTCTCGTTGAGGAAACTTGGATTGAACATAGTTGAAGATTGGTCTCCATGGTACACTAGAAGTCAGGTAATTGAGTTCTTAAATAATGAGTTGATTTTGTTTATGCATATATTTTTTTATCTTTAACAAGCTAAAAACATAAAATATATGAAATTAACTCAAATACCTATACATATATTTTTATCTTTAACAATCAAAAACATAAAATATATGAAATTAACTCAAATACCTATACATATATTTTTATCTTTAACAATCAAAAACATAAAATATATGAAATTAACTCAAGGGTTAGGATCATTTCAGAACTCTAAATAATTGCAGAACTCTTAATAAACAATCATTTTATATATAAGTTTTTGTATTTAGGATCTTTTTATCATCTATTATCTGTATTTCTTTGATTACATACATGTTAAAAGTAGTTTACATATGTTTAAATGCCAAATTATATATATGTGTCATAACTAATTACATATATGTAAAAAACCTAGTTTACATATGTGTAATTATAAAATTACATATAAAAAAATGTTAAAATGACTCATAATATGTATGTAATCGTAAAAATACACATAATAAATGATAAAATTATCCTAAACATAAAAATGTATAAATAAAAAGATTATTTATTAGGAGTTCTGCGAGTTCTGTAAATATTTATGGTTCTGAAATGATCCTGGCCCATTAACTCAAATACAAATACATATATTTTTATCTAACAATCAATCATGTAAAAAGGTTGTCTATAATATTTACAATTTACTAAGACCATGTGTAGTGGTAGAGAAAAATAATGCCCCCACCATGGGGCATTATTCGACACGTGTCATCCCAGTCAGCATGGGGCGTTATTGCGAAAGTGGTGTAGTGGGAATAATACCTAATAATGCCCCTTCCAATCATTAAACAAAAAAAAAAAAGCAAAGAGATGGTGATCGGCTAGTCAAACTTGGACACATGCAAAAGTGGGGGTTCTCAAAAGTTGTCAGACCATGCTCAACATTGATTGGTTAAGCAAATATGTACATAGCGTTATAACTAAAACGCCGGAAACCATTTTTTGAATTTAAAAAAAAAAACGCCCCATGTAATGGGGGGAGGGGCATTTTTAGGCTTTTTTTCAATTTAAAAAAAAAAAAACGCCCCACTACGGGTGGTCTAAGATATTGTAATAACATTATTTATATCATCATGTTTTCTACATTTCGTGTCAACCAAACCCAATTGGTTTGTTTTTTCAGTAGAAACTAAAATACTCATTTTAACCCTTATCCAAATCATTCGAGATATGGTAATCTTTATAACAAATTGTAATTAAGTATGAATCATAGAGTTGTTTTTTAATGGGCGGAATCATTGTGGCGGTTCAGATGTCTGTTGACTCTCAAACTTGTCAAACTTTTTATTAATATGAGGATATAATAATGTTATCGTTTCTTTGTAGTTTAATAATGTGGTTAAATCTAATGAAAAAATTGTAAATATATATGTTATTTTTTGGACAATAGGTTGGTGGATGGACGATGACATACGATGGATTGATGTTTGTAACAATAAGGGGAGCAGGACATCAGGTGCCTACTTTCAAACCGAAAGAAGCCCTTCAACTTATTAGACATTTTTTATCCAATCAAAAGTTACCATCTTCACCATTTTAGCAGTTGTGGGACCAATTATAACAAACATAATATCAATTGATTCATGAACCTACAAAATGTGGGTTACCATTATATCCTTTTGCCTATGTTAATTTGACCCCCTCATGGATTTTTTTTTTTTTTTTCTAATTTTATTCTTTCTAATTTACATTGACTTCTTTTGTTACTTTCGTGTTAAGACAACAACTGTTTCTAACAATTAACTAGGTCAGTGAACCATCGGCATGATACGGAAACATCATATGAATTTAACATGAAATATGTGTTTTGTTTAGCCTAAAAACGTCCATTACCGCCGGATCCAATTGACTGCCATATCAGATTTTCACCCATCATTATAAAACATTATATTTCTCTCTATCATTACAAACACCTTTAAACACGTCTTCTGTAAGGGTGTGTGGTCCTACTTGGCTGTGTGATCATGCGGGAAACACCGCGCCGAGCTTGTGTGGTCCCCATGCCATGGAAAAATGGTCCCACCGGTTAAAATTTCCGTTTATTTAAAAAAAAATGTTTGAGTGACGAGTGGTGGAGAGTCATAAGTATTTTCCATGATTGAGCAGTGACATAACCAAAAACTTTTTTCACAGGGGTCGAAATTTTTGTAGACGGTTGACTATCGCTATATAATAATTTTTTTTGGGGTCTAGTCAGGTTCGGGTCATATATGACTATGAAAACAATTTCATTTATTAAATAAAAATAAATTATGAATATGAGTAGGCAAACAATTCCATTTATTAAATAAATAAAAAATATGAATATGAGTATGGAAAACAATGACACTTATCAAATAAAAATATATTATGATCCTCGTAACAATGTCGTTTTGTCGGTAACAAAAACTATAGATTGGTGATAAGAAAATATTTTAAAGAAATTAAGAATTAAAACATTTATATTAGAAAACTTTTTTTTTAAAGTTATAAAAATGTTAATTAAATGTAAACTCTAAAAAGAAAGTTATCATTAAACTTTAAAAATAATATATATAAATTAAATAGTTTAAAAAAATTAGTTAGTTAAAACTTAAAAGGAATTAAAAATATTATTTACAGAACATAAAATTTAAGCATAAAGTATAAAAAAATTAGAAAAAAAACATTAAAAGGAGTAAACAGCTAAAATTGTCCCTAAGGTTTGGGCACTTAACATATCTATCCAAAATAGATGGACCCGACACCTTTTGTGAAACTTGGGTGGTCCAGTTGATAAAAAAAAAAACTTTTTGGACAAATCCGGTAAAAATACATAAACCTTAGGGACGATTTTGGCAGTTTGCTTGTTTAAATTATCATCACCAATTCGATTGCAAATCCGGCTTCATATACTTTATTGTTGAAAAACATCTTTCAAACGATTGTGGTTGCAACGGGTAATACGAGAGATAGCTTCAATAAACGACACAATAGTGTAAATGAAATGTGTTTGTTTGTTTTAATCATTAATTGTAAAAGACTTGATAAATCATTTAAGTTGGCAAATCGTGTATGACCTTTCAAATTATCAATAGCGGTCGCAAGTTTAACTAGAAGTCTTCTTTTATCACTTTCATCGAATTCATATGGATACATCTTGGCTAATCGTAGTACTTTTGGAATATTAAACCCATCAAAATTATCACAAAAAACTCAAACTACTAATACAAACAAATAAGTTGGATGTTTACTTATTAAAATGATTCCCAAACTCATGGAATCACATATCTAGAATAGTATTGAAGCATTCATATTCGTAATAATGGTGATATATGATGTTTTTTATTTTTATTTTTTATGTTGGCTTCTTTGAATCAAAATAAACTAAAATTGGATAATAGCTAATAAAAAATAGGGTAAATTACATTTTTCGTCCTTTATGTTTGTATCATATTGCAACGGATAACCTTTAAGTTCAATAATTACAGTTTATTCGGAAAACTCATTACATTTTTCGCTCTTTTGCACTAACCAAGTTAAAATTTTCAGTTAAATCTAATCAATTAAGGGTAGTTTTGTAATTTTACCATGTTTCTTCTTCCCTTCCTTATCAGTATTCGGGCCTGTTTGGCTAAGCTTATTTTGGGCTACTTATAACTTATTTGCTTATTTGAAAAGCAAATAAGTCATAATAGAATGACTTATTTACTTATTCCTCTCACATAATAAGCTAACCCAAACACCTTTTAACTTTTCAAAAAGTAAATAAGTAAATAAGTCACTAAAATAAGCTTAGCCAAACAGCCCCTTCTTCTTTAAACCCCCCTAATCAATCAAGAACAAGACCTGTAACATTTGCACTCCTTAAAAATCCAATACACACAGTGGCGGACCCAGAAAAAAATTTCATGGGGTGCGGATAAGGGGTTTAACCAAATTTTCAAGGGTTTAAGGGGTGCGGATAAGGGGTTTAACCAAATTTTCAAGGGGTGCGGGGAGAATTTTACCTTATAAAATACACTAAATTTTTTTTTTTCAGGGGGTGCGCCCGCACACCCTGGCTTCTTACTAGGTCCGCCCTTGAATACACATGAAGAACAAGCACAAAATAAAAAAATCACTTCCTCATATTCTCCATAACAACCAGACCCTACCATCACAACTTGTGACCGCTACTGGCCACCAAACCCAATCATCACAACCGTTGGAAGATGACCAGCCCTCTCTTTTCACATTCGTGTACCGTTTTAACAAAAATGCTATCAATGTCACCAACAACAATATCCCTTGAGGGTTTCTAGGGTGAAATCATGATGTAACTGGCCTACCGATGTTAGAAACACATGTTCTAATCCTATGAAGGTAATTTAACATCACAAGTACAATCTGTTGTCTCAAATGTGCAATTAATTCGCATAACAACACCATAAAAGTAATCGTCCGGCCAAATACGATTGTCGATCCGATTAAAAACCGATCAACCGCCGCTTCACTAGTTATATCCATTTCTACAGTTCAATTTCAACTTTCTAATCAAAACCCAAATTCACAATATTTCCCCCCCAATTTTAAAATCAAACCATAATTCACAAAATTTGTTGAATTCTACAAAATTAAATGAAAATTCATGAGTATCTTGAACAGCTGACCGTAATCAAAGTGAAATCAACCGCAAAGAATGACGAAAAGTGCGAAATTGGAGAAGAACAAACCCTAATTGCAACTGGAAATCCAAAATTGTGTTAAAGGGTGTGAAAGAATTGATTGATTGCATCAGACGAGTGCTTTAAAAATTGAATTGATAACAAAGGTATGAGATGTGAAAGTAGATTAGAAGTCAAGTTGATAAAATGATCAAGATAACATCAACATGTATTTTCATTTCTGGAAGATGGAGATGATGTCTGGAAATTATGATGGTTTTTAGGTGCGTTTTTAGCGGGGTTGTGGGTTTAGGTGTTTCAGGTGGCTGGAAGTGATGGCCAGTAGTTATGGAGAAGAGAAAGAGAGAGTCATGGAGAAGAGGAGGTGGTGACTGGTTGTTATGGAGGAGGTGATTTTTTATTTTGTGCTTGTTCTTCATGTGTGTGTTGGATCTTTAAGGAGTGCAAATGTTATAGATATTGTTCTTGATGTTCCTCTGTGTGTGGGTTAAAGAAGAACACCGATGAGGAAGGGAGGAAGAAACATGGTAAATTTACAAAACTACCTTAAATGATTAGATTTAACTGAAAATTTTAACTTGGTTAATACTAAAGGACGAAAGATGTAATGAGTTTTCCGAATAAAGAATCGTGACTGTAATTATTGAACTTAAAGGCTATCTATTGCAATATGATAAAAACATAAAGGACGAAAATTGTAATTTACCCTAAAAAATAAACTAAACTTGGATAAGTTGGATGATAAAAAAAACCATTCAACATCAAACATGAGATTTAGTGAATGGTTATTTTTTTGACGGCAAATTTGGATCACTGACAGATCACTAGAGTCTCATCGTGTCACGAACGAAACCATCTCATCATATCCATTTTCACTAGGCAATAATGACTATACACTAATTCGGGAGGAAACACAAAAAATCTGAGAAAAACCCCTCTTATGAGAATCGAATCCAGAATCTAATGGTTCTAAGTCTTATCTCACCTCAAGATGCGTCTTTCTTGAGCAAAAGAAAAAAAGAAACACCAATAAAATATTGAAGAGTTGTATTTGTTGCTTTGTTAGTTGTACATGGCGGCTCATTTGACCAAAGGTTGCTTTGTTAGTGGCGGCTCTTTGTCAAGTGACAGCACAATTATCATTCCAACTTCCAAGCAGAAAGGAGAGAATACGAATGGCGAAAAGTGAAACCGTACGAAATGCAGAGAGACTAGTGGAAGTGATAATGAAAGGGAACGATGCATCGCACGATGCTGCTCACGCTTTTCGTGTTCGAGATCTCGCTCTCTCGCTTGCTCATGAAGAAGAAGCCCTTTCTTCTTCACCCATCTCACTCCAAATCGTACGTTTTTTCACTTTTTACAATTGCATCATTTCGTTCACTCATTGACATATAAATCGTATATTGCGTGATTTCGTTCAGTGATTGACATATAAATGCGTACAAATACAATTGCATCCGTTTTCAACAGCTGAGTCAAAGGTTTAGTGATTTTGCTATAGTCATGAAACCCTAGTAAGTTGTTGGACACTTACTTAGTTACACTGATAGGTTTAATCGTGTCTTATCTATTGCCAGCCTTAGATAGAATTAAGCTTGTTAAGTGATTTTGCTATAATTCTGAATATTGAAACCTTATTAAGTTGTTGGATAGTTACACTGATAGGCTTATTATAATGATAGATTTAAGCTTGTTTTTGTTATAATTCTGAATATTGAAGTTGAAACCCTAGTAAGTAGTTGGATAGTTGCACTGATTGGCTGATTAATGATAGACTTATGGTTGTTTGGATCTGTGCTATACACGCCCTTGATATAATATAATCAAGGCACTTATTGCACTCTACACCAAAGGCACATTGACTCAGCTTTGCCTAAAGTGACTGTTGCTTCATCGATTCAAACACTAAAGAGAGGTGTTTTAAATAGGGCTTGAATGTATGAAATCATAAAAGCTGTCTTATGTATATAAGCAGGATGCATTCTTCTATACAAAATGTCCAGATCTTAAATGATTTTTAAGAAGAAAATGAGTCCCACGTAGTTCACAAGTAACTCTTCAACTAGTGGAATTTGGAACCTCTGACTTTGTTCATGTCCCTATAATCCATACACATACGCCACACGCTATTGTTATTTACACTGTTTTGTTGACTTTTCCAATAACTTGTTAGTCATCTTTTTATCACATCTTTTTGCACAGAGGATACCTATAGGGCCTCGAAATTACAGGATTTGCTTCCTCTAATAAAGGAATTTTGTTATCAAATTCTGCTTTGCTTGGTGGTAAAGTTGAAGGGTATTATAAAACAGCAGGGGACAAGTCTAGTTTCGAATGAATATCAGGATGTACTACTAGATTAGAGATCATAGTATATACCTGCAAGCTGAGCATATGATATATTTGCAATTGAATCGCACACTTACTTTAGACAAACTAATTGGGAAATATATCAGTTTTGAAATTTTAAAAGTGCAATTTTGATCGTAGACTGTCAATTGACCTTTCTCTTGGGGTGGTGGGTTAAAAGCTTTATTTTAGCTTAGTTCGATTAATGTTACTACAATGTCTTAACTGTAACCGAGACTATACATGGGATATTTCTTAGTTTTTGTGTTTGGCTACGATTTCTCCTGATGTCACTGGTTTAATTAAGTTCTGGTTCAAGTCTTTTACGGTTCGTTTTCTTCATATACAGTCTCACTAATTGTCTATGCCTATTGACAATCAAAATACACTTTAGATCTGAATTCTAATCATGATCTGGTGAGTATGTACTTGACCATAAAGTTCAAAATTCTGTTTTAGTTAAGCATATAATTATAAATGACTAGTTGTATATGATTGATTTAATAAGCACATGCTCACATGTTTATATAGTTTTCTACTCTTGCTCATATGATTGGTCTACCGTTGCAGGTTGAGCTAGCTGCACTCCTTCATGATATAGGTGATTGCTTCCTTGTTTTTAATAAACGTGCCTATGCACGAGGCGATTGAGAATGATCAAAATGATGAAGAGATTATGAATGGTTTACTTGTTGAAAAGACTGATATGTATAAAATACTCTGGCCTTTGTTGAAATTGATGATAACTATTTCATACGCAGGAGACTACAAATACCTGAAGAATCCATCCGAGGAGAAAATTGTCGAGGAATTTCTTGAAAAAGAGGGTTTAGATACAGATAAAAGCAGCAAAATATTAGCTATTATAAAAAACATGGGTAAGTTCAGTTCCCTTTATTAAGATCCATTTTAGCTAATTTTTACTTTATTTAATCCTTCATTTTTAAACGTAAAGGTTTCAAAGAGGAAATAAATGGAGTCACAAATGGTTCTTATACACCCGAGTTTGGTGTGGTGCAAGATGCTGACCGTCTTGATGCAATTGGTGCTATTGGTAAATTAAGATATTCGCATACTTAAACATAATCATTTATATTTTTATATTATTATACCATCATTAACTTCGATTTTAGGTATTGCTCGTTGTTTCACCTTTGGCGGGAGTAGAAACCGAGTGCTTCATGATCCTAACATCCAGCCTCGTTCAGATTTGTCCAAGGACCAATACATGAATAAAGATGAACAAACTACTGTGAATCACTTTCATGAAAAGCTCCTTAAACTCAAGGATTTAATGAAAACAAAGGTTTTTAAGTTTTATAATATTTTCAATAATAAAATGCCATTTTCGTCCATGAGGTTTGGCCAGTTTTGCGACTTTCGTTCAAATGTTTGTTTTTCCGCTTCTACATCCAAAAGGTTTGAAATCTTGCCATTTTCATCTGGCTCGTTAACTCCATTCATTTTTCTCCGTTAAGTCGGAGGTATTTTCGTCTTTTTGCTAACTTAAAGGGCAGTTCGGTCTTTTTCACTTTATGTAAAAAGACCAAATACCCCTGAAAAAAGACCGAATTGCTCTTTAAGTTAACATAAAAGACGAAAATACCCATGACTCAACGGAGAAAAATGGATGGAGTTAACGAGCCGGATGAAAATGGCAAGATTTCAAAACTTTTGGAACAAGATGCGGAAAAATCAACATTTGGACGAAAATCGCAAAACTGACCAAAACTCAGGGACGAAAATGGCATTTTACTCTATTTTCAAATTTACACTTCTTATTAGTTAAACAGTTGCAACTAATCATATACATTTTTACTATAAATTTCAGGCAGGAAAGGCAAGGGCTGAGAAAAGGCACAAATTCATGGAAGAGTTTCTAAAAGAATTTTATCTAGAATGGTCAGGCAAAGCATGAATATCACCAACAAATCTTTTATTTATATTTTGTAACTTACAATAAAATGCATCTCCATCTATTTCTACCATCATTTTCAGCATTTTGTGCAATACAATATTGACTTATAAATGTAAAAAAATAATAAGAAGAATACGTTAAAAAAGAAATCATAAATGCCACACATCTTCGCTGGGATCTCTTAATATTTGATATTGTGATATCTTCACTGGGCACTCTTAATATTTGATATTGTGATATACTTGGAGATCCGACTCGCTACGCTTCCGAAGCTTCACTTTCAGCCCATGTTTCATGTACATAGTGAGTGCAAGCTTTGGTGCAACCGGATGATTTTCCACCACTGCCACTTTATAGCGATATAAGATTGAAGCAGCGGCAAATTTCATCTGGTAGTAAGCAAAGTCTTTACCCAAGCACAACCTCGGGCCGCCATTGAAGGCGGTGAATTTGTAGGCTGATTCGCTCATGAACCGTCCATCCCTTAGCCATCTCTCTGGCCGGAATTCTCTGCAGTCTTTTCCCCATATCGCTTCCATTCTTCCCATTGCATAGATTGCGTAAACCACTTTAGTTCCTTTCTTTAACACCGTCCCGTCTGGAAATACATCGTTTTCAATAACCTGTATTTTGTATTTTTAAGGGAAATCATGTCTCAGGCTAGTTTTGTCACATACCAGAATTACATAAGAAAATACAGGTGGTAAAACAGGTTGGTCAGGCATGATGGGTATTGGGTCAAAAGTCAAGACGGGTTGACCCGAAACACTTTCTGTTTTAATATTTTTAAATCCCTTATAAACTTTTGACCCGTTTAACCGTTTTCTTTTGACTTACTTTGATTTTACTGAACCGTTAAAAAATAACTTGAATCAACTCATTCATAAGTAAACAAGTTGAAACGGAGAAATATAGATTGATAGTAGCAGGTATTACCTCTTTATGATCCACTGGTACCGACGGGTATAACCTTAACGACTCAGATAAAGCGGCGTGTAGATACTCCATCCTTTTCACCTCTTCCGGTCTAAATATAGGATTCCCATTTTCGCCCTCAACTTCCCGTTCCTTCACAATCCGACATATCTCACCCAGAATCTTTTCCTCCACTGTTGGATTTCGATCAAGAAGCCAGAAAAACCAGCTCAACGCCACTGAAGAAGTATCCCTACCCGCGAGTATAAAATTCACACAGATTTCGCGTAAAAACTTGTCTGAAAAAGGTTGTCCCTTGTCATCTTTAAGTCCCATGAAGGTGGTCAGCAAATCAGATCTTTGTTTCTTGTCATCATCAGACATCAAAACCACTTCTTTCTTCCTGGTTCGAATCACATCATCCGCAAAACTTTCAACTCCTGCGATCGAATCCTTCAGTTTCTTCTCAGACCCGATGTTAAGATGCCTCATGATCTTCCAAACAAGTGTTGGAGTAACAAACCGCAGCATAGTTGCTTCAGTGGCCGCTTCAAAGGCTTTAGCAAATGGTATTTCAGGAAGCCCGGGACTTAAACAACCCGGGTCAACCCCGAAAGCTATCATGCAAACGTTGTCAAACGTTAACCTTAACAGGATGTCTTGTAGATCAATCTCAGTAGACTGATCTACAGACTCCTGTAAAACAGGCAACAACCGTTTATGAACAAGCTCTAGTAACGACTCAGTAGTCATGTTTCGAAACTTAGACGAATGAAACTCGATGCTAGCAGTCTTCCTTTGTTTTTGCCAAATTTCATCATCCGCGTTAAAGATTCCATCTCCAAGAAGATCACGTAGAGCATGCCTAAAATACGGGCCTTTCGGGTATGCTTGAAACCGAGTTTTGAGAAGATGCTCAACGTTACGCGGATCAGCAGTGACTACACAGTTTAAATTTGTAAACCAAGGACCTTTAAACAAAAAAGTCCCATTTTGTCTACAAAGAATTTGTGAAATCCATTCATACATGTCAACACGAAGGCCGAGCACCAACGATGGCAACATACCGACGAATGGCCATGTTGGTAGCCCGTTTCGCCTCCTTTGGCTTAGAGAACGAATGAATACAAATACAAGTAGGGCTACAAAAAGCTCGATGATTTGAACGTCGGGTAAGATGAAGCGGCGGGTGGGGGGAGAAGAGGGGGGCATGATCATGATGGTGGTGTTGAGGGTTGAAGGGTGGTTGTTGTTGTTCATGTTGAAGATATGTTGAGGGGAGGCAAGTCATGCGTTATATGGAGGAGGTGGTTGCTTGTTGTGCATGAAAAATGAATTTGGTAAGCAGAAATGGAAGGTGGATTTAAGGTAATCAAGAATTGTGGGAGTTTTATATTTTGGAATAAGAGTTGGTATGGGGGTTAACCTAAGTAATACAAGTCTCAACAAAGGTTAACGACTACCATCTATGTACACATCTAATATATATAAAAAGTATTTTTTTTGTTAGTTTTTTATAATCTTTTTAAAAAGCTTTAAATTGAGTAAAGTTTTGCAAGATTTTTTTGCTCAATTCTTTTAAATTTTGGAAATAATTATTGTATTTAATATCTATATATATTGATTACCAAGTTATTGTTGGTTGTACACTAGGCTAATTTATTTGTACATCTAATTTTCATTTTCTTCCCCTAAACTTTAATAGCTTTTTTATTTTCCTACCATAGACTTTAATAGTTTTTACTTTTCAACCCTTAAAGTATTAGTAAAAATACAATACGACTCTTATCGTTTAGTTTGAATCGTAATAAATCATATACTTCTTAAGTTTATTATTATTATTATTTGACTTTGAGTTTTTATTTTTATTTTTTTACATGGGTTTTTTTATCGTTTGACTTAGTTATTTTTTTACGATAATATTTTACGCTCCGTTTTAAATTTTGCGTGTTAACGTGATGCAACGTGCGTATGGTTCAACATTTTTATATCTTTTTTTCTGGCGGTTTAACGATTCCGTCACAGCATGGGGGTCCTAAATAGACTTAGCTATTTTTTTTCTATATTTTACATTTTGGTCTAATTTTTACGAGTTAACACGTCGCGACGCGTGTTCGTGGTTTATAACGTTTATATGTCTACCTTTTATTCGATTTAAGGGTCCTGCCGCAAAGGACGAATACCAAATACTAGTTATTATTATTAAATAACTTATATATGAAAAGGAAATTGACCTGTAATAATCCAAACTAGAGGTTATTGACAGTCTCACCTTTGAATATTCCCCTCACCGGTCTCACATTTCACCTATTTTTCCTACGCCGGTCCCCTGTTAAAAAAACTTAACGGAGTTAAGTTTTTTTTCCAAATTACAAACATATTTTTAGGGCTTTTGATCAGAACGACGATACAAGTCCATTGATGTAAAACTTACCTCGAAATGGTGCTCCAAATGACTTGATTTTTGTTAATTGGAAATTTAAACACCCGAAATGAAGCATCGTTTTCATCATTTGGAGCACCGTTTTGAGGTAAGTTTTACATCAATGGACTCGTATCGTCGTTCTGATCAAAAGCCGTAAAAAAATTGTTTGTAATTTGGAAAAAAAATCATAACTCCGTTAACTCTTTTTAACAGAGGACCAGTGTAGGAAAAATAGGTGAAAGGTGGGACCGGTGGAGGGAATATTTAAAGGTGAGACTATCAATGGCCAAAGACCTCTAATTAAGGTTATTACACGCTAATTCCCCTGTATGAAAATAACAAACCTTTTGTTTGAATCATTTTTTTAACATCAATTATATTTTTAACATAACTCATGGTTCTCTATCTATAATTTTGTTTTGTATTGAACAAACTCTATATACCTTTTTTGTTTAATGGACAGACACAAATAAAAAAATGTTTCTTTATGTGTATTATCTCCTAGGAAGCCATATCTTTGTGACATGTAACAAATAGTTATTTTAACTAAAATGGCATGATGGTAATTTGATATTAATTTAATTATGGAATGTATTATCTCCTAGGAATAGAATCAAATACAAACACTTCTGTTTGTAAGAACCAACACATATTTGACTAGTGTCTCTCATAAAAATTAGTTTAAGGGTAATTTAGACTTTTTGGCCCTATTTATTTATTTATAACTAATTAAAAATAAGGCAAATTGGAATTAAATAATCCACCTTTTTAACTTTGGCCGATAATAATCCCAAGTCAGTTATTAGCCGATAATAATCCGAACTTGTCCATTTTTTTGTAAAATACTTCATCGTTAAATTAACCAAACGTCATTACATATATGAGTGATTACACAGATGTGCTGATTATATCTATTTTTCGTGTTTGTTTGTATTTTATTGTAATTAATACATAATCAGCACACACCCGTGTATAATGTCAGCACATGAACAACCAATTCATCTATCCCACATCTATGGTAATTAACACTTTAACAACACAAAATCAATTTTAGCTGATTGTTGATTATCGCTGGACATTTGCTTCGAGGCTAAACGCACAACGACTTGTTCAGCTTGTTCGTATTCAGTCTGTTGTTCGTCATCGAGGCTGATCGCTCGACGAAATTTTATACGGGATTGAACTTTTTCGCACAAAAGTGATTATGTGGGTGAGTTGTTTTGATATTAATCCTCATAAGAATTACACAACAAAATAAGAACATACATATAGATTTAAAATCCACACAATACATTTTTCATACTAGCACATTCCAACTAAATAATTAGTGCAATTATAAAATACCATTTTGTAACTTTTTTTAAAAGTCACTTTTATAAATAAAAAAATATGCAATATGGTATGCATATTAAAGATTAAAAATACTTGATTTTATGGTATATATATATTTTTTTAAATAATGAAGTATATAAAAGTTATTTTAGTTTAAAAAGCCTTGGTGGAATTAGTATTTTATGGAACATGGCTAAATGACTAAAATACCCATAAATAATAGATCTTATTATTTAATATAAATTAGCAATTTTACGAAATTACCCCTAACTTGTTAGTACTAATTATTAATTATAAGGGTTTTATTGCTAATCAACACCAACCCTTGATTTAAACTATCAATGACTCAGATTTGTTCTTACGGTTCTTACAGTTAGCACTGTTTGTACAATATCTCAACTCTTGTCTCCTATACTAACTAATGAGATTTTTAAGGAAACTGAATATCTATTTGATTTCATGTGGATGGTTATCAATCATAATAATACGTTCGCTGCAACATTGTGTTTATCAGTAAGTAACTGGTTCGTCACATTGTGTTTTATCAGTAACTGGTTCGTCACATTGTGTTTTATCAGTAACTAGTTCGTCACATTCTGTTTTATCACTAAAACATACTCAATAAGATCAAAACAGTTGTGAAAACACTACTATGGAAAACACATCAACATATACGAAAACACACCAAAGACATCTTTCAAACACATAAAAAACACATCAATGCTGCAACTGGGTTACAAAAAGCCTTATCAATGTACATAAAACACACTACTATGAACACATCTAGTATCTAACATCAAGTGTAGTAAAACAAAGTACTGTCAGTTTTTGGGCTCTTCACATTGTATTATATCAGTTTTCACAATTAAACACACCCTTAACAAATAAAACACACCAGTGTCAGAAATATAGAATAAAAAACACAGTGTTTTAAATACACAACATAAAACACACTAGGTTTGGATCTGTGAAGGTTTATGGTATTATAGTTACTTCCTTATTTAAAACACAGTAGTTTTGGAGGAGAGAAGGTAGAGAGCGAGAGAAAGAGAAACTCGCAAGAAATATTGAGAAGTTATGGTATGGTAGTTATTTCCTTATTTAAAACAAGTTAAATAACACATTTACCCCCAATCAATTAAATTAGCCTATTGTTAAGACACACATATTACCAAAATGCCACTAAGATGATCTCAACCATCAAACACACTCATTCAATGGTCAATATCACTTCCTACACTTTGTAGAAAAAACACACTTTGTAGAGGAACCCCACCCTATTTGAGAAACTTGAGAAGCAATCTGGACCACACATTTTACCTAAGCAAAAAAATGCAAAAAAGGTGAAAAAAATGCAATTTTTTTTTTTGGGATAAATCGCAGCTTTTTCTTTAAGGATTAAATTTTTTATTTTTTTTTTAAATTATTTTTTTTGGGATTTATACACATGTGTATATTGTTAATCTTTTAACTTAACATATATGTATATTGTCAATTATACATATATGTATATACATGTTTAAAATTGAAAAAATATGTGTTATAAATCCTAAACCTTATACCATAAACACTAAAGCTAAACCTTAATGCTAAACCCTAAACCCTAAAGCTAAACCCTAATTCTAAACCCTAAAGCTAAACCCTAATTCTAAACCCTAAAGCTAAAACTAAACCCTTAATGCTAAACCCTAAAGATAAAGCTAAACCCAAAAGTTAAAGCTAAACCCTAATGCTAAACTCAAAAGCTAAACCCTAATGCTAAACCCTAAATACTATTACTAAACGCTAATGCTAAACCCTAATGCTAAATCCTAAAGCTAAACCCTAAACCATAAAGCTAAACCCTAAACCCTAATGCTAAACCCTAAATACTAATGCTAAACCCTAAATAACACTTATTTTTCAATTTTAAACATGTATATACATATATGTATAATTGACAATATACATATATGTATAGTTAGAAGATTAACAATATACACATATGTATAAATCCAAAAAAAAAAAAAAATTTAAAAAATAAAAAGTAAAAAATTAAATCCTTAAAGAAAAAGCTGCGATTTTTCCAAAAAAAAAAAAAAATTTGCATTTTTTTACATTTTTTTTGCATATTTTTGCTTAGGGAAAATGTGTGGTCCAGAATGCTTCTCAAGTTTCTCAAATAGCCTACTACTTCTCACATGATCCTTATCCTATATATATATATATATAATATTTTGTATTCTTGCTAAATATCAACAACTGATCCATAAGACTACTCGGTATGAGGACCTGGCAGCGATGTTTAGACGTCCGTTCCGAATGAGTCGTCGACTGTTCTTACGTATAGCAGATAACTTGGAGCAGTCTGATCCGTTTTCCCACTTCGATACGATGCTAGGGCCATAGGGGATTCACCACTTTACAGAAATGCACGATGGCCGTTTGCCAACTGGCGTACAAGACGACACCCGATTCATTGAACGAGTATTTAAGGATGTCCGAAAGAACTGCGCGAGAATGTTTGTACAAGTTTTGCGAATGGATGGTGAAGTTATATAGCAAGAAATATCTGCGGAAACCAAACGCAAATGACGTCCAAAAATTATATCAAACGCATGAAGAAAGGCATGATTTTCTAGAAATGCTCGAAAGCATTGATTGCATGCACTGGCCATGGCAGAATTGCCCTACTACGTGGCGAGGTCAATATACTCGAGGCAATCTGTAACAACCCGCACGTTCGTGCGTTGTTACTACTCGCCACACTCGTTACGCCTAGCACCAGAGATTCAGATCATAATGTAACTATATCGCTATATCGCAGTATTTTCGCATATCTCGCATATTTTATCGCTATAACACGTCGCATCGCACACACTAAAGCTCACGATGACATTGAGTGAGGACCTATTCTACCCTCCTCGATATCCATGATGCGTCGCAACGCAACGCATATTCGAAACGGAACTCGATTATCGCAACACAAACTTGGAGGTACGAATATTTATAAGACCCTTTGTGACTAATTATAACATATATATGAATGTGTGAACGAGAATGTGTGAACGAAAATGTGTAACCAAACTATCGCAACGCTTAAACGAACAAAACGAAACGTCGAAACACAATTCGCCGGAGACCACCGATTGAATGACCGTTCAATCGGATGGCCATCCGATCGGGTGACCATCCGATCGGATTGCCGCCCGATCGGATTGCCATCCGATCCATGGCACTCCATCACCTTCTCTCCTCTTCACCTATAAATAACACTTGTCACATCACTTGAACAGTGATGTGACAGCTCTCGTTCGACCAGCACGCTCCAGACCCTATTTTGCTCGATTTCTCACGATTATTGTAAGTTTTCAACCCAAATCTTGTACTTTTATGATCTACACGCACTTCTTCATCATTTTCACCTTTGAATCTTAACTTTTAACCGTGATATCAGCGGATTTGAGATGTTCTAGGGTGATGTCATCATGGAGTTCTTATGAACTTCAAGATTTGGCTTCATTCCACCAAGAACAACCTAGATCTGAAGGATTTCCACATGAATAAACAATTATTTTGCATAGATCTAAACTTTTCAAGGATGAAAGGATTAAAAGATGGTTTTCTAACTTTCTTTCAACTCTTTTACACTTAATGCACTCAAACCGGTAGGACCGGAGCTCGTTCTGCTCTTCTACTCTTTCTTAGTGATGAGATAGTTCAAGATCTGGTTACTACCAAGGAGATAACTGATTACGGATTAAACAGGAACAACCATCACGAACCAGTAAACTGATCGGATTTGGGTGATTCCTGTTTGATCGGACGACTTAGGACTTGACGAGGTTCTGTTGTTTAATACGTTGTCAAACCGTCTCGAACAAACCACAAACACTCAAAATAATCAAGTTCAAAACGATTGGATTCGTGGGACGGATTGCACTTGAGGATTTAACACTTAGCAATTTTCAAACATGTTCAACGTTCAGGCAGTTTTATCGGATTGCCATCCGATCGAACCGCAATCCGATTGGATTGCACTTGAGCTTCCAAACTTCAACATTTTCAAAATTTTCAAAGAATAAAGGCTTCCAACGGATTGCTATCCGATCGGATTGCCATTCGATCGAGTAATGTCATACCCCGATATTTCCACATATTACCGGTGGGCCCGGTGGGGAGTATCATGACGTAGTTGATATCATCGTATTCAATATACACAATACAATAGCACATCGGAAGGCTTGGTGAATAATTACTATTACAAACCATAGTGTCCGAGTGTCCAAATAAAAGAATATACAGACTTGGTTGTAATAGAGATCTACAGGCGGATCATAAAATAAAATACAAGAAACTGAAATAGCAGACTCCAGGCATCTAAGGATTTGCAAGATCCTCTTATTTGACACCAAGTAGCTCCAGCCTAATTACGTGAGGTACTTGTCACTTAGTCTTTGGAAAATACGTCAGTTTACACTGGTAAATACAATTATCCGACTCATTTGAAAAGAGTTTATGAAAATTGATTTAAGTGCACAAGGCACAAACCATTTAGACTTGGGACAATTATTTAAAATAATCTTGTATGCCGTTTTACATGTTTGTCATACATATGGGGCCGGTTTGGAAGCCGGTCATGATTAACCGACTCACCACTATAAAACCCACAAAGGAGTTATCCCCAACATGTGGGTTATTTAGCATTTTGCATCTGTCAGGTGCATGCCTACACCCCGTGCATAAGTCGTGGTCATTTACAAATGAAATGAGCCAAGGATATCCAGGACACGGTCGTATTAACCCACAATGTTTATGTTATCAAACAAAACAGATTAAAACCGGTTATATAAATTTATTAATCACAATCCGATTAAATGATTTCATACCCGACCAAGCGGTATTATTATAATACTATATCCCAAGCCCGTTTAACGGAAAATAAGTTAAAAGTATTTACCTGAGCTAGATGTGTAAGGATGTAACTCAGCCGTATATTCCTAAAGCCTTATGAAAATACCTTCTACCAAAGCTACTCAATCTGTATAGAAGGTTTATTAACCTATTAGGATACTAACGGGTCTTTAATTTATGTAAACTAGCTATATAAACCGGACCGAACGCATAAATGCATAACGGGTAACCAAAAGAATTATATACAGGTCTCATATGTTATTATGCTTAAAATATGTTAATACATCAGTAGGATGTTAACATGTTTGCCCAAAAAGTATTTAAAACCAATATAAGTCCCGTAAGGGCATTTTGATCATTTTACCCTTTATAAAAAAGGTTTTATAGTAAACTGAGGTTCTGGTCTAAAACATTCAGTAAAAATATTTATTTTATCAAGTTACATCAGTAAGATATCATACATATGTGAGGTTTACCATTTATGGCCAAACTATGCATTGAAAGGGTATTTTGGTCATTTCACATATGCTTTTAAGGACATTTTTGGAAGTCTGAGTTCATGACTTACACCTACTGTAATAATATTAAAATTTATTTAGAAATTCAGTAGGTAACAAGTCTTAGGTGTTAAATATGGTTTTAAACCATATTATGCACCTAATTAGCGTAAAAATCGTTAATTGACGATAGTTAAGATGTTTATGGAAATCTGAGATTTTGATCAGTCTTAAGTGTTCAAAATATTTTATTTAATACATAATATCAGTAGGAAAAGTTTTGGCATTCAAATCATATGTTAATCTCATTTTATGCATGAAAAGGGTATTATTGTCATTTACCGAATTGTACAAGAACTCAATGATATGGTCAGTTTATAATCTGAACAAAAATCCTAAAAATCTCTAAAAATAATATCTTAACAGTAGGTAATGAGTTTTGGGTCAAAATCCACGTTTAAACATGCCTTATGCAAGATAACGCAATTTAATTAATAAAAAGTTTCAATTTACGATATCGAGCATAACTTCTGTTTGAGACCAGAAACTGATGTCAAATTTTCGGGACATACTTATATATCAGTAATAAAGGTTTATGTCCTCTCACATTTTCAAAAATCTCGTTTATATGTCAAAAGGGCAATATGGGCATTTATAAGCATAATAACGGACATGAACATATAATTCATAATACAATTGACCAGGTAATATAACTCGAGAGAGTTATACTACAACATAATGTGGTCCTAATGGAAGCTTAAAATATAGAAGAATTAAGCTTAATCGGGTCAGAACTGAAAGTCAAAGCAAAAGTCAAGCTTTTGCGACTTTCGGTTGCGAACCGTCTCTAAACTCATAATTGTCGGGTTGAACCTGTTTGAACATGTTCTAATAATAATTACTAAGTTATTAGAGTGTTAAAATATAATTTATAACCTCTGTATTATTAGTTTTAATTATTATTTATAATTCTGTCCAGTTTAACTTTTTAACTAAATAGTTTGACCCGACAATTAACTAAGCAAACGAAATAATTAGGAGGTGTCATTTTAAGGGTTAATCACCTACCTAATTATGGTCACATAACCACATTCATTTCGAACAGTGGATGGACCATTTGAGTTTAAACCGAAGGTCAAAGTCAGATTACGATAACTTTGACTTTTCGGTTTTTAAATTAAAATCTGAACTAAAGAAGGGGCAAAGACACTTACAAGGGGTCCTAACAATCTTTTCTACAAGAATAAGCTCCCTTTTTAATCAGGATCCACCAGATGAGAGAGTAGGATTGATTTCAAGTGAAGTGTGCAAATGACAAGTTCAACTTGAAGGCCTTTATATAGGTAAATGCCATGCTTTAAGATCATAGCAGGTGTTATGGGGGTGTTTAGGATCACCCAGGTGTCCTAGTGGTATAATAAAACCGACAACATGCTCCTGGTTTC
The DNA here is from genome assembly GCA_030545235.1 of Helianthus tuberosus. Lineage (NCBI taxonomy): Eukaryota > Viridiplantae > Streptophyta > Magnoliopsida > Asterales > Asteraceae > Helianthus > Helianthus tuberosus. Next base: position 177,144,158 of record CM060443.1, read on the forward strand.
GATTTGGAAGGGTTTAAGGCGGTGGAACAAGCTGCAACCAGCAGCTGTCAACATTTTGCAGAACTTGGCGTCTATCGGGGGCCGCGTAGGATTCAAAAGGGGTCTACGCGCCCCGCGACAACCTTGAAATCAGGTTAAAACTTGTTTCTTGTTTGGCAGATTCAGTCCCTGGTCATCATAACTTCATTTAACTTCATTTTTGGCATAAAAGGACCTTGTAGTTAGTTTGTAGAGGATCATGGGAGTGTAACCAAACTTTGTTAGGCCCGGTTTCGTTAGAAAATCACCGAATTCACAAGTTTCTTAATATTGACACTTTTAACCCATAATCTTGAAAACTTGCATAACGATCTTGAAACCACGTGAAACTGATATCACTTATTCTTGAGAGTATATTTGAACATTACGAAGCTCCGGGTTCGTTAAATGGTCACTCAGAGGTAAGAATTAACATGTTGACACGTTTAACCCCCGTAGTTTATAATCTTTCGATTATTTTCACAAACGGCTTCTTATATTCAAATAATTACTCGTTTGAGAATATATTCTTCGTGTATGGTCATTCAGAGGTACAAGTTTGGCATGTTGACGCTTTTAGTCCATTCGGACACATATTTTCATCCTTTGTCAACTTTAGTCCTTCAAACTCAAACTTTTACATAATTAGAGTTTAGGACACGTGTGTTTACATAATTGGAGACGTTTTTACGTGGTGTTACATCCTCACCCCCTTAAAAGAAATCTCGACCCCGAGATTTACTGAAACAAGTGAGGGTATTTATGTCGCATAGTGGACTCAACTTCCCACGTATATTCAGGGCCTCTACGGGCATCCCATTTAACTTTTACTATAGGCACGTGCTTCCTTCGGAGCTTTTTAACCTGTCGATCCTCGATCGATATTGGTCTTTCAACAAACCTCAGGCTTTCATCAATCTGTACGTCCTTATGAGACATTGCTAATGATTCATCAGCTAGACATTTCTTTAGATTACAGATATGGAACACATTGTGAATCCCACTAAGCTCCTTAGGTAAGTTTAGCTTGCAAGCTACACTGCCGACACATTCGATAATCTCGAATGGTCCAATATACCTCGGGCTTAACTTGCCCTTCTTACCAAAACGCATCACGCCTTTCCAGGGTGATACTTTTAGTAAGACTTTGTCGCCTACCTCAAACTTTAGAGGTTTTCGCCTTTTATCAGCATAACTTTTCTGCCTATCCCTGGCAGCTTTCAGGCGATCATGAATTTCAACAATCTTGTCCGTGGTTTCAAGGACTATATCAGGTCATGATAACTGAGCTTCTCCTACTTCTGCCCAACAAACAGGCGTTCTGCATTTCCTTCCATACAATGCCTTAAAAGGCGCAGCCTGAATGCTAGTATGGTAACTATTATTATAGGAGAACTCGATCAAAGGTAGGTGGTCATCCCATCTACCACCCAAATCAATAACGCATGCACGAAGCATGTCTTCCAAAGTTTGAATTGTACACTCACTTTGTCTATCTGTCTGAGGATGGTAAGCAGTACTAAAACTCAAACGAGTGCCTAATGATTGTTGGAAACTTTTCCAAAAGTGAGAGGTGTATCTAGTATCTCTATCGGATATAATAGACACCGGCACTCCGTTGAGAGATACAATCTTATCCACATACAACTGAGCTAGCTTGTCGGAGCTATGAGTCTCCTTGATGGGTAAGAAATGTGCTGACTTAGTCAGTCTATCAACTATGACCCATATAGTATTATTTCCATGCCTTCTTTTAGGTAAATTGGTTATAAAATCTATAGTTACCATCTCCCACTTCCATGTGGGAAGTTCTGGCTGTTGTAGCAGACCTGACGGCTTTTGATGTTCAGCTTTAATCTGAGCACAAGTCAGGCACTTAGCTACATGTGTGGCTATAGATTTCTTCAAACCTATCCACCAATAATTAGCTCTCAAATCTTGATACATTTTGTCACCTCCAGGGTGAACTGAGTATTTGGAATTGTGAGCTTCCTGGAGGATTATATCTCGAAGCCCTCCATGAATAGGAACCCAGATTCTTCCATTCATTCTAAGGATTCCATCCTTGCCAGGTGCTAACTGTTCAGTAGTCACACCTAACTTTTCATTTGGAAGGTTAGCTTCCAAAACAGCTTCCTTCTGAGCGACTAACAGCCTTTTATTCAGGCTATTCATAAGTTCGATGCTTTTGGCATTAATCGTTATAGGTTTAACTCTTTCCTTTCGGCTTAAAGGATCAATGACTATATTCGCTTTACCAGGATGGTAGCGAATTTCACAATCATAATCATTTAGAGTCTCCATCCAACGACGTTGTCTCATATTAAGCTCCTTTTGATTGAATAAGTGTTGGAGACTTTTGTGATCCGAATATATCACACATTTAGTTCCATATAGATAATGTCTCCACAACTTTAGTTCAAATACAATGACACCCAATTCCAAATCATGGGTGGTGTAATTCTTTTCGTGCACCTTTAGTTGTCGTGATGGATAGGCAATCACCTTACCTCTCTGCATAAGTACACAACCCATACCGGTGTGTGAAGCATCACAATACACGACAAACTCTTCTATTCCTTCGGGCAATATCAACACCGGAGCATTGCTCAATTTCTGTTTAAGAATCTCAAAAGACTCTTGTTGTTTTGGACCCCAATCAAACTTCACATTCTTGCTGGTCAGAGTAGTCAATGGTGCAGCTATCCTTGAGAAGTTCTCAATGAATCTTCTATAATAACCAGCTAATCCCAGAAAGCTGTGAATTTCCGTTGGTGTCTTTGGTCCCTCCCAGTTCATAATGGCTTCTATTTTAGCGGGATCTACTTGGATACCACGCTCGCTCACCACATGTCCAAGGAATTGGACTTCGCGAAGCCAGAACTCACACTTGGAGAATTTAGCATACAACTTCTCCTTTTGTAGCAATCCCAAGATACACCGAAGGTGTTTCTCATGGTCGACTTGACTACGAGAATAAATAAGTATGTCGTCTATAAAGACAATGACAAACTTATCTAAGTATGGCTTATAGACTCGATTCATGAGATCCATGAATGCTACAGGTGCATTGGTGAGCCCGAAAGGCATCACTAAAAATTCGTAGTGTCCATACCTAGTTCTAAACGCTGTCTTAGGTACATCTTCTATTCGGACCTTGAGTTGATGATATCCAGATTTTAAATCGATCTTCGAGAAGAAACTTGCCCCTTGAAGTTGGTCGAATAAATCGTCGATCCTAGGTAATGGATAACGATTCTTGATCGTTACCTTGTTTAGCTCACGGTAATCAATGTATAAGCGCATTGACCGATCCTTCTTCTTTACAAACAAAATAGGAGCTCCCCAAGGCGAAGAGCTGGGTTGTATAAACCCTTTTCCATTAAATCATCCAATTGGGTCCTCAGCTCCTTCATTTCTGTAGGCGCTAGACGGTAAGGAGCTCGTGCAATTGGTGTAGATCCTGGCAGAATGTCTATCCTGAATTCGACTTGCCTCTCAGGAGGCAATCCATGTAATTCATCAGGAAAAGACATCAGGATATTCCGAAATAATTGGGATATCTTCAATCTTGGGTTTTGGGTCATTTACAATCACTTGTGCCATGTAAATGACACATCCGTTCTTCAGACACCTCGAGGCTTTAAGTATAGAAACATTGTCGGGTAAACCATATTGTGTGTCTCCATGAATGGTGACTGACTCACCAGATGAGGTTTTGATGTTAACTAGCTTCTTATCGCAGGCTATTTGGGCTTGGTTATGCGATAACCAATCCATGCCTAAAACTACATCAAACCCAACCAATTTCAATGGCAAAAAGGGATAGCGGGATAAAATGATTCTTAACGGATATAAAGCATCCATCAAGAAGAGTTGAAGCAGTTTCTAAGGTACCATCTGCAAGCTCTACCTCATATTTTATGTCTAGAGTTTTAATAGACAGGTTCAGTAATTTACTAAACTTATGGTCTACAAAAGACTTATCAGCACCTGAATCAAATAAAACTCTAGCATAAATATCATTAATGAGGAAGGTACCTGTTATAACGTTGTCATCATTCACCGCCTCCCTTGCATTCATCTGAAAAACCCTAGCATTGGTTTTTTTGCCTCATCGGGCTTCTTAGCATTTTTAGGGCAATTAGTCTTGATGTGCCCCTTTTCGTTGCAACCGTAGCAGGTTGCATCCTTGATGTTTCGGCACTCCACAGTCGTGTGCCCTTTCTTCTTGCAGATCCCACAAGGTTTAGCTTGTGGGTCCTGATTGCACTTTCCAAAGTGCCTCTTGTTACATGTTTTACATCTGGGCTTGTCATCTGACTGCCCCTTTTTGAAAAAAGAGTTTTCTTTCTTCTTTTTGTTTGAGTGATGGGTGTAGGATCGTTGTGACGACCAAACGAGTCGTTCAGAAGAGATCTCGTCCAATACGAAAGGCGGAATCAGACGTATCGGAGTTATTTCAGCTGATTTGCACAAAGAATCACTTTAACTATCTCTTGTATTGATTTCAGAATGTTTTACAAGCTGGAGATACTTCGGCAGAGCTTCGCTACCGGAATCAGGAATGTTACAAATGAAATGACCAAGTCACCTATATATAGCTGAGCCACTTCGCATGAACATGTCATGTCCAGTTCGTGCGAACTAGCCAGTTCGCATGAACTGGTCACTTCGCATGCATGGTTGTTCAGCTCAGTTTCCCGTTTATCTCGAACTACGTGACTCGATCTAACAATTCTATTACAAGACTCGATACAAGACGAAGTCGACATACATATGCACCAACAGACTCCCCCTTGGATGTTGACGAAGTCTTTGGTGTCGAGTCTTCAGTATGTCAAGTCTTCAGTCTTTATCAGTCTTCTCGCACTCTCCAACGTATTTGACATTGTAAGCATCCTCAATCTTTCTCTTTCTCTCTATTTTTCTCTTTCTCTCCCAGAATCTCAATCCTGGCTCTATCCTCGTTCAGCATCAACAGCTTCTATCTGGCTTTAAAGTCTTCAGACTCCCCCTTTCGATATGCTGGGATCACAGTCTGGAATTCACCATTTACAGGATTTGGATCGGAAACCTGGTTCAAACTCTGCTCATGCTTTGCAGCTTCCACAGATTCAGGACCGTTTCCAGACTCTCCGTAGCCACAGGATCTGGAACCAGGCTTGAATCTTTGTATCCTTAGGAGTTGAAATCTGGCTGCTTCTGCCTGCACAAACTCTACCTAAAAGTAAGATTTTATTTATAACAATATTAATCTCTGCTAACCACTTGTAAAAACAAACTCAAACCATCACTTGTAAATATCATTCAAAATGATTTAACAATTATAATCTATGATGACCACTTGTAATAATACCATTTTTCTTATTTCTAAACAAACTCTCCCAAACCTGTTGTTCATCATGTTTAGCACTTGGAATTTTGAAAATCAGCTTTTCAACATCAGTTGTCGAAAATAAGATGAAATAAAATCTTTTTGAATTTTCAAAATTTTATGCTAACACAATATTTTTGGATTTTTGTTTTTAATGAAAAGCAGTAAAGAAATATTTACAGACAGTATTTTTGTGAGTTTGTGTAAGAGGATCATATCAGTTTATGACAAATCACTAGCACCGTTGAGCTTTAAACACTTTAAGTTCTAAATGATTCACTTAGATTGTCAGTATACTGATCCACTTAAATTTTCACACAAAGTTTAACTGTTTCGAGATACGGATTAATGTTTTAAGGAACTTAAACTTATTCGCATGTCCCACCTCAGAATATACTCCCGTATCCAGACTCCTATATTCAGTCTTACAGGTGAATGTACACTAATGATATCTGTAAGGGGTTAAATGCGAGACCATGAGAGCTCAGGCTATTGCTTCCGCAAAATCAGAGAGATGATGGTTCGACTTTAGGTGTGTTCCCTTTAGAGAATCTTTTCTTCCACAGCACATGATTAGCATTTTTCAATGTTTCATCATTTTTTATGCTGAGGGCAAGCTTTAATAATAAAGCAATGCAAAGTATTATACGATGACTAGGCTATTGCTCCCGCAAAATCAGAAGTCCTGGTATAATACCCCAGATATCATCACGCACAAAGACCTAGTATGTCAGAAATAGAAAGCCCTTCAAACAAGATTTCGGGGGTTACCCATATATCCGAGAGATGTTCCCCACGAGATAAGTAAGTAAAGATATTTAGGTTTATATCTCGAAAACAATCTACTGAATGTATAAAAACCTACTGGCATATCCTCAGTGAGACCGTTTATAACATTTGACTTTCCAATTCTTTAGCATACTGTGATTGTCTACTGATGTACTATCATTTCCTCTTTTTCACAACAAAACTCATTTTGAATTTTATCATGTTTTTGGCTTTTTCAAATTTTCTAATGTTTTTGGATTTTCAGAAATTTCTTACTCCCCCTAAAATTCAAAATCATTTAAAGAAAATTTGACAAACCGATGTGAAATGCTTCAAATCGCCATCCACTTGGCATAAACAATCAGAACTCCCCCTGACAACAAACTATTTTCCCATTATGATTTCAAAACACTTAAGTTTGTTTTAATCAAATGGTTTTTCTGAAAAAATTAGTTTTATTGTAACCATATGTAGGATTGGGGTTTAATTCATCATTTTGTTATCAAATTACCACTTGTGAATGAAAGTTAAATCAAGTTCAACTTAATGACCTTGATTAACCACTTGTAGGTTCTTATCAACCAATACCACTTGTAAATTGAAATATGACAATTTTCAATTACACAAGAAAGATACCACTTGTAACTTTTTCACAAAAACATTTTTCAAGAAAGATGCCGATTCCTGCTCCACGATTACCAACTTGGGAGCTCCGGCAAGTCAGGATTTTCAGTTAAAGCGATTCTTCCAAGCCTGACGGTCCTTGGGAGTTTCCGAGTCATCGTCACTCGGTTTCTTACCTTTTCTTTTCTTTTCGTAAAATTCTTTTACCCCTTTGACCTTCCCATCAACCATTTTTCCAAAAATATTTAGAACTTTGGGGTTAAAAGCTTTTTCAACATCAAATTCTTTCTTTTCAGAAAAGAATTGATTTGAAATCTCAATTTTTCCAACTTTTGATTTTAAATTTTCAGCCCACAATGGTGGAAATTTTTCGTCATCCAGTGGCGGTACTGAATCTTCACTTTTTAGCTCAATTGATGGCTTCTCTGACTTTGACGAATCAGATTCATCGCCAGAACTAACATCTGATTTCTTAACAACCCACCTTTAGTTGTTAAGATTCACCTTTCTTTTGTAAAAACTTTTTGAACATTCACCAACCTCAAATTTTGAGTTTTTAAACACTTTAAATTGTTTGGTTGGTGGTTCATTATCAACCATCTTTTCTTTTAGTTTTTCAGAGACTTCCTGTTTTGTGTTGGTTGCCTTTGGACAGTTCAAGGCGATGTGACCAACTACTTTGCATTGATAACAGGTTCTCGTCTCCTTTTTCTGAACAACATCATTCTTCATTCCTTCTTGCTTCTTAGCAAGGAATTCTTTGTTTGATTGCTTCCAGAATGAGCTCTTTTCCTCTTCTTCCGAACTTAATCCTGAAACAAATACAGTTTTTGATTTATAAATTTTCTCATTTTTATGATTTTTTGGTGGAATAAAACCTAAACCTTTCTTTTTGAAATTACCATTATGGTTTGGTTTCTTTTGATAACCAGAACCAGAACTGTAACCTTTTTTCTTGTTTAACTTTTGTTGAACTCTTGAGGTGTACTTTTTAGGTTTTTCAGTAAGATTTACATCTTTTATTTCAGAAATATTAATTTCTGTTAATTTGAAAACCTTGTTAATCATTTCAGTTTTAACACCTCTTATTGGAAATTCTTCATCAGAATATAATTTGTCAGAATCATTCAAAGTATATGCTACTTTGAATGTTTCGTCATTCAAATTATTCTTTGACATCAGAAAATCTTTATTGTAAACTCTTTTGCCCTTTTCGACTGTTGAACTGGAGCTTTTTTTCTGATGAACCCGAGTTTTCAGATTTAGGTTTTGACTCTGACTTTGACTCATCCGTTTCATCTTTATCCAACACCTGATCGACCACTGAAGAAACACTAGATAAATGGCCGGAACCGAAATATCTAGGGGGTTTGAATCCGCATAAAAGGGTTAGCTCTCTCTCGGTTGATTCAGTTGAAGCTGAACTTCTTCTCTGGTGATTCTGCAAAAAAGAACACCGTTAGCCTCGCCAAGGGGAGAAGAGGGTTCTCTCCTTGACCCGAATCCGGTGTGAGAATAAGTATTGGTAATGGAAAAGAGAAAGTATTTTAGAAGTGAGTGTGATCTGGGTTTATACCTGAACAGTTCTCGTATTTATAACCGGGAGTTTGGGAGGGAAAACCTGTTATTGAAAAGATGACGGAAGATGCTAACGCCGTAGCGGTTATCTTTTCTTCCGTTAAGTTCTTTGATCCAACGTCAAGTTGTCTCGATCCGATGTGAATGCACACGGATCGTGGTTTAATCTATGGCTGGGGGATTGCCACGTGGAAAGTAATTAAGTGGAGATTACTCTCCTATTGCATGCCTTCGTTGTGATTCCAGGGTTGCCTGTGGTAATGACATGTGTCCAGACGGTTATAACCGTCTGGGTGGTGCACGATTGTATTTCTTTCTAGAAGATTACTGCTGTAATCTGGTGTGACACCTTGTTGTGTGGACACAGACGAATAAATCCCAAGTCTGGGTAAAATAATATCCAAGTCTGGATATTTGGGCGGAAGTATTGATCTCAGGATTTTTATCCTTTGTTAATGGGAGAAGGCGCAAGGATTTATGTTTCCCTTTAGGCGCGCGACTATAGATTGCTGATTACTTCCTTCCTTTTGTAAGACCAATGCACGGCCGCGCAGGGTTAAAAGGTTGAAAGGCCAGTTTGTGGTATGGTCCCAAATCCTTTTTATGAGGTTTTTGGGACCTTACCCCTTCAAGTCCCCCCAGTCTAGTGTTGTACTTATGCAAATAAGTGGAGCACTGGACTTATGAGAGAGAAATGTTTTTGGGCGCGAAAAAGTAAAAAATCTTCTATGAGAAGATTGAATTTTTTGATTTTGTAAAGATTTTTTTATGGAAAATCTTTGACTTTCAACGAGACTGGTGCAGTAAATTGATTTGACAATCTGTCATTGTCAGTTGTTTTTTACTGTCCGTGTCTTACACGCGCGCATGTGAACGCGTGTGTGTTCTGACATCTTCTTTTCCTGTTGCTTGGGGAACTGTGACACCCGGAACAGTCGCTGTGGCAGTTACCGATGCTATTTATTGCGATAAGTATATATAATCGTCTGGAAAACTTCTTTTGTATAATTATTGTCTCTATTGGAAAACTTCCCTCATTTCTCGTTCTACCGAAAACTTGGTTGCTCCTTCTTTATGTCAACCGGAGAACATCAAGAAGATCTTACTGAAGAAATGACGACTGAACTTCCACCGTTAAAGTGGGCAAGGGCATCCTTTGAGGGTCTGATTCAGAATCTCAAATTTCCGGAGAACTGGGGTGCTGTGTATCCTGAAGAGGGGCAAACGGCAGCAGATGCTCCGGCCGGGTATATTACCCTCTTTTGGGATTTTTTCTGTGATGGTAACTTTCGTTTGCCTGTTACCAGATTTTTCCTTGAAATTCTTGGGTTTTACAATCTGCACATTTCCCAACTTCACCCTATTGGTATGGTTAGGGTTCGACATTTCGAATTCGTATGTCGGACGATGCACGTGGAGCCAACCGTTCCCCAATTTAGGGTTTTTTATCAGATGCATTGTACCCAAGGATTTTATTCATTTGTTTAGAGGGCTTCTGCAAAGAAGATTTTACATCAACCCCCAAAATCTTTTCATGATTGGAAGCAAAAATTCTTTTTTATCAAAGCTGGAGTAATTCCTGTGAGGATGATTCTCAGAGGGAAAGAAGATATTCCGATCGAAACTCTTCAGACTCCGGTTGATGAAAACTGGTATCAGGATTTGAAAGATGTGCCCAATATTGCTTTGCCGGAGAAAGCTCTTGTCGGAGCTGGCATGAGTTTAAATTGGAAGATGGAGCGTGATGACAAACCCGTATACACGGAGGATGGTCATAGTAAGTTTTGGGTTTTTTTTTTTTTTTTTTTTTTTTTTTTTTTGACCTGCTCTCTCTTCAAATGTAGTTGTTTCTCTGTATGTTGTTGCCTTCAAGAGGGAAGGCGGAAGAATGGGTACTATCAAGAAGAAGCCTGAAGAGGAGCTCTGGTATCATCGTATCGTGAGAAATTTTGTTCTTCCGCGGGATGCGGACTTATCTGTTCAACCAGCTGCTGGTGCTGGTGAGTTGATACCTGTTTTTCCTTTCCGTTTTGCTTTGAGTAATTTCTTGCGCTTCTGTAGGTGAATTGTTGAATTTGGGCGTAGGCCCTGAAAAGAAAAAACGCGCAACTACTTCCACTTCCGCGCCGAAGAGAAGTGAGACTGTTAAAACTCAACCTTTGAAGGCGAGAGATGTTGGAGAGAAGAAAGGTACGCGCCGTTCTTCTGTCTCCAGGTGTGATTATGTGGTGGTTTCTAATTCTTTGGAGGGTCTTACTCCTGTAGTGATTATGCGGGAACCGAAGCCTGAACCGAAGGATTCTACTAATATTCCCTCTTCTAACCCGAATGAACCTATCGATCTGGATTCCAGTCCCGAACATTTGGTTCATAGGAAGGTTGGTAAAAGAAAGCAAGCTGATACTGATGCGGAGGGTCAACCTCCCAAGAAAGTGCAGAGGAAGAAGATTACCAGAAAATGAAACCTTGATGCTTTTGTTTCAGAGTCTGTTCTTGGTAAGTGTTGTTTTTCCTTGTTTTCTTGAAGCGGATGGAATTCTTACAGACTGTTATTTGTCCAGAAATTCCTGTTACCCCTGTTCCTATAGAAGTACCATCTGTGGTTAATACAAAACTTCCCCCTACTCCTCCGCGCGCTGCTGTTGCAGACCCGCTAGAGCCTTCAGAGATTGCTGGGGAAGGTGTAGAGAAAACTGTTGAGGCTGAAAAGCCTGTTGGTGTTAATACAGAGGCTGAAAAGATTGTTGAACCGGACGTGGTAGATGATACTGATAAACCACCAACCCCGGAAACTGTTGTTCAAGATTTGGGAAAAAAGGAAACTGCTGAAAAAATTCAATCTTCTTCCCCTAGACCTTTTGAAGCTATACCTGAGCATACTGGGAAGGTCACAACTGAGGAGACAGGTTCATCTGCTGGTGTTGATAAACAATCTCCAATTCGTCCAGAGGAAACTCTGGGAGAATATTATTACCGGACTTATACGGAGAAAGATGCTTCTGATCCTCATGTCCCTGTTTGGAATGTGAAAAAAGGTGATACCTTCTCGGATTGGCGTGTATGCCAAGATTGGTTGCAGGGGATACTTCCGCCTGGCGAGATTAAATTTCAGGAAAATCAACCTTATGAACAGACCTATCAGTCTTATCTTGCAGAAACTGCTTCTCGTGTTTCTACTACTCACCGTATAGTGCGTGAGTGGTATAGCATGCATAAAGAGCGGGCATCTTTTGTAGCATCGCAAAAGAAGTTTGCTAAAGATGAAAAACATGTGGTTCGGTTGAAGGCTAAATTAGAGACTGAACAAGCCAAGTTTGAAGCTGAGCGCAAGACTGAGGAATGGTCTGTTGCTGGTTGGAAAAGAAAAGCTGAGGCTGAAGCTGCGCTTCTATCTGAGGAGCGCAAAAATTGGAGGAGAATTTGCGAGAAGGATAATGCTGAGAAGGCAAACCTTCGCAATATTATAAATAATCTCAAGGCTGAGGTTGAAAATCTGAAGAATCAAGATGCGGAGGTGGAAAAATTGAAGAAGGAGAAAGCTGATGTAGAAGCTGCGCTGGTGGAAGCGCGTTCTCATAGGGAGCGTAGTGAGCAACGGGAGGTACAATCTTTAGCCACTCTTGCCCTTAGAGATAGAGAGTTAGAGGAACTGACTGCTTTGGTTTCTGACCAGGAACAATTATAGAAGGATTTGGAGCTTGCGCATTCCGAGAATAATAAAACCTCCCGCCGTTTGACTGAGGTTGAAGAGAGACTGGAAAATTCAGAAACGGCGCGGGTTACAGCGGAAAGCGAGCTTGAACCTTTAAAGAATGATATGGCCTGGTTGAAGGATCGCGGAATTGCTTGCGTAAGTTCCTTTCCTCTTTTTTGTTGTGAAATCATATATGCGCTTTTTTTTCCGCTTGATTTCATAGGTTGCTGAATCTGTGTTGAACTCTGAAGAACTGGATAAAACTGTTGCTAATTTGATGGTTGCTACACGACGAGATGGGTACGCGCAAGGTTATGCGGAATGTTCCCAACATGTGAATAGCGCGTTGAAGGTTAACTGGGATGATAGCAAGTCTGCTACCTTTGGCGTAAATACCGCCGCCGCGCTTGCTTCCATGAAGACAGAGTTTAATAATTTGCAACTTCCAGTGATGGAGTTGATAAATGTGGCGCTGCAATCGGATGATCACGTGGCGCAACTATGAGGGTGAAGATTTAGAGTAGGATGAAATTGTATTGAACAATTTTTTATGTGGGATGTAGATCCTTGTTTTGTCAGTGCGCTGTTGCGCAAGGATTCTAAACACTGCTGTGTTTGAAGCTCTTTAGGGCGTATTTGTACGCTAAAAATAGTATGTTTCTATTTGTTTTGTTATATGACTTTACAATATTTTGCATGAGTACAATTGCTTTTACTTGAGTAAGGCGAATAAAGTTGGTATGAAGCTCATGTGTGAGTTTATGGTCGTTTGTGACGTGATCACTGACCGCGCATGGAGCTTGTTTTATACTACCATAATGTTTTTGCGCTTACTAAAAAGAAATTGCATGCATTTTGTAAACACAAAAATAATAGAAACTTTGTAATTTTATTCATGGGTAGAGCTCAGAGGCTTTACAAAGTTTTTCTGATAATTAAATGGAACTTAACTTACTCCCTGATAGTTTCGCCGTATTTGATAAGTCATGTCTTTTCTGCGGAAAACTTATAGAGTCCTTTAAGTTTTAGCCCGTTTGCTTGAGCTTTCTTCTCCCCGGGTAATCTGCTTAATCTCCTTGCGCATATTCTGGAGTAAATGCGTAAGTTCTCCATTTTTGAGGGCTTTCTCTATTTCCGTGCGCAGAGATATGCAGTTGTTCGTGGTATGCCCGTTGTCTTTATGATATTCGCAGTATTGCGCCGGGTCTTGACCACGTTTACTCTTCATCGGAATCAGAGGTTTAAATTGGTAATCCTCAGTACTTAGCACCTCCGCCGGGGTCTTTGTTAGGGGAGTCCACTGCCTCTCCCTATTTTCGTGTTTGTTCTCTCTTTGTGCAGAGAGCTTGTTGATTGTTGTGCGGGCATCTTCAGAGGAACGACTTCCTGATGACTCGCGCCATGACTTTTTGAACCTTCTTTCACCGGTTGCGCTTAAGTCTGCAGGCCTGTTGTGTGGTGGTGGAGGCCTGTTTGTAGTAAGGTTTTTCTCGGTCTGCGCATAAACCTTGGCCGCCGCCATTATCTTTTCCCAACTCTTGGGAAGGCCCTCTGTTCCAGATAATACCTTAACCATGTCGTCACATCTAACCGCGTACTTGAACTGAGCACGGATTAGTTGTTCGTTAACACCTCCAATCTCCAACACTTCTTTATTGTATCTGGTGATAAAATCCTCCAGATTCTCGTCATCGCGGCGCCAGATGTTCATGACGTCGGATGTATCTCGCATTGAACGCCTTTGTTGGCTGAAGTGTGTTAAAAACTTTTTACGCAGATCTTTCCACGACTCGATCTGCCCTGTTGGTAGGTTATCAAACCAGATTCGTGCTGGGCCGGTTAATGTTTGTACAAACAAATGACACCATAGCGGAAGAGTCCAACCGCCAACCAACCCTGCGCTGGTGAATACTCTCAGATGATCATCAGGGTCAGTTAACCCATTGAATTTCCCAACGTTAGATGGTAATTTGGCCCTTTCCAATGGAGCCAGAGCTATCTCCAGTATGAACTTCGAGTTTTCCGCTGCTTCTGCAGGGCGGTAAACTAAGTCATAATTATGTTCTGCCTCAGGGTTATAGATCGCTCGAGGCCTGCATTTGTTATAGTTTGGCTGCAGTCTGTTGAATACGCTGGTGTTTGCACTCAAACGATATGTTTGATCAGATTCATCAGTGTGAGTGTCCCGTTGGGAACCCAACCTATCATGAACCGATTGTCTTCGACGAGGGTGTGGTTCACCATGGTGTTGTCTTTGGTAACCGTCTGTATCATCATAAGTTGATTCTTCTCGCTGGGAAGCATGAGCTCTAGATCCCGGTCTTCGTGATTGGGTCACGGGAGCAGTTTGAGCACACAACTGTGTGTACACTGCGTTTAATGCCCCTTGGGACCGGACATACCATGATATCGGAGTTTCTCCTGGTGGTAAAATTGATTGAGAAGGATTTGCTGGTAACACTCCTGGAGTAACAGGATCATTTGCTCGATTGGATTGAACCTCATTATCATCCGAGGCCTCTTCTACAATCCCTTCCACTGGTAAATTGTTTCCGACGTTTGGTCGAGGACCAGGTTACCGGTGAGATGACGAATTTTCTGCCATGTGCAAAAACAGAAAATGAACTGAATCGAAACGAGATAGAAACTAGAAAAACTGAGAAAACGGTGGGCGCCAATGAAGAAACACTAGATAAATGGTCGGAACCGAAATATCTAGGGGGTTTGAATCCGCATAAAAGGGTTAGCTCTCTCTCGGTTGATTCAGTTGAAGCTGAACTTCTTCTCTGGTGATTCTGCAAAAAAGAACACCGTTAGCCTCGCCAAGGGGAGAAGAGGGTTCTCTCCTTGACCCGAATCCGGTGTGAGAATAAGTATTGGTAATGGAAAAGAGAAAGTATTTTAGAAGTGAGTGTGATCTGGGTTTATACCTGAACAGTTCTCGTATTTATAACCGGGAGTTTGGGAGGGAAAACCTGTTATTGAAAAGATGACGGAAGATGCTAACGCCGTAGCGGTTATCTTTTCTTCCGTTAAGTTCTTTGATCCAACGTCAAGTTGTCTCGATCCGATGTGAATGCACACGGATCGTGGTTTAATCTATGGCTGGGGGATTGCCACGTGGAAAGTAATTAAGTGGAGATTACTCTCCTATTGCATGCCTTCGTTGTGATTCCAGGGTTGCCTGTGGTAATGACATGTGTCCAGACGGTTATAACCATCTGGGTGGTGCACGATTGTATTTCTTTCTAGAAGATTACTGCTGTAATCTGGTGTGACACCTTGCTGTGTGGACACAGACGAATAAATCCCAAGTCTGGGTAAAATAATATCCAAGTCTGGATATTTGGGCGGAAGTATTGATCTCAGGATTTTTATCCTTTGTTAATGGGAGAAGGCGCAAGGATTTATGTTTCCCTTTAGGCGCGCGACTATAGATTGCTGATTACTTCCTTCCTTTTGTAAGACCAATGCGCGGCCGCGCAGGGTTAAAAGGTTGAAAGGCCAGTTTGTGGTATGGTCCCAAATCCTTTTTATGAGGTTTTTGGGACCTTACCCCTTCAACCACTTTCTTTATTAACTCAGACTCATGATCAGTGTCAGACGATGTGAATGTAACATCGATGTTGTCTGGCAAGTTATCTGAAGGTTCAGATTCCCACTTTAAGTTGGTTGCCTTTTTGACTCTTTCTGAATTAGGATTTCGTGAAGAATATCCATTTTCAAGCGGAGGCGGACACTTGGTATAGTTAGTACTGTGTTTCTTACCACTATCCTTTACTTTAGATTCTTCTTCTTCAAACGCTTTCATGCCTTCCACTGTAGGGTAAATCCTGTCAATCACATAAGAAGAACATGAATAACTTTTCAATAACCTGTTTACTCTCTCAGTTTCTATCATCTGAGTTTCCAATTTTTGTTCAAGCTCAGCACATCTCTCAATGTAATTATTGACGATTTTCTGCTTTGTCATGAACGCTCCATTGAGTGTCTTCATAGCTGTTGCTTGTTCACTGCTTGACTCGTTATATTGATTCATGGCTTTGTTTAAAACATCATACGATTCTTTCAATCTGTTCATGTTATGAATCAACTTGTTGTTGTACTTTTTCGTAGTCTCACAATTTTCACATTTCTCAGACACCTTTTCTGCATCAGCTTCCTTTTCAATCTTGAAAGCTGGAATTTCTTTGACCTGCTTTTTTGTCACACGAACTTCTTCATCATCACTGTCATCTTGTATTTTAACCTGCTTCTTTATCACTCGAGCATTTTCAACATCACTGTCATCTTTCTCAGCTCGTAATTTTTCATACTCTTTCATTTTCCTTGCATAATACAAAGTATCATCATCACTATCATCTTGTTTTATAACCTTTTTCTTTTTCGCAGCTTGTTTTTCTTTGATCTTCTTCGTTTTACCTGCAAAAAATAAATCATCATCATCATCACTATTAGTTGAAAATTTTCTTTGATAATATTTAAGTTTTCGAATTTCTTCAACATCCTCATCACTATCTTCAAAAACTTGTGCTTTTCTTGAAGCCCTATTTGTTGAAACTGGTTCTTCTTATTTCTTTTTCGGACTTTTCTCTTCTTCAGCAGTTGAATCATCAAAAATTTGAGCAACAAAAGCTTTAGTCTTTAAGATACTTTTATCCGAACAGTATTTGTCCCAGCTAAAACCTTCTGGCAATCTCTCATCATCCTGATCTATCATACCAAAACAAGCTCTTCTTGATGATGACTCTTCGATCATTTCCTTCTTAGCATGTGAAATTTGTGGCTGTTGTTGTTGATGCGGCTGTTGAGCAACTTGATGATAAATTTCTTTTCTGTAATAATCATTGTTGCCGAATGGATTTTGAGCTCCACTTGCTTCGCGATTTGTGCATTCTCGCTTGAAATGCCCTTTTTCCCTGCAATGAAAACAAGTAACTTTAGATTTATCAAAACCTAAAGTAGAAACATTAGCATCACGGAAATCCTCTCTTCCCGTAATCTGTTTAAACTTCTCAGCTCTTCTCAACACCCTAGCCAAACACCACTTTATATCCATTAACTCCATCTCCTCAGCATCAATCTGATCGTAATCCTCTTTTGTCAACATTGGATTTCCGATCCTTCCTGCAACTAAACTCTCTTAAGATTCTAACACAGTCACCAACAAAGACATATGACCTTTGGCAACATCTTCCGAGAAATTCTGACCATTCTCAAGATTTAAAGCAATATTGCATTGTAGTACTTTGCCATTCTGATTGCTGAAAAATTTGGATCGAATGATGGATATGATGAGAATCCAGTTTTGTTGTATGATCCTTGAGACGACCCTCCAGAAGAACTGTTTGCGTTGAATGCAGTTTCGATCTTTGGTGCAATATTAGTCTTATCACTCATACCTCCTTTGTAATACAGACTAATGTCTTGTTCACCATTAAAATCCTTCATTCTCGCCATCTTCCGTTGTTCCATCTCTTGAACTTCGAGTTGTTCAATAAATGTGCTCAACGTTAGATTGTCAAATTCAGGTTTATTTTTCAACATCATAAGATACGTGCCCCAAACATCTTGTGGCAACGCATCGGCCAATTTTTCAATCCATTCTTCATTATCTTTCGTGATGCTCAATCTCTTCATGTTAACCACCAGATTGCAATATCTTTCTATAATCTGCTTAGTGTTTTCAGTTTTTAATCCACGAAATAGATCGAATTCTTTCTTCAAAAGCGATTTTTTATTCTTGATCATGTCTTTACTTCCAACAAACTTTGTTTTGAGTGCTTTCTATATTGAGTGTGCACTACCGTTGTGTTGTAGTAAAATCAAGATATCTTCTTTAATAGCTTGTTGTAATATACCAATAATCATTTTTTCACTTTTGTATTTCTTTTTCTCATCAACACTTAGATCTTTAATAGCAACCTTCTCTCTGTCATCATTAACCGGTCTAATATATCGTGTTTCAACACATTCCCATGCATCTAAGTAATTTGCTTGAACTCAATTTTCAAAACGTTCCTCCCATCCACTATACTCCTCAATATTCATGAGCTTAGGCGGTTTTTGCATGGTGCCCATTTCATTTTCTAACATCGCATTCTGAGTCATAGTGATCAGGGTAGCAAATGCATTGTAGAATTCGTTTTCCATGTTTTGGTTTCAAAAATTTCACAAACTAAGACTTTCAAACGAACTGGAGTTTCAAACGGACTGGATTTGGTGCGAACCGGTCAATTATACCCACTTCACACGAAGTGAATAACAATCTCACATGAACTGGAGTCTTTCAAGCGAACTAATCACCTTTCAAGCGAACTGGGGTCACTTTCAAGCGAACTGGAACAACTTGGGCCCACTTCGTGCGAATTGGAAGGTATTTCAAGCGAATTGGACCCTTTTCAAGCGAACTGATCCAATTTCATACGATCTGACTTATTTCAAACGATGTGGAACATGACTTCGTACGAACGGGTATCCTTTTCACACGAACTGATGCTGATGTCACACAATCGGATATGTTTTTGACAAAATTGATCAAGATTTAGTTCGATTTTAGGTCTAATTCTTTCAAGGATTGTTTAAAACAGTGTTTCGTGTATTATATGTGAAAATCAATCCATTTTAACCGTGAAATCTTAGTTAATTTGATGAAAAAGTTTAGAAGTGTGAGTAGAAATCAGAAATTTAGATGAAAAACAGCTGAAATGGTAAGAACTCTTCCTCCTGAGCTCTGATACCACTTGTAGGATCGTTGTGACGACCAAACGAGTCATTCAGAAGAGATCTCGTCCAATACGAAAGGCGAAATCAGACGTATCGGAGTTATTTCAGCTGATTTGCACAAAGAATCACTTTAACTATCTCTTGTATTGATTTCAGAACGTTTTACAAGTTGGAGATACTTCGGCAGAGCTTCGCTACCGGAATCAGGAATGTTACAAATGAAATGACCAAGTCACCTATATATAGCTGAGCCACTTCGCATGAACATGCTTGTTCAGCTCAGTTTCCCGTTTATCTCGAACCACGTGACTCGATCTAACAATTCTATTACAAGACTCGATACAAGACGGAGTCGACAGACATATGCACCAACAATGGGACTGGTCATCCTCCCTCTTTCTTTTGCCTTCATCGGTAGTTTTCTTTGCCCTACTCCTTATAACATCGAGAGTAAGAGACAAAGATAGATCTACAGCAGATCTATAAGTAGCAGGCTTAGAAGCCTTGACATTTCCTTTAACCTATGGGGCTAAACCACCAATAAAATACGCAATACGTTTGGGTTCTGGGGTGACCAAATACGGTACAAGTCTCAACATTGAGTTAAAACTGGTCACATAAGACCTGCAATCCAAATCCTTCATCACCAGAGTGATGAAGTCAGTCTCAATCCTTTCCATTTCATGCTGAGGACAGTAAGTGTCCTTCATAAGATCAACAAATTGATTCTAGGAAAGGTTATACAGAGGAACCCTTCCTGTGGACTGTACCAAAGCTTTCCACCAAGTTAAGGCGTCACCTTTGATGGAATGTGACACAAACTTAACGACGTCCTCCTTCGCACACCCACTGATATCGATAATAGTTTCCATTTCATCCAACCACTTCATACAATCGATGGCTCCCTTTTCTCCCGTGAAGTCTCTTGGTTTACGCGAGATGAAATATTTATAAGAACAACCCTTGTTGTACTTTGGAGCCTGATTAACGACAACTTGTCTCTGTGGTTCACTCTTTTGATTGGACGAGCGACGAGACTCATCCCTTTTCAGTGTAAGTGAATGCGATAGGGGCTTTGATTGAGTCTTGGACCGAACATGACTCGATTCTCTAAATATTTTATCCACATCTTGAGCAACTGCTGTGTCAATCATTGCTTGTAATTCAGCACCAGTAACATTTATCCTGGCATCATTATTGTTTCCTTCTACCGGATGACTGTTAACTTCGTCCGAGCCAGCCATGTTTTGATTACGAAAATAAACAATAATGATTTATTTAGATTATATAATAAATCTTCATATCTGATGATTAAATGGTCATGGTATTTAATAAACCATATAGACCATAAGTAAAATGATTTGCCTAGGCTACAAATGAACCATTATTGGCAATCAAGTAGGATATAATCCTTTACATTTATCAGACAGGGGATACAAGTCACGACTGTCAATGTCTTAAAGACATTTTCATATAGCACGAAAGGCTCGCCTCGAAAGACATTTAAATGGCACAAAAGGCATTGTCACAAGGACATTTAAAACATAATCAACGATCTTTTGAATCAGTGATTTTTAAGGGTCGAACATAGTTCATCGCCTTTTTGACAAGAAGTTTATAAAATAAAACTGTCTTTGTCATAAATACACCTTTGCCCGTAGGCATACACCTCAAATGGATGTTTTGATGTATACATCATATTTTATGTTTAATAGCCATGATTCATATTGATCATATAGGCTATGAAGGTGGCTTGGAAAGATCCAAGTACTTTTGGAAGCTAGTGTGGTCTCTCAAGTCACACAACCAGGAATGTTAACATGTTTTCAGATGTTAACAAGGAATCACTTTCTTAAAAAAAAAGTTGTACCATAATAGCCATTAATATTGGCTAGGTTATACCTTTAAGAATATCTTTTGGAATAGCTTTGGCAGATCAACTTAAAAATTTGAAATGATATTGGCAAGATGATGTAATAAAATACACATATAAAATTTTCCAAAAGAAATTTTATTAAAATACTAAGCGATTACAAGATATGCCCTAAACGGGTCTTGAAATAACAAACTGTCCACGTATGGACTACAGAAAAGAAAATAAGTCCACGTAGGGACTAAGTACAGAAATAAAGTGTCCTCGCAGGGACTTGATTGAAATTACAATACAAAAATAAAACAAACTTCTACTTCTTTTTGCCCTTTATGAGGTTCGCAAGGCCTTTTAGAAATTTTTTATGCTTGTTATTTGTTTCGTCCGCTTTTTGCTCAACCTGGTCCAACCTTTGCAGAATTTTTTGAGTTTGAATTTGTTGAGGAGGAGGAGGTTGTTGTTGATAAGGTGGGTATTGATACCCATACAGGATACCCAGTTGGGTATACTGGAGGAAACGGCGAAGGATAAAGTGCATTAAATTGAGCTGCCTCAAGATATGGATCTTGGGCAGGGGCTTGACATCCATAATCCGTAGAAGTTGGATATTCAAATGGCTTATACCCAGATGAAACTGGGTAAGTCGGTATGGGGTTTTCATAACCCACTGGCGGTGGCTGTGGTGAAAAAGTAACTGGCGGGGGATCATCTTCCGGCACCGCATGTGAAGGTCCACCCATCTGTGGATCTTCGGGAATAGGAGGGTATGTGCTTGAAGCTTGAGGGGAACTAAATCTTGGTCCCCCTCACTCGGACATCCGTGCATTCCTCCTTCGCCTAGGTGGCTCGGGAGGCGGTTGTGGTGGTTGTTGAGGTGGTTCCTCAACGGGTAAAGGAGGTGGAGTAACCGCTTGAAGATACGGTTCCTCCAATGGAGGTTGAGGAGGAGAGTTATGAAAAGATGGGGTATATTCCCATTCGTACTTGTTCCACATTTTGGCCCATGAGTCGGGGCCTTGATATGGCGATCCTTGGTAAGGAGAACCGCTGGAGATGCTAATGGGGTGAGTTGGTGTCCTGGTTGGCGGCTCTGGATCGGGATCATCATCCATCTCCATATCTTGGGAGAAATGGTCCTCGGGTCCTAAAGGATTATAACCCAGTGGTTCATTAATATAGTCGTTTGGGTTAAATTGGGCCGGGGAATAAGTTGAGTCAGAATGGTGAAAAGAATGGGAGTGTAAAGAATGGTATGAATGATGTGAATGGTGAGAATGTTGGGAATGGTGAGAATGTTGGGGCTCGTCCTGAATAGGCGGCCCAAAGGAAGGGTGAAATGATGGTGAAGAACTTAACAAGACCGAGTGTCTCGCGGGCTCAAATGAATGTCCACAATGGTCTCGCGAATCAGAGCTAGAAAAAGACGCGGATAGGGTGCGCCTGTGAGAGGGTCCAGCATGGCTAGATGGTCCTCCCCTCATAGGACCTTTTCCTTTTCCTCGAACGCGCGGCGGCATTTTCAATTAGCAAACCTGTCAAAACAAGTAAAACGAAACATAAACGACAAAAGGAAAATTAAGAATAACCCTAGGTCATTTGCCTAGACTTGGAAGTCTAAGGAATGTGCTTATTGTGTTATTGAGATTAAACACAAAAGGCTAGTGTTTAATTCACTCAATGTTGGCTCTGATACCAACCTGTCACACCCCGATATTTCCACATATTACCGGTGGGCCCGGTGGGGAGTATCCTGACGTAGTTGATATCATCGTATTCAATATACACAATTCAATAGCACATCAGAAGGCTTGGTGAATAATTACTATTACAAACTATAGTGTCCGAGTGTCTAAATAAAAGAATATACAGACTTGGTTGTAATAGAGATCCACAGGCGGATCATAAAATAAAATACAAGAAGCTGAAATAACAAACTCCAGGCATCTAAGGATTTGCAAGATCCTTTTATTTGACACCAAGTAGCTCCAGCCTAATTACATGAGGTACCTGTCACTTAGTCTTTGGAAAATACGTCAGTTTACACTGGTAAATACAATTAACCGACTCATTTGAAAAGAGTTTATGAAAATTGATTTAAGTGCACAAGGCACAAACCATTTATACTTGGGACAATTATTTAAAATAATCTTGTATGCTGTTTTACATGTTTGTCATACATATGGGGCCGGTTTGGAATCCGGTCATGATTAACCGACTCACTACTATAAAACCCACAAAGGAGTTATCCCCAACATGTGGGTTATTTAGCATTTTGCATCTGTCAGGTGCATGCCTACACCCCGTGCATAAGTCGTGGTCATTTACAAATGAAATAAGCCAAGGATATCCAGGACACGGTCGTATTAACCCCCAATGTTTATGTTATCAAACAAAACAGATTAAAACGGGTTATGTAAATTTATTAATCACAATCTGATTAAATGATTTCATACCCGACCAAGCGGTATTATTATAATACCGTATCCCAAGCCCGTTTAACGGAAAATAAGTTAAAAGTATTTACCTGAGCTAGATGTGTAAGGATGTAACTCAGCCGTATATTCCTAAAGCCTTGTGAAAATACCTTCTACCAAAGCTACTCAATATGTATAGAAGGTTTATTAACCTATTAGGATACTAACGGGTCTTTATTTAAGTCAAAGACTTAGACCGGTTAGTTTGAAAGATACTTTACGGTTAAAAACGCTAGATTAAGCGGAGATCGGAATGGAATGCGATTTAGACCCGACAAGTTTGGATACTTGTATAATATGGGTAAACTAAACACATTCTGGATTTTGAAGATTTAATGATAAGGTTAAACCCAATTCGGCTAATTTATGTAAACTAGCTATATAAACCGGACCGAACGCATAAATGCATAACGGGTAACCAAAAGAATTATATACAGGTCTCATATGTTATTATGCTTAAAATATGTTAATACATCAGTAGGATGTTAACATGTTTGCCCAAAAAGTATTTAAAACCAATTTAAGTCTCGTAGGGGCATTTTGGTCATTTTACCCTTTATAAAAGAGGTTTTATAGTAAACTGAGGTTCTAGTCTAAAACATTCAGTAAAATATTTGTTTTATCAAGTTACATCAGTAAGATATCATACATATGTGAGGTTTACCATTTATGGCCAAACTATGCCTCGAAAGGGTATTTTGGTCATTTCGCATATGCTTTTAAGGACATTTTTAGAAGTCTGAGTTCATGACTTACACCTACTGTAATAATATTAAAATTTATTTAGAAATTCAGTAGGTAACAAGTCTTAGGTGTTAAATATGGTTTTAAACCATACTATGCACCTAATTAGCGTAAAAATCGTTAATTGACGATAATTAAGATGTTTATGGAAATCTGAGATTTTGATCAGTCTTAAGTGTTCAAAATATTTTATTTAATACATAATATCAGTAGGAAAAGGTTTGGCATTCAAATCATATGTTAATCTCATTTTATGCATGAAAAGGGTATTATCGTCATTTACAGAATTGTACAAGAACTCAATGATATGGTCAGTTTATAATCTGAACAAAAATCCTAAAAATCCCTAAAAATAATATCTTAACAGTAGGTAATGAGTTTTGGGTCAAAATCCATGTTTAAACATGCCTTATGCAAGATAACGCAATTTAATTAATAAAAAGTTTCAATTTACGATATCGAGCATAACTTCTGTTTGAGACCAGAAACTGATGTCAAATCTTCGGGACATACTTATATATCAGTAATAAAGGTTTATGTCCTCTCACATTTTCAAAAATCTTGTTTATATGTCAAAAGGGCAATATGGACATTTATAAGCATAATAACGGACATGAGCATATAATTCAGAATACAATTTACCAGGTAATATAACTCCAGAGAGTTATAATACAACATAATGTGGTCCTAATGGAAGCTTAAAACATAGAAGAATTAATCTTAATCGGGTCAGAACTGAAAGTCAAAGCAAAAGTCAAGCTTTTGCGACTTTCGGTTGCGAACCGACTCTAAACTCAGAATTGTCAGGTTAAACCTGTTTGAACATGTTCTAATAATTATTACTAAGTTAATAGAGTATTAAAATATAATTTATAAACTCTGTATTATTAGTTTTAATTATTTTTTATAATTCTGTCCAGTTTGACTTTTTAACTAAATAGTTTGACCCGACAATTAACTAAGCAAACGAAATAATTAGGAGGTGCCCTTTTAAGGGTTAATCACCTACCTAGTTATGGTCACATAACCACATTCACTTCGAACAGTGGCTGGACCATTTGAGTTTAAACCGAAGGTCAAATTCAGATTACGATAACTTTGACTTTTCGGTTTTTAAATTAAAAATGAACTAAAGAAGGGGGCTAAGACACTTACAAAGGGTCCTAGCAATCTTTTCTACAAGAATAAGCTCCCTTTTTAATCAGGAACCACCAGATGAGAGAGTAAGATTGATTTCAAGCGAAGTGTGCAAATGACAAGTTCAACTTGAAGGCCTTTATATAGGTAAATGCCATGCTTTAAGATCATAGCAGGTGTTATGGGGGTGTTTAGGATCACCCCAGGTATCCTAGTGGTATAATAAAACCGACAACATGCTCATGGTTTCGATTTGGAAGGGTTTAAGGCGGTGGAACAGGGTGCAACCAGCAGCTGTCAACATTTTGCAGAACTGGGCATCTGTCGCGGGCCGCGTAGGATTCAAAGGGGGTCTACGCGCCCCGCGACAACCTTGAAATCAGGTTAAAACTTGTTTCTTGTTTGGCAGATTCAGTCCCTGGTCCTCATAACTTCATTTAACTTCATTTTTGGCATAAAAGGCCCTTGTAGTTAGTTTGTAGAGGATCATGGGAGTGTAACCAAACTCTGTTAGGCCCGGTTTCGTTAGAAAATCACCGAATTCACAAGTTTCTTAATATTGACACTTTTAACCCATAATCTTGAAAACTTGCATAACGATCTTGAAACCACGTGAAACTGATATCACTTATTCTTGAGAGTATATTTGAACATTACGAAGCTCCGGGTTCGTTAAATGGTCACTCAGAGGTAAGAATTAACATGTTGACACGTTTAACCCCCGTAGTTTATAATCTTTCGATTATTTTCACAAACGGCTTCTTATATTCAAATAATTACTCGTTTGAGAATATATTCTTCGTGTATGGTCATTCAGAGGCACAAGTTTGGCATGTTGACACTTTTAGTCCCTTCGGACACATATTTTCATCGTTTGTTAACTTTAGTCCTTCAAACTCAAACTTTTACATAATTAGAGTTTAGGACACGTGTCTTTACATAATTGGACACGTTTTTACAATGTCATAATAGTAACTGGTCCAGACACCAGTTTTACGGTTTCGGGGGTGGAATACAGGCATGGTTACTACATTGCGGATGGAATATACCCAACGTACTCTACAATCGTTAAAACTATTCCGCACCTGACATACGATAAAAGAAAGAAATTTGCCAAGTTTCAAGAGGCGGCGAGAAAAGACATTGAACGGTGTTTTGGGGTTCTACAAAAAATGGCATATCCTTGAACATCCAGCACGTGCTTTTACACCACAGAAGTTGCGATACTCTATGTATGCTTGTATCTTGATGCATAACATAATCATCAAAGACGAAGGTAGAGTGATTTTTTAGTATGACGAAAACGCGCCTAACGATAATTTTTTTGCTGGTAATGTAGAACAACAAGGTTTAAATGGATTCTCCTTACGTAACGAGTACACACATCAAAACCTTTAAGTGGACTTGGTGGAATACATTTGGAACAACGCACAAAACGAACCCAATGACGACATGCCGAATGAAGACTAGTAGTTTTTTAATTAATTCCTTTTAAGTTTAGGTTGTTTTTTTAATGTAATGTAAGAATTAATATTTAACTTGGAGTTTAAATTAATTTTAATTATATATATATATGTTTTGCATATTTAATTTGTCAAAATAAAAAAATAGAAATTAAAAATGGGGGGAGACCCATCCTCCACCCCCTTGGTCCATCTTTAGAGGGGTATCCTCCTTGGATGTTAACGTGACAGATAACATGAATGGGCATCCTTCAAGCACTAGTCTCCTCCACAACCATAAGTATTAAATGTTGGTCACTCAAGTGGAGTTATGATGTGTGTTAATGATGGATGTGACACGTAATACAAAAATCTATGTAAGGCTACTCGGTATGGTTGATAGAGGATGGACCTTCACGTCAGCACCACGTAGGATGGGTGTGAGGATGGGGCAAAGATGATGGACCTAAAACATATATGTATATGTTGTATGTATATGTGTGTGTGAGAAGAAGATGATGTGAGTTTTGTCCTTTACCTCCCGTCCCAATCGTCTCACCCCTGACGTTTTGGACGACGCCGTGCCACCCGGGATGGTGTTTGGGGGCGTCGCTGGGGGTCACCGGGCCTGGACGACCCCCACACCGAGTGCCCTAAGTGTAGCGCCCCTCTTTGTAATTGTTGATGGGACTATACATGTATGTAAGTGTAACACCCCTCTTTGATATTGTTGATGTGACTAGCAGTTTAACATATTTTCATCTATAATTACACGTCTCTATAGAAATATACACATCATCTTCCAGCTTTATATGAAAACTCTATCTCCATCTTTCACCAAATTTATTTAAGAAATATTAGATTTTAATAATTCAAACTATTCGTCGTTGGCCACTAACAGTCCCAACTTCATAAATAACCACTACTCGAGATCGGCTCGAGAAAAAGCTCGAAACTAGCCGAGCCTTAGTGTAGACGAGCCGAGTCAAGCCGAGCTTATTAAAACTTGTTTACAATCCGACCTTGAACCTAAAAATAAGCTTATTTAGTAAACGAGCCCGGGTCCGAGCTTCACTTATCGAGCTCTCAAGTCTAGAAAGTCTATTATTTTTATTTAATATACTAATTAGTAGATAATAAACGAGCCGAGCCCGAGCCGAGCTCGAGCCCGAGCTCTCATAAGTAAATCGAGCTCAAGCTCGAGCCTGGTCGAGCTCAGGCTCGGCTCGGCTCAGCTCGTTTGCACCCCTAGTCCTAACTATTAACATATTGGCCTCCAATGGACCCTGACTAACAGAACCCTAACGTTGTTAGTCTTCGATCGCCGGAAAAACGTTTTTTGCCGGAAAACTCAACATTTTCGTCCCAACCTCTTTGTAACTTTATTACGGACATTTAGGAAACTTTTTCTAGTAAAAGCCTTATTGAAGTCGCCGAAAAATTCTTTTATCGCCGGAAAACTTCTTTTTGCCGGAAAACTCAACTTTTTGGCCGGAAAACTTAACATTTTCGTCACAAACCTCTTTGTAACCTTGGATTGGACCTTTATAAACCTTGTTTCTGGCCAAAAACGGTTTTCCAGCGACGGGAGATTAACGACGTTAGTGTTCTGTTAGTCAGGGTCAATTGGTGGCCAATATGGTAATAGTTGGTACTGTAATTGGTTATTTTTTAAGTTGGGACTGTTGGCGGCCAACAACGAATAGTTGGGATTATTAAAATCCAATATTTCTTTATTTAAATATACCAATGATCGGTGCCAGAGCTATTCCAAAAATTTAGAGGCATCACATTTTATTTTTGGATCAGGGTTATCCTTTGTATAAAACTAATTTTATTTTATTTTTTTAAACTATAAAAACGGTATGAAGACGCGATTAAGTGGTAGCCCGCACGACCCTTTCTAATACACTAGCTTTGCCCCTACAAATGATTGTGTCAGTTGTTATCCATATGTATTTAAAAGAGTGATACGATAAAACTTTTAATATAGATTAAAAAGTTAAGTTATTTTCACTCTTTGAAAAGTTGTAAGTTATAATTATGGTGTAAACGAGCAGAGTCAAATCATTGTTTAATTTAAAAAAAATTGAGCTCACTTTTTTGAGTTATACATCTAAAGATCAAGTTCTGCTTCTGCTTCTGCTTCTGCTTCTGCTTCTGCTTCTGCTTCTGTATACTTTTATAGTTGTAGTGGAGGGTTCAAATGAGAAGAATTTTTTTGTAAGAAGAAAAAAGAAAAATTTTCAACCAATAAGAATGATTCATTTTACTTCATTTAATATTTGCATTTAATTTTAATATAAGGGTATATTGGTAAACTTACATAAATCATTAATTTGTATTCTTTCCCTTTAATAACTAACTAAATTTAATTTGTAACTCCTTTTCAAAATATACACCTTTTCCAAATGAAAGAAAACAACTTAATTTAAAGTGTAGAATAAATTACTAGTTGTGTAGGATAAATTACGAGTTGTGTAGAATATATTTCGAGGTGTGTATGATAAATTTTGACTGTGTAAGATAAAATTCTATAGTGTGTAGGGGTATATGCAGTGGCGGACCCAGGATTTTTTTCCTGGGGGTGCGGAAAATTTTAAAAGATTTTAGACCCCTAGCAATAGAAAAAAATCGGTTCATAGCTGGTCGGATCGGGTCGGGTCATGTAAAACAAGTAAAAACAAACAAACAAAGTTTCATAGCGGGTCGAATAAGATAGGGTTGGGTCCATTTCAATTCTCAAACAATCAAACCCTAGTTCCTAACTTCCTATCACATTAACAAACAAAAAAACATCAAAGTTCAAACCATCCCTACTTTTATTTCTCTTAATCATTCAATAAAAGAACAAAATTCGGCGAAAAAAAGTGGTTCAACCCCTTTCCTCTTGAGAAATCGCGGCATAACTTCCCTACTCATTGTTCATTCCTAATCCTATCACATACAAAATAAACAAGGATCTTCAAGTGTTCAACCATAGCCCATGTTCCTTAATTTTCAATTTAAAATTTTGAATTTCAAGCCCTAGTAATTATTATTTGCCAATCAACAATCATATAATCAACAAACATGTTTGCCAATCAAAATTATGAATTCAAGCCCTAGTAATTATTATAAGCCCTAGTAAAAAAACATGTACTTGTTAGGGGCGGCCTGAATTAATCAGTTTGCAGCCGAAATTTTGCAATCGCCGGCCGGAATTATGCTGTCGCTGGGCGCTGAAGTGAGGCAGAGGGAGGGCGGGATTCGCTGGCAAGTGGCAGCGATTTGTTTTTTTTTTATTATGTGGACTGGTTTGTTTAACAAAACTAGTAGTTGGGTTGAGCTTGAATGAGTATTAAGTTATTGGGCTTGATGGATTGAATTTAAGTTTTATTAAAGGGGGTGTAGGCTAACTTGTTTACAAAATTTGATCAGGTTTCAATCCGTGTTCACAATTTTTTTTACATAAATTCCTAACATTTTTTAAGGGGTGCGGACGAAAATTTTCAAGGGGTGCGGTCGAAATTTTTCAAGGGGTGCAGACGAAAATTTCCAAGGGGTGCGGTCTGGATTTTTCGCGAAAAATACCACTAATTTTTTTTTCAAGGGCTGCGGCCTCTCACCCACCCCATAACTTGGGTCCGCCCCTGAGTATATGTAGGAAATTTTGATATGTGTAGGTTTTGTAGATTATATTTAAGATAATTAATGATTAGTTGACTAATTAATTAAAGAGAGAAAAATTAATGATGTGAGTTATAAATGAAATAGTATTTTACTAATATGCCATTTCTTCTTTTTCTTTTTACATTAAATTTCTTCTCAAATGAACATTCCCCTATAGTTGTATACTTGTAACTATAAATAATAAAATATATATTATTTAGTTGTTTATCATATATAAGGGAATGTTTATTTATTACATATTTATATAACCAATAGAGTTTTTTAGACTAGTCTGATCAAGTTCTTTTTATATGAAGCCCGAGTTTGAGTTCGGTTATTAGCTTCATTTAATCTTTGAGCTTAAATCGACCTTGTGTAAGTTTCTATC
Source organism: Helianthus tuberosus (assembly GCA_030545235.1). NCBI lineage: Eukaryota > Viridiplantae > Streptophyta > Magnoliopsida > Asterales > Asteraceae > Helianthus > Helianthus tuberosus. Next base: position 177,174,649 of record CM060443.1, read on the forward strand.
AATTTAAGGTGTCTTCAAATCGATCTCAGTTAATCAGAAGTGATTAAGCTAGCTTACACCATATATATTTTTCTTTCATCAAAAACTTATTATTATTATTATTATTATTATTATATTATATTATATTATATTATTTTATTTTATTTTATTTTATTTTAAACTCCTGATGAACAGAGAGCATAACTTTAGGTATTTGATTTAGGTTTTTTAATAAAAGATTATTCATTGTTTAATATTTAATTTGAACGGTGATTATATATTTTTTTAGGATAACAATGTTTGAAGTATTTGTATTAGTTTTTTTTATAATAGATTATTTATTATTTGGTTTTAGTAGTGATTCTAATTTTTAGGTATTTGTTTTAACTTTTGAACGGTAACTTAAAAAAAAGAGTTTCTAACTCCACAACTGTGTGTATTTTTTAATATTACGATATAAAGTTTAATAAAAATAGATATTGTGCCGCTTTCGTATCAAATTGAGCCAAAACCGACGATGAATGGTAACTTATTAATTTTTAACTAGTGACATATTGATGTCATAATGAATTGTTTTAACTTGCGTAAGAAACGAAAATGGATGTCGTGCTTCTATCGTATTTCGTATCAAACCGAACCTATAATGAATGATAATACCGAACCGAAACCGATGATGAATGGTAATTTATTAGTTTTAACCGGTGACATATTGATGCCGTAATAAATTGTTTTAACTTGCGTACGTTAACATAATAAAAAAATCTAAATCCACGACTGTGCTTATTTTTTTCATAATTACGATATAAATTTGATTGAAAATGTGTTGCTGTCGTACCAAACCGAACAAAAAACGACGGCGAATGATAATTTATTATTTGAGTTAATTACATAGTTAGTCCATGTGGTTTGCACAAAATAACATACTTAGGTACTAATAGTTTAAAATCACCTTCTAGGGTATTAACTTTTCATTTTGTAACGTTTGGAGGTATTAACTTCTAGTGTATTAACATAGTTAGTCCTTGTCGTTTGCACAAATAACATACTTAGGTACTAATAGAATGTGATATTAAACCTACAAATAACGTTAATACCTCCAAACGTTACAAAATGAAAAGTTAATACCCTAGAATGTGATTTTAAATTATTAGTACCTAAGTATGTTACTTTGGGTAAATCACAGGGACTAACTATGTAATTAACTCTTATTATTTTTAACTGGGGACGTTTCAATGTCGTAACGAACTAAACTGATTCCGATCGAACAACATCAGTACTGTTTTCGATCGATGTAAAACATATTTAACAATCTTTTTGGACACGTCACGACTTTACTTTTTATTATATTTTTTCTCTTTTGATTGCTATAGCGAGTGCCGATATTGTAACGCGCGGAACCGACACCGATCGAATTCCCGCCACGTGGCGCGAGAGAATCCTACTAGTTATATATTAAAACCCAACTTTGGGTTGTGAGGTAAAAGCACTATTGAGCTAATACAATTTTTTAAATAAGTTGTAGAGGTATATAATGCATGGCTTGAATTAATTTGTATTTGTTTTAATTGCTTTTTTTTAAACGGCAATTTGTTTTGATTGTTTAATAATCTATTTATTCATTATCTAATTTCAGGGCCGATCCTGAGAATTTGGGTACCCTGTTCGAGCTCTAAAAAACGTGCCCTTAGGCCTTAACGAAATTAGGTATTGTGCTCAATAAAGGTCTAAAACTAATGCCAATGGACTAATAACTAATCTAAAGTATAAGAATAGTTTTGTATAGGTATACCCTATTAAAAAAGAAAGTTTTAGGTATACATATTGGGTTTTTTTCTAAAAATAGTGTACACTCCGAAATATCGGGCCCTGGCCGGTGATCCTCCCCGCGCCCACCCACAGAGCCGGCCCTGTCTAATTTGATTAGTGTTTATAATTTTTTAGGCATTTGTTTTAACTTGTGAACGTTACTTTTTTTATAGAATTTAACTCTACAACTACATTTTTTTTTTCAACACTGCGATATAGATATATTGAAAATGGATATTGTGCTGTTGTCATACTAAACTGAATCGAAACTTCCGATTAATAGTAATTTATTGTTTTAACCGGTGACGTACCGATACAGTAACGAACTAAACCGATTCCAACTGAACAACATTAGTATCGGAATCCGTTTTCACTGTTTTCGATTGGTATAAAGCGTGTCAAAATATTTTTGAAAATGTCAAGACGTTATTTTTTATTTTATTTTTTCTCTTTCGATTGCTATAGCGAGTGCCAACACTGTAACACACGAAATCGAGATCGATCGAATTCCCGTCACATAGCGCGAGAGAATTTCAGTGGTATCTAATAATTTACTGGGTTGGTTAATTTTATTTGATTTTGAAATAAACTAACTAATAGAAAACATTAATTTTCTAACCTACTTTATGTAAACCAATCTGTTTTCTCACCTACATTAATGTCAATTTACTCAGTAAGGTATAATTTTTATGAATATATTATCTGCCACGCTTTGTCATATTCCAAAATCCAAGCTATTATGTATTTATTGAATGCAAAATATTATGTCTTTCAGCTTCTTAGAACAGTGACATGATTAAGCCAAAAAATGTTATTATCATTTCTATTCCAATATTATATCTTTCAGCTTCTTAGGACAGTGACATGATTAAGCCAAAAATGTTATTATGATTTCTATTCCAATAATTTATTTATTTATTGTATGGACACGTAATAATTATAAACATAATAAAAGAAATGTGAGCAAATAATCATCCACCTTCAAATTTGAGTAAGAAACAATCGTGTGTTTTAAAGTTGATTTTGACGTTTATAAGCTCTAAATATCGTTAATAAAAACAGACATTAAGTGTAAAACACTACTTCATTTTTTTTCACTTAAAATAAATCTTATGTTCCAATTCTTTTGATGAGTTAAATGCTTGGTTGGTACATGTGGTTTGAAAATATTACAGATTTGGTGCTAGTGGTTTAATAATTACAAAGTTGATCCCGATAGTTGTAATTTTTACACTCGGGTGGTCCTTATCACTAACTCATGTTAGATTTTTCAGTTAAATATGTGTAAAATAACATAAATGCCCCTGAACAATTAAGAAAACTAAAAATATATAAATTGACCTATATATTAAAAATACAATCAATTGAACAGTAACATCAATTGACCTATATATATATATATATATATATATATATATATATATATATATATATATATATTAAAAATACAATCAATTGAACAGTAACATCAATGGTGACATCATCAAGATCAATAGTGACATCATCAAGTTATTAGCAAACAGTATCGGGTACGGGTACTGATACGGGTACCGGTATCAAATTTACTAAACCGGGTGTATTTTCGGTATTGGTTCGGCACCGGTATTCACTGGTTGTACCCTCAAATACCGCTGCCGTACCAGTACCGACTGGTACCGAACCATACCAGGTATATTCGGTACCGGTACCCTCTTTTGGGGATTTCGGTAACGGTATTTTCGGTACCGGACAATCTTTAAGCTCTTCCAATACCATTTTCACCTTCTTTAACTACTCAGATTGAGATAACCCGCATGATTTTACTGTTGAAAGTTTCGGTAACCCCTGTGCAAAAATTATTTTTAGTTTTTGGGGTGGGGGAGGGGTAGAGGTAAGGGAAGGGGTAGGAAATGAGACCCACTTGAATTTATTAATAATTATAATTTATATATTTGTAGTTTTCTTAATTGTTCAGAGGCATTTATGTCATTTTACACATATTTAAATGAAAAATCTAACATGAGTTAGTGATAAGGACCACCCGAGTGCAAAAGTTACAACTACCAAAACCAACTTTGTAATTATTGAACCAACAGGACCAAGTCTGCAATATTTACAAACCACATGGACCAACCAAGCATTTAACTCTCTTTTGATAAATAGCAATTTCTTTAAATTGAAGCTTAACAAATTTCAATTCCATACTTAATTCTTTCTCTGATCCATTAACAAATTTCAATTCTTGCATAAAAAAACCATCAAAATTGTTTTTTCAACATATTTAATATTTTGTAAAATCAAAATGTTGTAAACTATTTTGATAAATGAAAGTTAAAGGCAAACAAAATTAATTTTTTTATTAGGGCATGATTTGCCCTTAGTAACAAAAATATAAGCCACAGGTGTCACTAGTCAAATACCGGTACGAATTATTATCAACCAAAAAAATCATAATTAAGATTATAAACATTATGCCGTATGCATAGCTGCATATTCCAAAATGAAAAAAATATATATATGATGATAAAGCAACTAGATTCAAGTTACAATCCGGGTAATCTGAACCATCAAACCCAGTTTTCAAACCGTGAACCCAGCCATAAACAGATTAATTTATCTGTTTGATCGGTTTCAAGGATTCATGAAAACCCTTTAGTGGTACAAACTGTTTGGCTTAATTATAGACTCAAACAAGGTGGTTTAAGTTTCAAAGATGTTGGTTAGGAGTCTTTAATATTTGAATTTAATTGTTATTATCCATAGTTATAAAAAGAACAATTAGAGGTGGATTAGGAAGCTTGACTGCTTGAAGATTATGGGTCGTATATCGTAATCAGTTTTCTTTCCAGTTGATGAAGGTTTATTTGGATCACTAACCACCCGATCATATCCATCTCCATTAGGCTATAATGCTTATATACCAATTCAAGAGAAAACCCAATAAATATGGGAAAAACCCTATTGTGAGAATCGAACCCAGAATCTAATGGTCCCTAAGCTTTATCCCACCCCCAATATGCCAATAGGCTATAATGCCATGGGCTCCAACTTACAACGTTTCTGCTTTACCAATTCTTTACATAAGAATTTGCAATTGACCAACCACATAAACGATTATTATTATACAAGAAACCGAAAAATAACATTATATATTGAACTAATAATGATAACATTGTTAAGTTTAAGAATGTAGCAACAGTAGATCAAATCATTTATAGATAACAAAAGCTAAAACAAACAATTTCGAGTGCCCTGACTTCACAAACTACTAGGCCAGGGGTGTGGTATACCGCCCCTTGCCACCTCAGACTCGTTAGCGCCCTTTGGCGCCCCTATGCCATTTCCCAGGCGCCATTGACACTTCGCCTACACAATAACGAGCGACAACGACTCGATTTTTTGTGGCCCCCGTCATTTGACCATTGCAAACGGTTACAATTTAAAAAAATTAACTTTTAATTTTAAAATTTCACACTATATATATCCTACCTATTTTACTCAAATTTCCATCTATTCTCTATAAATTTTATAAACTTTATCATGCTAACACAATGTTTCCAACAATCAAAACGCGTGGGACCCAACAATCCGTTTTGGGGTAATTTAGCAAACAACAAGCAAGAAGAACGATACCAAAAAGACCCGCGAATGGGTGAGATTGGGTATTATCCGATGCCACCCGCCACCCCAACTCCCCTCATCCGACAACGCCACCACCGCTTCCCGGTTGTTTTGGATACTATTCCGCACCACCATTTTTCCCGAAACCCAAAACATACCCGAAACCCAACCCACTTCCTCAAAAGGTGGACGATCGAGAAGGCACCGTAAAAAGGGCGAGAATGAAGAACGTGCTCCTAAAACGATCGAGAGCAAATTATGGTTTATTTTTTTTTAATTTTGTTTTAAATAAAAATGGTATATAATTTGAAAAAAATACAAAATATAATAAAAAACAAATAATTAGGTAATCATGATAGGGGCTTTAAACCATTGCATACAAGTTAAAGGAAGGGCTTTAAAGCCACCCATATGAGGTGGCGCCTACGTGACGCTAACATGGCATAATAAAGCCCCTAGGGCTTTAAACCACACCCACCAGCCTTATTATTGTTTAAAACAAAAGAAAAATAGTAACAAATATGAAGCCAAAATCATATCCAACCCCAATTTCAGACGAATTCAGACCATGGACTAGAATGTACTGAATTAGTTGTTAACCGATGAAACTGAAGAATCAAACCGCCTATGTTTGTTTGATTCTGTTCCTGATTGTCAATCTTAAACAAATTTCAGTTAAGTTCGCGACTCAGTCCAGCAAAACCAAAACAGAACCGTGTATTCTTCAAACTCGAAACCAGGGGTGACAATCGTGTTGGGATGGCAAGTTTTGGGTTTAATCGTTGAACCCAAAAACGACTGATATACCTTTTCATGTCAAAGACATCAGCCTTAACCCTACTTAAAATCGTGTAACCCGAACACGGATCATTTAATCCATTTATCTAAATAAGTCAAATGGGATGTAATCAAGTTGCAAACATGTGAAACCGGTTCGTGAGTTGTAATAAATATGTTAAACGGGTCCTAAACGGTTTAGTGCCTTAGTGGGTCAACCTTATTTAATTAGATGGGTTTAACAAGTCAACCCAAACGGAACCCTTTTATCAAAGGAAATAAATATGACAATTCAAAAGCCGATTATTTGGTGTCGTGTTCAGGTCATGTCAAAAATTACCACAGTTACTTGAGACAACGTTGCTTTAGGTTTATATTTTTAGGATTAAAACATATCTAAGTAAGTTTTCATTTCATGTTCTCCTTTGAAACTGAGCTAATCAAGAGGAATGGTCTTACAGCCCTTTTTGAGCATCTTCAGCCACAAAATAGTGGTAAAAAGGTCATTCAATGTGTGAAAGAGTGAAAGTATGTGACTACGTGAACATATATGTAACTATGCTATTCAAGTCTCATTAAAATTCTCAAAACATTCTTATTTTTTTGAGCTTTTAGATCAATGCAGGCAGCAAAGTTTGTTACCTCACAGTTGGATCTCAAATCCAGTAGCTTCATGTTCATCTATAACACATCAAAATTCTGTAACCGGTATCTCTCCGCGTCGCTTCCTGCCAACAAAGAATGTGAAAACTGAAAACAAATTATTGTCATCCAAGTAAGTGTTTAACCACCTAAATAGTGATAACATAATTACTTTTAGATTATGATGCGGATTAAAAGCAATCAAATGGCCATACTCAATGAAGTTTGATAAAAGCTTCAACAATTCAAGAATGTCCAGAAGATTAAATAGACAATTCCTATAAACTAGAAAAAAAGAGATAAACATGCAAATTAAAAAGAAAACGAGATAACCAAGCAAAAAACCAATAAAATATGAAATATGTAAATGCAATTCGAACATTAAATATATCTTTAAGCGGCTGCTGTAATCCCATCTGAAGTAAGCAACGGGTCGAGTTCAAGTACAATGCTCCAGCATCATATTACGGGCCAGACCCCGGGTCAGGTTCGTTATCGCCTTATCGGTATCAGATTATGTAATCTATTAAAATTAGGATGCATGGACGATTATCTATGAGTATGCATGGCAAAACGGGCAGCTAACAGGTTAAACTGAGTTCGAATAAAAATTGGTACTGTGAAAGTGTCATTTTGGTTGCTTCAAAACAAGCTCTAGAAAAAACAGTATCAAAAAGTGTCTATTTTTGTTGTTATGGTTGCTAGTGGTCACGGCAAGCAGTTGTTGTGGCGGCGGTGATGGCAGTGTGGCGGAGGTGGTGTAGGCGGCAGACAGTGGTGGTGCTGGCGCATTTGAACCTGTTCTAAGTTAGCAACTTTCATAGGAGTGGTATACTTTGACCCGTAATCAACTCATTTACCAAACAAAAACTATCGAAATCAACCCATTTTTGAAAAAAATGGGTCATGATTGTCAAGCAAACAAGTCAAAGGAGGTCACCAGAAGTATGACGTACCTCTTATGAATGAACTATCCTCCATCAACGCCTTTTCTAATCTTTCCTCAAAAGGTGTCGCATGCCAGCTAACCTTCTGATCCTATAAAAGACAAAATGAGTTACAATCTTAATCATTAATCACGAAACTAACCAAGTAAAGATTCGTTTAAAATAATGAACAAACCTAACCTCTCTATACTTATTAGTTGTATTAGGGATCCCATTACCATCCCCCCATTTAGGTGTAAAGGGAGTTTCATCAGCATTCCAGTAAGCAGTAACCACCCCCAGTATAGGCCTGTCCCCAGGAGTTTGACCATAGGAAGCTGGAACCAAACTTTGGTCAACACAGCCCTCATAGTTTGACTTTGTACTTGCTTGTAATTTCACTTGTGATTGGGGGCTTTCTTGGACTGGTTCATCCAACTGAGAAAATTTTTTAGTGTTCATCGGTGAGTACACATATTGAAATTTGACCCTTGGATTATTCCCATAGGGAGGGAAAGCAGTGCCAAGTGTTTGCATATCATTGGTTAATTTGAAAGGGCTTGTGTTAGGTGATGGTTTTGAAATGATGTGGTTGAACAATGACTCGGATGGATTCAAGGGTACTTTGGTAATTTTATGTGACGAGCTTTTTGATGAAAATGAACATGAATCGGGTTCAATCCCACATACTTCCGAAGAGCTGCTAGAGATGCCACCTGTGTTTTTCAAACTGAGATATGGAACACAAGGTTTTGAGGTATTGTTGATAATTGATTTATGAGGAAAACAAAATCAGGATATGAAACCAATTTTTGAGCATTTTCTGGAGTATGAATTACCTGGTTGATGAATGTGTTGAATGAAATGTTGGTTCTGGATCTTCATCATGAGGTTGTGAATCTTTCGATTTCTCAGTTTTCCGAATATCAACTGGAGTTTGTAGTAAAGTGCCGCTAGCTTTGAGAAATTTTGCCTGTAAAGGTATAATTTAGTTGTTCTGATCCTGAAGTGTAGATTTAAAAGCCATCTACATAAAAACCATATACACAAGCAACTCAGATTCAGTTGTTTAAAAGGTGAACGGAAAATACTGGTGTGTATAAGACTGAGGTCAAATATGAGAGACAGACTTTGTGGTTCATGGTTGAAATCAAAACAGTATTGAAAAGGTGGACTTCAAAAACTAAACAAACATGGTGAAGGACTAACAATTGCCATGTATCGCTTTCTTTATATCACGCACGTGCCCATGATTTTATAAGATTCAAGCTAGTCAACTGATTTTGATAAATGAAATATGAGACCCATTCCTAGACTTCTATATAATAGATATCTGAACTTTTGAGTTGAAGCCTGTCTTTGCCATTTCGCCTGAAATTTGCACAATTGACAGTATCCATATTATGAGAACTGAGACCGAAATGTTACAACTTACAACTGCAGAAACGTATAATTTGTCTATTTCATTTAAACGTGAAGTGTACCTATACATACAAGATTCCTTCTCTTGAAAGAGATTAGATAATTGAGGTGACACTTTTTTTAAACGAAAGGTATGTAGATGCAGATTTAAAATTTCCAGTATCAAAATGCACAACCATGCAAACCACTTATCTGATTCAGTTACAAAAACTGTATAGAACCATGCACAAAATCTTTTTGTGGGTATGCCAATAGTCCTAAGTAACCTCAACACTGCTGAGAGGCTGCATTAGTGCTAATTGTGCATTACATACCATCAATAAAAACATAATTATTACCTCAGCCCTAAGTTCATCATCCAAAACTGGAGATCCTGCAACACGATATCTCCCATCCTCATGTTGTGAGATATCCCTATCTTCCTCTGAATAACATACACACACTCTATCAACACAAAACATCAGCAAGGAAACTCACATCTCTTACAAACATAATGCATTTATATTCGAAAAATAAGGCAGCAATATAGTAATAAACCTAGAAAAATAAATCACAAACACAATATCATTTTTATATCACTACCGTGATATGAACAATCAAATATTATTTCACACTAACTTAAATAATGATCCGATGGAATAAACCTAGAAAGATAAACCAAAAACATAATATCCTTTTTGAATTACAACCGCATACTGTACTGTGATATGAACAATCAAATCTTACTTCACACTAATTTAATCAACTATCCGGTGAGATCAACTTCAAAATTACCTGTCTAACGAAATTAACCTAAGAAGATAAACAAAAAACATAATATCATTTTTGAATTACAACCGATTAACATGAACAATTAGATCTTACTTCACACTAATTTAAATAACGATCCGATAAGCTCCACTTCAAACTACAAATAATATGAACAATAAGTTTGTTCAGTAATGAATAAACTACCTGCAGAAGCTACTACAGACCACACGCAACCGCTAGCCAGAGGATCAACATCAACAGGTTCCTAAACACCAAAACAAAAACCAGAACTCAAAAACAATAAAATTCTTCTGAAATTTTAATCTACTACCGTGATTTCAAACCCTAACCTTTTCGATCACAGTGATCGGATGAGAATCGCGATTGATCCGAGAACGATGATCATCTCTGATTCTGAAACAGCAGGAGAAACATCGCATCGATCTGTGAATAAACTCTACAAATTCATAAGAAAAGAATGAGAATAACACACAGAAGATGGAAATTATCAAATTAAGAACCCTAGGTTGATTATCGAGTGAACGTTGGGTTTTTGGAAATTTAAAAGTAACGGACCGAGAACGAGGGAACGACCGATTTGAGCCATGTTGTTTGTTTCTCGAGCAACTACTTCACCAACTTTGGTCTAGATTTATAACATTAGGCTTAATGGGTAATGGGCCTCATCTTGGGCCTGGTCCAAGACTTCCGCTCCTGGTTAGAGGCTTTTTTTTTTTTTTTTTTTTTTTTTTCATATTCGGTTTCGGGTATGGTCAACAAAGTCAAAGGTTATTGCAATATCCGGTCTGGTATGGACCGGTTTTCGGCGAGGAAGTGAAAGGATTTTTTTCGGTTGAGTTCCGACTTTATTTTGGGTTTTCTTTAATCAGGTAGGGTTGTGTATACCTGGGTTGAACTTGGTTTTAGGGTATACTTGTCACTTAGAGTCGGGTATGAAACCTAATTTTGAGTTTTTCTCGGTAGGATATAATACCCGATTTTGTGGGCACTTATATTCCTTGTTCTTAAGTGAGACTTTGGATGGTTATGTATATGGTGGAGCTTTGCCTATGTTAAATAAAGTGGACCTTTGCACGGTATCATTATCATCACATGTTGGAGAATGTGGAGAGCTAGGAATGAGAAGATCTTCAATGGTACTGATACGAATGCGGTGAAATTGGTGGCGGACATCAAGGCATGGGGGTATATTTGGTATAAACATAGGTTCAAGGGTGGGATAGTGGATTGGTCTCGTTGGTGCTCTTTTGATGTAACGTAATATGTTTGTTTCGTTTGGTTTTCTTTGGTTTTCGGCTTCTTTCTCTGTCTTGGAGATAGTTGTCGGGTTTGGTTGTTTTTAATGAAGTTCATTTTTCAAAAAAAAAAAAAATAAAGTGGTATTTAGATACACTGTTGTAGTAGCTTGGACACATTATGCCTATGTTAAATTAAAGTGGTATTTAGATACACTATTGTAGTAGCTTGGACATATTATTACTGTCAAATTTGTTGTTTATGTGCCAGATCTAAAAAGCTTAGATGTATTGTTAGTTACACGTCTTAGTTGGGTTCGGCTATTTGTACATACATAACCATAATCAAACCATAAAATTGGTTATCAAATAAGTCATAACTGAATATCAGTTTCTTTATTGTTTAGCTTTTTTTAGTTATTTTTAGTTTTGATTTAGCTATATAGTTTTTTAAGCCAAATTATGTTGATAACAATTTCCATCATAAACAACCCAAAAGTTAAATATTAATAGAAACTAAGATCAAACTTCGATATCCAAAGTCAAAGTCATATGAAATATATAAACTAGTAATGTCTCCATCCAAAATAGATTGTTTAAAGATGATAAGCTAGAAAATTTTGTGTTAAAAAAGGCAACTACTTGGTATTTTTTTAGGATAATCTTACTCTTACACCAATTAATTTAGTCATTTCTTTTACCAGTTTTGAACATAGGACCTGCACTTTAAGAAGTACGAGCCTCTACCAAGTGGACTACCCATCATTCTGATGTTCTACTTTTTTTATGCTCGTGGATTATCTACGCATAAGCAAAGTTGCATTGGGAGCTTGTATCAATGTATTATATGTTTTAGGGTTAATATATAAAAACAAAACTAAAATACCTTTTTAATTTTGCAATAAAAATAATTTAACCAAATACTGATAAATTAAAATTTTGAAATTGTTTAAAATATATGTATATTTGAGGTCAACCACATAAGTCAGATAATAACACAAAAATAAAAGAAACTTAACTCGAGTCTTTTGTAATGAAAACTAAATGTGTTGAAGACGTATATTATTTAAAATATAAAGGAGTTAAATTTAGAAACTTAAAATATGATATTTTAAAAAATCTATATTGTTCATGAGCCATGTAAATCTATATATAACTAGGTTTTAATGGTGTCGCGCGTTGCGACGAAACGAAGCAAATGATAATGTTAAACAAACGATATTTGAAAATGAAACATGTTGTTTCGAAAGCTAAACATTAGAATCGGTTTAGTTTATCACTGTACCGTAAAACGATACCAAATAAACTCTATTTGGAATACAACTTCATTTTTAACAATACTTATATTGGAATCTCCAAGGGGAAAAAACAAACACAACTGCGTACTTAAGTTTTTTTTAATTAACGAACATAAGTTATTAAAGAAAATATTAAATTAATTGATAAAAGGTAATATCATTAAAAAAAAGAAAAAAGAGTTATGAAAAACAAAAAGTAAATCATAAAAGGGAAAAAAGGAAATATGTTAAAAGTAAATATAATAATAATAATGTATTATAATATTAAAATAATAAAATATTAAAAAACTATATATTATCTTAAAATAAAATTACTATTCATCGTCATTCAATGACAACATATATATACTATATAGTGAAATTCTCTCGCGCGTCGCGGCAGAAATTTGATCAGTATCGATTCGTTTAATTATGGTACCGAGCACTTAATATAGTAATCAAAAGGGAAAACCTCACATTGAACGAAAACAATAAAAATTAATATTAATATTAATACCGGTACCGATGTTGTTCAACTGATATTGGTTCGATTTGTTTGCGTTTTATGTTTATTTTTTTCAACATTCCGATATAAATTTTATTGAAAACGGACACTATGCATCTATCATACCAAACCAAACTTAAACTGACAGAACAACATCTGTATAGGTGTCTTTATTTATTTTTATTGTTTTTACTTTCGATAAATTGACACCGTATCATTACCATATATGCCGAACCAAACCGAACATCGGGACCGGTATGTACTCATTTATATATTGTCTTATTTGATAATGGATACGGTGCCACTAAAATGGCGAATCAAACCGAAACCGAACGAACAACATCAGTTTTGGTACCGGTCTTTATTTTCATTGTTCTTTCTTTCTATAAACTAACATCGTATTATGTATATATATATAATTTTATGATAAATAAATAATCTATTAATAATCTACTATTCATGAGCACTTGCAATTATATGTATAATATTAATAACTAGTGTTGAGCTCCCCGCGTTGCGGGGCGGGGGCGTAAACCGTGCTAAATAGCAACTGAATGACGACCAAAACCATGGAAAAAACGTAAAACAAAAAAAACGAACTTTGTACACTTAGTGACTCATGTAGCGTAAAAATAAGCACTTAAATATAATCAACCAATAGTGAGATTATTCTATATCACATTAAAGTATTAAATTAAAATGAACACCTAACACAAAGCCATACCTTGGCATCCAACATTATTGCTATAACTTTTTCATTAAATTGAGAATTGTATTCTTTGACAAGATTAATGGTTTCTTGATGTGATGCATGATCCCCATGTGACATATTTAGACGCGCCACATTCATCCCTGTTTCAGCCAACTTCACGTGACCTTGTTGAAGGACCAATTGTGCACACGATCTTTGTTTTCCTTTGAGCATCTGGAGAAATTTGAGATGGCCTTAAACTGCTATCACTAGACTGCAAAAGAAGAATCCATAACTAATTGTCAAACTAACCTTTCATTTCCTCTTTTACACATCATAATCCAGATATATAAACAGGTAGTGGTTCATGATCTCATAGAATAATCACAGCCTTATAAGACCCAACTAAAGTAAAACAATACATATTAAACATCTCACAATGATACACTAACATCATATACAACAATTGTTTCTGGTTAACGCTGAACATAAGTTTATCTTCCCAAGCAGAACACGCTAATCTAGTACACAAACCAGAAGCCGGCTTTAATCATATATAATAAACCTAATCTCACCTACCAGTACTAAGACCATCCATAATGGGTCTCTATATCACGCCTACCCCTCCTCCGCGAAAATTTTCATGGTGTTGCCTATTCTTCCCCACTCACACACATATCTATACATAGATATATATAAAGCCCCATTCATATATATCCCCACTACACACTCGAGTTATATTAAGCCCCATAAAGTCCCTCTCTTACGCGTTTTGCCACTTGTCGCATAACGCCCCACAAAAGGCTTTATTACATTAGGTTAAGATGTCAAAAATCATTAACATGTTTTTCTCTTACCTGCAACCTAAATCTGTACAATCCTATCAATGACTGAATGAGTTAAGTTTATTGCTATACTAAGTAGAATGATACTATTACAGTTTAACTAACCTAAATTTAATTATTTATTCTTAATCAACTTAAAAGCTCACTTAATCTTAATTTTCATCACTACAATAAGTTAACCAGTGTGCATCATATCCTCCCAAACAATGACTGAATGAGCAATGTCTATTGCTGTAACAATAACACTATTGCAATTTAACTAACCTTAATTTTGTCATATATTCCTAATCAACTAACAATTCAATCAATCTTAATTTTCATCAAACAAAACTACAATATTCCAATCCTCACAATAACTAAACCAGTGTACATCAATAACTCCCAAACATATACACAAACTAAAAACCTAAAACACACTAACAATCATCAAACCAGTAACAACAAATAAAACAGTTGAAAACGATGACGTCACCAGAGAAACAGGACCATTGGGAGAAAACACCGGTTCATAACTCTGTCCAACGATCTTCATCAACTTAACCGCAACCAAACTAACAGATTTCCGAACACGTTGTTGTTGCAGATTCAAATTAACGAATTCGTGATAATGACATGCAACCATAGTCCGTGGATCGATCGTTAACAGAATCTAGTTCAACGGGAAAAGAATTAAGGTTCGGGTTGTTACCATCTTTGTCGGAAACAGACGGAGACCACCGGAAAACCCTTGAGCCGCCACCGTCTTTACCCTCTCCGTCTCTGTTTCGACTTGGAGCCACCAACTCATCACCGCTCACATCCCCGTGCATCTTAGGTTCCATGGGTGGTAGGTGAGTATTCGTAAGGCCGTTCGCCGGAGACCGGCCGTTCATCGGAGATGGAGGATGAAAGCAACACAAACCCTAGGAAATCGGCAGAGATGGAGGCGGAAGAGTGCAGATCTAAGAAACGATCAGCGGTTGAAACCCTAGGAATATGAGAGAGAGAAGGATTGAAAGAGAGAGGAGAGCCAAACCCTTGTTTTTATATTTTCTCTTTCTTTAGTAAACTAACGGCAGTTAACGTTAACTCACTGTAGATACTGTTCATCAGTTATGTTGTAAATTAATACATATATATGAATAACTAATGATTTTTCCTCGCGCTTCGTGGCGGGAATTCGGTTGGTATCTGTTTGGTTCGTTACGATACCGACGCTTGCTATAGTAAACGAAAAAGTAAACTTTACATCGATCAAAAACAATAAAAACAATTATCGATATCGGCATCGATGTTGTTTAGTTGATATAGATTCGGCTGGTTTGCCTTCTATGTTTTTTGTTTCAAAATTACCATATAAACTTTATTGAAAACGACTATTAATTTGAGAGGGGGCCAGTATGATTGTGTTTTGAGGGGCCCTGATGGCGCTCTTCTTCTTCCTCAGAAGGGCTGATGTGAATCTCATTTGTGGATCATGATTTGTAACAACACTCCGCTTTTGCCTTTGGAGAAGATATCAAGCTGTTTAAATACACTCATTATATTCACCAAAGTAGAAACCTGAATTGTTTTATGCATGGCTTCCGTTTAGGGAAGGATACATGCCTGTGGGGGTAAACGACGCTTCTGTGTGTGTGTGTGTGTGCACGGCAGTTAACAATAACTGAAGAAGATGAGTTTTTTTTCTATTTTTTAATGTTATATACAATGTTTTCAGAACCGGACCGGACGTCGAACCAGCTGAACAAATTAAAAGATAACAACAATTAGAGAAAAAAAAAACAAAATCAAATGTCAAAGAATAAGAAAGAAAATTACCATGAGGATGTGGGTTGGTGGCCCTGAAGTTCGCCCGATCATTCTCCCTACCAGCAGTTTTTTTACCGAATTCTTCTACCAGTCGATGGGACGTGGAGAAGTTGTCCTTTCCTACCACCACGATTCGGTAGGAGGGCTGGTAGAAATTCTCCTTTCCCAGTTGATTTAAGTGGGTAATTCTTCTCCACAGCCTAGCGGAGAGCTCAGTAGTTGCCGGAGGAGGAGGAGTAGGAGCAGGAGGGGGAGTGGCCGGTTTGAGAGGGGCCGGTATGATTGTGTTTTGAGGGGCCCCGATGGCGCTCTTCTTCTTCCTCAGAATGGCTCATGTGAATCTCATTTGTGGATGATGATTTATAACAACACTCAGCTTTTGCCTTTGGAGAAGATATCAAGCCGTTCAAATACACTCATCATATTCACCAAAGTAGAAACCTGAATCGTTTTACGCATGGCTTCCGTTTTGGGAAGGATACATGCATATGGAGGTAAACGGCGCTTCTGTGTGTGTGCACCGTAGTTAACGACAACTGAAGAAGATCATTTTTTTCATTTTTTTAATGTTATATACAATGTCTTCAGAACCGGACCGGACGTCGAACCAGCTGAACAAATTAAAAGATAATAACAATTAGAAAAAAAAAAAACAAAATCAAAGGACAAAGAATAAGAAAGATAATTACCACGAGGATGTTGGCTTGTGGCCCAGAAGTTCGCTCAATCATTCACCCCACCAATAGATTTTTTACCGAATTCTTCCGCCAGTTGATGAGACGTGAGAAGTTGTCCTCTCCTACCACCGCGATTCGTTAGGAGGCCTGGTAGAAATTCTCCTTTTCCAATTTATTTAAGTGGGTAATTCTTCTCCACAGCCTAGCGAGGAGCTCAGTAGTTGCCGGAGGAGGATGAGGAGGGGGAGTGGCTGGTTTTAGAGGGGGCGGTATGATTGTGTTTTGAGGGGCCCTGATGGCGCTCTTCTTCTTCCTCAGAAGGGCTCATGTGAATCTCATTTGTGGATGATGATTTGTAACAACACTCTGCTTTTGCCTTTGGAGAAGATATGAAGCCCTTTATATACACTCATCATATTCACCAAAATAGAAACCTGAATCGTTTTACGCATGGCTTCCGTTTAGGGAAGGATACAGGCCTGTGGGGGTAAACGGTGCTTCTGTGTTTGTGTGTGCACCACAATTAACAACAACTGAAGAAGATCAGATTCTTTCATTTATTTTAATGCTATATACAATATATTAAGAACCGGACCGGACGTCGAACCATCTGAACAAATTAAAAGATAACAACAATTAGACAAAAAAAACAAAATCAAAGGTGAAAGAATAAGAAAGAAAATTACCACGAGGATGTGGCCTGGTGGCCCAGAAGTTCGCCCAATCATTCTCCCCACCAGCAGTTTTTTTTACCGAATTCTTCCGCCAGTCGATGGGACGTGGAGAAGTTGTCCTCTCCTACCACCACGATTCGGGAGGAGAGCGGGTAGAAATTCTCCTTTTCTAGTTGATTTAAGTGGGTAATTCTTCTCCACAGCCTAGCGGGGAGCTCAGTAGTTACCGGAGGAGGAGGGGGAGTAGCCGGTTTGAGAGGGGCTGATATGATTGTGTTTTGAGGGGCCTTGATGGCGCTCTTCTTCTTCCTCAGAATGGGTCATGTGAATCTCATTTGTGGATGATGATTTGTAACAACACTCTGCTTTTGCCTTTGGAGAAGATATGAAGCCGTTTAAATACACTCATCATATTCACCAAAGTAAAAACCTGAATCCTATTACGCATGGATTTCGTTTAGGGAAGGATAAAGTCTTGTGGGGGGTAAACGGCGCTTCTATGTGTGTGTGTGCACCGCAGTTAACAACAACTGAAGAAGATCGGTTTTTTTTTTCTTTTTTTAATGTTATATACATTGTTTTTAGAACCGGACCGGACGTCGAACCAGCTGAACAAATTAAAAGATAAAAACAATTAGAGAAAAAAAAGACAAAATCAAAGGTCAAAGAATAAGAAAGAAAATTACCACGAGGATGTGGGCTGGTGACCCAGAAGTTCGCCCAATCATTCTCCCCACCAGCAGGTTTTTACCGAATTCTTCCACTAGTCGATGGGACGTGGAGAAGTTGTCCTCTTCTATCAACATAATTCGGTAGGATGGCCGGTAGAAATTCTCCTTTTCTAGTTGATTTAAGTGGGTAATTCTTCTCCACAGCCTAGCGGGGAGCTCAGTAGTTGCCGGCGGAGGAGGAGTGGCCAGTTTGAGAGGGGCCGATATGATTTTGTTTTGAGGGGCCCTGATGGCGCTCTTCTTCTTCCTCAGAAGGGCTCATGTGAATCTCATTTATGGATGATGATTTATAACAACACTCTGCTTTTGCCTTTGGAGAAGATATGAAGCCCTTCTTTATATACACTCATCATATTCACCAACGTAGAAACCTGAATCGTTTTACGCATGGCTTCCGTTTAGGGAAGGATCCAGGCCTGTGGGGGTAAACCGCGCTTCTGTGTTTGTGTGTGCACCGCAATTAACAACAACTAAAGAAGATCAGATTTTTTCTTTTATTTTAATGTTATATACAATGTTTTTAGAATCGGACTGGACGTCGAACCATCTGAACAAATTAAAAGATAACAACAATTAGAGAAAAAAAAAACAGAATCAAAGGTCAAAGAATAAGAAAGAAAATTACCACGAGGATGTGGGCTGGTGGCCCAGAAGTTCGCCCAATCATTCTCCCCACTAGCAGTTTTTTTTCCCGAAATTTTTCGCCCGTCGATGGGACATGGGGAAGTTGTCCTCTCCTACCATCATGATTCGGTAGGAGGGCCGGTAGAAATTCTCCTTTTCCAGTTGATTTAAGTGGGTAATTCTTCTCCACAGCCTAGCATGGAGCTCAGTAGTTGCCGGAGGAGGAGGAGGAGGAGGGGGAGTGGCCGGTTTGAGATGGGCCGGTATGATTGTGTTTTGAGGGGCCCTGATGGCGCTCTTCTTCTTCCTCCTCAGAAGGGCTCATGTGAATCTCATTTGTGGATGGTGATTTGTAACATCACTTTGCTTTTGCCTTTGGAGAAGATATCAAGCCGTTTAAATACACTTATCACATTCACCAAAGTAGAAACGTTATTTGTTTTACGCATAGATTTCGTTTAGGGAAGGATACAGGCCTGTGGGGGTAAACGACGCTTCTCTGTGTGTGTGCACTGCAGTTAACAACAACTGAAGAAGATCAGTTTTTTTTTCTTTTTTTAATGTTATATAATGTTTTCAGAACCGGAGTGGACGTCGAACCAACTGAACAAATTAAAAGATATCAATAATTAGAGAAAAAAATCAAAGGTCAAAGAATAAGAAAGAAAATTACCACGAGGATGTGGGCTGGTGGCCCAGAAGTTCACCCAATCATTCTCCACACCAGTAGTTTTTTTACCGAATTATTCCGACAGTCGATGGGACGTGGAGAAGTTGTCCTCTCCTACCATCACGATTTGGTAGGAGGGTCGGTAGAAATTCTCCTTTTCTAGTTGATTTAAGTGGGTAATTCTTCTCCACAGCTTAGCGGGGAGCTCAGTAGTTACCGGAGGATTAGGAGGAGGAGTGGGAGTGGCCGGTTTGAGAGGGGCTGGTATGATTGTTTTTTGAGGGGCCCTGGTGGCGCTCTTCTTCTTCCTCAGAAGGGCTCATGTGAATCTCATTTGTGGATGATTATTTGTAACAACACTCTGCTTTTGCCTTTGGAGAAGATATCAAGCCGTTTAAACACATTCATCATATTCACCAAAGTAGAAACCTGAATCGTTTTACGCATGGATTTCGTTTAGGGAAGGATACAGGCATGTGGGGGTAAACGGTGCTTCTATGTGTGTGTGTGTGCGCACTGCAGTTAACAACAACTGAAGAAGATCTGTTTTTTTTTTCTTTTTTTAATGTTATATACAGTGTTTTCAGAACCGGACCGGACATTGAACCGGTTTGGTCATTGGTCCACTGGTTCGACCGGATGTAAGAACCGACAGGTGTCTTAAAATTAATAGGGTGAAATTTGAAAAAAAAAAAAAGCCGAAATCCGGTTCAATCCTTTAATAACCCGGTTCAACCGGCCGGTTTTCCGGTTCGAACGCTGGTCTGATCCAGTTTTCAAAACATTAGTTATATACCTCTTTAGTCATAATAGGAACTTAGTTACATTTATAATAAATTATAACCACTATTAAACGTGTTCTCTAACTTTATGTTATATGTGCATTTATTGATTTCGTATTATAAGGTTCAATACATCATGTAACATGTTTTTCTTTGTTTGCGGGATTGAATAATTTAAAATGTGTACAATATTTGAAGCAGCAAGTACAAGTGAGAATAAGCCATTTTAGAGGCGTGAAGTGGGACATTCTCCATACTTTTACGACGCTCTGAGGGCAGCATGAGAATTTCATTCAAACCCTACACTTATGTCGATGGGAGAGAGAACGTCAAGAGAAAGAGAGAGAGATTATAACTGAACCCTAACTAACCCTTAACAAAGAGTTTTCAATACATTTTCATTTTAAATGTGCTACTTTGTTACATGGATTGACCTAGAAATTCAACATTTGTAAATTGTAATAGAGATTATAACTGAACCGATATCAATCGGGACACCCGCCGCAACGCTCAAGAATTCCTACTAGTATTTCTTTCAAGTAGATCGGACTACTTAAATATATCCATGAAATCGAAATTGTTTAACTAACTTGTTACTAGAGATGTACTTCCGTTCAACTTCAAAACAATATATAATAATTACGTTTTCAATACTTTTTTTAGCTACCTCATATTAACACTAATATTACTTATAGATGATACCCTTTCAACTTCAAAACAATATCACGTGTCTTCATGTTCCTTCGACTAGTTAAACGAACTTTTGCCAAACAAATTCATGATATCATATGTACTTCCTTGAGTATTTTTGTTGCATGTCCTTCTTGTTTAATAAATATTCCATTCAACTTTTGTGTGACCTCGATGGCAAGGTAGTAAGACAATTTTCCTAAGTCACTCATCTCGAACTTTTCCGCAATTTGTCTTTTGAACTCAACAATGTATCCGGTTATAGCCAAGTCATCAACATAGACTCCAATTATGACAAGAAAAGACGTACTGGTTACTCGTTTGTAGACGGCTTGATCTTTAACACATCTTTTGAAAGATTTATGTCATTGAGTAATATTATATATTGTGGGTTAGGTTATAATACAAAGGGCCCTTAAAATACAAAGTGTAAGAAGGATTTCTGGCCCTTGGATCAGATCATAAACTCATCAAGGGCTCTAAATAAAACGGTGGCAACAATGTAATTAAAAAGGGCGGTAAGGGTAGGATCGTCCTAAATGACTTTCATCTAACTGTTCAAACTGTTAGGCCCTAAAGTGTGAGACTGACGCATCAAATTAACACAACGGGTTATGGTTACAAACTGGGCCTTACCGAGTTAGTTTATATTAGGTTGTGGACCTTTATAGGTCACTTGGGCCAAGCTGTAGGCCATGTGGGCCAAGCAGGCCCAAGGGGAGCCCATGTAGGGAAGTGGGCTTTAGTAAGTATATAAACAAGTTTTCAACTTGTTTTAGGGTTGGAACTTCTTAGAGCCTCAGTTACAGAAATTCTAGAGAGCTAGGGAGGGAGTCGATTTGGTTGTGTCATCTTGTACCAGACGTTTTGCTAATTCATAGTAATAGAACGTGTGCAAGTTTGATAGTAATTCCGGTTTGTTCTTTGTTCTTCGCATATTCTGATTTTCGGGTTTATTCTTGAATCTCACCAAGTTTGGATTCCGCACAAACTTGGTGATTGTTTGATATCATTGAAAGATCCGGTTATACGGGACTTACAAGTGGTATCAGAGCCTTTAGAATTTCTAGGCTCGGTTTGATATCAAAGATTCAAGATTTTGAATTTTAGTTCTTCGCGTTCTTCGTAGTATTCATCGGTTTGTGTTTAAAATTTCAATATTTTGCTTCTTGATCCATTCCAGATTGTGTTAAAGCGATTATTTCCATTCTTTAAAAGATTTGAATAATTCTTTATTTAAAAAAAAAATCCCAATATTTTCGATAAATCAACAAGGTTGTTTGGAAATTGGTTATTTTTACAAATCTGGGTTATTTTTAAAAAAAGGGGGTATCTTGAAAAATTATCAATCCTGTCGAAACCACCTCCTCATATCTTGATTTAAAAGTTTCCAAATATCTCGGAACACAGTTGTCAATCTCATTCAAATTCAAATTCAATTTCAAAAGGTCTCGAGTGGGATTTCATCTAGTCACGGTTTCGAGTCGAGCCATCATCATTCATCCATCATTTCAACTTCCACGGTTTCGAGTCACCAGCTCATCTGATTTCGAGTCACCTGTTCCGAGTCAAACGGTCTCGAGTCGCAACCTAGATTCCGAGTCGCAACCGTTTCATCTTCATCAAGCATCCCGAGTCGCAACCATTTTCTTACAACATCAACATCATCAGTCGCAATCAGAAGTAAGGTCTCGGCTCATCCTGTTTAGTTTCGACTCGCAACCTCGATTACGAGTCGCAACCACCGTTTCGACTCGTTCGACTCGCAACCATCATTCCGAGTCGCAACCGAGATCTCGGTTCATCACGTTTTGTTTTCGAGTCGCAATCATCAGCTGGTCTCGAGTCATTTGTTCCTGTGTCGCAACCGCGGTTTCGTGTCATCTTCTCCATCACCGTGAAACCTGCAACTTCACCTTCTTCAATCATCTCGTCTCCAATCTTCATCCTCTCCGTTCAAACTCCGATCATCGGTCACCGTTTATCACATCTCTATACCTCCGATCAACCTGCATCACGCTACGCTCTCCGTTCACCATCAAACGACCACCATTAACAACCACCGTAGTTTTCGATTCAACGTTCTGACTGAAATCTTTCTTCATCACCATCCTCACTGTCTACAATTACCGTGACTCACCATCATTAACCCATCTCGTCAAATCATCATCAGGTTCATCAGTTGCAAAGTGTTTGACGGCTGAGTTTGAATATTAGGGTTCGGTTTCGGTTTGCCATTGAAGAAGACGACTTACACAGAAATTAAGTGTTTTAGGTTTTGTCTATTATAATAATAATAATTATAATAATCATTAGGTCATCATTACGTAATCATTAATTTATATTTATTTAATAATAATAATAATAGTTTGTTTCATATTCTAATTAAAATAAGAAAATAAAATTAAAAAAAAAAAAAAAAGGGGGCTTGGTTTGTTTGGCTTGTGATAACGGTTTTGACATATTTTTAAGGTGCGATTTAGAAAATGGGTTCAGTCAATCGCGTGCAAGGGGTTTGAGTTAGCGAGTACACGGGTTCTCGCTTTGGGATTGTGTTGAGGAAATAGTCAAAAGCGCACATTTTCAGGGGGTCACATTTTCTGAGATCACATTTTTGGGAATCACATCTTAAAAAATGTCTTCTAAGAGAGAGGTGCTTGAGCAGGAACTCCAAGGATTCAGATACTCATATGGTGAATCTATAGAAGCACTTACAGGTCGGTTTGCTGAACTGATCTCTAAAATGGAGAAGGCAGAGATGGTGGTGTCTACTCACATGAGCAATAGAAAGCTTCTGGATGCTATAAAAGAGATTCCAGATCAGGCAAACTGTAGTTGGTTTACCAATGTTAATCAGATAATAGTGACAACCGATTGTTACAGAATGAAGCCGGATGAGCTGATCTCAATCATCAAATCATATGACAATGCTGACAAACAGTCTACTCAAGGCAACACATCTGCTGCAGTTTGCTCATCCACACAAAATTCAGCATTTATGTTTAACAAACCCCTGGCTCAAGAAATTACTCGTGATCGTGAAGAGATACTTTCTGTCTTTTGCACTCCTGAGTGTAGAGAAAGAAATGAGGCATATCGGTTACACAACGCTGAGTTGATTCAAGACTACAACGACATAAAAAATAAAAATTTTACTTTATCAAAGAATGAAAAGCTTTATAAAGGTAAAATTGAAGCTCAGCGAAAAGACATCATCAAACTTAAGGATGATGTAAGTGTAAAAACAGCCCATTTCTTGGAGGCACAGGAGAAGGTATGCATTTTGATCAAAGAACTGGAAGATATCAGAGAAAGATATCAAATTAACGAACTTAACATTAAAAAGTATGATTCTTCCAGCAAATTGGTCAAAAACTTGTGTGATCAACAGCTTGCATACAAGGAAAATAAAGGGCGTGGTTTGGGTTTCAATCAAGTTTCTCCTCCATATAATGACAACTACACATATTTACCCATGACTGAGGAAGAATTGATGAATGAGGACAAGATGGCTTACGGTCCTAAAACTGATAAGTCATCAATCAACAGCAGACCTTTTGATAAACGAGCGAGTTCTTCGGTAAATTTTGTTTCAAATGGTAATTTTGATCCTAATGCTTCGTCTTCCCCTGCAGATGAAGTAGTTGAAGTAAAAGTTGAAAATGTAGTTGGGGATGAACAAGCATCAGAGTCTGGTTCTTATGAAAATTTAATAAATGAACTTAATCAAGACTCTATTTCGTCATGTGATATTTTTAACTCGGTTTTTCGCTCTGTGATTAATTTCAGGACTGACGGTTTGGGCGAAAACGTTGATGCTTGGGAAACAAAGACTGAAACGACAAATGAAACGAATGAGCCAGTTGAACCATCTGATTCCAAATGTGAATCATCTGAAGCAACTGATTCTGAGAAATTGGAATCAGTTGATTCTAGTGGATTCAGCTCAAAGGCGTCATGTGCAGAACCGTCTTGTGCTGAAAATTTGTCAAATGTTTCAGATGAAGTTCCTGCTAAAGTTTTTGGTATTTCATCTAACAAACCAGAACTCTCTGATTCTGTCAAAGCTGATGACATGAAGGATGAAGAGAAGATTGACGTGGACAAGGCTCCAAGTGCGCAAGCTAAACAGTCTGAACCTTCTGTTAGAGATGACAAAGTTCAGATCAAGCAAAAAGAGCCGAAGCGAGCAGGTAAAGGACGCGGAAATAAGAAGCCTAAACATCACAGACGATCAGGCTCTCCACAGTCCTCAACGGGCAGCAATAGTTCTCAAAAGACCCGTGACGTGAAAAATGCTTTCGTTAAGCCAGTCATTAATGGCAAATGTGAGAAATATGCATTTGACTGTGCTAACAAAGCTTTCGGAAAGACTGGTGAGATTTCTGAACAAGACTTGCAGTCTAAACAAAACAAGAAGAATCAAAAGAAATCTCCACCACAGAAGGCCCCAGCAAACGACAAGTATAGACATCCAAATTCATCCTCGTTTGCAAGAAATGTGCAAAGAAAACAAGCACAAAAAGGACCAGTTCATCCTTCAGGGCCTGCAAGAGCTACACAAGATGATCAGAATGCCTTCTACATGAAGAGACAAACATGCTTCAATTGCGGCATTGCTGGTCACATTGCTCGGAACTGCACAAATCATCCCCATGAACCGTATTATGCTCAAAATCAGAGGGTTACACCTAAGGATAACTACCATTCTAAGCCAATGAAGGTTTCATCACCTAAGGCAATGAAGAATGTGAATCCCAAGGTTAAACCTTCTGATGGGGATTGGAATGCTGCTAAAAACAAACGCAAGGCTGTTCAGGAACAAAAATGTTTTTCTAAAACTAACAAACCTGAAACAACTAAAGTTGCTCAACCGAAGGCAACAAACGCGTTTGCTAGACCGAAACAGATTTGGAAACCCAAATCTAAAGCAGCAACATCTCCAATCCTTGAGACGAAAGGGGACCTATGTTTAAAAGAAGTGTCTTATTTTGATGCTTCAGGAAATCCCAGGACCACGATGGCCTGGGTACCCATGTCTTACTAATCTCCTTACCTTTCAGGAACAACCAAGGAGGAGCTGTTGACAATCTCTGGAATGTTGATAGCGGTTGTTCCAGAGATAAAAACGGGTAACATTTCACTGTTGCAAAAAGTTCAAATTTTTTTTTACAGATGATATGTTTCCTTTGGAGGAGATTAAAGAAGTAAGAAATGATCAGCAAAAGGTACCGTTTAAATTCAGTACTTTGATTTGAATTTGATTAGTCTTCAATCTAATGACGGAACGGTTGAGCAAAAATATTTTTCTCTTTTTCTTAGTTTATAACTTTGTACATACTGTGTCCTTTCTCTAGTAAATGGTAAATTTGCGCAAAAATACAAGATTTATGCACAAATTTAGGGGGGGAGAGGAACATATAGATAGATATAGAGTTTAGGGGGAGAAAACTCAGAAAATACAAAAAGAGTTTGCTGTAAATATGTATTGTTTTAGGGGGAGAAAATGAGAAAAATACAAAAACATTTGAAAAATGAAAAAGCCAAAAAGAAAAATTGCATGATATGGGAAGTGAAATAAATGTTCGTGTTAAAGGGTTTTGACTAACACATGTAAGGTGCCATAGCTGAAAAGACTAGGATCTACTGCGATATGTCGATAGGCTTGACGCTCAACATGATAAAAGATACTAAGTGATATAAACATAACGAACTATGTACCATGTGGGTAACATACCAATGGCGTATGATTTTATGGTCTTAAATCTTGCGTTGATAGATAGCCAATATCTGAGGTTTCGGGTCTTTATATTGTTGAATCATCCGGGGATATCTTGGCTGTCCTTCTGTTTAGAACTAAAATTGTACATGACCCCAGGAAAGAAAGTCACTTGGAATTAGCTCATTTCTATTTGAATGTCTGTATGTTGTCCCGATACACACAATTTTGATCTGATTCTGAAATCTTCTCTGAAAAAGTCGTGTACCTCCTCTGCTGCATCCAGATATATGCTGACCTGGAGGTGCTAGGCAACGACAGCTTCTGCTGCATCCAGATACATGCTGACCTAGCTGTACGTTGTCGCTCTGTAGATCATTAATACACCCGAAAGAGGCCCTCAAGTGCCCAAAAGAAACCCTTGAAACCTATATCAAACTGAGAAAAACTCATTTGATCTGTATATTATACCATCTCTGCAAAAAGATCTATTATGTTCTCTTCTCAACCTATTCCCAGTTAAGATTTCAGAAATCTGGATTGGACTTGTGAAATATGTGGTAGGGAAGATACTTGCATGATAGAGTGTGCTGTTTATATTTCTAGGATTTGATTAATATTTATTTGGGTGTTCATTGTTAAGAAATCAAAACATGATAAAACAGATTATATGCAGACCTAGACACAGTCAGGATATCTTAAAGGATGACATCAGTATACTCACCTGCTACGATGAATCGTTGTGCTTACCTTGATCGCGGGGGTATGCCTTGGAATGGGACACATGGGTATAATAGTATAATATTACTTAAAGCATATCACGATGTTGAAAAAATTGAAAGTTGAGCGTTAAAGTTTAAGTGGACAAACATATTGGCAATCGCATAGACCAGTTTGATTAGGCTCGTACTGAAAAGTGTTCCTTAGTCTGCCTGAGAACGAATTTTGATCCCATTGCAATTGTAATTGTATATTATGGTAGTTGTTTATATTTTGAGTTTTTATTTGTTTTTGGTTCTTAAAAATTAAAAAAAAATACAAAAAATAGTGTCTTGTTTTTCTATAAAATAAAAAAAAAACAAAAATAGAGTGCTTATTTGTTTTTCTTAAAATTAAAAAATATAACCGTTCTTGAAGATTTGACTGATCATCAAAAGTTAAAAGAATTTAAATTGTGAAATTTCATGTACCTAGTGTTCATGTGGTACTCTCCCTGTTGCATAAGAAATGTTTGCTTATGAGTTTGTGAGTATGTGCAGAACTTGATTTCAATCAAGAACAGGGGTTGATGAAGACTGAGATGCTGTTAGTTGCTGAAGAAGCCTGAAGCAACACAACAACAAGATGTACCTGAGTCAGAAGAATCGGATACGAATTGCCGTCTGACAGTGATAGTGCATTTGAAGAAGTACCGTGAATCTGCTTGAAAGACAAAGACTGAAGAAGAAAAGAGCTGCTGAGAATCCTCCTCTCACATTCTTTTTGACAAAGATATTTCAAGCAAAGCTGATCGAGATCCTGATATGAAGCTAACCACAAGAGCTGAAGAAAGAGACCCAGTGCTGAGAGTTCAGAAGTCAAGAACTTCCACAACATCTGAAGCAAAGCATTAACCATAGACTTCGTTGAAGACGTTGTTGAATTCATGCTATGAAGACAATTTGATGGCATCAGTCTAGGGGGAGATTGTTAGGCCCTAAAGTGTGAGACTGACGCATCAAATTAACACAACGGGTTATGGTTACGAACTGGGCCTTACCGAGTTAGTTTATATTAGGTTGTGGACCTTTATAGGTCACTTGGGCCAAGCTGTAGGCCATGTGGGCCAAGCAGGCCCAAGGGGAGCCCATGTAGGGAAGTGGGCTTTAGTAAGTATATAAACAAGTTTTCAACTTGTTTTAGGGTTGGAACTTCTTAGAGCCTCAGTTACAGAAATTCTAGAGAGCTAGGGAGGGAGTCGATTTGGTTGTGTCATCTTGTACCAGACGTTTTGCTAATTCATAGTAATAGAACGTGTGCAAGTTTGATAGTAATTCCGGTTTGTTCTTTGTTCTTCGCATATTCTGATTTTCGGGTTTATTCTTGAATCTCACCAAGTTTGGATTCCGCACAAACTTGGTGATTGTTTGATATCATTGAAAGATCCGGTTATACGGGACTTACACAAACTCCTTCCTCACTACGCTTCATACCTTCTTCGACGATTCCAGGCCTTCTTCGACAATTCCAGCCCCTTCTTCGACGATTCTTCTTCCACACGGTTCTGCAATCAACGATTCTTCTTCCAAGCGATTCTTACACTCGATTAAGCCTCAAAATACACCGATTTCTCATGGATTCTTCACCCCAACTGCCTCAAAATACACCGATTAAGCATCACTAAACTCCGATTTTACCTCGTCGTTCACCGATTAAAAGGTTATCTGCCGATCCAGTTTCTTCCGAATCGACATTGCGTATTTCTGAAGTGGAAGAACAAGTTTTGAAACCAAAAAAGAAGAAAAAAGCGAAAAGGACTCCCAAAACCGGTACATTATTTAATTTTTAGGGTTTTTACATGATTGTGTTTATTTTACTTCAGTGATTTTGTTATATGAAAGTTTATGACCTTTTATTATCGATTTTGATTGTGTTATGTGCTGACCTAGGGTTTGATTGTGTCTAATATTGTTGTTTCATTGTGTTATTGTCGATTTTGATTGTGTTATGTGCTGGCCTAGGGTTTGATTGTGTCTAATATTGTCGTTTCATTGTGTTATTGTCGATTTTTATTGTGTTATGTGCTGGCCTAGGGTTTGATTGTGTCTAATATTGTCGTTTCATTGTGTTATTGTCGATTTTGATTGTGTTATGTGCTGACCTAGGGTTTGATTATGTCTAATATTGTCGTTTCATTGTGTTATTGTCGATTTTGATTGTGTTATGTGCTGACCTAGGGTTTGATTGTGTCTAATATTGTCGTTTCATTGTGTTATTGTCGATTTTGATTGTGTTATGTGCTGACCTAGGGTTTGATTGTGTCTAATATTGTCGTTTCATTGTGTTATTTAAATTGATTTCGGACTGTTGTACTTGTGTCATGTTTAACATAAAAGTTGGTTTAAACATAATGTATTTTTGTTATTGTGTAATAATGGTGTTATAGGTGATGCGATCAAAACTATTAACGTATTTGCAAATCAAAAACTGTCAGATGAAGACAAAAAAAAACAGAAGCAAACCAAAGAGGTTGAACCGATTGCAACAAAGATACCGAAAAAGACAAATAAAAAATCATCTAAAAAATATCATCCATTCACAAATCAAAAGGCGAACTTGAGGTGTTCGCCTGGAAACCTTACTGAATTTCTTGAAGGCTTAACTCCAGCTCAGAAGAAGGTCGTTAAAGAAATGGGGTTTGGCGACATATTGTTTATAAATATACACACAATCCCAACTGGTTTTGCATATTGGCTGATTCAAAACTATGATCCCAACACACAAAAAATATTTGATGGAACTCATGAAATTACTGTTTCTAGTTCTTTGATCAATGATATTTTTGGGATTCCAAATGGTGGAAAGTTTGTTGTAACTAAGTTTAGACCAAACTCAAAAAATGAAGTTGTAAATGAATGGCGTAGTCAGTTTGGTGAACCAATTCCCGCGAAGATAACAATGAAGTTATTCAGTGACCATCTGAAAAAAAGAAAAGATTGTGGAAGGATCTTCCAATTGAATTTTTTGGTGATGTTTTTTTCAGTAATGGGTGAGATGATGTTGAGTAACACAGTAAACCAAAGGTTTTTGTTATCACTAGACGGAGATATTGATGTAAAAGAACTAAACTGGTGTGACTACATCGTTGATTGTTTGAAAAGAACTCGTCTTATGTGGAAAGGGGAAGCAAATTTGTTCAATGGTCCTATGCTATTGCTTTCGGTAATTTTTTTTAACTATTTCATATATATTACAAAATGTCATTCTATTGTGTTATATTTGATGAGATTGTGTCATATAGCATTTCATTGTGTCTTTGTTTATATGTTGTATTTTATGGTTCTTAATGTATTGTGTCATATTTGAATCCATAAACAGATGTTTTATATGTTTGAAAAGCAAAGAATCGTTAAAAAGGACAAATGGATAATAACATCGGACGTTCTTGCCAAAATTGATTACACAATGCTTTCCGAGTTTGAAATGAATTATTTAGCTTCGGAAAAAAGCAAGACGGTTGAACAATCGAAAGAGTCCTTGAAGCAAAAGGTAGTACCACCGAAACCAAAAGAAGCTGATAATGAAGGTACATTGTGTCTAATGTCTGTTAACATTTTAATTAATATCATTATGTCTAATATTATTTTGTTTTATTGTGTCGAAAGGTTCGTTGAAAGTAGTTATCAAGAAGCGAAAAGTTATTCCACTGAAAGCACAAGAAGCTGATAATGAAGGTTCATTGTGTCTAATGTCTGTTATCATTGTGTCTAATTTTTATAAGTATACATTTTGTAATTCTGAATATGTATTGTGCTGGAATTGATTAGTAAATAGCGATCTTTTTTAGATTTGGTAATATGAGTATGGTTTCTGAAGTGGTTGTCTGATTATAGGTAGAAAGAAGGTGAAAAAAATGAAAGTTTCTGGTCCAGTTCATGATGTCCCTAATTTGGGACGAAATGCTTTATCCAATCAATCTGAAATCGCTGGCGATCTGAGAGGTAACTTTAAATTCTTATGTTGCATACTAGAAAAGTCTAATGTCTAATCAAGGTACATTGTGTCTAATGTCTGTTGTCATTGTGTCTAATATCTTCTCGTTTGTCTAAGTTGAAATGTGTTTAATATTATTTGTGTTTTATTGTGGTTGTTGAAACAGAACCACTTGATGTTGAAAATGAAACAGTTGAGGTTGAAAATGAAACAGTTGAGGTTGAAACGGAAGAGGTATGAAAGTTAACCATGATTATATGTATGCTTTATATAGATATATCACAAAATTGTTCACAAAATTCTTGAATGTATTTTTGTTTAACAGATGAGGGCTGAATTGATCGACAAAGAGCTTATGGTATTTGAGGCACATGCAAAGAAGATCGAATCCTTACTAGAAAAGTCTAGAAAAGATTTCAAGGATAGTGAACTAATGTATGCCAAAAGAAGAAAAATTGCACATTTGTTGTGTAAATATCACACGCTAGAATCATGGGTGGGAAACAAGAGGGTTGGTGATGTTGTTCTTTGGACCCAAACAAAAAAACAAAAAGATAGAAAAAAATCGACAATGAAGAAGAAAAACACAACCGAAAGCAAAAAAGTTCCAACAACGAAAAAGGAAAAGACAATCAAAAACTTAAAAGTTCCAAGTCTACGAGATGAAATCAGTGAAAAAGTGAAAGAAACGGTTGTTGTTGTAGATGAAGTCATGGCTGTTGAAAAGCAAGCTGCTGATTTTGAGGTAGAACAAAACATAAAAACAAGTGAAAATGTTGATGTTGCTCATGTTGAAGAAGATCAAAACAAAAAAACAAGTGAAGATAAAGCCCATACTGAAGGTAACTATTATGGAATTGTGTCATAATCTATTGTGTCATACACAGTGTGTCTAATCTTATAAGTTCGTTGTGTCTAATAGTTCATTGTGTCTAATCTTATAAGTTCGTTGTGTCTAATAGTTCATTGTGTCTAATCTTATAAGTTCGTTGTGTCTAATAGTTCATTGTGTCTAATCTTATAAGTTCGTTGTGTCTAATTTTGTACATCAAGGTATAGAAGAAAACAATCATTGTGTCTAATCTTATAAGTTAGTTGTGTCTAATAGTTCATTGTGTCTAATCTTATAAGTTCGTTGTGTCTAATTTTGTACATCAAGGTATAAAAGAAAACAATCATTGTTTCTAATCTTATAAGTTCGTTGTGTCTAATAGTTCATTGTGTCTAATCTTATAAGTTCGTTGTGTCTAATTTTAGTTCGTTGTGTCTAATTTTGTACATCAAGGTATAGAAGAAAACAATCAAAAGAATGAGGAGAATTCTAATAAATTTGCTATTGTCTTGACACCATATCATGTGAGTGGATCTGAAATGTTGGAATGGAGTCAAGCAGAAAAAGAGGCCATCAACAAAACAACGAAACCAAATACACAAAAAAAAATCTCTTATTCCGATTTTGAACCGCCAAGCTTTGAGTTAAACATTTCTCAACCAACACCACCAACACCTACGGAAGAAACTGTGAAACAAGTGGATGAAACTGTGAAAAAAGCGGATGTGGTTAAAAATGACAAGCAAGACACAATGAAGGCAACAGAAGATATTATGCAAGTTGTAGCGGATATAAATATGCTACCAATAGAAGAACAGGGTTACATAACCCCAGCTAAAAACATTGTGCATTTTGTCGAACCAATTACAAGTGTAAAACCGCAACAAAACATCAGAAAAAATCCTGAAAGAGATGTTAATCCGGCAGAAGCATTGTGTTCTCCTTATATTCAAAGGGCGGTTATAATGGCAGAAAAACAGACAAAAGCTGAAATCGTTGTTTCTAATTATATTTTTTGTGGGAAAGAAGAAGACCTTTGGTAAAACACCGTCACTATTGTATTACTCATTATTACAACGAAAATACTTCTAATTTTTTTTTTTTTTTTTTTTTTTTTGCAGGGATGTTCTATTTTATGTTAAAGATGTTGTCTCTGTGCCGAGAGTTATTTTTGAAAGCTTGTGCCCTGAAGTTGAACTACATGTTAATCTTATCAATGCATGGAGTCATATTTTAAACATATCAGAAAAGAAAAGGAAGAAGGGAACTGATTGATGACTCTTTTGCTATCCTCTTATGATTGTAAGTTTAATGATTTTATTGTGTTATATAAAATTAATTAGATAAGTTGATTATGATACAATAGGAATAGAGAAGTGGATAATATAACAGGAATGCAGGGATTATGACACAATGATTTGAAATATGACACAATGGTTTGAAATATGACACAATAGGAATAGAGTAGTGGATATTAGGAATACAGAGATTATGACACAATAGGAACAGAGTAGTGGATATTAGGAATACAGGGATTATGACACAATGGTTTGAAATAAGACAATGGTTTGGAATTTGACACAATAGGAATAGAGTGGTGGATAATATTATAGGAATACAGCGATTATGACACAATGGTTTTAAATATGACACAATGGTTTGAAATATGACACAATGCATTTGTTTCATTTCAGGAAAAGGACACATATGAAAGAGAAGAGGATGTGATCCTTGATGAATTCACCAATAAGATGAATGAGTTTTTGAAAAAAGAAAAGATAAAAACTATCAAAGACTTTGACATTGTCTTTGTGCCTATCTTTCATCATGAGAAAAAACACTTTTATCTCATGTGTTTCGACCTCAAACGCACAAAGACTACATTGCTTGACAACATTGCACCACTTGAAGATGAGGAAAAGGGTGATCATGATCCCTACAATGGTCGGACACAAAAAACAGTAAGTGTTCGAAATCTTGTATTTTAAATATAACACAATGCATGCTGTAGAAATAACACAATTGCATTTTATTTTTTAAGAAACAAGCTTTCGAAGGTTATCTTGAACGTATCTCACATCCAAAAGCAGCAAACATGAAGGCTACAACAATAAATCGTCTTAAAATGCCATGGAGAACCAATTTTAATGGTGTTGATTGTGGAATTTTTCTTATGCGCCACATGGAAACATACATGGGTGAAGATGCAAATAATTATCATTGTGGTTTCGCAAAAGAGGAATCTGGATTACAAAAGAAACAAATTGAAGACTTGCGCCGAAAGTACACAACCAAGATCTTGTTACATGATGTTAAAGAGAATAGACCATATGTTGTTCACTTGGTGTCAAAATTTCAAGAGCTACCAGCTAAAGAAAAACAAAAGCTTAGATGAGGTGGATTTAAAAGAATCTTGTCAAGGATGATTAAAGAAGTCGATTAAGTTGATGTTTTTTTCATTTTGGACTTGATGTATAGAAAACTTGATGTTTTGTTTCAATTAAGTCGATTAAGTTGATGTTTTTTTTTTCATTTTGGACTTATGTATAGAAACTTCGTGGATATTAATGTTTTTAAGGAGGTTTATGTTTTCAGGAAAATATGACACAATGTTTTTGTACAGGAAAATATGACACAATGTTTTTGTACAGGAAAATATAACACAATGAAATGATATATGGCACAATGAAATGAGACATGACACAACGGAATGATATATGACACAATGGAATGATATTATGAAACAATGGAATGATATATCACACAATATGACACAATGAAATGATATAAGACACAACGGAATGATATATCACACAAAGTAATGATATATGACACAATGGAATGATATTATGAAACAACCGAATGATATATGACACAATGGAATGATATTATGACACAATGGAATGATATTATGAAACAATGGAATGATTGATATATGACACAACGGAATGATATATGACACAATGGAATGATATATGACACAATGGAATGATATTATGAAACAATGGAATAATATATCACACAATATGACACAATGAAATGATATATGACACAACGGAATGATATATCACACAAAGTAATGATATATGACACAATGGAATATAAATGACACAACAGAATGATATATGACACAACCGAATGATATATCACACAAAGTAATGATATATGACACAATGAAATGATATATGACACAACGAAAAAGTAATGATATATGACACAATGGAATGATATTATGACACAATGGATTGTAACATCTAAAAATACGCAATGTATAACACAAATAGATTGAAATAGTTAAAAAAACGCAATGTATATCTAAAATAAACAATGTATGACCCCAACACAATTAAGAAATAATAGACACTCTATTCTTGCATATTGGTAACTCCTGAACTGCTTGTCGCTTCTTTCTCCTTAGTACTTTGTATGCGTAAACTGCATGTGCGTACATTATGACCAGTACCTTTGCAAAAACTGCATTCTTTTTGTTTCTTCCCAGCTCGAGCAATTGCAATCTCACGAGCTGACTTCAAACGCTTATGAGTCCCTTTTGTTCTTGTTTTAATTGGATTTCTAACTATAAAATCACATGGTTCACTAGTCCCAGTCATTTCTGCAAATCTATCTCTCCTACTAGGAGCCGGAGCAACAACTTGAACATCATCAGCCTTAGACATGTAAGCTTTTAGATAATCTCTGTAAAGACACAACTGCTCTTTGTCTTGAACCAATCGATTTATTGCATATTCATTTGCAAACCTTATTTCACGAAGTATTTCTTGAATATCATCACCATTGTTTTCGATATCATCATACCTTATAGGTCGAAGTGAACTATTTGGAACGGCTTCTCTCCTCCAACGCTTTGCCACATACTTCTTTGGGAACTCAGTTACGTAACAAAGCCTAAGAACATAAAAAATATGCCGGCATAGTAATCCCCATTGTTCAAACCTTCTACAACTACAAGATATTGTTTGATCTTCATTTCGAAACATAACCTACACATAAAAAATTAAAAACAATAAGACACAATGAATAAAAATGACATAATGAATAAATATGACACAATAGATTACAAAATACATTAAGAACCATAAGACACAATGAATAAATATGACACAATGTCATCAAATATAACACAATAGATTACACAATACATTAAGAACCATATGACACAATGAATTAATATGACACAATGAATAAATATGACACAATGAATAAATATGACACAATGAATTAATATGACACAATGAATAAATATGGCACAATGACTAAATATGACACAATATCATTAAAAAGACACAATGCAAAAATACACAACATATTATACAAATACATGAACAAAATTATACCTCAAAATATGAAGTGCGTGGATGTAAGAGATCCTCAATTTCAAACTTCATACAACCATCTACTTGTTGTCTAGAAACAGACGCACATTTTTTAATGGCATCATCAATCTCCAATTGTTGATCCAAAAATATTGTCCGTGTAAACAACTTTAAGGCTTGTTCTTCAAGTACAAAATCAGGGTACCAAAGTTCATCATCATTGTATCTTGTCTCATGGTCATTTTTTCTATGCTCGTACCTTTGAGCCTCAATTGCAGTTTCAAAATGGCTAAAAAACTCAACCAAAGTTGACTGTGGATTGCAAAATTGATTAAAGAAATGATTCTCGCTCTCTGATCTTGATGTCGTACGCATAAGCCCTGACAAATTTTCTTCTAAATAGTATGTTGGAATCCAATCATGTCTAATATTATAAAGACTACCCAACCATTCATGATTACTTAAACCATACTCAGAAAGTATTGCATGCCATTTCTCCTCAAACTCATTACGTGAAATTGAATCTGACCATACAATCTTCGCCAATGTTTTTTTAAAATCTGTAGTGTTACACAAAACTGGTCCAAGCTAGAAAATAAAGAAACAATAACAATAAGAAACAGAATAAAAGACACAATAATGAAACAATAACATAATAAAAGACACAATGACAATAAACAATAAAAATCTTTAAAAAAAACAAAATTAAAATGATACCTTAGGAGTCAATTTCTCCCATATGTGCCACATACATAACCTGTGATGGCTATCTGGTAAAACATCTAAAATAGCCCTTTTCATGGCAGGATCTTGGTCGGTAACAACTACTTTAGGTGCAACACCAAACGCCTTAACATACATCCTCAACAACCACCTATATGAATCAGCAGTTTCTGATCCAAGAAGCGCAGCACCAAGCGTTACATTCCTATTGTGGTTATCTATACCAGTGAAAGGAACAAATACCATATCATACCTACAAAAAAGATAAAATAAAATTAACAATTTGACACAATGTTATTATATTTGACACAGTGTCCTTAAATATGACACACTATGGACTTATATATGACACAATGTAACTAAATATGACACAATGATAATAAACAAAAAGTTCTATACAATCCATAATTCTTACTTGTTTGACCGATATGTAGCATCAAACCCAACGACATCACCAAAAACCATATAATTAATTTTTGAAATCTCATCCGCCCAGAAAACACCACCTAAAGTTCCATCTTGATTGACTTCATACTCAAATGAGAAATTTGGACAATACTCTTTTTTCTTTGCAAGACGCTTAAT
This sequence comes from Helianthus tuberosus, assembly GCA_030545235.1. NCBI lineage: Eukaryota > Viridiplantae > Streptophyta > Magnoliopsida > Asterales > Asteraceae > Helianthus > Helianthus tuberosus. Next base: position 177,212,649 of record CM060443.1, read on the forward strand.
AACCATATCTGCATCATTCTCCCCAATGTATTGATTTAAGTCCCTCTTATAATTTTTAAAATCAGTTCTTGTAGCACCTACCTCCTCGTAACTACCATACAAACTTTTCAAAACATTAAATGCCCTTACAGGCCCAAGATTTATCGTAGACAACGCTTGAATGGCATTTTCTTTTACATGATCAACCCTTCTCACGGATGTCAAAAACTAGAGGTCTTCTTCATGCACGAAACTATGATTATGTTCCTCTTGAAAAATATATACTTCAAACTTCCCATCAACAGTTAGCTGTAACTTAATATGAGCCTCACATCCAATTCTCTTAGATGGTTTCCGACGCTTTCCTTTACCCTTATTAGGAATTTTAAAACCTTCTTTAGAACATGTAAAGTACTTCAACTTAAGAACACCATTTGCATTGTTGTATGAAGTGTTCTTCCTAACCGAGAAACCACTTGCATGAGCATACTTGACATAAAAACCATAAGCTTGGTCAATTGAGTCAAAGACCATACCAACACAAGGTTTAAGTGACTCGCTCACAGCAGGAGTGTAAAATATTTTTCCGGTACGTGGTGATACACGCTGTACACCACGTTCTTTGTAAACTATAGCATCTACACAAATAAAAAATAAACAATGTAAAATTAAAACATATATATGTCATACAAACCTGGCAAATAAACAAAATAACACATTATGACAAAATATGACATAATTTCAGACAATAACACACATGTCAAAAGCAGAATAACACCCATTCAAATAAACAAAATAACACATTATGACAAAATATGACATAATTTCAGACAATAACACACATGTCAAAATCAACTAAAAAGTTAGTTAGGCACAATGAAAATAAACAAAATAACACATTATGACAAAATATGACATAATTTCAGACAATAACACACATGTCAAAATCAACCAAAAAGTTAGTTAGGCACAATGAAAATAAAATAGACACAATGTATTAAAAACTTAAATAATACAGAGCAATAGACACAATGCATTAATAACTTAAACAATACAGAGCAATAGACACAATGCATTAATAACTTAAACAATACAGAGCAATAGACACAATGAAAATAAAATAGACACAATGCATTAATAACTTAAACAATACAGAGCAATAGACACAATGCATTAATAACTTAAACAATACAGAACATATAACCGTTTTAGATCTCAATAAGAATTCACGACAATAAACGAATGAAAAATTACCTAATCATAATCAAAACACTTTTAGATCTCAATCAGAAATCTGAACATCTGAACGATAACATCGATGAAACAACCAAAATTGCGACAATAACATGGTCAAAATTCTCATTGATAATAGCAGAATTCTCAACGATAAACATGATCAAAACACAGTTTTTAATCAGATCTCAATCATAATTTTCAACAATAACATCAAACTCAGAGCACGTACCATTCATCGGCATGAAATTGGTGTAAAATTGAAGCTTCAATCTCGTGAATTGCGATCAATTAGGGCAAAAATCACGTCTGTATCGTAATCCCTGTTTTATGGTGCGTATCCCTGTTTTATTGTGATTTATTGAAGGCTTAAATAGTTTCCAATAATGCCCCTTCCTCTAATTCAGGACTAATTAAAGATTAGATGAAGTTTTTGCCAGGTGTCATCATCCTATTCCTTCTTACCCTTCTTACATTTAACTCCCTTTGTATTTGATCCTTTCTCTATATATTGTTTTTCTTATAGAGTAATATTACCGACATGGTCCTAGGTAAGATTTATGTCATCGAGTAATTATTGTTAAATATATTACCGACATGGTCTTAGGTAAGTTCAACGTTACATGTGCAGGTTGTACAATTGACAATTGACGTTGGTTGCTTGATGCTAGTTGTTGTGGGTGCTTAATTTCAGTTTGAGTAGGGCTGTAAACGAACCGAACGAACACAAACAAGGTCTTGTTCATGTTCGCTCATTAAGGAATGAACCTGCTCATGAACAGTTCACGAACGCTTACCGAACGACATTTCTTGTTCTTGTTCGTTTATTAAGGAAATAAATGTGTTCATGAACTGTTCACGAACATTACCTAACGTAAACGAACGCAAATGAACACAAGAACACAAACAAATATTTACGAACATACATGAACACAAACGAACATTCATGCATACAAACAAATACAAATGAACATATATTCATTTAGAATAAAATATGCATTTTTCATAAAAAAGACTATGAAGAATCCACTAAAAATAAATAAGTAATTAACATAATTATTTGAACATAGTTAACATAACTGTCATAAACATAATAACACAAAAATTAAGAAGTTTCTCAAGATTTTATATAAATTGAAATTGAAATGAACAAATGAGAGATGTTGGTGCAGGTTTATAGTATAACTAGGGTTCCAAAGTTTAAAAGAAAAGCTAAAACTAATAAAATAAAAATATAACATATAAAAATCTTTAAGTGAGCAAACAAAAATGAACATATATGAGTGAACATAAATGAATACATTACCGAACATTCACGGACATAAATGAACACCTTATCGAACGTTCACGAACTTAAACGAACGAACACATCCTCTGTTCATGTTCGTTCGTTTAGCTTAACGAACAGAATTTTTTGTTCGTGTTCGTTCTTTTAATAAACGAACGAACATAAACGAACTTCCCGCCGAACGGTTCACGAACTGTTCGCTGAACGTTCAGTTCGTTTACAGCCCTAGTTTGAGACATTCTTTTGTTTAACTAAATATTTTATTGACAATTTGACGTTGATGCCCATATAGTCACTAACATCGAGAATGAAATTCGAATCTTGTTAAGAAGCTGAGAAAGCCACACACGATCGTATCAACATATAATATATATGCTCCAACTTTTGTGTTGGCAAAGTAATATATTCCTCCATGTAACACTATAAAACGTTCTTGAAATCACTACCATATTTTCTACTATAAATCCTATGCATGTGACTTTATAAAACTTATCATATATTCTAACATCCGGTTTTGTATTGTTTGTAAAAATAAGATTATATGAAACTTATATTTCAAATATCATCGAACGAACGAGTAATGAACGAGTAAAATGGTTATTTAAGATATGAGATGTCAAGGTTAGTATTATAAAATACAATTCAGTAGTAGTAGTAATAGAAAAAAAAAAAGGAAAAGAAAAAAAAGACAAACTTATATGTTGGCAGTAAGCCAGCAGCCCAATGCACTTGCCGTATATGAACTAAAATACTAAATAGTGTTGTATAAAGTATAGCATGTGTAAAAGGTTATATCATGAAATGACTATTGTAAAACTATTCATAACTTCACTAGCATAAGTTGACGTCAAAACCTTTTAAACATGTTACAGGATTGGCAAGTCATCCAGTAAGGTTGTGATTCCAATGCTAAGTCAGGTATCAATTGTGTATGCACGCCCGTCTTAGGATTAGGATGTAGTGCATACGTACATACATGCACACACTTTCATGCTTTCTAATTTTAGTGTTCTTTTTCTATTTCACTACGTGTCATAATCTCATTCTAACAAAAATGTCATACAATACCTAACTATAATTCTGGGTTTTGTTTAGACGTATTTGTTTAACTAAAAAAAATAAATAACATTCAAATATACACGTTTCACACTTCACATAGACATTTGTCATTTTCCAAAATGATTTACTTTAAAACTATATACTTCTACGTATGAAGAAATAATCGATTACGTTATCATGCATGTTTTATTGTTATATGTACACCATTAGAATGAGTTTCTTGTATACACCTATAAGTGTATAGCAAAGAATATAAAGATAAAATTTAATGAAAAACAAATAAAGTTACCATATCTATTAGGGTTTTATCACCCCCAACTATTGGCTATTGGTCATTGTCACCTACAACTATCACTTTGATGTCCGTCACACCCAGCTTAACATTTAGTGTGTTCTGTCATCACGTCATTAACTAATCACTAACTTTTGATCATGTTACTACACTTTTTGGGGTGTCATAGGGATCTTGGGAAAGTTTTAGGGATCTTAGGACACCCCAAAAGTATAGTAACAGGATCAAAAGTTAGTGATCTGGTGACAGAACACACTAAGTGTTAAGTTGGGGGTGTCGGGCGTCAAAGTAATAGTTGGGGGTGGCAGCGGCCAATGGCCAATAGTTAAGGGTGATAAATTCCAATAATCAAAATAGCCAAATAGGAGAGAAACGGGTGAAAGCAAAATGTTTCTTTTCTAAGAATACGGAGATATCTTTTATTTTTCTTTTAATGGTTTTAGACTCTATATATTCAGTTCATAACCCCTCACTAAGATTTGTTGGTGATCCGTCGATGAAGCACCATGCACCTTTTCTTTGGAGACTTTTACGGATTAAGGATGACTACACCTTCACCAAGGGATCATCAATGATTGGTTAATTATGGTTAATGATGGTACGAAAAAATCGATAACTGGTTTTGGTTAATTTGGGTTTCGGTTAATTCAGTTTTTTTTGTGATTTTGGTTCGATTTCGATTAATGATTCAATTATTGCTCACCCATAGACACTATTAATCAAATAATATGTCATTTTTTTATTAAAAGAACTATAGCAATACCATACTCAAGTTAAAGATAATAAAATACTCGTTTTTATAGTGTATTTTTTCTAAATAATATTAGTGTAAAAAAGCTACGTCGTGAGGGAGTTATTTTTTTCAGTGGATAAAGTATAACTACAAACTATCTATCTATAAATGTTTTTATGAGTGATTTCTAAGAAATTTTTAAATATTTAATGTGGTCGGATGGGAAGAATGATAAAAATACAATATGTTACCGGTTACAAAAAGTAATGTTTTAAAAATTAACTTAACCAAATTTATAACTGTCACGTCAATATTATTTTTTTAATATATATTTTTGAATGTATATGTTAACAAATTAAATTATAATTTATCAAATTAGTATAAAATAAATATAATATACGAGTTTATTCAACTGTCCAATGCATATGTTTTTTTAAACATAACTTTTTATTACTAATTATATAATATTACATTTATCAAAACATAGTAAAACAATTTTAAGATGGGAGGTTGAGGGTTTTACATTCAAATCTGTCCTAACCATAAAATAATAACAAATTTATTTATAGAGTAAACAGTTAAAATAGTCTCTAAGTTTTGGTCACTTTTGTCATTTTAGTCTAAAACTCAAGCCTTTTGAATCTGGGTCCTCTGGTTTCAATTTTGTTGTCATTTTCATCCAAAAATAAAATCTGATCAGATTTTTCAGTTAACATCCAGTTTTTTTTTTTTGTTTTTTTCCTCTCTTTTAATGAATGACAAAATGATCATATTTTTTTAATTTTTATAATAAAACGTTAAAAGACCATTTTGCATTTCATTAAAAGGGAGGTAAAAAAAACTGGATATTAACTGAAAAATATGATCAGATTTTGATTTTGGATGAAAATGGTAATAAAATTGAAATCACGGGAACCCAGATTCAAAAAATTTGAGTTTTGGACTAAAGAAATAAAAGTGACCAAACCTTAGAGACCATTTTAGCGGTTTACTTTTTATTTATATGTATTCACATTATGTCAAACAAATGTATTCACATTATTTATTTGGTTTGTAATGTAAATGTTTGAAAAACAATAAGGCTAGTCGGCATGGGCATCGTTCCCGGATCATCCTGGGTCGGCGACGATCCAAACACCGTGCCGACCCCCCTCCGTCCCGTCTTGAACGTCGGGTTCTAGACGTTTGCGACGATCCAAAGTGGTGGGGCCCGGATCCATTATGACCGTTCAAAATAAAAAAAAAAATAATTTTCTAATAAACATTAAATATCAAACGGTTATATTTCAAAATATACCCCAATTCACTTCCATTTTTATAAATACTCACCTCTTTAACCATTTTTTCCACAACTTTTCACCCACTACCACCCCATATCTCTCACATTTTATAAACCACTCTTCCCTTTTTATAAAAACTCATCATATTTTATACCATTTTTTACACACTACCACCCCATTTCTCGCTAAAAAATTATCATGGCTTCACCCATGTCTTCCATTTCTTCTATTTCTTCTATGTCTTCATCGGGTTCGTCTGCGTGGTATTCATCATCTTCGGAAGAGGATGATATTATGCACAACATGATTATGAACGCGGCTCAAGTCTTCATGGCGGCTGATCAAGGGTCGTCCCAACCGGTTACTAGACGAGCAAAATATAACCGAGACCAAGAAGGTATTTTAATTTTTTTTTCCATATGTTTTATATAGATTTGAAAATGTATTTTATAATTAATTTCATTTATGTTTCGTTTTAAATTTATAGCCGGCCACGCTAAACTACTAGCCGATTATTTTGCCGACGAACCCGTGTACCCAGCCGAGATTTTCCGACGTCGGTTCCGCATGAGTCGTCCACTGTTTTTACGTATTGCAGGCGACATGGCCCAGTCTGATCCGTTTTTTACATTGCGGAACGACGCTAGGGGGCTAAGGGGTTTCAGTAATTTACAAAAATGCACGTCGGCCATTCGCCAACTTGCGTACGGTTACACACCTGATGCATTAGACGAGTATATTAGGATGTCTGAAAGAACCGCACGTCGATGTTTGCACAAGTTTTGCGAATGGGTTGTCAAATTGTATAGCAAGCGATATCTGCGGAAACCGAACGCAAGCGACGTTCAAAAATTATATCAAGCACACGAAGAGAGACATGGTTTCCCAGGAATGCTCGGGAGCATTGATTGCATGCACTGGGCGTGGCAGAACTGCCCAGTCGAATGGCAAGGTCAGTATACTAGGGGAGATCATGGACATCCGACTATTATTCTAGAGGCGGTTGCGTCACAGGATCTCTGGATCTGGCATGCTTTTTTTGGTCTACCTGGTTCGCTCAATGACCTTAACATCATATACCAGTCACCGATATTTGAGGATGTAGTGGCGGGTACAGGTCCGGACACAAGCTTTACAGTTTCGGGGGTGGAATACAGGCGAGGTTACTACCTAGGCGATGGGATATACCCAAAGTACTCGACAATCGTTAAAACTATTCCGCACCCGACAGACGACAAAAGAAAAAAGTTTGCGAAGTTTCAAGAGGGTGCGAGAAAAGATATTGAACGGGCTTTTGGTGTTCTACAAAAAAAATGGCACATCATTGAACATCCAGCACGTTCGCAAACACCAAAGAGGTTACGACACATTATGTACGCTTGTATCATCCTTCATAACATGGTCATTGAAGACGAAGGTAGAGCGATATGCGAGTACGACGAAGACGCGTCAACTGGAAATTCTGTTCCAGTTAGTGCGGAACAACAAGATTTGAACATGTTCGCTCTACGTAACGAGTACACACATCATAACCTACAAGCTGACTTGGTGGAGTACATTTGGAACAACGCTCAAAACGAACCCGACCACGACATGGAAGACGAAGACTAGTTGCTTCTTTTAATATATTAGGATATTTTTAAGTTTATGTTTTTTTTGTTTTTTTTTTTTTTAAGTTTATGTAATGTTTTTTAATATTAATGAAAATATTTTGTTACTTTATTTGTTAAATGTTAAAAAAAGTGGAAGATTAAAAAAAAAAAAAAAACATAAAAGTGGTGGAGGATGATGACTAGGACCAACTTAACCATGCCCTCTAGTTTTGGAGGATGAACCAATCTTGGGAGGATGATGATGTGGCGCATACGTGGCGGATCATCCTCAAGGATGATCCATCCACCATACCCACTAGCCTAACAAACTTATTTATATGTGTTCACATTATGTCAGGCAAATGTATTCACATTATGTGAGGCAAAGATTCCTCTATGACAAGATAAAAACTTTGGGTTATCTATAGATAATATATTTTTGATATAATGAATTATGGTTGTTTAAAGATAAAATATAAATAAATAGTAGTTTTCAGCTGCATAACGTGTGACCTTGGTTTTATTTTATTTTATTCCTTTTCTACATTAATTAGTCCCTAATTGGCTAGCTGGGCTACTATAAATGATAAGGGTTATTGGATTTTAATAATCTCAAGTTTCAGCTGTTGGCCGATAATAATCTTAACTTTAAAAGTTCTCTCCAACAATCCCAACTTGTAAGAATTTGACCCATATCGAACCTTTTCTAACTGCAGTGCACTTGAATCTGTTAAGGAGGTTGCAGGTGCACTTGAACTTATTGAGGATATCAAATTCTTATATGTTAGAAAAAGATCGATAAGGGCCAAATTTTTACAAGTTGGAATCATTAGAGGAAATTTTAAAGTTGAGATTATTATCGGCCAACAGGTGAAACTTAAGATTATTAAAATCCAATAACCCAAATGATGATAATAACTACTATTATTTGTGAAGTGTTAAAACTATCGTAAATTTGTCACATGCCCCGGTTACATTCTTAATTGGCGGGCAAATACATTATCGCAAGAACCATTTAAACATATCTTTGATTCTCAAGTTAAATAGTCGTGAAATTTACGAAAATGTCATTTGACTAACGTTCTTTACGAAAATGTCACGTCCATGCGTCCGTGGACGCAGTGGCGGACCCAGGATTTTATTTCAATGGGGTCCATTTTCGGGTCGGTCCTCGTTCGGGTCGAGTCAAAGTGAGGTTTGAACTAGATTTAAAAAAAAATAAGAAAAATTGGCTTATCAAGGATTGAACCCATGACCTCTTGGTGGAAAAGAGGGAGATTTACCACTATACCAGCTTTCTTTTTATTTCTATGGTGTCCACCTAATTGTATTTATGGGGTCCATATACAATTTAATATACCGAATCTACTATTTTTTTTTAAAGATTGGGGTCCGGGGACCCCGATGGCACCAATGTGGGCCCGCCCCTGCGTGGACGGACTCCTCCACAAGTCGTGAAATTTACGAAAATGTCATTTGACCAACGAGGAGCTGACACGTGTCCTTTCAAATGTTGAAGAGTCCATCCCCAACGCATCCCATGCCCTCCCCGGCGCATCCCTTGCATCCGGACGCATCCCATGTGGAGGTGTCCGTCCACGGACGCATGAACGTGATATTTTCGTAAAGAACGTTGGTCAAATGACATTTTCGTAAATTTCCCTAAATAGTCTAGTCAATGATTTGGTTCGAGACGCGTTAATGGATATTATCAGACGAGCAGGGATCTCGGCAAAGAAAGAGGCACCGGTTAATTTTCTTACAGACCCGTCGGAGGGGAGATCCACCCTACGCCCGGCTGATGTGCTGGTTTTTGGTTGGGAGGGTGGGAAACATGCTTGTGTCGATCTCACAGGTGTATCCCCCCTAGCTGGGTTCCGGGAAAATGGGTTTGTGGCAGGGCAAACAGTATTGAAAGCAGAGTCGAAGAAGGTGGAAAAGCACGCAAAAGCTTGTGAGGATAATCAGCATGCCTTTGTCCCCCTGACATTTGACACGTTCGGCTCCTTGGCGCCGGAGGCAGTTCGGTTCTTGTCTAGGTGGTCCACAACAACTTTTCGACCCCTCAGGGGGGAGGCTTTGTTTTTAGTAGATTAGAGTTTTCTATTCAGAAAGGGATGGCGGCGCAGTTTGTTGCTCGTCTACCTGATATCCTTATGTAATATGTCCTGATAAATTATTAATGAAAATAGTTATAAAAAAAAATGATTTGGTTGAATCCGGCATAATGGCAAAAAAATATATAATTTACGTACGTCAACCATCTTTGCTTCTTTGAACATCCTACAATTATTAATCATGCCAAAAAAAATGACCAATTCTTGTCTACAACTATAAATATAGATAGTAGTTGCATACACCAAACCACACTCTTCGGACACACAAACTTGCAACACCTGAACCCGAGTGACCATTCCGCGATATCGGTGGAGATGCCAACACCCGAACCTGACTACAAGGGTAGTATCGGCACAGGTGGTGTCAAGAACCATGTGGTGGTTGATGTAGTCTTGAGGGTTGTGTTGTTTGCGACGTCGTTGGTTGCTTTGATTGTTATGGTCACTTCTAAACAAACCAAACTCGTCTCCGTTGCCCCGGGCATGGCCATATCCATGGTTGCCAATTTCGACCAGACCCCGGCTTTCATGTGAGTAACTAACATCAGTTTCACTTGTTGTCCTTTATGTTTGTAGGTTGTCTTGTAAATTTATAGGTGTTTTTAGGAGGGTGTTTTGTATGTGTTTTGATTTCTAGAGAAACAAAAAAATGAGTTTGCTCCTTTGACTAGCACAGGGGCGGACCTAAAGAAGGTCCAGGCGTAGCACGGGCTACGGCTCAACTTTTTTCCGGTAGTGTAATTTTTTTTTTTGATTTTTATACCAAGGACAACTCTAAACAACTACAAGAACCCTCCTAAAATTTTTTTTACAAACCAATAATAAGCCCAGTTGGTGATGATGATACAAACCCAAATAATATGCCCAAATAACTAAATAATAGCACATTAGATTAGCCCAAATAACTAATTTTTTTTTCGAAATTGAAGCTTGTCAAGACGGATTTACGCAATCGAATCGGCCCGAAATTTTTGAACAATGCTACGGTTTGTGCGGTCGAAAAGAATTTTTTACTTTATTTATTTATTGTTGTTTTTTTTAATATTGTATGATTGCACGGTAAAAAAAAATTTAGAATACCTCTGAGTTAATGTTCTAGTTCCGCCACTAAACTAGCATACTGTGTTTGCTGCTTTAACTAGGAGACACGTTAGCAATCCAAAACAAGTTCAAAAATCTTCTAGAAACGCTTATGATTTTGCTACCCCCTAGAAATAAAAAAAAGTTGTAAACACATATGTTTACATACTTAGGCTAGAGGGTGTGTGATAACCCCCCTTGGGGCTTTATAAGGACACCTCAGCGCCACGTAGGCGCCACGTCAGCCAAGAGGGCTTTATAACCCCCCCTTTAACATGGAGGGTGTGGTGATAACAAGTGGGGCGCTATAGAGAAAAAAAAAATTGATTGGTTTAAATAAGTGGGTCCCACCTGATAACCCCCCTTCTTCAAGTTAACATGATGGAGCCCCATGGGTGGCGCCCCCCTTTGAATTTGAGGGTATGGAAGATGGCAGATTGAGGGCGCTATATTTGGCTTAGGTGGAGGGGTGGCGCCTCCCACACCCTCCAGCCTAATACTATGAACATAAGGTGGTTATGTAACCCATAACCGTTCATCTTTCTCTTTCTCTTTCTCCAGCACTACGTATAAATGTTTATATGATTTCTACTTAAAATTACTTAGATTTAAACGAGAGCATTTATAATTATTTGTAATGACATATTTCCGCGCACATGCACAGAATTCTGCAGCCAAGTCTATGTAGTTAAGCAGTCGCAATTAGGGGTGCTAAACGGGTCGGGTTCGCAGGTTAGCGGCTCCAACCCGACCCGAACCTGAAAATCTTGTCATATATATAAACCCGAACACGACCCGAATATTAGTGGGTTGACCCGAACACGACCCGCTCAACCCGAATTTTCAAATTTTTAAATTTTTTTTTGCAAATTAATATATTAAAATTGAATTTTTACTTGAAAACACAAATGATATAATACAATTGCATTTTTAAGTTATAATAATGCATAAAATACACACTCAAATTAATTTATGACATAAACATATTGTAAAAAAAAAAATACAATAACCCGACCGGGTTGACCCGAACTATAATACTCAATGAAATGTAAAGATGCCGTGATTTCTTTTTTAGTAATGATCGATTAGTCGTCGCTAGCGTAACATTGTTTTCTTATGATGTAGATACTTTATCGTAGCAATGTCCGTTGCTTGCTTATACAGCATCATCACCAGTGCGTTATCGATCTTAGCTCTTCTGAAGCTTAAACAAGGGTCCATGAAGCTGGTGTTTCACTTTGCTATACTTGATACCGTAAGTTCTTAAATTTCTTAAAAAGATCGGCAAACTCTGTCGCAAGTCCGTCGCTAATACTAGTTACTGTCGCAATCTCCTCACTATGCGGTACAGTTGTTGTTAGGTGTTTTGGCTTCAGCAACAGGTGCAGCAGGAGCAGTAGCATACATAGGATACAAAGGAAACTCCCATTCGAGATGGAACAAGGTGTGCAATGTGTTCGATTCCTTCTGTGGTCATGTTGTGGGTTCGCTTGCTGTGTCGCTATTACCCTCCATAGTTCTTCTACTGCTAGTTTGGCTCTCGGTTTTCATGTTTTCGAAGAAGATCAGACTGAATTAGTTTTGTTTGGTTGACACCAAACATGATTCCTATGATTTAGTTGTGTGTGTGCTTGTTTGTTTTTGTAAAGTTCGTTACTAATAAAGATTAAACAAGAATAATGATTGATTAGCAAATATTTCTTTTTCTACCAGAAGAAAAACTACGGTTACATACGGCTTGAATCCGCTTGCTCAGCTTCTGTTGGTAACTCGTTACCAATGGATTTAGAAACATATCAAGGGCACCACATTATTGCTAAAAGCGTTTGTCGCTAATCTGTTGCTAAAAGATATTGCGATTCAAAAGTAAAATCTGCGACTTGTGATTGGTTTATATTCGGTTAAGCCTCTTGAACGAACCGAATGAAAATGAACAAATCACAAAGGATAAGACTCGAATAACTAGACGAACGGGGTTTTCTTTTTCGTGTTTGTTTGTTATGAAAATGAATTTGTTTGTCTTCGTTTATGTTCGTTCATTACTAATATACGAATGATTCACAAACACAAATGAGCCCGTATTTGTTTATGTCGTTCATTAATAGTACAAACGTACGAGTCAAAAACGAGTTTGTTTGTTCCATTTTCAGCATTTTCAGTCTCTAATTCCTATTGGTATTTTGCAAATTCAGATTTCTGTTTTACAACTTTTGAATGAGTAAGTGCTAAACCAGTATTAAGATCTAGGATAGTGTTTAACCATTCATAGGCAAATGCTAGATCAATTCAGATAAGATGTCTTAAACATTCAGACTTAGTATAATGTTTCGCGAAACAAACAGTCTGGATCTGAACCATTAAGTGCTGGACCAGTAAAAGTCTAAGAGGTCTAAACCATTAAGAGCTGAAACAAACAGCCTTTTTAACGGCAGGCTCGTTGAAATGCATGTAATATAAAAATGAAAGAGAGAATACTAAGTATGTTAAAAAGTCAAACATAACTAGCAAATAAGAAGTGTTTTCTGATTAAATAAATAAGGGAAAATTACACTTTTCGTCCTTTATGTTTGTATCGAATTACAATGGATGACCTTTAACTTCAATAATTACAGACACAATCCTTTATTTAGAAAACCCATTACACCTTTCGTCCTTTAACACTAACCAGGTTAAAATTTTCAGTTAAGTCTAATCGTGTGCCTTGCACATGAAGGTAGATTGGTAATTTTACTTATTTATTCAAAATATATTTAATTAATAAAACAAAAAGAATTTTAAGTAATAAAATATATACCCACTCTCTCTCTCTCTCAACTCTCTCTCTCTCTCTCTGACTTCAACCAAACCCCAACATCACCACCTGTGATCGTCGGCCACCAAAAAAACCCACCGTCATGTTTAATAAAAAAGACTCCACCATCGATAGAATCATGAATAACCATCTTTAATCAAAAACCAAATGGAATTAGTAATTTTGCCTCAGTTAAGTTTAGAACTGTAGACCGTGAAAGCAATTATCCAAATCATATGAAGACAATCCAACTAAACCATGAGATCTGTGTTTAAAAAATGCCATAAATCAAACTTCATTGGTAGAAACAAATTATTAAAAAATAAATAAAAAAGATTTCAAAACATGTAACCCAAATAAATAACTCTGTGAATGAACAATCAATTCACATGTGACCCACTACAAAGTTTTGACTAATAGTATCACTTAGCGTTACACAGTTACATATCTCAACATCAAATAGAAATGAAGATTGGGCGGATTTCAAAGGAGAACAATTAGATCTTTTGAGCGTGACGTCGGATGCAAATTTGACTTCATAAGTCCTCCAGCAGTTGCAGATGTATTCGAATCTTCCGCTCATCTGCAGCGACGACGGTGTTGGTGGTACATCGATAGCGGTAGTATAGGGACTGCAGCAGCGACAGTTGTGGTAGGGGCAGGTGGTTGTGGTGACAGGTGGTTAGCTTAGTGGACGGTGGTGGTGGGGTTGCAGGACAGATTTGGTGGTGGCGGTTGTTGGGATAAGGTGGCGGTGGGGCTTGGATACTAGAACTTTGGAACCCTAATTTGGGAAGGCGGGTGAAAGAGGGATTTATAATGTGGGAGTAATTAGCGGTAAAAGGACATAAATGCCCTCACATGCTAAGCACATGGTCAGAGTTGACTTAAATTTTTAACCTGGTTTGTGGTAAAGGACGAAATATGCAACGAGTTTTTCAAATAAAGGATTGTGACTGTAATTATTGAAGTTAAAGGTCATCCATTGCAACCCACTACAAACATAAAGGACGAAAAGTGTAATTTACCCAATAAATAAATTAAGATACAATCAATCAACCACATCGCTTCATTTGATTTGTTTGTACATTGTTTTCGACACTAACTAGTAGTTGCGAAGGAGACCTTTTCAACTAAGTCCGTACGTCATGGTATAAATGTTATTTTACATTTCTTTTTCTAATCATTCTTCTTCATTTGACAATTTAAGGGTCGGATCTTAATATCTAGTTTCGATTTTTAATTTCAACAATCCCTTTTATGATTTGACTTGATGGGGAAGGATCCACTAAAAAGTGGATTTTGCCTAAGTAGCCTAAGAAGGATTGTGATGATGACATGTGGCACTCCTAATAAGTAGGAATGAAGGGCATTTTGGTCCTTATAAATAGGAGTGAAAATGACATGTGGCACCTTTTTGTTTTTTAAAAATACAAAAAAGAAAATCTAGTACAAAAAAATCTAGCACAAAAAATCTAGTACAAAAAAATATAGCATAAAAAATCTAATACAAAAAATCTAGCACAAAAAATGTAGTACAAAAAAATACAGCACAAAAAATCTAGTACAAAAAATATAGTACAAAAAAATTTAGCAAAAAAATGTAGTACAAAAAAATCAAGCACAAAAAATTGAGAAAAAAAAATTTAAGACAAAAAAAACCAGCACAAATTTTTTAGTACAAAAATATAGTACAAAAATTCAGCACAAAAAATGTTATACAACATAGAAATACAACACATTTTAGTGGGTTTTTTGAGTCTTCATATTTTATATAGCAATATGGTACTCAAATTAAAGATAAAAAGACGCTCGATTTTATGGTGAAATTTTTATGAAAAAATAATGTCGTATAAAAAAGTTATGAACGTTTAAAAAATGGGGGTGAAATATGCATGTGCCTTGCATGTGGAGAGAGAAATTCCATAAATAGGATTTTCCCAAGATACCCTTGCACTTCTCCTTTCTCATACCCTTTCATCTTAACCATTGATTTAAAAAATGAATGGTTAAGATTCCTTCTTAGGCTACTTAGGCAAAATCCACTTTTTAGTGGATCCTTCCCCTTGACTTGATTTCATTTCGTTTGTTAATAAAAACACGTAAATCATGGTGGCTATATACGCACGCATCCATTTACGTTGCATGGTTTAATATTTTGCTATCAGTTATTGTTCAAATTTGGGATGTCGTCAAATTTTGGATCGACCCATAGAGGGTGTGGGAAATCATCTAAGCCCATTGTGTAGAATTAATGATATCTAGCATCCGAGATGAGCATATCGGCTTTTTTTTATAGAGTAAATTACAAATTTTGTCCTTTATGTATGTCCCAAATTGTAGGCGCTGTCCTTTAAACCAAAACTTGACAGGCGGTGTCCTTTGTGTTTTCAAAATCTTGCACGTTTTGTCCTTTAGGCCAAATTTAGTTAGATTTGTTAGTTAAATCTGGTATCAAGGGGCTATTTTGTAAAAAAAAAATTTAATCAGGGACTAAATTGTACAAAACTTTGGGGCTATTGTGCAAAAAAGCTTTTATTCAAGGGCTATTGTGCAAAAAAAATATAAACTTCTTTCTTCTCTCTCTAGATCTGAAACCTCTCTCTCTCTCCTGTATCTATTCTCTCTCTCTCTACTCCATCTCACTTCCTCTGTAAACTTCACCACCACCACCACCACCACCACCACCATAACCTCCTTCCTCCAGCACCACCACAACAGATGTATCAATCATTTTCCTACATCAACCTTCGTCATCCACACACATCCTCCAACGACCGTAACGGCGGTGGTTCAACCCTCGGAAGATCATCAATCCAGTAGCGACTATTCTGTTGCGTGCGTCACAACAATCGTCTAACATCGGAATCAACTTTAAAGATTGAAGCTTTTGGTATACCCATCCGAATTTTTGATTCAGATGATAATTAAGGTGGGTTTGAATTTGGGGTTTTTTAATTTGTGGTGTTGGGGTTTCTTCTTCTTCTTCAGATGATTATGATTGGTGATTGTGTTTTTTGTGATGATGGACAAGGCATTGTTGCAACCTGGGTTTCGGCTTCATCCCATAGATGAAGATTTGATTGGTTATTACCTTAGGCGAAAGGTTGAAGCGCTAATTGAACTTGAAGTGATTTTTGTTATCAAATTGTTCAAGTAAATTGATTTGTTTTAAAGGTCAAGTTTATGGAACTTTCATGCGAAGAATGGTGACCGAAGAGAGATGACCCGGATGAGTTTAAGAATAAAGATGGTGGTGGCAGTGGTGGTGGTGGCGGTGGTGGTGGTGGCGGCGGTGGAGGGTGGTGGTGATGGTGATGAAGGGTGGTGGTGATGGTGTGTAAGGACCGCTTTTTCGTTTTAATAAATTAACTTACAAGGGTAACTGCAGGACTTCAAAATAATAACATTAATGCATACTTTTGACAAAAATTGGGCATGACCCGTCCGTAAAGCGGATATACCCCTGTTTTAAACATAAGAAAGACAAATACCATTCTACGACTTGTTTGTCAAGACACGACTAAAAACCTAGACATCAAGCGTTAAAGTATATGTCTACTAACAAGTTGTACAAAATAAAAATTTTGACCCAAAACATTAGTGCAACTAGCGGAAGCGCTTGGTATGACATATCATGAACATGTGCTCGCTCCGTTTCTCCAAGTCGCCTAAATCGAGGATTACCTACATTCAACAACAAGCTTTATAAAGTTAGTCATAAAAATCTATTTCGCTTACAATACTAACATTTTAGTTCCATTCGCTTACATACTTTCATTTCTTTTACGCATTCAACTACCCAATTAATTGGGTAACGGCATATACTCTCATAATGAGATTCAAGCATACCACTTACGACCCGGTAACATCGGGTTAATTGCTTTCAACATAAATCTTTCGTTCTATCCGTATAATGGATTGAACTCCATACATTCGTTATTGCATTCACAACCACCCGTTCAAAACGGATGGTACCTTATCCTTACTCGACTTGTTCAACTTGAACCGGTCGACTTGCATAGCTTATCATACCCTTTGTTAGCATAACCAAATCCGCAAGGGATTTTCTATTTCGCATCCACTACAACATAACTTCTAAAACCTTTTTCGACATAAACTCTTACATCTAACAAATCTTTATCCATAAAGGAATTGCACGAATCGTATTATCAAATAATAACATTCAATATCATTCGTAAATCAACTAGTAGAGTAAATAAAGTTCAAAAGAACTTACCGCGATCTTGAGATACTTGTGCCTTCGAGTGACTTGCGCCTTCTTCCTTCTTCGTGCCTATATGTCATAATCCCATACTTTAGCTTTCAAAAACATTACTTTCACAATCCTTTTAGTACATTATGGTGTCTACTAATCACATACGCCATTATCAAAAAGAAGTTGCATCGACTTAACAAGTATTCATGTAAAAGCCATAACTAAACTCACTTAGGCATGTCATCGAACACATTGTGTGCGTATCACAAGTTTAGCATAATGTACAAGCATCTTAAGCACAATTTCCATAGGTCACTCATTGATTAACATAAACATCCATAATTCCATATCTTGCCATCCTAACTATGAACACATAGTTTTAACAACAATTACTTATCAATATTTCATCAACACATTGCTTAAATCATTAACACCACGCTAGTTTGAATATAGGGTTTCACAATATCTAATCATCCTATGACATGCAAGTGGGTTTTTATTTCAAATCATTAATGCTTACAATTTGAAGCATAATTTCGACTCCCATATGCTATTACATCGTGTATTCACATCAAATTTCACATAAAAATCACTGATTTCACATAACACAATTCATCAACTAGCATTAAAACATGAAATTCGACTTACTTGATACTTATAACACTTAAAGGGTTATGATTCCTAACTCATGCATCGAAAATTCAGACTTTTACTCCTTCAATTTTGTGGAAATTTGGAGAACTAGGGTTCCCTTGGTCTCTCTCTCTCGTTCGAACGTACCAGCCAGGAAACAAAGTTCTGCCCCCCTTTTTTTTATCAAAATCTAATTACACATTTTCACTTTTAGTCCTTTAACTATTAAAGTGTGTCCAAATGGTTATTTCTCATACTAACTTGATTCCTTTTATTTACATAAGGAGTTCTAATTTATTATTACTTGTAAAACTTTCGAAATGGTAAGAATTTATATTTCACCATTCTTTATTATTAACACTTCCCATTTAGACTATTTCATTATGTCATACGAGATTTGGGGTGTTACAAGTCTACCCCCCTTAAAAGAGCTTTCGTCCCCGAAACCTTTCTCATTCCAAATAGACTAATTCTACCATTACTTTTTCATCTATTCATTCACGATGCTTACTACGACCTAGATACATTCGGGATCTTGGCAAAGAGTTTCATTTATGCACACATATTTGTACGCATTGTCCCTCCGTTCTTAAATTAAGTAAATTATTTTCATAATCGCATATAAGTCAGAATCTGATCCAAAGCTCTTATTAGTGTCGTTTTCACCTTATAATGCAAGTTCCTAGCGTACATCATTACTAGCGGTTCGTTCATTGAAATTTATTTCAAGTGTATACTATTGGTCGTACAAGCCTATGTTTACGGCTCGTTTCTATCTTTCTAACTCAGCATAACATATTCATAAATTTGCTAACGAAAATAATTTGATTTATTTCATTCCATTTACGTATCATACACAATATAATTCATTATTGTAACCATAAGGAAACCCTATCATCCCATTACTAACATTCTTCTAATTACTTTCTTATTCATATGAGGGCTTAGCATATCATTATACGCATACTATAAACATTTAATGACTTAGTAGTATTAAAACAAAACTACCCTCTTCCTAATTACTTTTTCATGCTTACTATGAGCATAAAGTATCGTTCTATGGTTACTACTGTTACTTGAACTAATTAAACCTTTTGAGTTTAGCCTCAAATTTAATCCTTCACAACACTTTATTATTAGCTCTTTGCATGAACTACTTATTATACTAACCTCGACTTTATTGCATAAATCAGTTATCCGTGAGCCGGATTGATCCACTTCTTTATATGTACCTTCCGTACCAGAGTTGGTCTCATCCATTCATGAAATATGCTCTCACTCGTGAGCATCCTTCCACTAGCTTTATTACTATCACCTCTCTAAGAATTCCTTCATATTTATTGGTCATTTTGCTAACTTTCCCAGTTTGACCTTTCAAGGTCAGCCTAACACCCCTTACTTATTGTGGTCGTATCGAGGTACACGTTCGCACTTTATACTTGCATACTTGCAAGGACTTCATTTATTTCGTTTGACCTTTCGGAAGTCTAATTGTAAATACATTCTCACATATGGGTATCAGTTGTCCTATTATGACACACCATTCTCTAGTCGAGCCCTATGCTTCTATTAAAAATATAATCTTTTTATACCTATCTGGCGCGAGTCAGAACCCCTGACTCGTCATTCATACTTTGCGACGGTTAATACTTCCCAAACTGTGACAATGCATGCCCATACATTATGCTCACCTATAAGTAATAAACTTGACAAATCGAACATTAAGTACCGGGTTCAAATGGCGATCGCCATTTGACCCGTATGACTCATTTGAGTCTCGTTTCTAGTTTCTATTCTTATTCGTTTAATCCATCTTCATTTACGGATTCGAACTTTTAATTCATTACCCTTCATTCTTACTGGTTTGATCCGTGATTGCTTACGGATTCAACTTTTCATTCTTATCCTTCTTTCTTTCTTATATTGATCCGTTCCTTTAAGAATCGTTAGACCCCTTTTTGCTAGCTTGACCGGACGTAAGTGAGGTGATTCTCATGTTTTTCTCGAGCTTCGGTCAATACATGTCCATCGCTTAATATACCATTTCCATTTGTTTGTTCACCGTAATAGGTGTTAATTCACCTACGTTCTCTAACATGTCTTTTACTAATGAGTATTCTACTTTACACGTTGTAATTCTTACGTAATACTTCCAGCATTTGTAAGTGATTATTATTCACTAACTTCTACAATATAACCTTTTAAGGTCAACCACCACCCAGTACTTTTGTATATAAGTATTGTAGTACGGGTTGTTCTTATTTTCAATTCGAACACACTTACATAGCGCCTTTAGCTAACATCTGAACTATTATCCTTTCCATACCATTCATTAACATTACCAAGTTCTCATTTATTTATACGTTCCACTTAATTTCAATTATTCTAACACGCATACATCTTTATGCAAATACATTCGAAGCGATTGCAATTTCACCTTCCTATAGCGTCCATGTTCATGCTTACTTTATTACTTCCTCTTAACCCTTTTTGCCATCCATGCTCAAGTAAATTGACGGATTCCCATCCTTACATATCAGTACTTTCGTAATATCATTAGTTTATGTGAGCATATATACGACTGTTCACTTTCCTTCTATTCATACGTTAATCGACTTTCGTTAGTAGAATTTTGTATAAGTGAGTCGTTCATTAATAGTTATCTCATTTCAATTCCATACAACTAACTATCATCCATCATAACATGTAATTCATGTAGTACGTAACACATTAACTCTTTACTTAAACGATTGTGTCTAATGGCCATATCATGATATCCCTATACTGTTGACCTTCAGAAAGTCAACTGTCTCGTTTACACATTTCAAACCTTTGAACATGTATTCATCTAAATATGGTAGGTCATAATAATAATATCTTGCGTATCTGTAACACCCCAAAAATTCATAAGTTAAATGTAATAATTAAAGGATGATGCCTAAATTTAATGAGGATGAAAATAGAGGGACCAAAGTTGTAACTATCTAAAATTGGATTGATAAAATAACAATTAACAAAAAAAAAACCCACACACAGTACGTGTGTGGGAGCTCTGTTCGATCAACAAGGGGGAAAAGGGAGAAAACCCTAGTTCAATCCAAGACACAAGATTAACTAAAAGATTCAAAGAAATTGAAAGTATAATCAGGAGAGTTCAAGCTCTTATCTTGTTCATTCAAGGGGTAAGTTCAATTTCATGATCTAATAAGTTGTAGGAATTGGGTTTTGAATTAATCTTGAATGCATGACATGAAATTTATGAAATTTAGTTGAGATTATGATGTAAGATTAGAATGATACCCGATTTCTAGCAAATTTATTTGGTTAAATAGTCAAGGCCAAATTCATGAGAAGTTGTTAGGGATAGAATGATCAAGTATTTATATGCATGTGAATTGTTGATAAATAACCTTGCATATGAGGTATAAACATTAGATAAATTGATATGGAACGAAGCTTGAATGATTATTGTAGGATGATTATGGATAACTAGTATAAAAACATGTTTTAGTAAGATAGGTAAAAGTCCCAAAAATGCGAAACCCGCCATGTGTTCGATGAAATGCTTGAAAGAACAAACTTTGTGTGAATTGGAAGTTAATGAAACAAAGTTTGGGATACTAAATGAACGAATGATTATGTTGATATAGGCGTGAAGGAAGAGGGCTCGAGTGCTAAGAAATCGGAAGGGGTACTAGATCGAGGTATGTTTCGTTGCATACAAATATCTTATTTATAGTCTTGTTATAACATCATAATTAGATATTGTTAAAATGTTATAGTGATTAGAACTAACTAGCAAATCCCTTGTGGGTTTGGCTATTATGAGGATTGTGATAAGTTATGCGAGTCGACCGGTTCTAGTGAACAAGTCGCTCATGAATAAGCTTCCATTCGTTTTGAACGGATGGTATCGTATGCTATGTTAAATGCTAGAAGCTTAATCCGTTATACGGATAGGATAAAGAATTTATGTTATAAGTAATCATCCCGGTTAAACGGGTTGGATATGTATGCTTAACTCTCATTGAGAGTGTTTATGCCAAACCCAAGTATTTGGGTAGCTTTATGTATGCTTAACTCTCATCGAGAGTGTTCATGCTAAACCCAAGAATTTGGGTAGTCGAATGCGTAAGCAAGGTGAAAGCTCATATTCGGATGGAACTAAAACGAAAGTGTTATAGATTATCAATTATGATGACTAACTTGTAAAACCTTGTTGTTGAATGTAGGTAAATCCTCACTTTAGGCGATCCGGAGCATGGAGCGAGCACATGTCTATGCCTTGTTATACCGAACGCTTCCGCTAGTTAAAAAGCATACTTTTGGGTCTATGTCTTGTTATTTGGTTTTATCTTGTTAGAAGTCTTAAACTTGAAACCTTGTTGTTTTTGTTTTGGGTAGTTTAATGTAACTAGGGTCGTTGATGGATGATGTTTTATTATATGTAAAAACAGGGGGTATGCTTGTTTTACAAATGGGTCATGCCCAAATTTTGTTAAAAAGTTTATAAACAATGTTAATTACAAGGTCTAGATTTCGATAAGTTGTTGTTTTTATTAATATGAATAAGCGGTCGTAACAAGTTGGTATCAGAGCCAAGGTTTGAGGGATTCGAGCGTTAAACGTGATGCTTGAACTCAAACCGATGGCTCGTTCGAAGAAGTGCTCGCTCCAAGATCGCCAAGGAGGTAAAATTTTAAACTTTTGTTTAATATGAACATGTAGGGTGAGCTACGGTTTAAGAAATAAGATTCGTTATGTTGTGAAGTGTTAAGCTGGGCTAAATGAGAAATCTCGGTAACCGGGAAGTTGAAAACGGGCTCGGAAAATAGTCGGAACAGCCAAAAACAAACCTGCAGCGTTTCTGCAAACGGAAGCCCGTCGCCGACGGGTTAGCTCCCCGTCGCCGACGGCACCCTCTTGTCCGACGCCCTAACTTACTGCCGACGGATAAAACTGTCCGACGGCCACTTTTAAGAGCCCGTCGCCGACGGGCATACAAGCCGTCGCCGACGGCTTACGTAAAGATCAGTTTGCTGAAATTTTTTTGTTTTCATATTTCGTGTTCCGGGTTGTCCGAAAGCTTATTTCATGGATACGTAGTGTCCATATAAGGTCTAATAAGTGTATGTAATCACAATTAGCGATTACAACGAGAATGGATTCGTAAGAATCAAAAGAAATGAAGCAAATGACATGAAATGAATTAAGTGAATGATGATTAATGAGTAATGATAAACTGAAAGTTTGTGATTTATATTAAACGAGAAGCATGATATTATGTAGATGGCTGATGCAAGAAACGTTAATGATGACGATGATACTCCTCGTCAAGAAGCAATGTACAATAAGGTTTCGGAAGTGGCAGAAGGGGTTATGCAAGCTAATCTTCCACGGTTAGCTCAAGAAGTAGAAAGTCGGGTGTTGGGAGTTGTGGACGCCATGATGACTAGCAAGATTGAAGAACTGAAAGAACTGTTAGAGGGATCTAGAAACAAAAGCAAAGAACGAAGGTGCACGTATAAAGACTTTATGGCGTGCAATCCCGCAACGTATGATGGTAAAATCGACCCGATAGCATGCCAAAGATGGATTTCAAATATCGAAGCAGTATTTATTCGAAGTCGTTGTGATAATGAAGATAAGGTGATGTTCGCTACTGGCCAACTTACGCTTCAGGCGAAGGATTGGTGGGATGCACACAGTAAAGAAGTAGGGGAGGATAGGCTACAAGAGATGACTTGGCAAGAATTCAAGGAACCTTTTATGAGATACCATTGTCCTCAGTCGGCTATTGATAAGATTCAGGAGGATTTCTTGCGCCTCCGACAGAAAAACGAGTCGATAAATGAAATATCGAATACCTTCTTGGATAAGATGAAGTTCTGTGGGGATTTTGTGAAGACTGAAAGAATGAAGATCAATCGCTTTTATGGGGTTTTAAAGGCGGAATTTAGGGAGTTCATTACTCCCTCGAAATGTGAGACCCTAGATGAGCTCATCAATTTGGCACGGGATAGAGAAATCGAAATCAAGAGGCAAGAAGAACGTGGGGAAAAGAGATCAAGCGATAAAGGTGCAAGTTCGAGTCCATCCAAAAAGGGGAGGTATCAAGATCAAGGAAGGAAAGATAAGTCGAAAAGTGGTATCCCTTCTTGTAAGACTTGTGGAAAGCTTCATACCGGGGAGTGTTTGTTAGGCAAGAAGGGGTGCTACAAGTGTGGTAAGGAAGGACACTCGTCTTTTCAATGTCCAGATAACTCGAAGACTTGCTTCAACTGTTTTGGAAAGGGGCATGTTAAGTCGGAGTGTCCAAAACTCCAACAAGGATCAAAGAAGGAAGGAAAGAACGATGAAAGCTCTAAAGCGAAAGGGAGGATGTTTCAAATCACTCCGAAGAAGCTAAGTCTCATCCGAATGTGGTTTCAGGTATCTTTTTACTCAACTCCATACCGGTTTATGTCTTGTTTGATACCGGGGCCACTATGTCGTTTATCTCAAATGAAATCATACAACATCCTTCATTTAAGATCGAACAAATGCCGATGCCTCTAGAAGTAGAAATAGCTGATAGCAAGATTTATATGTTACACGAAATTTGTAAAAATTGCAAATTTACCATAGAAGATGAAGAATTCGATATTGACCTCATACCTATGGTTTTGGGGGAGTTTAAAATGATTGTGGGTATGGATTGGATGACCCGACACCAAGCGGGAATTAATTGTGAAACCAAAACGGTACATGTTCAATCCCCAAGTGGGAAACGAATAGCTATACAAGGTGAGAGAAGGGTGGAAGCGAAACTTTGTACCCTCGTTCAAGCCGCTAAGTATACACTTAACGGGGGTAAGGCATACCTAGCTTACGTGGTAGATGCTCATCGAGATTTTCCGAAGCTTGAAGATGTAGAGATCGTGAATGAATTTCCGGATGTATTTCCGGATGAATTGCCGGGACTTCCTCCCGAAAGAGAAATAGAGTTTCGTATTGAATTGAATCCGGTTGCGAAGCCGGTTGCGAAGGCTCCTTATAGATTGGCTCCCACCGAGATGCGGGAGCTAATGACACAATTACAAGACCTGTTAGACAAGGGCTTTATACGTCCGAGTGTGTCACCTTGGGGAGCGCCTGTCTTATTTGTTAAGAAGAAAGACGGGTCAATGCGCATGTGCATCGACTACAGAGAATTAAACAAGCTAACTATCAAGAACCGCTACCCTTTACCAAGAATTGACGATCTCTTTGATCAATTGCAAGGGGCGAGTTGGTTCTCCAAGATAGATTTGCGTTCGGGGTACCATCAAGTTAGAGTACGGGAAGAAGATATTCCGAAAACCGCGTTCAGAACCCGTTATGGGCATTATGAATTTTTAGTCATGTCTTTCGGGTTGACGAATGCGCCGGCTGCGTTTATGGACCTTATGAACCGGGTATGTCACCCCATGTTAGATAAATCTGTGATCGTGTTCATAGATGATATTCTAGTCTACTCGCGAAGCAAGGCCGAACATGCAAAACACTTGCGTGAAGTACTCGAAGTTCTCCGTAAGGAGAAACTTTACGCGAAATTTTCAAAATGCGCCTTTTGGCTCAGAGAGGTGCAGTTTCTGGGCCATGTGATCAATTCGGAGGGTGTCCTAGTAGATCCATCAAAGATCGATGCTGTAATGAAATGGGTTCCTCCGAAGAACCCGACTGAAATAAGAAGTTTTCTAGGCCTTGCGGGATATTACAGAAGGTTCATACAGGATTTTTCAAAGATAGCTTTGCCTTTAACAAGGCTGACGAGGAAGAAAGAGAAGTTCGTGTGGGGTAAAGAACAGGAGGAAGCCTTCCGAGTATTAAAAGAGAAATTATCATGTCCACCGGTTTTGACATTACCGGATGGGACTGAAGACCTGGTGGTCTATTCAGACGCGTCACATCAAGGTTTAGGTTGCATTTTGATGCAAAGGGGAAGAGTTATCGCATATGCTTCACGACAACTGAAGCTGCATGAAGTAAACTACCCAACACACGATTTGGAATTGGCAGCGGTAGTATTTGCCTTAAAAATTTGGAGGCATTATCTATATGGCGTGAAGTGCACAATCTATTCGGATCACAAAAGCCTTAAATATTTCTTTGAGCAGAAAGACTTGAATATGAGGCAACGGAGGTGGTTAGAACTTATCAAAGACTATGATTGTGATATCCTTTATCACCCGGGAAAAGCGAATGTAGTAGCCGACACGTTAAGCCGAAAGGAATATCCGCCTCCCATTCGAGTAAAATCCATGAAGATGATAGTTACGCCGCGATTACTCGAGACGATACGTGATTCCCAAATAAAGTCACTCGCAGCTGAAGATGTAAAGAAAGAAAGATTGAAAGGAATAACCGATAAGCTAGAAGAAAATTCGATCGGGCTCAAAACGAGATTTGGCCGAATTTGGATACCCCGTTTCTGCGAAGTCAAGACTACGCTACTTGACGAAGCTCATAAGTCACGATATTCGGTTCACCCCGGGGCTACAAAGATGTATCAGGATTTGAAGACCAACTATTGGTGGCCGGGCATGAAACGTGATATCGTTAAGTATGTCGCGAAATGCTTAACATGTTCCCAAGTGAAAGCAGAGCATCAAAAACCATACGGGGAGTTGCAGCCCTTAGAGATCCCGGTATGGAAGTGGGAGGAACTAACAATGGATTTGGTAACTAAGCTTCCTAGAACGAAAAAGGGGCACGATACAATATGGGTAATCGTAGATCGACTTACGAAAAGCGCTCATTTTCTACCTATCAAAGAGGCTTACTCCTCCGAGATAATGGCAGAAATATATATGAATGAAATCATATCTCGACACGGGGTGCCTGTGTCAATCGTTTCGGACCGGGACACCCGATTTACCTCACGTTACTGGCGAAAGTTTCACGAGAGCGTGGGCACGAGGTTACACATAAGCACCGCCTACCACCCTCAGACTGACGGCCAGTCAGAAAGAACCATTCAAACCCTTATCGATATGCTGAGAGCGTGTGCATTAGACTTTGGGGGAAGCTGGGCTGACCATCTGCCCCTGGTGGAGTTCTCTTATAATAATAGTTACCATAGTGGCCTCAAAATGGCTCCATATGAACTCCTGTACGGAAGAAAATGTAGAACTCCCGTATGTTGGGGTGAAGTGGGGCAAAGGGAGCTTGCGCCAAATGATCTAATAGCAGTAACAAATGAAAAGATAAAATTGGTAAGAGCGCGACTGAAAGCGGCCCAAGATCGGCAAAAAGTTTACGCGAAAAAGAAAAGGCGACCTATTGAATTTCAAGTCGGAGATTTCGCTCTGTTGAAAGTGTCCCCATGGAAGGGTATAATCCGTTTTCGCAAGCGGGGCAAATTAGGTCCTCGATATATTGGACCGTTCAAAGTCTTGGCTCGAGTTGGAAGGGTCGCATATCGATTAGAACTACCGCCTACTCTAGACGGGATTCATAATACCTTCCACGTATCGCAGTTGAGGAAGAGTCCTACGGACGAAACAGCACTAGTACCACTCGATGATATTGAGTTGGACAAGGGATTAAACTACGTCGAAAGACCCGTAGCCATTAAAGACTTCAAAGTAAAGAATCTCCGCAACAAAACGGTTAAACAAGTGTTGGTGCAATGGCAACACCGAAAGGGGTCGGATCTCACTTGGGAAGCAGAGGATGAAATGAGGAAATATTATCCTTTTCTTTTCGGTATGTCAACGTTTAAAATTTGTTATGTACCTAGGTTTCGGGGACGAAACCTCTTTTAAGGGGGGTAGACTTGTAACACCCCAAAAATTCATAAGTTAAATGTAATAATTAAAGGATGATGCCTAAATTTAATGAGGATGAAAATAGAGGGACCAAAGTTGTAACTATCTAAAATTGGATTGATAAAATAACAATTAACAAAAAAAAACCCACACACAGTACGTGTGTGGGAGCTCTGTTCGATCAACAAGGGGGAAAAGGGAGAAAACCCTAGTTCAATCCAAGACACAAGATTAACTAAAAGATTCAAAGAAATTGAAAGTATAATCAGGAGAGTTCAAGCTCTTATCTTGTTCATTCAAGGGGTAAGTTCAATTTCATGATCTAATAAGTTGTAGGAGTTGGGTTTTGAATTAATCTTGAATGCATGACATGAAATTTATGAAATTTAGTTGAGATTATGATGTAAGATTAGAATGATACCCGATTTCTAGCAAATTTATTTGGTTAAATAGTCAAGGCCAAATTCATGAGAAGTTGTTAGGGATAGAATGATCAAGTATTTATATGCATGTGAATTGTTGATAAATAACCTTGCATATGAGGTATAAACATTAGATAAATTGATATGGAACGAAGCTTGAATGATTATTGTAGGATGATTATGGATAACTAGTATAAAAACATGTTTTAGTAAGATAGGTAAAAGTCCCAAAAATGCGAAACCCGCCATGTGTTCGATGAAATGCTTGAAAGAACAAACTTTGTGTGAATTGGAAGTTAATGAAACAAAGTTTGGGATACTAAATGAACGAATGATTATGTTGATATAGGCGTGAAGGAAGAGGGCTCGAGTGCTAAGAAATCGGAAGGGGTACTAGATCGAGGTATGTTTCGTTGCATACAAATATCTTATTTATAGTCTTGTTATAACATCATAATTAGATATTGTTAAAATGTTATAGTGATTAGAACTAACTAGCAAATCCCTTGTGGGTTTGGCTATTATGAGGATTGTGATAAGTTATGCGAGTCGACCGGTTCTAGTGAACAAGTCGCTCATGAATAAGCTTCCATTCGTTTTGAACGGATGGTATCGTATGCTATGTTAAATGCTAGAAGCTTAATCCGTTATACGGATAGGATAAAGAATTTATGTTATAAGTAATCATCCCGGTTAAACGGGTTGGATATGTATGCTTAACTCTCATTGAGAGTGTTTATGCCAAACCCAAGTATTTGGGTAGCTTTATGTATGCTTAACTCTCATCGAGAGTGTTCATGCTAAACCCAAGAATTTGGGTAGTCGAATGCGTAAGCAAGGTGAAAGCTCATATTCGGATGGAACTAAAACGAAAGTGTTATAGATTATCAATTATGATGACTAACTTGTAAAACCTTGTTGTTGAATGTAGGTAAATCCTCACTTTAGGCGATCCGGAGCATGGAGCGAGCACATGTCTATGCCTTGTTATACCGAACGCTTCCGCTAGTTAAAAAGCATACTTTTGGGTCTATGTCTTGTTATTTGGTTTTATCTTGTTAGAAGTCTTAAACTTGAAACCTTGTTGTTTTTGTTTTGGGTAGTTTAATGTAACTAGGGTCGTTGATGGATGATGTTTTATTATATGTAAAAACAGGGGGTATGCTTGTTTTACAAATGGGTCATGCCCAAATTTTGTTAAAAAGTTTATAAACAATGTTAATTACAAGGTCTAGATTTCGATAAGTTGTTGTTTTTATTAATATGAATAAGCGGTCGTAACAGTATCTCATACTTGTATTGTACGACAGGTACAATTTATGTGATCCTCTAAACAATACATATATATACATTCACATACATATATTTTCACATGCTAATGCTCCATGATTCTACAATTAGCAATTTCATTCGGAACATCTATATAACATAATTTGAACATATCCTTTACTAATTAGCTCGTATGATTCACATTTAGCACATATTCGCCCCTTAATCATACTAAAGCAAATCATTAAATACACATAAACATCACACCATTCATGTACAAGGTACAAGCCTCTAATGCATAATTTTTATCAAAGCATACATTCATCCGAATTTTCATACGAATTCCTGCTCCACTTTATACATTCGTCATTCATTTCATGCTATTTCATATGTTACATTCGACTTTTATAAATTTTACTTTATCGCCGAAGATCTACATAACTTTACATAACTTATTATATCTTCTTATAACTTGACAGGAACATAAAACGGGCATTTCTGAGAAGTATGGGAACCTAAATCATAATTTACAAGCTTCAGTACATCATAGTTCATTAGTCCGTATTTACTTCATTCGCATTCTCATATTTTAGACTTTACTCACTTTTTAAACTTTCAGCATTCATTCGTGTCATTCGACACTTTACTTTTGACCTTTACAAATTTCTTTCCATCGTAACCACTAATTGTGGTTACATATATCATGTTAGGTCTTACATGGACCCTAAATAAACATTGAAGTGGCTTTCGGAAAGTACTTTTGGCTAAAACATGAAAAACATAAAAATCTGGCGGACCAGCTTAACACAACATCATGTTTCCGTTTTATACAAATCATAAGCTTTCCATATAACACATACTTCGACTTTTGTTTACTACACTTGTAATCGTACAATTCAAAATCTTGATCACCTAAGTCTCATTATTCAACTTATGTTATTCACATCGTTACCTTTAATTCTTTACGAATTCTTTTTCGTTGTGATCACGGATTGTGATCATAAGTATCTTATCCTTATGTTTATAAGGATCTTGTATCATTATCTAAATGTCTTTTAGATCATACAAAAATCCTAATCATGAAAAACAAGCAAAACAACAAATTTCAGCAGATCGCATTTCTAACAGCCGTCGGCGACGGCTTTAACTTCCGTCGGCGACGGGTTCTAAAAAGTGGCCACCGCCCATTTTGTCCGTAGACAGCGAGTTAGTGCGTCGGATCAATGGGGGGGCGTCGGCGACGGCATGGAAGCCCGTCGGCGACGGCCCTTCCTTTGTTGAAATACTGAAAAAAAGAAAAAAAATTTGCCCAGACACAACTGTGTTGATTATCTGATTACAATGTCACACAGCTGTGTCAGCCTTGCTATACACCCTGATCTCAGCAACAAGCATCAATGGTCGGCACAGCTGTGTAACTTAACGACACAACTGTGTGCGACGCCAGATCTGATATAACCTAATGTTTAACTCCCACTATTACTATTTCACATACTTAACTTAAATATTTATCATAAACACACTATACATACTTATATTAAATAAAAACTTAAAATTTTACCTCACTGGCGATCTCGGAGCGAGCACACTTTAACACGAGCCGTCGGTTTGAGTTCAAGCACTATTACTCTTGCTCGAATCCCTCAAACCTAGGCTCTGATACCAACTTGTAAGGACCGCTTTTTCGTTTTAATAAATTAACTTACAAGGGTAACTGCAGGACTTCAAAATAATAACATTAATGCATACTTTTGACAAAAATTGGGCATGACCCGTCCGTAAAGCGGATATACCCCTGTTTTAAACATAAGAAAGACAAATACCATTCTACGACTTGTTTGTCAAGACACGACTAAAAACCTAGACATCAAGCGTTAAAGTATATGTCTACTAACAAGTTGTACAAAATAAAAATTTTGACCCAAAACATTAGTGCAACTAGCGGAAGCGCTTGGTATGACATATCATGAACATGTGCTCGCTCCGTTTCTCCAAGTCGCCTAAATCGAGGATTACCTACATTCAACAACAAGCTTTATAAAGTTAGTCATAAAAATCTATTTCGCTTACAATACTAACATTTTAGTTCCATTCGCTTACATACTTTCATTTCTTTTACGCATTCAACTACCCAATTAATTGGGTAACGGCATATACTCTCATAATGAGATTCAAGCATACCACTTACGACCCGGTAACATCGGGTTAATTGCTTTCAACATAAATCTTTCGTTCTATCCGTATAACGGATTGAACTCCATACATTCGTTATTGCATTCACGACCACCAGTTCAAAACGGATGGTACCTTATCCTTACTCGACTTGTTCAACTTGAACCGGTCGACTTGCATAGCTTATCATACCCTTTGTTAGCATAACCAAATCCGCAAGGGATTTGCTATTTCGCATCCACTACAACATAACTTCTAAAACCTTTTTCGACATAAACTCTTACATCTAACCAATCTTTATCCATAAAGGAATTGCACGAATCGTATTATCAAATAATAACATTCAATATCATTCGTAAATCTACTAGTAGAGTAAATAAAGTTCAAAAGAACTTACCGCGATCTTGAGATACTTGTGCCTTCGAGTGACTTGCGCCTTCTTCCTTCTTCGTGCCTATATGTCATAATCCCATACTTTAGCTTTCAAAAACATTACTTTCACAATCCTTATAGTACATTATGGTGTCTACTAATCACATACGCCATTATCAAAAAGAAGTTGCATCGACTTAACAAGTATTCATGTAAAAGCCATAACTAAACTCACTTAGGCATTTCATCGAACACATTGTGTGCGTATCACAAGTTTAGCATAATGTACAAGCATCTTAAGCACAATTTCCATAGGTCACTCATTGATTAACATAAACATCCATAATTCCATATCTTGCCATCCTAACTATGAACACATAGTTTTAACAACAATTACTTATCAATATTTCATCAACACATTGCTTAAATCATTAACACCATGCTAGTTTGAATATAGGGTTTCACAATATCTAATCATCCTATGACATGCAAGTGGGTTTTTATTTCAAATCATTAATGCTTACAATTTCAAGCATAATTTCGACTCCCATATGCTATTACATCATGTATTCACATCAAATTTCACATAAAAATCACTGATTTCACATAACACAATTCATCAACTAGCATTAAAACATGAAATTCGACTTACTTGATACTTATAACACTTAAAGGGTCATGATTCCTAACTCATGCATCGAAAATTCAGACTTTTACTCCTTCAATTTTGTGGAAATTTGGAGAACTAGGGTTCCCTTGGTCTCTCTCTCTCTCGTTCGAACGTACCAGCCAGGAAACAAAGTTCTGGCCCCCTTTTTTTTATCAAAATCTAATTACACATTTTCACTTTTAGTCCTTTAACTATTAAAGTGTGTCCAAATGGTTATTTCTCATACTAACTTGATTCCTTTTATTTACATATGGAGTTCTAATTTATTATTACTTGTAAAACTTTCGAAATGGTAAGAATTTATATTTCACCATTCTTTATTATTAACACTTCCCATTTAGACTATTTCATTATGTCATACGAGATTTGGGGTGTTACATGGTGGTTAGTAATTTACTCAATAATATTAATAATAATAATAATTATAATAATAATAATATTAAGTTTTGTACAATTTAGTCCCTAAATAATTTTTTTTTACAAAATAGCCCCTTGATACCAGATTTAACTAACAAATCTAACTAAGTTTGGCCTAAAGGACAAAACGTGCAAGATTTTGAAAACACAAAGGACACCGCCTGTTAAGTTTTGGTTTAAAGGACAGTGCCTGCAATTTGGGACATACATAAAGGACAAAACTTGTAATTTACTCTTTTTTATACCAGGAACCGGTTTCTAACCGTACTCGGTTCTTGAATGAGTGAGAATGGAACAAGTTTCTACCTGGTTTTAGACCATTAATACTAGAACCGATATTAACCGATTCCGGGTAGGGTTATAACCGGTTCCTCGGAAGAGCCGGTTCCTTCGGGTAATTCAAAGAAAAGCTGCAAAACCTGTTGGAATTGGTTCCAACGGCTATAACGCCGTTAGAAATTGATTAATGGCCATTATGATGGTTTCTACTATATATATAACTTACACCTTTCATTTTCAAACACCTACTCCAAAAATACATAACTTACACCTTCAAATCTATAATTTCAAAGCTCCACAATTAAAATGGCGTGCAACGATGAGGTCGTTATGGTTTTGGAAACAAAGAGAAACCCCGCAGTTTGGAAGCACTTTGATTTGTGCTTAATGAGCGATAGCCACGAGATGCCACGGTGCAAAGCATGTGGCAAATTCATGAAGGCTACGGCCAACTACACGTTAAAAAAACACAACGATCGTCATTGTTCAGTTACAAAGGCGAAGAAAAATGAAGTCGATGAAGCATCCGGAACCGGTTCTTCGAATAAATAGTGTGTTTTATGTAACCGGTTACTATCTAGGATTTAAGGAATTGGTTACGGAGGAACCGGTTCCAGGTAGGAACCGGGTACGGACGAATTTTTTTATAAAAAGTGGAACCAGGTAAGAACCTACGGGTTTTTTGAACCCGGAACCGGTTCTTCAATAAAGCGGGTAGGAACTGGAACCGGGTCTGGGTCAGGTCTACCGGGTCGGGTTTGGAACCAGTTATAATGCCCATCTCTATCTAGCATTCAAGGAAATTCATATATACTTTCATGTGCAACGTACAAAAGTTGTATGCCGATGGAAGTTGGTCCACATAAAAGTTATTTTCA
Source organism: Helianthus tuberosus (assembly GCA_030545235.1). NCBI lineage: Eukaryota > Viridiplantae > Streptophyta > Magnoliopsida > Asterales > Asteraceae > Helianthus > Helianthus tuberosus. Next base: position 177,247,215 of record CM060443.1, read on the forward strand.
ACGGAACAATACATTCATAAAAGTATTGTAGAGGTTCTTTCGGACATATTCAATTCAAGTACTCATAATAATACATGTTAGGAGCATTTCGGTATGCCAATAGACGTATTGTTGATGTGGACTTCTGTAATTACTTAATTCTTTTTCCATTTTATGTCCCAACCTTTTTAAAAGAATTCAAAGTTCCTCTCCACATCACTAGCTATTGTAATAGTACTTCTATTTGCATCAAACATTTATCTAAATATTAGATTATTAACGACGTATTTTTTTACAAGACATCTAAATATTAGATTATTAGCGAAGTATTTTTTTTACAAGAAGATTATGTGCGGCTTCACGATTTCTAATTACACGAACTCTTGACCTTGCGGTATCTTGAAGTCCATGACTTAAACGATGTTTTGATTAATTCTAGTGATAGATTGAAAGGTATGGACATTCGAATCAAAAGCTTCATCGTTGGAACTTGATGAATGTTGAAAGAGATCTATGGATTAAAATATGGGTTGAAGTTTCAGAGAGAGAGAGAGAGTGGTGTGATTTTATTTTTAGTTGATACATATATCTTGTGAGAATCCTAAGAACTTCATAAAAGACCATTCAAATTAAAAGTGTCATTTTGGACGAAAATGGCAAACCTGCCCAAACCTCAGGGACGATTTTGGCAATTAACTCTAAAAAAAATTACTTTTACACTTATACAATAGTATAAAATAATTTACACATTTAAACAATACATGTATTCATGTATTCGTAAACATTTTTTTACACACGTGTAATAATTTACCAAGAGCGATTTTGAGAGAAAAGATAAATTATTTTAAGAGTATTTTTTTAATTTTGTATTTTAATTATAACTAGTATTTAGGACCCGCGTGTTATAGCGGGCCTGAAATTATATACGTAATTTAGATAAATTATATGGACCATCCAGATATTACACATGTTTAAACAAAGAATAACACTTGAAAGTTAAAACTACTTGTTCATAAGATAAATTAACTTCTAAATCATTTTTAGTTATTAAAAACTAAATTAAAGAATAGTTTTATTATTGAAACATGTTACATTTAAAAAGTTTAATTTTTATGAAGTTAAAGTAATAAATGGTAACAGATTACTAATAAATAACATGTAACATTTATATAGAATGGATTCACAAACTATGTTAATGGCCAACATGCACTACCACACACAACTTCAAACCCATCAGGCCCTCACCTCAGGAATGCGGTTGTGCTTTCTTACTTGTACATTAAGCAAAATGGTGCATCATTGACTTGTAAGAAAATGAATAGTAAAACTAACTCACAAACAAAATTTATACATTTATATAGGGGGAAACAAACTACAAACTAATAAATAACATGTAAGAAATATATAGAATGGATTCACAAACTATGTTAATGGGCCAACATGCACCACCCCACACAACTTCAAACCCACCAGGCCCTCACCCCAGGAATGTAGTTGTGCTTTTTTACTTGTACATTAAGCAAAATGGTGCATCATTGACTTGTAAAAAAAGAATAGTAAACTAACTCACAGAGAAAATTTATAAATTAATATAGGGGGAAATGGGGGCTGTGATTTTGATTGGTTTTTTCATAAGACTTACGGTTCTCGCAATATATAACGTTCTTAAGATAACCCTCTTATATACACACACACACACACACATATATACAGGGACAAGATCATGGAAAACTTTTTTTCATGAGAAAACTAGAAAACTCAATATCAGACGTGTACTATGTGTTGTATACGAAATACAACGCAATACTACATATTTGCATCATATGTATTGCGCGTTATATCATATAAGCTTTCTACTTTTCTTATGAAAAAGAGTTTTCTCATAATTTATCCCATATGTAGGTGTGTGTGATTTGGTTTGATTTTAAAAGTTAATTTTTGCATGTATGACAGCTAGTTTTATAGCCAAAAGACCATTTTGGAAATAATGCAATCCATAATTCCTTGTGTATCTCAAATACCTAAGTAATCTTGTCATACTCTTCCAATGTTCAGAACTAGGATTACTAGTATAACTACTTAGCAACCTTCTGGGGTAGCCCAGTTGGCCAGCCTCACCCAGACCCTTCTTGAGGTCACCGGTTCGATTCCCGGCAATGCCCTTATGGGGTGTTGGGGCTCTTCACCGTGGGTAATCACCGCCAGGCAGCTATGGGGCTAGGCTAGCTTGCGGAGTTGCAATACTCCGGCGGATGGGAGGTCCGTGCAACTACCCCCCCCCCTAGTATAACTACTTAGCCTACTCACAGCATATGCTAAGTGTGGCTAAGTACATGGCATGAGATACATGAGACTGCCAATAATCCTTGAGTATTCCAATTGAGCAACACTTTTACCTCGATTCCTTGATAAATGGTGAGAGGTGTCAATCGAAGTTTGAGACACACTCGTGTCCTCTGGATTAAACTTCTCAATGATTTTTTCCACTTAATGAGATTAACTTAACACCAAACTAGTGTGGGTTCTGATGATCTTCACTCTAAGAATCACATCAGCCAGACCCATATCTTTCATGTTAATTATCGCTTTCCACGTGTCTTTAGAAGACCTGATCATCTAATCATCACTCCCAATCTAATGATCTTCATTGCAAGAATCACATCAGCTAGACCTGTATCTTTCATGTTAATTCTCGTTTTCAACATGTCTTTACTAGATCTGATCATCTTATCATCACTCCCAATGATAAGCATATTATCTACATAAAGGCATAAAATCACATAACCTTTAGAGGTGTCCTTCACATAGACACACTTGTTGCACTCATTTATTTTGAAACCACTATTAAGCATAACTTGGTCAAAATTTTGATGTCATTGTTTTGGAGCTTGCTTCTAGCCATACAATGACTTGACGAGTTCACACCTTACCCTCTTGGCCAGTAGCAACGAAACCCTAATGTTGCTCCATGCAAATCTCTTCCTCTAATTCCCCATTGAGGAATGTAGTTTTTACATCCATTTGATGTATTTCTAAGTTTCTCAAAGCTGCAATTGCAAGCACCAAAGTAATAGAGGCTATTCTAGTCACAAGCGAGTATGTGTCAAAGTGGTCAACACCTTCCTTTTTATCTAAACTCTTTGATCACAAGCCTTGCCTTATACTTGTCAACAGAGCCATCAGCTTTCATCTTTCTCTTGAATATCCATCGATATCGAAGTGGCTTGCACCCTGGTGGAAGATCTACTAGCTCCCAAGTATGATTCTACAAGATGGAATTAAATTACACTCTTGATGGATTCTTTCCATTGAGGTCCATCTGAAGAGGTGACTACCTCTCGATAGGTTTTGAGGCTCACTCTCGACCATGTAGGTAAGAAAGTCAAGCCCATAGGATTTCTCAATCCTTTGCCTTTTGTTTCTTCGCACAATCACATACAAACATGCTTGACACAAACAAACAATCCTTTATACATGCTTAATGCGTGATGCTTAGAAATTCATACATGCTAGAAGCCATTCTTGCACTATTCTTGTCATTAACTTTTGTACGAGCCTATCTTAACATGTATAGCGCTATAGGAATAACACACCACCCATATTCTTGTGGTCATATTAAGTTATAAAAAAATGGTCTTGTCGTTGCGACGACAAGATTATACTAGTGGAATCTTTGGGTTGATAATTACGTGATGCATGCTAGTATTGTTATGATATGTCTTAGTATACAATTATGCCATGTGGATTTGTTTAAATCGTTTTATACTTATACTAGTTATTCAAACTTGTATGTTCGCCAATGCTCTTTTGTGTTGACATACTTTAATATGTATTGCAGGATATTGATGATGTCACGTTGAAAGGAATCTAATAGGACGGCTAGAAGCGCACTTTAAATTTTAGTTCATGTATTGTATTTTGCTTTCCATGTTACAAGTTGTTGCATTTTGCTTCCAAACATTGTACTTTTGCTTTAGTAATGAAATAAAATTTTGATTATTAAATACTTGTCACAAATGGTCATTATGAAGTCTCTTACAATCTTGTTTTTGTCTCACTCCGATGTTTCTGCCATCGGTTGGGGTGTGACAACATCATATAAAAATTCTTGGATCAGGTCATACCATTGTTAACTATACCGACAAACCAATTCATCTCAAATACATCCAACACACACCAAACATCATTAACAATCTTATTTATGTGAAGGACTTGAAGAATGTGAAGCTCACCGCTCTAGCTACTTCTAGTGCTTCCACCTTTTTTATGTTTCTTCTGAATTCTTGGCATAATCGTCTTGGACATTCAGGGTCCTATATCATGGATTTCCTTAGAAGAAAACATATAATTTCATGTAATAAGCATAATTATTCGTTTTTTTGCCATTCGTGTCAAATTACTAACAATAAACGTGAGCCTTCTACTTTATCTAGATATTGTATTATAGCACCTCTTGACATCATTCACTGTGATTTGTGGACGTCGCCATTATTAATTAAAAATGAGTACAAATATTATCTGGCCCTTATTGAGGATTTCAAAAACTTCATTTAGGTTTATCCTTTAAAATTTACATCTGAAACTTTTACCAAGTTTTCTGAATTTCATAAATTTGTCACCACACAATTTAACAAACCTATAAAATCCTTCCAATGTGACATGGGGGTGAATTCGTTAACCAAAAGTTCCTAACATTTTCATGGACCCAAGGAATTCAATTTTGTTTTTCGTGTCCTCATACATCACAACAAAATAGGAAGGCCAAGCGGATGATCAGGCGTATAAATGAACACATACGATCTATACTTACCCATGCCTCTTTACCACCCATCTATTGAGTTAAGGCTCTTTATACCGCCACTTAACTTCACAACATTTTGCCCACCCCTCTCTTAAATTTCAACACCCCCACCACCATCCTATACCTCAAAACACCAACATATGATAACCTAAACTTGCACCTCGATCCACCCATGCATCTTCCTTGGTTATCCGCCAAATTACCGTGGATATCCGTTCCTTGATTCTAAAACCTGTAAAATAATTCTATCCCGACAGGTAAGCTTTGTTGAGAATGAATTTATTTATTCATATAAATATACAACCAATCCCAACATATACTCCTTGGACCGTAAACCATCCTCCACCATCTTTAACCACAACTCACACTCACCACCCACACACACAACTCACTCACCAAAGATAACTAATCCGCCATTCCCATCCACCACCTCCAATGATTCGTCAACCCTAGACCCGTTTGGGTTGTCCCCTACACGATTATGTTAACAACCTCAACAATCATTCGCTATTCACAGACACTTAGCCCACCCAAGTTCACCACTCACATGACTGGGTCACCAACCACTTCTTCTTCCACAGTGTTAAACACAACTCACCAACCTCCACCATCACCACTTCCACCACCCTACCATCACCACCACTGCAACCACGACACTCTATGATTACCTGATCCTAACTCAGCATCACCAAACCTGAAACCCCACTAAACCTTAACACGGGTCGCACCCGAACCAACTACCTCTATCTCTCACTTAGTCCCAAATCACAGAATACTTGCCATGGCTGATCTGAAACTGGTATGATGCCGTGAAAGCTGAATACAGTGCGTTAATGGAAAATAACACAAGGGATTTAGTGTCACACCCTCTGGATGCTTGTGTAATTCGATGTATGTGGTTCTTTCGCCATAAGTTTCATGCAAATGGTAAATTGGAATGATATAAAGCGTGCCTTGTGGTCAATGGAAAATCTCAACATGTGGGTAATGATTGTGATGAGACGTTCAGTCCAGTTATTAAACCGAATTCCATTCGAACCACGTTCTTAGTCTAGATGTTTCACATCACTGGCCCATATATCAACTAGACATTAAGAACGTGTATCTACAAGCTGCATGTATATATTGTTGTGTAACAAGCTGTATTATTTGGTCAACGAAATGACTATTTTAAACCGTTTTTGTTGGCTCGTTTTAATCGTCTTTCGTTAACAAAAAGGGTAAAGAGGATGGACGTTTATATTTTTATGTCATTACATAATGTTGTTTGTTATCTGGGTATGTGATTGAGTTTAGGGTGTAATTTACGTGACAGATTAGGCCACTAGGGGTGGTCCGTTATAAACAATCCACCACTAGTGAAACTATCACGAACACCGCCGCCACCATATTTATAACGAGTGATAGTTATAACGCGTGGATTTTATCATGCGTTGAACATTGTTGATTGTATGTGTATGACTTGTACGTTGTGTATTAATACTTGTACGTTGGAATCCCCTCACTAGTGATGACCACCGCCACTAAAGAATGTTTGTGAGTGATAGAATAGTGGTTGCTGACATGGCGGAATATGATTGGATGTTTGTGAGTGATGGAATTTCATCACTAGTGACCACCCCCACTCCCCTTACACGACTTTAAAACCTCAATAAACGAATAGCCCTGAAACCATGAATATGTGTTTACTGATAGTCATTGTGATTCATAATTTCCTACATATAACACATGAATTTAGGTTTTCTGTGGACTAAAAACTTCAAGTTACAAGTGATGATAATCACTAATCAGCTATTGACCGCTCATTTATTGATATTCACTCTGATTTATACATATAACTTATGAATGTTAGGTTTTCTGTGGACTCAGAACTTCAAGTTACAGGTGATGATAATCACTAGTCAGCAGTTAAACCGCTCGTTTATTAGTTAAATATCCCGTAACATCAGAAATAACCTGTCATATTTGAAGCGCGTCTGCAATAGATCCCGCAAGACTTAAGACTTCAAAAGGTGCTTTGTTTTCAATGTTTTTCACAGTGGGGGAACACGAGTCGGTGAACCAAAAGTAGGCGAAGGCCTCGTTTGTGTTTTCTACACATATACGAAAGTCAAATACACAAAAAGTCAACATTGAATCTACATGAATCTAAAACTACTATTAGCCTATTAATCATAGAACAAAAAAAATCTTCAATAATGACAAGACCGAGAAACATGTATCTTAAAAAGCGTGAGGCGCTTAGATCCCAAAAGCCAAGACGCTACTTAATGCAAGTGAAAAGTCAAATGTATTCACATTGAATCGGATTGACCCGCAACTACTTAGTTTGTGTCAAACACATCGGATTGGTTTGACCCGCGTTTCGCCATTTTTATTGAAAAATAATGCATTAAATCCGTGTACTGAAGATATTTTATTACAAAATTTAATCTAAAAATCTGAGTAAAGTGAAATAGAAGGTTGTATGGATTAAAAATGCACTTTTTACACCAGTTTTGAGTCTTTGAGATCAAACATATTTCAAATCACAGACATATTTTTTGGTCCAAACTGTGAACTAACACCTCTTATTTGACATCAGAAAAAATATTTTTTTGCAAATGTATGGGTGATGTAAAACAGAAAGAGATAAAGAGCGTTGATGAGAGAGGCTTACCACCGTTTTTGTGAACAAATTTCTTCCAAGAGTTCTTCGGAAACACTGCATGAGTGACATATGCACTGACCTTGGTTGCACCATGAGCTGCCAAAACTTTCTGCAACAAAAGAATTATTATTGTTATTATTACTATTTTTAGTTTTTTGGTGACTGTGAGAACCCGTACCGGTAAACTCACACGAATCCACAAATACCCTGCTAACCAATGGGATCAGGTAAAACACAACTTGCACCAGACACCTAGTAAAACATATAAGTAAGCATACATCATGTTGAAAAAGTACCTGGCACTCAATTAAAGTACCTCCAGATTGCACCAGATCATCAACAATAACCACATGGCAACCACTGGGATTACCTTCTTTAACCCGTACAATTCGTTTATCACCCTCGCGAACTTTTGCGCAAACCACCTGTTCCATGGTCAATATATCTAGTTAATTACAACAAAAACTAAATAAAGTTCGCTGCTACCTTTCGTAAATATAGACTCATCTCACCATAGGAAAGTGATCCAACTGCTTGTGGAATCGTTTCCAAGCTCCATCATCTGGAAAGGCGATTACAATCTAAAGGGCCATAAAAGAAAGATATTACTATCATAATATGAGGAAATAATATTCATAAAAGGTTTTTTGTTTATACTGGAATGTAAACATAAGAGGTTACGTTATCTGCATCGGTAAGCTGGTGAAGACGTCGTTTCAAGAGAGGAATTCCAGTTTCGAAACAAGGTAAAACGTTGTCCCCAAAGTAGAATCTCTCCTGTGAAAAAATAAGTGTAGCATAGAGTATGTTAGGATTTGCTTAACAATTAACATTATGTGGTAAATAAGAAGAGTAATTATAACACCCTGGGCAAATTCCAGGTTGACTATGGACAAAAATATAGGTTACCCCGGCTAAATGAACCAAACATGAATTAGAGCATGTTTGTGTTAGTTTGTTTAACTTTAACTGAAAAATGAACGAACATGAAAACTTAAATGAACAAAGTTTCTTGTTTGTGTCCGTTCGTTAAGAAAATGAATGTGTTTATAGATACATATTGAAAGTAAACAATAATAATAACCGATATCACAGTCTAAATACCATAGATTCAAAAATATCCAGCATATTAAAAGTAAACAACAATATCTAAATTAATGCCTTAATACCATCTTTTTTAAATAAGCATGGCAACGAACATAAATGAACCTTAATGAATGTACATAAACAAATGAGCGGGACATATGTTCATATCTCTTAAACAAACCTTAATGAATGTACTTAACTAAGTGAACAAAACAAGTTTGTTCATGTATGTTCCTTTATTAAGTAAAGGAACATAAACGAACTACCGGCCTAACGGTTTGTGAACTATTCGGTTCGTTTAGAGGTTCATAAAGAATGCCCAACCTCAAAGACCACCATAGCTTTTTGAACGCATTGGTTGTGGATAAGAGGAGAACTCCATAGTTAAGAATGTTTTGATGGGAGTAATTTAGGATGAGTGACAAGAAAATCCACTAAGGCAACCAAAAACAAATCTTCGAGCTTTCTCATGGGCAAGCGGGCATTAGTGGTTGGTATGATGGGTCTATCGTTAAATTAGTTGATTAATAGAATAACTTGTGCCCATGGCTTTATAGCCTAGTGGCATCTTGTGGGTGGGATAAAGCTTTGGGACCAAAAGGTTCTGGGTTCGATTCCCACAAAGGGGTTTTCCCATATTTATTGGATTTCCCCCATTATGCCTAGTGGAGATGGATATGATCGGGTGGTTCCGCTGGTGGCACGATGATACTCCAGTGGTCCGTCAGTTATCCAAATTTGCCGTTCAAAAGAAAAAAAAAATAGAATAACTTGTAGTCAAATCTATTTTCCATATTTTAAGTAAAAAGTTCCTTGGGCAGTATCTACCCTCTCAATTTTCAAAAACATTATTTTAATTTTTTTTTAAATAGGTAATTTTGTCATATAGAAACTTCAAACATCATTTTTGTCACCATTCAAATGGATCACCCTTCCGCCCGAATGACAAAGTGTGATGACCTGGCCCCACCCCCAGGAGGAAACCCACAACTCACATCTGGGAAGGTCAAGACCTCTCATTTGGAAGGTCAAGGGGCTACCACTCAATCAGAAGGTTCGGTGGTACTTCAAACTAACCTGCAAAGCATGTATGTCATATATGATTAAGTTTGTGGGACCACCCCTTGTTATTGGAATATTTGACAATATTCTTGCCATGGTGAAAGCAGTAGCTACATCTCCTTCTTGTTCCATTCTTTCAAAGGATCCAGTTGAAAAGAAAGGTAATACCAAAGTGAATGAAGCAACAAACAGCCTTGTAAGTGCAAATATAACAGAGAGCTGCTCAAAGATGACAGCCGGCGAGACGAAAGACGCAAGAAAAGAAACATGCTGGCCTCTGATATCTTGTGCATTGTTAATGAATAGGTTAGGAAATCCATCATCAAAACTCCTGAAACATAATGTATTAGCATGTCAACATGTATTGTTAATTGTGTAGGTAAAATAAATATGTTATTCAAATAATGTGTATAAACAATGATACAAGTATATATGTAGTCAGGGAACTAAAACCTAGCTGCAGGCTGAACTTTGGGCTTAACTATTATATATTCTAACATTAATGATATAAAATTATAAATACACCTGTCACATCAATGAAACAAGACAACAGAAATTACATGAAAAGAAAGACAAAAAGTTATGAAAAGGAAAGTTAGTCAAGAGAATGAGATTTCAACATCTCAATTTGTCTCATATTTTTGTAAGTTGGAAAATCTTAGAAATAAGAATTAGGGTATGCATTTATGTATGTGTATTGTATTAATAAACCATCTTTATATTTAAAAAAATTAATACAAACTAACAATTAAAAAAATAACAAAAAAAGGCTGTTCAAACCGTCAAACCTAACTGTCTTTTCGGGTCACCAACCGGCTGGTTTGGTGTGTTCTTTTTCAAAACCGTAGTTAGTGGTTCGCCACAAAACTTCTATCAAAACCAATCTAACAAGATCATGAAAAGTGGTAACCCATAATATGGTCATCTGCAGTGGCGAAGCTTGAGCTTTTCGACCGCGGGGTCGAAAACGTATATACCAAAAATTTCTATAAAACCGAGGGTCAAAAACGTATATACCCAAAATTTTCTATACGTAAACTACCTACTCTCCACTACTGAGCGAAAAGTTCGGGGGTCGGCCGCCCCCTCCCGCCCCCACAAAGCTACGCCCTTGGTCATCTGGAGAATATGCGCATACGGTCATCTCATGATATATGCACATATGGTTGTATCTAATCATCGCAAGAAGGAAGATTTCCATAAAATTTTAGATGATCAAAACCATTTGCATGGACATTAATTATCACTTGTTAAACATTAAATTACGATATTCATCAACATCTAACTTCAACTGTTAACTCAGTTCATATTGTTCCACACATAATAAAAAAAAAGGTTTGATATGTAAAATTAAGGTGCGAATTAAGAAGACCTCCAGTTGACGGATTGTAACTGAATGTGATCGGATTGATTGGCGATTTTGCGAGCAAGTTCTTCGGCTTCAACACAATAATAGAGAAGAACTTGCTTCTTCTTTGGCTCCTCCATCTTCACTGCCTTGTGCTGCTACCTGAATTTGGTGTTGAGATTTTATAAGGCATAATTCGAACCAACGTGTGATGTCAATTGTCAACTCATCTTAAAGGAGCCGTTTATAATAAAAACCTCATTCTAAAGGAATTATAGCATGAATGTAGAATCTTATTCTTACGTAAACACTATTAATACGTCTTATATTCTTTCTCAATTATTGTATTTGTTTATTTGTTTAATGTGTAGTTACATACAAAATTATAATATATTTAATTTAAAGTTACATGTGTTTCTAGCTATTATTTAGAAAATAACTAAAATAAAAAATTAACTTTATATATATGATATATCTTTAGGGGGTGGGGGTGGTCATCACTCATCACTCACAACACCCAATCAAGTTTCGCCATGTCATCAATCATTTTTCCATCACTCACAACTTTTTTTAGTGGCAATGGTCATCACTCACAACACCCAACAATAAACTCACACCCCCTTACATGTTCCATCACTCACAATCCATAACGCGTGAATTCTTTTACGGAAATTGTTCTTCACGCGTGGAACATTCATGGTGGCGGTGGTTTGTTGCATCCCACCACACGTTGAACTTGGCCCATCACGGAAATTGTTTTACCGCCCCCAGTCCCCTTATAACGATACTAAGGGGGTTGGGGGTGGCTCATCACTCACGTACAATACCCAATCAAGTTCCGCCATATCATCAACCATTATTCCATCACTCACAACCTTTTTTAGTGGCAATGGTCATCACTCACAACACCCAACAATAAACTCTCACACCCCCTCACATCCATTTATCACTCACAGCCCATCACTCGTTGATTTTATCACACCAAACCTTCCATCACTCGTTGAATATGTTGGTGGCGGTGGGAATTTGTTGACTTCCACGCGTGGTAGTTTCTCCATCACGCACCACCCCCAGTCCCCTAAAATGAACACCTATTTATGTATAGACAGTCTCTCTTTTATAAAAAATTAACTTTCAAACTTTTACACCACAACCCCCTTCAATTTAAAATTCCATAACCACACCCTCATCTTCCAAACCTTGCCGGCACCACCCCTCTACTTTGCTTTTATTCCACCACCCCCTCAACTTTTACACATTTACGCCACCACTCCTGCATTTTTACATTTTCACCACCACTCCTTCATCTTTTACACATTTTCGTCACCATCCATCTGCTTTTACAATTTGTCTTTTTTGACTTTGCGTTTTTACCCCTTGTTCTATTACTCCATTTTTACGTCCGCCCAACTTTAAAAATTACAATTGTAACCACTAGACTACTACTCCTACTTTTGCAAATATCATTGCATTGTGTTTTACGAAATTTCTTAAGCATTGTGTTTTACACTTCGTAACTACCTTTGTGTTTTACACTTCGTGTCTACCTTTGTGTTTTACACTTCGTGTCTACCTTTGTGTTTTACACTTTTTTGTAATTGTCTTTTATGCATTGTGTTTTGCACTTTTTTTGTAGTCGTCTTTTACACACTGCATTTTATAAATCATGTATTGTCTTAGTACATGTTTCCATCCGCCACGCGGCGGGCAAAATACTAGTATATCTTTATAACAATACTAAAATGAACACCTACTTATGTATAGACAGTCTCTCTTATAGTCTGTGTTTTCATACATTATTAAAGAAATCTTTTTTTTTTTCGTTAAACTTAAAGCAATAAAGTTGTATATTATAAAAATCAAACCAAAAAACAAACTTTTTTTTATAAACAAGAGAATTAAACTGTCTCAAGTCGTCTTTGCGTCGAAATGGTACAGTTATGTGAGTGTAATTATTAAGTTTTTCAAAAGATCATTCATGCAGTATACATAATGTGTTTAGATAATAGAAAAATCAACTTATAACGTTATAGCCAAGTGTGAATACGTAGGAATTGATCATGTTTGTCAATTTATATAACTACTTTGCCATAGAAAATATATACTTCAAACACTTTTTAGTCATTTTAAACAAACGTTCATCTAATTTATTGATCTTTGACCCTCAAAAGAGCATTCCGGCCAGTTAACTACATCGTTGGATATGTGTAGCCACGCCAATATTGCTAGTGGTTCATTGTGGTTGGGACACCGCTTTTTCTTTCTAGTGGTTGTCTTGTGCGATGGCGACGGAGATTTATCCACAATACCGTTGTGTGGTGTCAATGTGGATGTTTGAGTAGTTGAGATGGCTAGAGGTGCGGTGATTGAGTGTATTTTCCATGATGATCGAATAAATTCTAAGATCGTTATCAATCATTGTCTTGAAGTTTTGGCTAATGTGTATGAATTCTAATTCTATACGCTCATGGGAGGGTTAGAATGATAGCTTCCTCAAATATCATATAATATGCTACCTTGATTGTTATATATCTACTTAATCAACCTTTATATAATGAATGCTCTATTCACTCTTATTTTATTTTATCATTTTAACCTATCTATTATTTCTTGAACTTCATGTTCATCATATTTACATCCCACTTGCAGTATGCGCATATAATGTATATATGTGGAGGCGCTCGGGGGGTAAAAGTGAAAGTGCACTAATTTTAACGTTATTTTACTAATTTCATGAAAATAACATTAAAAGAGGGGGGTGGTTAATCATGAATCATGTGGTGGCGTTGATAGCCAAAAGACAAGGGAGTACATGCACTAATCAGCCTTTGTCTTAATTGCTGAGTGTTATGTGCCTTATGTCCAAGGTTTGATGCAAAACTACTATCGAGCTGGGGGTCTCACTGGAAGCAGTCTCTCTATTCCTATGGGGTAAAGGTAAGGCTGTCTACATTACATCTTACCCTCCTCAGACCCTGCCTTAGCTTTGCTATTGGTGGGATTTACCGAGTATGAGTATCAGAGTATGATGATGATGACGACGACGACATGTTGATCATATTGAACTTGCTAAATAGTTATTTTAGGGAGTTACTCTAAACCTAGCTATGAAAAATGTTATTAGGGTACACGGTATCCTTTAGTGAATTGGATTCGGCAAGTGAAACATTTGCAGCGTGAAGACTCTGTGGCACTCGGCAAGCCTCAATCGGGGAGTGTGATTCGGTGAGGTGGCTAACAAGACACCAATGAAACCATTTGGCAGCTAGCCGTTGGAGTGGGTCCCATTCACCCAAAAGATTGGCAATGATTTAAAAAAGAAATCATTATATAAACCCCAATTATTTTACATTTCATTCACCACCATTTCTTCACTCGCATCTTATTTTTTTCATGTCTTTTTCACCACAGATTATATATTCCAAGCCATGGATAAACGAAAAGGAATGAAAACCAGTTCAAGTCGACGAAGATCCAACTAAAACATGAACCTGTCACAATCTATCGAACAACCATCTCAAGTCGTGCAATGACAACCATTTCAACAATATATGCAACACCAACTTATTTGTATATGATTAATTAGGTATTATTAATCTGTCATAAAAAGGTATCATTTTATATTAAATAAATAGGTATTTTTGAGTTATGAATATTTATTTTTGATTTAAGTTTAAAAATTGGTTTTGGGTGGGAGGGTAGGGATCCTAAGAGAAGTCCACCCTATATGAGAAACTTGAGAAGCATTCTGGACCACACATTTTTCTAAGCCTTTCGTAATATACACATATGTATAGTTTAAAAATGACTATATACATATATGTATATTGAGTTATACACATATGTATATAGTCAATTTTAAACTATACATATGTGTATATTACGAAAGGCTTAGAAAAATGTGTGGTCCAGAATGCTTCTCAAGTTTCTCAACTAGCCTATCACTTCTCACATGATCCTTATCCTTGGGTGGGAAGCGTACTAATCGTGTAGGATTTCCAGTAATTTATAAAAGAAAAGTAGTAGAAAAAACTGACGTGACAGTGATGTAAAAGAGAAAAAGACTATAATGAATTTGGCAATTATGACATTAATACCCTCCAGCCTAAGAGATATTAATATCAAAGATGTTACATTTAATACCAATAATATGTCACAAAATAAGGCCAGGCGGGGCGGTCCGTGATGGACGCCCGGCCACGCGTTATAAAACCACGAACACCGCCGCCTCCCTTGTGGTCACGCGTTATATTTGAAACGCGTTGAATCAATCACGCGTTATGGAAGATCGTTTGATTACGACGAACCCTTCCCTTCTTCGACGAACCCTTCCCACTACATTTCTAATTTTAAAATGAAAATTAAAAAATTTTGGGAGTGATAGAATTCCGTCACTAGTGATACCACCCCCACTACATTTCTATCACTAGTAATAGAATATTGGGTGATGACATGGCATGAGTTGATTGGTGCTTGATAGTGATAGAATTGTATCACTAGTGACCACCCCTCCTCCCCTAACCATAAACAAATTAAGACAATATACTCATATTTTTACACACATTAGTTCCTTAAAGTTACAAAAAGAAGAATAAATTATACTCCAATTAGAATAGTAAACATGTACATAATATAAGTATCTGTTTCATTCATTAACACTTATCTATCTGTTATTTATTATAGAAATTAATAAAAAAACTTTTAACTCAAAACATTTTGATTTTAACCAACTTCCTACACCTTTTATTATTTCAACAGACTATTTAAGTTTATACATTGAAACTAAATTAAAAAGAAATAATAATATAATAATGAAAATCAATATATGATTAAAAAAAAAACAATAGATTTGAATGGTAGTTTATTGGTTAAACAAAATAAACTGATGGACGTGCGAAACGGTTTGACAACCGCGTCGTGACAGAAGAACAAACGCTCATGGAAAAGTCGGCAACAATCGTCTCTCTTCTTCTTCTTCTTCTTCTCATTCCTTGGGGTTTCCGTACATATTCTTTCTCCGAATCATATCTTCTAGGGTTTAACATTCTCCCTCTTTTCTCCTCCATCTTTTCCAAATTCCTCTCTGCTTCTTTCTTTTTCATTTTCAATCACCATCGCCTTTGCTAGAAGGTGCTTCTCGAGAATGAAGAAATCTTGTTTATGTTCGTTTCAATTTTGCGCGAGTTTGATTTCATGTTGAATTTGAATTTGATCGCTGAAATTCGTTTGCAGATCTGTAAATAACTGTTTGTATGAAACGGAATCCGTACAGTTTTGTTGGAGAGGATTATTTCTTTAGAGGTTTATTATTTGCGTAAGCGTTCATACGTTTGCTGGAGATCGAGATGGCGTTTTTGGAGTTGAATGAAGAAATCTGGTTTTTGTTAGACTAATTTCGACGTATGCTGTGGTGTCATTCCAGATATATGTATCGTTGTTTCGCGAATTTGATTTCAGGTTGAAATTTGAATAAGTGAAATTCGTATTCAGATCTGTAAATAGTAGTTTAGAGAATCATTTTTCAGAGGATTTATGCGTTTGCTAGAGATCGAGAAGGTGTTTTGGGAGAATTTCGGAGTTGAATGAAGAAATCTGTTTTTGTTCGATTCAATTCGAAGTTGCGCGTTTCAGGTTGAATGTGAATTTGACGAGGCGAAACGGAATCGGTTCGATTTGGTTGGAATTGTTACATGTGTAATGTGTCATGCATTTAATTTAGGTTTTGATGGTGGAATATTTAAGAGGTTGATCAAGAGGAAAGAATAAAGAGCATTGACAAGATTGTTTATTTGTCTCTGGTCCCCTGCTTTAAGTTTGGCAGAAATACCAGTTGGTGGGACCTAGGGTTAGAGATTATTAACTCCTTCCTGACCTTTTTCTAATTATTTAGAAGTTAAATTGCTCCGTTTTCGAGCTTGAATTCGAGGAATTAAGCTCTTGTACAAAATCGATCGCGGCCTGGTGATTACAGGTTTATGGATTCAGCTGAAAAATCTGCAAATAAAATTAGTAGTATGGGATCTGGTAGCATTGATCAGGTTGATGATGATGATTCGCCATATGCTCGTAAAGATAATAAAGGTCTCAAGTCATCAATTTCTCATCAAGATTCGGATTTACATTCGAGAGGCTGGGATGATGTCTCTGTCTATAATGCCAAGAAGGTAACCTTGATCACAGCTCTTTGAATGTTGTCATGTGCATTGTGAACTAGAACATACACGACAACAATCATTTTGATTATTTGTTTTGAGATTGTATCTAACGTTCCAACATCTGTGGTTGTACTGATATATCAGAAGAATTATGCTTGGTTTCAAGCCCCTGATGGAAAGTGGGAACTGGCAAAGATTATATCCGTAACAGGCACTGAATCACTCATTGCATTTTCTGAAACTAAAGTAAGCTAAATCTTATAGATGATCTTTTATAATTCCTTTTATATGGAAGTTTAAGCAATGATCTTTGATGTTTCGCTTCTTAATAATGTAGGTATTAAAGGTGCAATCTGATTGTCTGTTACCTGCAAATCCAGAAATCCTTGACGGGATTGACGATCTAATTCAATTAAGTTATTTGAGCGAACCATCAGTCTTGTACAACCTTCAATATAGATATGAACGAGACATGATTTATGTAAGAATCTGTAACCGTTTAATGATTGAGCATTAAGTCTGGCATCTTGAAACTTGTATTACTGTTTTGCTGACATATTTCTCGGCACTTTAGTCAAAAGCGGGACCTGTGTTAGTTGCCATCAACCCTTTTAAAACGATTCCATTGTATGGAGATGACTACATGCAAGCTTATAAGAGGAAAAAGATTGATAGCCCTCACGTATACGCCATTGCTGATACAGCTATCCGGGAAATGATTAGAGGTTTGGATTTTTCTTGTGAAGTTCTATCACTGGATACTAAGCTCGAGTGTTTCAGTCATGTTGTCTTTTTCTTTAATCATATCTTTTTACCATTTTGCAGATGAAGTAAACCAATCTATTGTGATAAAGTTAGTTCAACTATCCTAATTGAAACACTTCTATTAAGTTTCCTCTGTTCTTTTTCGACTTTTAGTCGTGTTGGTGATACATATGTACTTTAATCTGTACCCTTTATTTCTGTCTACTGTCTAGTGGTGAAAGTGGAGCTGGGAAAACTGAAACAGCAAAGATAGCAATGCAATACTTAGCTGCAGTTAGAGGGGGTAGTGGAATAGAGTACGAGATACTAAAAACGAATCCAATTTTGGAAGGATTCGGGAATGCAAAAACATCAAGAAATGACAACTCGAGTCGTTTTGTATGTAATTTATTTTTCTATATTCTTCAAGCTTATAAATGTATACAAAACGGTTTATAGGAACATTGTTTTATATGTCAGGGAAAGCTAATTGAAATACACTTTAGTGAAATCGGAAGAATAGCAGGTGCCAGTATTCAAACATGTAAGATGCCACATTTCTCTGATGTCATCACAAGCAAAAACTAAGTGTCTTTGCTATTTTTTTTTGCAATACTGATTGCGTTTTGTGACTTTGTGTTTTATAATGTGTTGCAGTTCTTCTTGAAAAGGTAAAGTTATGATTATTTAGCTGTTTATCCCTCATTCGTAATATTGGAATTTACAAGCCACTTACGTGATCTTTTTATGATCAGTCAAGAGTTGTTCAGTGCACAGAAGGTGAAAGGTCATATCATTCGTTTTATCAGCTTTGTGCAGGAGCTCCACCTTCTCTTCGAGGTGACAATTACCTCAATTTAGCATTTCAATCTTTAATCCAACTACAAAGAGTCTATAAATGGTTTTACACGACTCGTAAATATTTTAAGTATTTTAATTAATAAACGCTTTAGTCTTTTTTTATTAGATATGAAACTAAAATATACACAAGCCAAAGAAGTTCAACCCAATGTTCATAAGGTTCATGGATTTTTTTTTAAAAATTGGCATTTACAACTCTGTGTGCTTTGTTACAGAGAAACTAAACTTGAAGAGTGCGCATGAGTACAAATATTTGCAGCAAAGCAATTGCTATACTATTTCCGGGGTAAATGATGCGGAAGAATTTCGTATCGTAGTGGTAATGTATCCTTCATCTTATATGGCTTATATATGGTGATCTACTGATTTCATTTACAACCTTTTTATTATTCTTTTTTTTTTCAGGAAGCTCTGGATATTGTTCATGTTAGCAAAGAGGACCAAGAAAATGTTTTTTCAATGCTTGCAGCAGTGTTATGGCTCGGAAATGTAACATTTCAAGCTGTTGACGACAACAATCATGTGGAACCTATGATTGATGAAGGTAATTTTCAGCTATTGACTGCAAAATCTTGGTCAACCGCCTGTTAATGCCATATATTTTGACTTGATAAATAAAATTTTGGTTTACAGCTCTTCTAACTGTTGCTAAATTGCTTGGGTGTGAGGCTGAGAATCTACAGACCGCTTTATCCACTCGGAAAATGATTATTATGAATGAAAACATAATCAAAAGGCTAAATCTAACTCAGGTACGATAATTAATCAGATATATCAGATATGATAATTATATAATAATAAGAACAATTAATATTTTATCAATGAAAAACCTTCATGATTCAGGCAATGGACTCACGCGACGCGTTGGCAAAATCAATATATTCTTGTCTGTTTGATTGGTTGGTGGAACAGATCAACAAATCACTTTCTGCAGGGAAACGTCTGTCTGGAAGATCCATCAGCATTCTTGATATTTACGGATTCGAATCATTTGACGTATGTCTTATGTTTCCTTGTTTCGTTTTCATCACAGCTTATATATAAATGTTGACCTTTCTTTTGATTTTTCTAGGTAAATAGTTTAGAGCAGTTCTGCATTAATTATGCAAATGAGAGATTACAGCAACACTTTAATCATCATTTATTCAAGCTAGAACAAGAGGTAGTCCTGCTTAGATAACAGATTATCATATATTTTTCATAAAAGCAAGTGCTTACATCATAGTTGTTAATAGCGGTGCTATGCTCGCTATAATAGCGTAGCGAAGTGGGAACTTCCCGCGCCTAAAAAGCGATGAAATAGCGATAAAATAGGTTTTTTCTTTTTAATAAATACAGGTATATACTGAAAAAATAAGCGTATTTTAGGGTTTTTTGTTACAGGATTTCACTCTTATTGGATTGATACTATCATTTTTTTTTATCATGTTATGAATTTACATCGAGATAGATGGTAAACGGGCAACAAGCTGTGCCGCTATTTCATCGCTATAGCTACGTTGCGTATAGGTAGTTTGTCGATATTCGCAATTAACAACTATGGCTTACATCTACTTAAATCTGTTATTGACTTCTTAGGAATATATCCAAGATGGCATTGACTGGGCAAAGGTTGACTTTGAGGACAATCAAGCTTGTCTCAGTCTTTTTGAGAAGGTTATTCAGCTTTTCACGTGGAAATTTCTTATTTGGGTGTCTCATATTGGTTATTTTATCTTGTGGACGTAATCCGATGTTTATGCACTTAGTTTTTAATCTTAACAGAAACCATTAGGATTACTATCCCTGTTAGATGAAGAAACCACATTTCCAAATGCTACAGATATGTCATTTGCCAACAAGCTAAAGGAACACTTGAATGATAATCCGTGTTTTAGAGGAGAACGAGGCAAAGCGTTCACAGTTCATCATTATGCTGGGGAAGTATGCACAATGCACTCTTTCTGAATTATTTTTTAAAGTTTTTATGTATGTTTTTTGCTATCTACATGGTATGTTTTCATTTATGCCTCTCAGGTAAAATACGACACAACCGGGTTTTTGGAGAAAAACCGTGATTTATTGCATTCGGTTGCCATTCAACTTCTGTCTTCTTGCACATGCAAACTTCCTCAGATTTTTGCTTCCAGTATGCTTTCTTTGACTGAGAAGCCTGCAGTTGGTTCACTAAATAAATCAGGTGGCGCGGATTCCCAGAAGCTTAGTGTCACGTTAAAGTTTAAGGTACGCCCTTTCCCATTTTGACCCGTCTACTGTAGCGTGTTTTTTTTTTTTGTGTGCTTTTGTTCTAGATTCCACTTTTATTAGTCGGGTATGTTAACTGAAAGCTGTATTGCTTTTCATTGTTTTCAGGGCCAATTATTCCAACTAATGCAACGTTTGGGGAACACAAGGTCACATTTCATACGTTGCATTAAGCCCAATAACTCACACGCATCTGGAATTTATGATCAACAACTTGTACTTCAGCAGCTAAAATGTTGTGGTGTTTTAGAAGTCGTTCGAATATCAAGATCTGGATTTCCAACAAGAATGACCCATCAAAAATTCGCAAGAAGGTAGATATTAAACTTTTTAGGGTGTTTTTCTTTTAAAAGTATTCATAGTAATAATGGGTGTTTTTTATTTGTATTTATAGTGAATCCGTAGTTAATCTTACAAAATACAAGTTTATTTTGGATAAAACTCAGTTTCTAATAAAGTTTATATCGAAAGGTACAGATGAAAAATTAAACACAACCTTGCACTTAGATTTTTTCTAGTATTACACATTATTATAGAAAAAACAATGCATATTAAATGAAAATTAAAGAAAAAAAATGTAATTTTTGTGAGATTGAGAAGAGAGAATCCAAGGCTTGCAAGTGCGGATTCACTAGAAATACAAATAAGAAAAAGAAACTACCCATTTTTACAAATAATTTTCAAAAACTATTTTTAAAAAAGTTCTTTAATTATTTCTAATGCAATATGTCTCTTTTAAATAATCCTGCATTAGGTATGGTTTTCTTCTTCTCGACCATGTTGCATCACAAGATCCACTAAGTGCATCTGTTGCCATCCTTCAACAATTCAATATTCTTCCCGAAATGTATCAAGTTGGCTATACAAAGTTGTTCTTTCGAACCGGACAGGTTAGCAAATCTTTTGACAAAATAATGTAGTTTAGAAACATAATTAAGTACCTGGTCCTAGGACTGCAAAAGAACCAAACATTGAACGAACAGTTCATGATCCGTTTGGCGGGAAGTTCATTTGTTTCTTAAACAAATGAACACGAACAAGAAATTTCGTTCGTTTAGTTAAATGAATGAATTTGATTATTTGAACAGAGGCCGTGTTCATTCATTTATGTTCGTGAACGTTCAGTAACATGTTCGTTTCTGTTCGATAGTTCATTAGTGTTTTTAGCTTTTATATTTTATTTAAATACTTCAAAATTCCGACAAATAAAATATTTAATAAGTGTCCGTGTATTATATATTATGTTCATGAACGCCTGTTTGTGTTCGTTTTTTTATTTGTGTTCATGAAAATTAGTTTGTGTTCATCAATGTCCGTTTTCGTTCATTGCCTAAAATTAACAAACGAACACGAACACGTGCATTTTCTTAACAAACGAACATGAACAGTTCGTGAACACATATATATTTTAGCAAACATTTGTTCGGTTCGTTTGCAGCCGTTAACTGCATATTGATGATGCTTGTTTTTTTTTCCGGATATATGTCAGATTGGTAAGCTTGAAGATACACGAAATCGTACTCTGAATGGCATATTACGCGTTCAAAGCTGCTTTAGAGGTCACAAAGCGCGTCTGATTCTGAGAGAAATGAAACAAAGAATTTTCACTCTTCAATCATGTATGTTCCTCTAGATTTACTCTAAACTGTAATCAGATAATACAATCCCCAATAAAATTAACTGAAATTTGGTGATTACAGTTGTTCGAGGGCAAAAAGATAGAAAGGAGTTTGCAATCTTACTACACAGACATAGAGCAGCAGCGCGTATACAAAAGCGGATCAAGGCAATCAATGTTAGGAAAGACTACAAGAAACTTTATGATGCATCAGATGTCATACAAGCAGGTATTATCTTTATATCAGTTTTCTTAACCCCTAAACACTTTCCTGACACGTTAAATATGATTATAGAATATATATTATTACAGACAAAAGTAAACAAAAATATATAAATAACACGTTTCAAGAGGTTATAATCATCTATAATGCAATTACAAACAAAAGTAACAAAAGAAAATATAAATAACACGATTCAAGAGGTTATAATCATCTATAATACAATTATATTTCTAGGGTGATGATCGTGTCGGGTTGGCTGGTTGAAATGATGAGCCCAAACACGACCGATATATTTATACGAGTAAAGTACACGAATGATCCTTGTGGTTTACCAAAATTTTGGATTTGGTCCTTAGCTTTCCAAAAGTACACAAATGGTTCCTTTGGTTTGCACTTTGTAACACACTTACTCCCAACTTTTTCCAAATGCACATGGATGGTCCCTGTGGTTTGCACTTTGTAACGCATATAGTCCTTAACTTGGACATGCTAAAACCTTTAAATATGTTGGCTGGGGACTAAATGCGTTACAAAATGCAAACCATAGGGACCATTTGTGTACTTTTGAAAAGCTAAGGACCAATTCTAAAATTTTGGTAAAAAACAAGGACCATCCGTGTACTTTACTCTACTTATGCGTTTCAAAGAATTATGTAACCCGAACAATGACCCATCACCCGTGTGGGCATGTAATCCGTTTATCTAAACAAGACAAATGGGTTGCGGGTTATAAATGAGTTACAACTGAACAGATTAAACTAGTCATAAATGGATTAGCGAGTTGTTAATGAGTTGTAATAACCGGTTAAACTAGTCGGGTTGAAATTACTAAAAATATATTATTATTTTAACCATGAAGAATTGAATATCAAACCTCTTTCCAGTTATTCGCGGATGGCTCGTCCGAAAAAGTACAGAGGGCACTTGCCTGCAACGATTTAAGGGTAACAAGGACGATGTGATGGTGAACAAAACATATCTGGCAGACTTACAACGAAGAGTTCTTAAAGCTGAGATTGGTTTACGCGAAAAAGAAGAAGAAAAGGAAATGATCCAGCAACGCATCCAACAATACGAAAACCGTTGGTCTGACTATGAGCAGAAAATGAAATCCATGGAAGAACTATGGCAGAAACAGATGAACTCACTTCAATCTAGCCTAACTTTAGCAAAACAGAACCTAACCGTAGATGATTTTTCTGATCCTTCGGTCAACCTAACCAGCGCGAATAACTTCAGCCGAAGAAACTCAAACGATGCAGCAGGGGCTAGTAGCAACGAAATGAGCGCTGGACTGAGTTTGATCAGCCGGTTAGCCGAGGAGTTTGAGCAGAGAAGCCATGTGTTTGGAGATGATGCACAGTTTCTGGTGGAGATTAAGTCGGGTCAAGCGGAGGCAAGTTTGAACCCGGAAGAAGAACTTGGGAGGTTGAAACAGAGTTTTGAAGGGTGGAAGAAGGATTTTGGCGCCAGATTGAGGGAGACAAAGGTAATTTTGAACAAACTAAGTAGTGAAGAAGGGGGTAGTGGTCGTGGTGGTGAAAAGGTTAAAAAGAATTGGTGGGGGAGGCTTAACAGCTCAAGGGTTAATTGAATTTCTTATATTAGCATTCATGTGGTTTTCATTGATTTTGAAATCCCTATATAAGTTTTTTATGTTTGTTTATGTCATTAGTAAAAACAAAGGAAATATATGTTACATGTATCATGATGATTCATGTCAATTATCAAATATCTATAACTCAATTGGATTGGATCGTCTCTAGAACCTAAAACGGATTTTAAAATTAAGCCCTTTTTTGTAAAAAAAGTTCATTGTTTAAATAAATGACTCTAACATGTAGGAATCTGATACAAGAAAATAACATTATGAACACACATGAGTAACTACTATTATTGATGAGATAATATGATTAACTTATTTATCTATTGAAAGTTTTGAGTCCACTTGCATTACCTGCCAACAACCGGCGGGATAACTAATCAAAATAAGGAATCGGATAAACATAAATCACAAAATAGTTACAAACTAAACAGGAATAGGATGTCAAAAGGATGATGATCTTTTATAGACAACTGCATATCAATCTTTATGTGTTTAGCTGATTTTAACAATCGTTTTTGACATCATGATTTTTTTTGTTCATGTTGTCTTGTGGTTGTTGGAAGATACCAATATTGACTTAGCAATGCTGGATGTAGAGTTTGAATACTTATCCGACTAAAAGTCCATTGTCCACATAAATTAGACGATAAATCTTCCGTTGTATTAAATAATAATAATAATAATAATAACAATGGTTATAAGATATATATGAAACTTCGGATGAATTGAAGAGTATAAATAGCCAAGTGAGTACATCAACCACTTTAAAGTGAAGTACAATGTGTGTATTTAGGATAAATTACAAGATTGCCTGGTTTATTATGAAACCAATTAACTTGGTAAGTTGATATATATGTTATGCATGTAAGCCTCTGGATCGGAGTCGAAGTCCCAATCAAAGTTAAGAGAGTTTTGTTCAATTCTTAATACATTAGACCGGCTATGATAAGTAGGGTGTTGAATCCATAAGGAGTGTGTGGTTAGGAAATAATTCAAGTTGATTTTTGATTAGTTTGTGTTTTCCAATTGCATAAACAACTTTTAAAAAGTTTTTGAAATGTATGTGGATGAAATGTAATCACTTTCAGGCTCAAGTTTTGATCATATAAACTACATATCAATATATGTGTTAAGAAGCGTGAAGGATGGATCCAAGATGAAAAGAGATTTTCTCATTTAAGTCTCTTGCTCCTTTCTCCTTCATTTGGCTTTACAAAATGTCAAGTATATGTAACTCTTCACTCCCCTTTTCGTGTAGAGCTACAGTTATCGGTGTGGTAGTCATGATCTTTGTAGTACCGACACTATTGGATTTGTCCGTCGTCTAAGACTAGCGTCCCAGTATCAAATGTGCATTCGGGATCATGGCTCCTCCATCGCTAATAAAATACTTTTTAGCTATTATAAATCAGCCACTAGCTTTTTGAGCAACATCTATATATGACCGTGTTGGTCACATCGCCCGTGATTATTGATCTTTATCACTCAGGTGTGCTATAAAGTATTTTAATGTTTCTTTATGACGTCATTTCTCTTCTAGTATATCAACAATAGTTTTTTCTACTAGTGGAAACTAGCTATGAACTTCCCCTTGATATCATGGAAGCTTTGGACACTTCTTGATTCATGGCGTTTATATCAGAGTCAAGGAGTTGTCATAAAGGTGGTAATAGGTGACTCGGCATATGTTGGATCTTATTGGTGAGCATATTTTAGGCGAATATATGTATATATATTAAAAATTAAAAAGTTAACTAAACGGATGATTTATGTGGTTTGCACAAATTACAAGAAACGTGCTCGTGTTTTCGAAATTACATAGACGCTTCTGGTGGTATGAATTTTATAAATATGGTGGTCCTTGATGGTGGATGACGTTAAACTTTCTAGTTAAGTTATTGTGAAATGTCCATTTACCCATATAC
The DNA here is from genome assembly GCA_030545235.1 of Helianthus tuberosus. Lineage (NCBI taxonomy): Eukaryota > Viridiplantae > Streptophyta > Magnoliopsida > Asterales > Asteraceae > Helianthus > Helianthus tuberosus. The sequence goes on from CM060443.1 coordinate 177,273,517, forward strand.
GAAAAGAGAAAACAATAAGAAATAATTAAAAAAACTTATAATACCCACTTTATTAATATTAAATTAATGAAATACCCCACGCACACCATTTTGTAGGGCTCACCCACCTTCATCTTGAAACTCCATCATCCACCTTCATATTCAACCTCTACTCTTCACTCACCATGTAACACCCCAAAAACGGGTTTGGTAATCAAACCACGTTAATATTAAAGAGCGGGTAAAATACCGTTAGTGGTAAAAGTGAACCCGTAAACAAAATAACTAGGAACAAGTTAACCTAGTAGTAACATGTATATAGGTTATAAAAACAATGAGTAGTAGTAGCCTTATTTAAACAAAACTAAACTTGAGGGATCAAAGTTGTCAAGGAGGAAACTAGTGTTTTTAAAAACAAAAGTTTAGACATAACACACACGTAGAGTGTGTGTGTATGTCGATCATCAGGAGAAGAAGCAAGTTGAAACCCTAGTTCATCCAAGATTATCAAAATTGAAGGGGGAATCGGACCTCAAATCCGTGCACAAGCATGAATAATCGATCACCTAAACTAGGGGATCATAAGATATGTTTAAAAACCTAGATTGGTGAAAGTCTTAACTTGAGACAAGTAGAATACTTGCAATTAGATTGTTGGATTATGATCCAAAGATGAAATTGAGTGTATATGTATACTTAATTTCATTAAATATAATGAAATTACGAAATATTTGATATAAGATTACTAGTAAGTGAAGAACAAGTAGATTATGAAGTGGGTTTTGATAATATGATTAAGTTGAGGATATACTTATGTTTAAATTCATCTTGGATGGTAGTAATAGGAAGATACTTGAACAATTTATGAGTTTGAGTATATTTTCATAGTTGTCATGAAATGAGTTTTGTATGTTATGACGAAATTGATGTTATATACTAGTTGTATGTAGAACTTGATTATATTAGGTATTTGGATGAATGTCTAGTAATATGATAAAATGGGTTTTACATAAAGATGAAAACCCATAGTTCTAGCACAATGAATGGATAAATTAGCATTGATAATTGGGAGCTAAGTTAACTTGATGTTAATGATCGTTCGAACTTGTCAAAGTGAAAGAAATGATATGAATTTTGTTGGGAATCTAGTTAAGATGGTAGCTAAAAAAATAACGCCTACCGGGTATTTGGCGTATTTCCTAAATAAGTTGTTGAATTTTAAGTGCATTAACATATGTTAATAGGCAGTTGACTTTTAAAAGTCAAACTGACCTATAATAAGATCAAATGGTAATTTTGATGTAAATGTGTAAGGTGGGATAGTCGTGATAAATGATGGCTAATATAACCATCTTGCGAATGATAAATAATAGTTTGACGCTTGGCAAGCAAGGTGGAAACTTGGGAAGAAGCGGGTCAAACAGATCAAATACGCGGAAAAACATAATTGGATGCAAGGTAAGTAAAGCTTACACCCTTCTAATAGAACACCTACTTATTGTATTGGTTATGAACAAGGTAAATTAGTATTTGAAATATGATGTTCCGACGCAGAATGATACGGGTCGGAACAAGTGCAAATGGTAAGAAACCATTTTTTATGGTAAAAAAGGGTAAAACCGGTAATTTGGTCATGTGATGACGAATAAACAATGAGTTTTGAGAACTTACCTTATGGTGTAATCCATAATGGGTAAAAGGGTAAAATAGTAATCTGGTAACGAGTTGACGGATAAGTAATGAGTTTTGAAAAAGATACCCTATGGCGTAAGCCATGATGGGTCAAATGAATTAAGAAACGACTTTTAAGTAAAATGATCATAGGGTGCAAGCCGAAACGGGCTAAATGAGTGAGATGGCAAATAATTACTATCTCGCAATAATAAACTGGTCATTTAGGCCAAACGGGTCAAATGGTGATGTAATCATCACTTGATAATAATGACTAATGGTCGCTAGTCGAGTTTTGTGCCCGCAGGAAGGATAGCGTATGGCTTGCATTGCTATTAATTAGCAATTAATAGTGCAAGGTATTAAATCGGGTCAATGCTAAGACCCAAGCCAGGTATGTGTAATGGGTCAAACTCTCAATGAGGACTTAAGGTCCGACGAGAGTTAATCGAGTCATGGGTGGGCTTTGTATTACCTAAAGTGAGGTATATCTAATAATTTGAAATTTGAGAACATCATCTTTTTAGGAATTCAATGATTTAAATAGAACAACGGTTTAAAGTGCTCATTTGGTCAAAATATGCTTTTAAAAGTCCTTCGTGGTAAAAAGACTAAGTTGACCAAAATGCACTCGAATGATAAACCGGGAAAACGACCCTTAAGGGTAGTTTAAATATGAATTCTTTAATTCGGTCGATCCTTACGATAGTATAAAATGGAAGGCTTAAATCATTTTGGCTTAAAACTACATATTGGGTCATTTTTGTAAAATGTCTAACTTGGGAGTAGAATGGGAACATAATGATTTCCCATTCACGATCCATCACATTTGAAGTTGTGATGATATATAAATGAAAATAAAAAGTGGGAACGCAAACTATAAATAATCGGACTAGGCTAGCGAGTCATGATTGAAAGGTTTGGAATTCTTAAAAAGAATTTGGATTAATCAAAGTTCGGCCTTTGAAAGGTCGAACGGGTCAATTAGCATAACCGTGAACCGGATAGCGGTCGCATAAAACACAAGAATAATACCCCGGGTGATGGGGTATAGTCATAAAAATAATGTTCTTCCAAAATGATGTAATATATATGAGATCGTTTGCTTAAACATGCAAACGGGTCAATTATTTAAAATATATATATATTGGAATCAATAACTGATGTGCGTAAAATGCAATATATAAATTACATCAAATAAGACATAAAACTAACCATTTTTTAGTACTAATGTTGGAAAAAGTGTGCTTTTGTCTTCCTTATCATTTGTCCGTAGTGTCTTGGCGTTATTTTACTGTCTATATAAAATAAAAGATTTACACCATTCATATCTCTACGGTCTATATAGAGATATGTTGGCTACCTGGTCGGGGGTTAAGGGAATGGTTTGGTAAGGTTCTTGCCTTGTTCAGTGTATAGATCCTGCAAGGACCTGGGTCAAGCTTACTAGGACCTCCTTCAATACCCACTGGTATTGGATGGCGAGGGTGCGAATGACTTGATCCCCTCATATGTAAACTACTATTAATACATTAACCCGGCTACTTGGGATTGTATCACTGCTGACTCAAACCACTTAGCCGAGGGTAACGTCACCTTCAAAAGAGGGGCCTACCACATTACGCATTAATAACTTAATTAATTATCTTTCAATAATCCAACCCTTTAGGATTGTATCCTTGCTGACTCAAACTACTGGGTTGAGGGTAACGTCACCTTCAAAAGAAGGGCCTACTACTATAACTAAGATAATCTCTTAAAAAGTGCAAAAGTGCGGAAAACATCAAAGGTTACACTAAAGGTGAGTCGGATCCAAGTGATTCATCTTGTCTATCTGTTTTTATTTTATTTTTATTTTTCAGCATTTTTAGTTTTTATTTTCATGTTTAAAACCTTTTTCTAAAATTTTGATTCGATTAGACGTTGATGATAAACCGGTACTAAAAGCTTTTGTGTCCTTAAACGACCGCGGTATCTTACCAACGCTATACTACGCTCATGATGGATGCACTTGCCCATATGTGTGTTTAGTGTTAGTAAAATATCGTGTTTTATAAATTTAAAACTTGACCAAAGTGTTAAAAAGAGCTAAAAATATACATAAAAATATATAACGCTACACACGCATCAAGTTTTTGGCGCTGTTACCGAGGACACAAGGATTTTAAGAAAGCTTAAAATCGACGGCTTAATCAGTTTTTCAAAACTTTTTTAAAAAAACGCGCGCACATTTTCTGCATTTTTTAGATAGTTTTTGCATTTACAGTAACCTGAACACGGGCCGTGTTCATTGAACACGGGGCCGTGCTGCACATTTTTTTTCAAAACTCCCATATACAGAGTCTGAACACGGGGTCGTGCTCACTGAACACGCCCCCGTGCTGCACAAAACCAGTCACTTTTATTAAAACGTCCAGATACAGAACCTGAACACGGGGCCGTGTCCAGCCTCTGTTTCCGTTTTTATTTTTGTTTTCTGGTCCCGAGACTCTGTTGTGGTCTGCTGAGTGACTCTTATGGATCAATACTCAGGAGATTACAACTACACCTATGAGGAGGATGATTATAGGGAAGACTATTGCACCATTTGTGGTAACCCTCACTCGGTACAATATTGTGACCTCTTTGAACCATCCATTTCATACAACTACTATGAGGAGCCCAGGTACGAGCCGTCCACTTCATATACATCCTATGAAGACCCAAGGTATGAACCTTCTCCCTCATACTCATATTTTGATGAACCAAGGTATGAGCCTTCATACTCATACTTTGAGGAACCAAGATATGAGCCTTCACATTCATATGCTTATTATGAGGAACCATGGCGTGAACAACCCACCTCATATAAGTATTATGAAGAACAAAGTTACAACCCTTATCCATCATATACTTACAATGAGAAACAATGGTGTGAACCATCTACTTCATATGAGTATTATGAGGAACCAAGGATCGAACATCCGGATTCAAGCTTTGAGGATCCAGATCCTTACTCTATCACCCACATAGCCGATAAAATAATAGAACACATTAAAACTATCGAGCGCTGCATAAAAGAATCCCGCGCAAGGGAAGAGGAGTCCCGCGCAAAGGAAGAATTAACTTGTAATAAAGAAGAGATAGTTGAAAATGTAAAAATGGAAGAACAAGAAAGTGTAAAGCCGACACATGAGTTAAACAACGAAAAAGGTGAGTCCGACAACGTTAAAATTCAAAAAGAGTCTAATTTTAAATAAATTAATCTCTTGTCACCTTCTTTCGAAAATCATTGTTTAGTACCCACACATGCTAAGTTTTTAAAAGAGTTAAACACTAACACTAAAATTGACGAAACTATAAGCATTAAGTTAACAAATGATCAAACTTCGCTAATAAAAGAAGATCCATTCGAAATTAACATTACACCGGTTCCATGTTTTTTTCAAAATTCCTTTATTAGTAATATTACAATAGATAAAGATCTTTGTGTTAATATAATGTCAAACTAAATTTTCGAAAAATTAAGTGTTGGTGATTTTTCTCCACTTCAAATACCCATTTTTCTATCTAATCGAAAAATAATAAAATCAATAGGGGTAGTTGAGGATGTCTTGGTCCAAACAAATCAAATGGTAATCCCAACCGACTTTGTCATCCTTGATGATGCTCCTCTAGTGTTGGGACGACCTTTTGTAAAGACCCACGAAGCCTTGAAAATCGGAAGTACAACAATCTATCTATTCAATTAGGGGCATTTAAAAAGAGAGTCGATCTTGAGCGTTCAATGAAATATCCATTCGGCAATAATGACCCCCTAATTGAAGATGAAGATGAACCACCCGATACAAGAGAAGAAATTGACCATTTTGTTGAAGAAGAAGTCGCCATAGAACAAACCTTTGTGGTTCTTGATCAAAATGAGCAACCAAATAAGGAGTCTCCTAAAGACCCACCTCTCGAGCTCAAAGAACTTCCAAAAGGTTTGGAATATGCTTTTCTAGACAAAGATGGTAAATCACATGTAATTATTTCGTCAAAATTAACTAGTTTAGAAAAGGAAAAATTAATTACGCTTTTGAAAAAACACAAAAACGTGATCGCTTGGAAGCTTGTATATATTAAGGGAATAAGTCCTTCCATGTGCACGCACAAAATTTTAATGAATAATGACTATAAATCGGTAATACAACCACAATGTAGAGTAAATCCAAATGTCCAAGAAGTGGTTAAAAACGAAGTCATCAAATTACTTAACGCCGGACTCATCTACCCAATTTTCGATAGTCCTTGGGTAAGTCCCGTCCAAGTAGTTCCAAAGAAAGGAGGTATGACGGTAATAACTAACGAGAAAAATGAATTAATACCAACAAGGACCGTCACAGGATGGAGAGTATGTATAGATTATCGTCAATTAAATGAGGCAACAAGGAAAGATCACTTTCCTTTGCCTTTTATTGATCAAATGTAAGAAAAATTATCCCGTCACAAATTTTATTGTTTCTTAGATGGTTTTGCAGGTTACTTTCAAATACCGATAGCACCCAAAGACCAAGAAAAGATAACATTCACATGTGCCTATGGAACTTTTGCTTATCGACGCATGCCTTTTGGTCTATGTAATGCCCCCGCAACCTTTCAACGTTGCATGGTGGCCATCTTCCATGATATGATAGAAAAGACAATGGAAGTCTTCATGGACGACTTTTCTATCTTTGGAGATTCATACGACCAATGCCTCGATAACCTTGAACGAATGCTATCCCAATGTGAGGAAACTAACATCGCCCTTAACTGGGAAAAATGCCATTTCATGGTAACGGAGGGAATAGTACTCGGGCACAAAATCTCAAGCGGAGGAAGGGAGGTTGATCGAGCAAAAATAGACACTATTTCTCGATTACCAACCCTATCCTCCGTTAGAGCTATCAGAAGTTTCCTAGGGTATGCCGGATTTTATAGACGATTTATCAAAAACTTTTCTAAAATCTCAAGGCCTCTAACAAAATTACTTGAAAAAGAAAAGATTGCAATCAAGCATTTCTAACACTAAAGGAAATGCTAGTCAATGCACCTATCATGATAGCGCCTGATTGGAAACTACCTTTCGAAATCATGTGCGATGCAAGTGACTTTGCAGTTGGAGCCGTCTTGCGACAAAGAAAAGATTAGCATTTTCACCCAATTTATTACGCTAGTAAAACACTTAATGATGCACAAGAAAATTACACAACAACAGAAAAGGAATTACTAGCCGTGGTATTTGCTTTTGATAAATTTCGTTCTTATCTTGTTCTTTCTAAAACGATAGTTTATACAGATCATGCAGCCATTCGATATCTCTTTAAGAAACAGGATGCTAAACCACGTTTGATTAGGTGGATTCTACTCCTCCAAAAATTTGACATTGAAATAAAAGACAAAAGAGGAGCAGAAAACACCGCAGCAGATCATCTTTCCCACTTGGAAGACCCAGCTTTGGAGGCAACCAGGGACGAGCAAATCAATGAAAAATTCCCAACTGAGTCCCTGGAGATGGTGGAATACCGAGAAGAGCCATGGTACGCCGACTATGCTAACTACCTAGCTAGCGGTATAGTCGCAAAAGGATGGCCACATCATCAAAGAAAGAAATTCTTTGCCGATGTAAAGCATTATTTTTGGGAAGATCCTTATCTTTTCAAAATGTGTGCTGATCAACTCATCCGTCGATGCGTATATGGTAGTGCAGCAAGAAGAATTCTCCGCCATTGTCATGAGGGTCCATACGGAGGACATCATGGTGCCGCTAGTACCGCACGAAAGGTATTTGATTCAGGATTTTATTGGCCAACCATTTACAAAGACGCCCAGAGTCTTATAAAGACATGTGAGGCTTGCCAAAGATCAGGTGATATTTCTTCCAAAAACGAAATGCCACAAAATGGCATTCTTGTTTGTGAAATTTTTGATGTGTGGGGACTCGACTTTATGGGACCTTTCCCACCGTCAAAAGGAAACAAATATATACTTGTGGCGGTAGATTGCTTGTCTAAATGGGCCGAGGCACATCCAACAAACGATGGAAGAGTCGTGGTAAGATTCCTGAAATGATTATTCTCTCGTTTTGGAACACCAAAAGCATTAATAAGTGATAGAGGTACCCATTTTTGTAACTATCAACTTAAAAATTTTTTAACAAGGTATGGGGTCTATCAACGGGTCTTAACGGCATATCACCCTCAAACAAACGGACAAGCCGAAGTGACTAATAGAGGTTTAAAAAGAATACTTAAAAAACCGTAGGGTTAAATAAAAAGGATGTGCCGATAAATTAGACGATGCTTTATGGGCTTTTCGAACAGCGTACAAAACAACAATAGGTACAACCCCATATAAGCTTGTCTATGGAAAAAGTTATCATTTGCCGGTAGAAATAGCACACAAGGCCTACTGGGCAATTAATAACGTAAACTTAGACTTAGAAATTGCCGGTAAAAATCGATTTTGCCAATTAAATGAATTAGACGAATTAAGGAATTATGCATACTCAATTTATAAGGAAAGAATGAAAATTTTGCATGATAAACACATTAAACCTAATGAATTTCGAGTAGGAGATCAAGTTCTATTGTTTAATTCACGACTTCGATTATTTCCTGTTAAATTAAAGTCTAGGTGGTCAGGACCTTTTTCCATCACCCATATTTTCCCACACGGTGCAGTCGAAATTAAATATCGGAATGGAATTCCATTCAAAGTTAATGGCTAACGGCTAAAGCTTTATCAAGGATTTATTGAGGATGAAGAGGAAGAAATCTCGCTTCAAAAGGTCGAAGAATGAAACAAAGGTTCAAGCATTAACATCATACCTTGTAAGTTACGAACATCGGGAAAACATCTAAATCGTTAAGATTTCTAAAACCAAGTTTCGGGAAACAGGGCACTCACACGAGCACAAAAAAAAATTCTTAAATTTTTCCCGCCCACGGGGCCGTGTCCAGCGAACACAGGGTCGTGTCCACGCAACTGTCGGGATAAAACCCCCTTTTTCTTTCATTCTTTCACTTTAACACGCCCCGTTTCCCCAAGAACTCTCTGGTTCCGGCGAAATTTTCTGCAGATTTCAACGTTTCCCCTTCTTCTAACAACGTCAAGGTATGATTCTATCCTTATAATTAGTTAGTTTAAGTAGTTTAACATCAAAATTTGGGGAAAATTTAGGGTTCTTCAACTTGAACCAGATCAAACCCTAAATTTTTGCTTAGATCTGTTAGTCTTAGTATAGATACATGTTATAGGAAGTAAATCAACTTGTATTGTTTGTAGATTTGCCCGAAAAAGATGAAATTGAAGGGGTAAACGATTTGTTTTGGGAAAAACAGCACTTGAGGTTTTATTTTCGGGGAAAACCGCCTCTACTGGACCAAAAATTTTCAAGTTTTCGGGATCGGGTCGAAAAATGGGATTTTTGGGAAACAGACGTCTGGACACGGGGTCGAGCTCAGCGAGCATGGGGGCGTGTCCAGCCGATTTCAGGCGAACATGGGGTGTGTCCGCTGAACGCGGGGTCATGTTCAGCCGACTGTTTTCAGTTTTTTTGAAAATTTCACTGTTTTGTGCTAATTGTTTGGTGTTTTCTTTCAGATGGCCAAGAAATTTACCAGATTCAACGCAAATGAGCTGGCAGCTCAGGCGCGGTATGAGGTGCTAAGAACTAGGCCCGAGGAAAATCCCCGATACGTGTGCATAGACACTCTTGAAGCAGTGAACCAAATAGACCGCTTCAACAACATTGTCACCGGCCCACTACGAGCTGCTCTTTGCACTCGGCTTCACTCCGTGGATGAATACAACATTGAATTTTACAGCACGTTCGTCTTCAGGACGAGAGCGGATCCGTTTGACAATGAGGGGGTAGAGTTTCGTTGTGCAGGGACCATGTACTCGATCTCAATCGCACAATTTGGGGCTATTGTCGGGTTGTACTCGGAAGAGGATGCTGGAGATGAAGAGAACACCGGCGGTCTCCGCGAGATTCCAAAAAATAACGCCAAGCTGCTTGGGCTCAGATCTGGGAGGGCAACTATAACCCGAGCCGAACTAAGAGCACAATGTTGAGGGACCCTCTCTAACGCTACATCCACAGGGTCCTCAGCTACTCTCTCTGCCAGAGACATGACAGTGGTGGTGTTGTAGGGTTGCGTGATCCTCTAGTCCTCCATTGCATTCACAACCATGTCAACCTCGATGTTCCATACCTGCTACTCCGTAACATGCACTTGAACCAACTTGCTACTCCCCCGACTCCTATCCTGTTTGGAGGGTGGATTTACCGCCTTTTCAAACACTCTGTGCCGAGGTTCTTTCAAAAGGGACCGTGGTCGGGAAAAGTGGACATGGTCATTTGCCGCACCATGAACTTAATCAATGAAGCGGATGGCGGGACAGTCAGATTTCAAACAGTTCAAGGGCATGCATGGAACCCTCAAGAAGCTCTCGTCCTACACGCTCCACACATTCGTCCTCATCCCCAGTACCACTACCAGCCCCATGGTGATCCGGGTCAATCCTCCTCTCAAGGAGGTGGTTTTCCTAACTTTCAAAGCTTACATGATTTATTGCAGGAAAATCTTTTGTGCACCCAGGAACACCTACAACATGGCCAGCAACACATACGCCCGGGTCGGAGTAATAGAAAGTGTTAGGATCTGAGTTTGGTTTTGATTGTTTTTACGTTTGAATTAAGATGAACAATGAATGAGTTGTGCAACGGAAATTAATGGAAACAAACTTTTCACAATCAAACAGGAGTATTGCTTTTAAACAAACATTTTCAACAATGAATCGAATGCTTAAATTTATTCCAAACACCGATTACACTTGCATGTATGTAACAAACTCCCCCTCAGCCTGAGCGCACTGTGATTTGTTCGTGCAGGAAGAAGATGGTGAAGAGCTAATAGAACAGTACAGGGTACTGTTCTATTTATAGTCACAGACAAACCACTGAGCATCTTAGCTGACGTCACCATGAAAGTGACATCTAACATCCTAACAAACTCTAACCTCTGATCTATACAAGTACTGTTATGCTAACAACTATTATTACAATTCATTACATAAAGACAAACTAAACTACTGCTGAAACCTTCCACTGATGTGAACCCAGCAGCACTTGATATAACCCAACAGTGCTTGACTCAAGGTAGTAGATTGAACAGCAGGGCTTTAGTCTTCATCAGCCTTTGACTTGATCAGCAGTTGTAGGTCAGCAGTTGTGCAGATCAGTAGATAGGAGGTCAGCAGATGTTGAAACCACTTTTCAAGGGGAGAGACTTGCTAACATAACATCTGCTTATTCTGGATCCACTGCTCTGATCCAGTTTTGGCTTTAATTATCTGTTCCTCTGATAGGGTTCAATCCTCTAAGATTTTCTCAACTTCAACGAGTTTTTCAACTTCAACTATTTTTTCAACTTCAACAATTTTCTCTACCACTTTCTCCACTTCAACGATTTTTTCTATCACTATCTCAGTCACTGGTTCAACATTTGCTTCTTCAGCTTCCATCTTTGTCTTTTCATTAGCTATTTTTCTTATTGCTTCCAGCTCTCTCTTCAATCTGGCAATCTTCTTCTCATTCAGCAACTCAACTTTATCTGCAAAAAACAAATTAAAACTGTCAGGATCTATACATTTTCTGGTTTTATTAATGTATTCTTCCTCATCGTCAGTATCTATGTCACTTCCAAGATCTGGAAAAATGGTATTCTTTTTGAACTAGATTTGACTTCTTCTTCTTCCAGAATTCTAGCAACAAGACCTGAACCAGGTGGAATGTATTTATCCCAGCTGAAACCTTCAGCCACTTTCTCATCATCTTAATAAATGATACCAAAATAAGCTTTCTTATTTGCATCTTCGATCATTCTAGCATGAGCAGTTTTTGGTTCCTTTTGTTGAGTAATCTGATGAAAAATTGATTTCTGATAATAATTGTTCTTTCCAGACTGATCTTGTTTTCCATTAGCTTCTTTGTTTTTGCACTCACGCTTAAAATGACCTTTTTCATGACAACGAAAACATGTAACCTTAGATTTGTCAAAACCTAACGGTGAATTAGACAATTCATGAAGGTCATTTCTTCCAGTGATTTGTGTGAATTTTTCTGCTCTTCGAACAGCACTGGCTAAACACCACTTTATATCCATCAACTCAAGTTCCTCTGCATCAATTTGGTCATAATCTTCTTTGGTAAGCATCGGATTTCCAATTCTACCACCAATCAAGCTCTCATATGATTCCAACATAGCAACAAGTGATGCCATGTGTTGCTTAGCTATTTCTGTAGACAGATTTTGACCATTTTGAATGTTCAAAGTAACATTGCACTGCAGATTTGTAGAATTCTGTTGTTGAGGACTTGATGTTGTAAAATTTGGATCAAAACTTGAATATGAAGATGAAGATCCACCACTCTGTGTCACATTACTACCCTTTGTTCCAGACGAACTGTCAGCACTAAAACCAGTTTGGATCTTTGGGCTAGGGCTGGGGGTAGCCTCAAACTTGTTCCCTCTGTAATATAAACTGACATCTTGTTGAGCATTTGGATTCTTCATGATTGCCGTTCTCTGAATATCCAACTCGTGCTCTTCAATCTTTTGAATAAACTGTGCCAGATTCATATTTTCCGATTTTCTCATGTGTTTCACAATCAACAGATAAGTTCCCCATTTTTGCTGTGGTAATACATCGGCAAGTTTATCAACCCATTCATCATCATCTTTCTTAATGTCCAATCTTCCCATTTCCAATACCAAATGACAATATCTATCAATGGTCATCTTAGTTGTTTCATGATCGAAAGCTACAAACATATCAAATGATTTCTTCAATAAAGCTTTTTTGTTTTTAATCATATCTGCACTTCCTTTGAACTTTTGAATCAAAGCATTCCAAATCGATCTAGCAGTACCCTCATGTTGAAGCAAAACAAAGATATCTTCCTTAATCGCTTGTTGAAGAATACTGATCATCATTTTCTCACTTGTATACTTCAATTTATCAATCTCCGAAAAATCACAAAATGCTTTTTCAAGCCCACGTTCATTTTTCGGTTTTTCGTAATCTTTCTCTAATGAACACCATGCGTCAAACTTATAAGCTTGCACCCAGTTCTCAAATCGATTTTTCCATCCTTGAAAATCTTCAATGTACATGAGTTTAGGTGGTTTTTGGTAAGTTCCTGTTTCATTCTCACTGTACAATGTTTCGGCAGCTGTAACTGGTGCAATCGGTGTCGCAAACGCATTGTAGAATTCTTCTTCCATGATTTGGCAAATTTTTCACAAAATTACAAGTTCAAACGGAATATCAATCCAAGCGAAATTACTCCTCAAACGAAACTACCTGCACAACAACTTTAAACGAAATTAGATCTCACACGGAATACCACTCTCAAACGAAATTAATTCAAACGGAATTTCTACTTGGAGCGAAATTAACTAATTTCGCTTGAAACTTCTCAAACGGAATTACACCCTGAAACGAAATAAGCTTTTTCAAGCAGAATTAGGTGTATTTTTCAAACAGAATTGCAATTTCAAGCGGAATCAAGTGCTAATCTCGTTTGAAATGCTGCTGACGTCACTTAATCCGAGTCTATTTTCATGCGGAATTATGATTTTTTACCAATTTTAGATCGAATTAAGGTCCAATTCTTTCAAGGATTCGTTAAAACACTGTTTTACTTATAATATGTGAAATTCAGACCATTTTGACCGTAAAATTTTGTGAATTTTGTAAAAGAAGGTGTAGAAATCAGAAATAATGGCTGTTTTGGCAAGAACTCTTCTTCCTGAGCTCTGATACCACTTGTAGGATCGATTTGTGACCCAAACGAGTCAATCAGAAGAGTTCTAGTCAATTCAAAAGGTGGAAACAGATGAATTGACTTGGAAAACAGCTTGTTTCACACTTAATTGTCTTGTTTATTGATCATAACAAGTTTCCAGATCAAACGACACGTCGGCAGCAGTTCGGTACCGGAATTACGAAAGTTACAACTGATTTCGCTTGAAGGCTATTTATAGATGAGCTGATTCCATTTGAAAGTGGCAGTTGCCATTCCAAACGGAATTAACCAAGTTAATTTCGCTTGAAACTACACATGACTCTTTCAAGCGGAATTAGCTCATTCAAGCGGAATTAGCTCAATCACATTCAAAACCTCCTATTTTCCTCGTACAACGTGCCCTGATCTAACAATTCTAATACTAGACTCGATACAAGACGAAGTCGACAGACGTATGCACCAACATTCTTAAGACTCATGACTTTAACTGGGCCAAACAAATCCATATGAAGCATTTGCAAACATTTGGTTGTTTTGGACTCATCAATGGATTTGTAGGAGCTTTTATGTTGTTCACCTTTTAGGCAGGAAACACAACGCTCAGGACAGGTGAACAGTTTTTGAGGTAAACCTCTTACTAACCCCTGTTTTGAAATGGCAGTGATTGTCTTGAGATTTGTGTGCCCCAATCTCCTGTGCCATAATTCTGTCTCTTTGTTTGATGCAGCTGAGAACAGACAGGCATCAGTTCTGGGGCTCTCTTTTGACATATCCACCACATAAACATTACCATTTCTTTGAGCAACAAGTTTGGGTTTTCCAGTTTTATTATTGCTTCAATCTTTTTAACCATTTATGGTCCAACAATCCTACAACACTCCTTTGTGAAGAATGATCCATACCCCTTGTCAATCATTTGTGAAACACTCAGGAGGTTGAATTTTAGATTGTCTATCAGATTGACATTTTCAAATTTTACATTACCAGACTGTACTGTACCAGACCCCAGAACTTTCCCTTTACTATTATTACCAAAGGATATATCACCCCCTCCATGGATTTTGAAATCTTTGAGAAGGGCTTTACATCCTGTCATGTGCCTGGAGCCTCCACTATCTACATACCAAAGGCTATCTAAGCATGCAGAAGCTCCCTGCACATGAAGTAAAAGGATTAGTTCATTAAGGTCTCCAAAGCCAATAAGGCTTTGGATGGGGTCTCAACATTGTCTGGGATGATTTCAGATGCATGGGCAGTGGTTAGGTCAGGGGTTTGGACAGTTTTAGGACTGTTTCTCTCTAACCACTGTTGTGGGTTTTGACCAATCACCTGTTGATACCCAAAAGGATGCCTATTTACTCTTGGTTTAGAGGGCCTTTTGTAGGTCTCATAAACATGTGGAATGCTTTGGTAAGATGATTGTCCCTTGCCTCTTTTGAATTTGTTGGCAGGGGGTGCATCAGTCACTTGAACATCTCTTTGGACAGATGTTTGATTCAGCTGTTTTGTAACATCTGTTTGGACTGGCACAAACAGTGGTTGATTCTTGGTGAATTTGACAGATGATGTTGATGGACTCAAGGATGTTTTAGCAGTGTATTCATTCTTTTTCACATCAAAGTTTTTGAGATACACACATTCTTGAGTTTTGTGGTTATTTTTACCACAGATGGTGCAGCTTTCAGCAGGTACAATGACACTTGTTTTGTTTAGATCATATGCTTTTAGATGAAAACAGTTTTTTGTTAGATGATTTCTCTTTTCACAAAAATCACAAAACAGGTTTTTCAAATTTTCTCTTTTCTTCCTTTTCTCAGACTCCTTAGCAACAGAGTTTTGAACCACTGTTGGGATATCTTTGATAGGAATGACCTTTGCTTTTGGAGTTGTGACACCATCAGTGGTTGTGAAATCCATGGGCTTGAAATTTTCAAGAATGTCACACTCATCAGACCAAGTGGGTTTAAATTGGTATTTCTCAATTTCCTCAAAAGTTGAGGACCCCACAGATCTTTCCAAAGTGATTTTGTTACCAAGTTTGTCGGTTATTTTGACCTCTTTGCCATTCTTGTTGGTTGGTTTAATTTTAGATGAACCAGCTTGTTTTGCAGCAGTGTTTACAAGATCATCATATTTTCTATATCCTACACCAAACTTGACATTGCTTTCAAGCTGTTTCTCAAGCATAACCTCATACCCTTTACAAGATTCCACCCATCTTTCACAAGTGATCTGGGTGGACTCCAACTCCTTTTTACAAACTTGGTATTTTTCTACCATAGTTTGGAGTTGAGTCTTGGTTATGCTCTGCTCTTCTTTGAGACTGCTGATTTCTTTGTCTTTTTCAGCCAATTTGTTTCTAAGTTCTTTTAATAACTTTTCAAATTTGACTTCATCTGTTAAAACTTTATCCCTAAGGTTTTCATTTACCTCTTTGATGTTAGCAAATGCAATAATGCATTTGTCTGAACACAGTTTTTCAAGAACTTGAGGTGATACCTTAGCAGCAGCCATCATGGCACAATCACATTGATGATCACCTTCTTCATCGGCTCTGACTTCTTCCTCACCTGCCATCTTCTCTTCCTTTTCTTATGTGTCTTCTTTGGACCAGGGGCCAGACAGTGGTTCAATCAAGGTTTCTGAATTTTCTCCCAGCAGTAGTTCACCAGCAACTGCAGTAACCACTGCTTCAGCCACTTCATCCACTGCTTCAGCACTCAGCTATTCACCTTCAGTTTCTACCCCTTCTGGTATTGACTCTAATGCCATTAGACAAAATTCATCATTCAAAGGTTCATTAAAAGCATAGAGTGCAAAATTTTCATCACCAAGCTCATCAGGCATGCTGCTCCAGTCAACAAAGCCTTGGGTGAAAAAGCTTTGTTGATCTGGTTGTACCACTGATGGAGCAGCTTGTTGAGGTGCAGCAGGTTGCACTTGTGCCTGAAGGACAGGGGTTTGAACATACTGAATTTGTGGAACAGTGGTTTGAACATAATGCACAGGCACAGGTGTTGCAGCATAGTGAGCAGTGTTAACATGTGCTGCAGGGGTATATTGAGTATAGTGCACAGTGCTTTGATGTTGTGGTCTAGGGTTTGAGCTAGGATGAGTTATTATTGGACCAGTGGTTTGACTCCTGCATTCCCTAGCAAAATGACCTAGCCTATTGCACTTGTAACACTTTAGTTTTGATTTATCCAACCCCACTCTTAAATTCCCATGTAACCCTGGGAATTTTCTCCCTGTTCTTTTATAGAATTTGCTTGTTCTTACACTAAGCAAAGCCAATTGATGCAAAATGTTCATCTCCTCTAAGTCAGTGGGATCAAAGTGTTGCAAATAATTGAGCTCAAAACACAAATTATCTGACATCTGGTTTTCACAATTTGCAGTGAAGGCATAATTTGCAGAGTGAGAATCAGAGTTGTTAAAATTTCCACCTGCAGTTATATCAATAAAATGATCAAAACTCTGATCCTTACTACTGCTACCAGATTCTTCCTGACCAAAAAGAGCTGTGCTGCCAAATGCATAATCATCAGCAACTTTGCCAGACTCTTGCAACTTCTTTTTCTGGTTTAACTCCCTTTCATAGGTCAGGAGTCTACCATGAAGTTGGGTCAGGGTCAGATCTTTGAACTCAGCAGAGTTTCTAGTGACAAATGCAATGGTGTCCCATTTTTCTGGTAGTGATCTAAGAAACCTGCTATTTTGTGTAGAATTTGGAAATGTAACTTTAACAAGTCTTAGCTCACTAATGAGACAACTGGATCGCTCAAACTGCTGAGTCAATGATTCACCCTTGATGTGACAAAATGTTTCATACTGCTGGTTCAGAATTTCCCTATTGTTTTCAATAACTTCTTCCGTTCCCCCAAATTGTTCCTTCAGTGCATCCCATAGCTCTTTGGCACTGTTACAATGTAACAGTCCAGCATAGATCTCATTGGGTAATGCAGATGCTATGATGCTAAATGCTTTGGCATCGAGTTCGAACTTTTGAAAGTCAGTTTCAGTATAGTTTTCAGGTTTTTTAGGTTCGAACTTCTTTGAATCCTCAACACTTGGCACCATAGGAACATGGCGTCCAAAAACAACAGATCTCCAACATCCAGTATTCTGTTGAGCAAGGATGTGACCCATCCTCCTCTCCCAGATGTTGTATTCATTACGTTTAAGCATGGGTGGTTTGAAAAGAGAGCCAATGTTATTCTTATCATCTTATGATTGTGACGTCATCCTGGTTGTTTTACAAGCACTGATTAATCAACTTTGATGGTGATTAAACCTTGCTCTGTTTTTCAACAAAACAAACAAACTATCGATATCAACGATTGTGAGCTGAACTATTTATGTCAAAATGATTGTTAAATCAAATTTGACTGTCCAAGCTCTGATACCAATTGTTAGGATCTGAGTTTGGTTTTGATTGTTTTTACGTTTGAATTAAGATGAAAAATGAATGAGTTGTGCAGCGGAAATTAATGGAAACAAACTTTTCACAATCAAACAGGAGTATTGCTTTTAAACAAACATTTTCAACAATGAATCGAATGCTTAAATTTATTCCAAACACCGATTACACTTGCATGTATGTAACAAACTCCCCCTCAGCCTGAGCTCACTGTGATTTGTTCATGCAGGAAGAAGATGGTGAAGAGCTAATAGAACAGTACAGGGTACTGTTCTATTTATAGTCACAGACAAACCACTGAGCATCTTAGCTGACGTCACCATGAAAGTGACATCTAACCTCCTAACAAACTCTAACCTCTGATCTATACAAGTACTGCTATGCTAACAACTGTTATTACAATTCATTACATAAAGACAAACTAAACTACTGCTGAAACCTTCCACTGATGTGAACCCAACAGCACTTGATATAACCCAGCAGTGCTTGACTCAAGGCTGTAGATTGAACAGCAGGGCTTTAGTCTTCATCAGCCTTTGACTTGATCAGCAGTTGTAGGTCAGCAGTTGTGCAGATCAGTAGATAGGAGGTCAGCAAATGTTGAAACCACTTTTCAAGGGGAGAGACTTGTTAACATAACATCTGCTTATTCTGGATCCACTGCTCTGATCCAGTTTTGGCTTTAATTATCTGTTCATCTTATAGGGTTCAATCCCAACAGAAAGAAATATCTCCGACTTGCAGGATGATATTGGAAACATCCGTGAGTATATGGCGGGCCACGGAGGGGATGATGATGATGATGATGATGATGATGAAGACGAGGACATGGATTGAGCGGGAGGAGTTGGAGGTAGCATCACACGGTTGAAGGTCTAACAGGTTAACTCTTATCTCTCATGAACAATTGTGTGGCCTGCGTGCCACTTGTTGAACAATTTACTTCTCTTAACACTTGTTAATTTTCTGCATTTCTTTTCTTTTTATTTTGTGATGTGGATGATGAAACTTCGGTAAATTAGGATGTTTGTTATTGTTTGGTGTGGTATTTATTAGTAAAACAGGTACCTACGAGGCTTAAAGCACTAAACATTAGTGCTACTAAAAGCCGGGACAGCAGAACGAAAGCAGAAACCTGTTTTAAATGTTTACAGTTTGTCCACACGGGGTCGTGCCCAGCCGACACGCCCCCGTGCTCACCGCCCAGACCTGCTGTTTGTCTAATTTATGCAAACTTTTGCCCAACACGGGGTCGTGTTCACCAGACACGCCCTCGTGTCCACCTTCTGTAAGTTCTCGTTACTGGCAATCTGACCACAGGGCCGTGCTCATCCGACATGAGGCCGTGTCCAGATGCCCAGTAACGTAAATTTTTGTTTTTAACACACCTTTTACACATTCAATTAACCTAAAAACTTATTTTTGGGACACATTGAGAACAATGTGTAATTTAAGTGTGGGGGGATGCTAAAACCTTGAATTTTGCAAGTCCTAATTACAAGCCTTATACAAAACTCTATTGGAACCGCTAAACACTCCAAAATTTTCAAAAATTTTTCTTTTTTTTTACTTGTCTTGGTTTAAATTGGGAATAACAAGTTCTAAAAATGTTATATTTTTACGAATTTACAACCGATAGCGTCGTGATAAAAAGAGCCAACATAAGAAAATTATGAAACAGCATGACGAATCTAGTTAAAATTTGATTATATATACCTGATCACATTAAAACTCATTCCCACAAAAAGTGAGTTTTGAGCCTTTAATTGAGCATATAAATACACATCTTTAAACTAAATGCTCATTTTTCGTTTCTTGTGTGAATAGCCGCTTGGTTTCTTACGACTCTAGAACTTGCCATGACAATACATTCCCGGTCCTTATCAACTTAAACCCAAGTAAGTAAATGATGGAGGCATTTGGACTAACCCTTTTTCTTTCAACACCATTATTTTTTTACCACCTACCCAAAATCCCCCTAGTTAACCCCTTTGAGCCTAAACCTTTTCATTTCTAAACCCACAAAACAAACACCATTTACCCACCAAAACCCTTTTTCATTTTAAACCCTTTATTTTAGTAAAAAGCTCGGTCTTCATGTGACATTCCTTAAAAAAATGATGAAGTCTAGCAATAAACAAACAAGTTCCTCAAAAGAAACTTTGTTTGAAAAATGCTTCGTTTGAATAAAAAGTCACAAAAACAAAAGGTTCTACGAAAACCGACGCTTTTTACGCCTTTCGCCCTTTTCTACTAACCACTAATCCAAAACCACCTACCTTTAACCCAAGCCTAACCCTTCCCCAAGTCCTCTTGATATTTACAAAGGTTTATAGTTAAAAAGGAGGAGGATTGATTGCTTGGCAAGCATATGGTAGAAGTAAGTTCCATGCCGGTCTCGAGTGTTTCACAAAAATACATCTTCGGCCGAGTGTTGAGTGATCTCCCGTGAGGTATGTGAACTTGTATATAAATGGAATTTTAAAGAGGCATGTTATGCCCAAATAAGTAATTTCTCTTATGTAATGTTCTAAATAAATCATAACGAATAGGATTGTAAATAACATAAAAATAAACCCTAATAAAGATCTTGGAATCCCGACACTCAAGACAAGCCCAAAAACTTCTCTTCTACCCATTCCATTTGGGTGTGTAAGTCACATTAAAAAGAGTTTTGCTTGATGACAAGCAAAGATTCAAGTGTGGGGGTATTTGATGTGTGTAAAATGCAACATATAAATTACATAAAATAAGGCATAAAACTAACCCTTTTTTAGTACTAATGTTGTAAAAAGTGTGCTTTTGTCTACCTTTTGTATTTTCAGGATTAAATGAGCGTAAATGAACAAAAGAAGCAAAAATGCAGCTAAATCTAACATAAATACAAGAAAAGGAATAAACGTGGCATGCCCGACCCCTCGACAGCATCTTCCCAAGCAAGGCCAAGAGATCAGAAAGCTGAAACCGCCCCGTGCCCAGTGGACACGGGGGCGTGCTCAAGAGTCTGCAGAAAAGACAAAGTTGTAGAAGCTTCTATTTCCCAACACAGGGGCGTGCCCAGCTCAACACGGTCATGGTCAACGCTAAGATTCGCAGAATCCAAGAAAATCTTGATAGTACAGATACGCTTCTGCACACGGGGCCGTGCCGAGTGGACACGGGGGCGTGGTCAACTAATGCAGACAAACTGCAATTAATGAAGAAAGAGAAAGTGGATGGACACGGGGCCGTGTCCGGGCTTCTGTGCAGGCTATAAATAGAGGTGCTTGGTTCACTTCAAAAGCATCCCTTGACAAACCACATCTCTCCCACTTCACCCACACTCCACACTCCACACTCCACCACCATCACAACACCCTCATCCACCACCATCATCCATCATCTATCATAGAGTGTGTGGAGTAGTCTCGGGATCCAAGATTAATAGTAAGAGTTCTTGACAATCAAAGGCCATGTTTGCCTAAGTCTCTTACATCACTTGGTGAAGACAAGCATTTAGTGTAATACTTTTGTTTTTTAATCTTTTCGCACTTTTTATTTGGTTTTGTATTAATGACTTTAATAACTAGTTTCTTATGTTGAAGGTGAAACTTCCTTATCATTTGTCCGTGGTGTCTTGGTGTTATTTTACTGTCTATATAAAATAAAAGATTTACACCATTCATGTCTCTACGGTCTATATAGAGATATGTTGGCTACCTGGTCGGGGGTTAAGGGAATGGTTTGGTAAGATTCTTGCCTTGTTCAGTGTATAGATCCTGCAAGGACCTGGGTCAAGCTTACTAGGACCTCCTTCAATACCCACTGGTATTGGATGGAGGTGGTGCGAATGGCTTGATCCCCTCATATGTAAACTACTATTAATACATTAACCCGGCTACTTGGGATTGTATCCCTGCTGACACAAACCACTTAGCCGAGGGTAACGTCGCCTTCAAAAGAGGGGCCTACCACATTACGTATTAATAACTTAATTAATTATCTTTCAATAATCCAACCCGTTAGGATTGTATCCTTGCTGACTCAAACTACTGGGTTGAGGGTAACGTCACCTTCAAAAAAGGGGCGTACTACTATAACTAAGATAATCTCTTAAAAAGTGCAAAAGTGCAGAAAACATCAAAGGTTACACTAAAGGCGAGTCGGATACAAGTGATTCATCTTGTCTATCTGTTTTTATTTTATTTTTATTTTTCAGCATTTTTAGTTTTTATTTTCATGTTTAAAACCTTTGTCTAAAATTTTGATTCGATTAGACGTTGATGATAAACCGGTACTAAAAGCTTTTGTGTCCTTGGACGACCTCGGTATCTTACCAACGCTAAACTACGCTCACGATGGGTGTACTTGCCCATATGTGTGTTTAGTGTTAGTAAAATATCGTGTTTTATAAATTTAAAACTTGACTAAAGTGTTAAAAAGGGCTAAAAATATACATAAAAATATATAACGCTACACACACATCAATAACGTAAAACAAATTTGGTGTGTCACACCCCCAAAATACCACACGCGGAAAACCCCCGCGAGGCGTGTGACATACCAGGATCTCAGCCATCAATCACATTAACTCATAGGTATATGTAAATAAAACTTTCATTGATTAACAGTAAGTGTTACAACGTTACAATATTTCACAGTTTACAGCGGAAGCATAATTCATTCGTTAAGAGTTTATAACCACATGTAAAAGCCATTTGTGTTGTGTTATGTTTCCATGTATCTCGACCCATGATCCACTCCAGCCTCCCAGACAGCATGTTCCAGTCAATATGCACCTAAAGACCTGCAAGGCATGTAACAACGAATCAACAACAAAGTTGAGCGAGTTCACAGTTGGGTGTTCGTTTAAGTTGTTTACAAAAACAAAGTTTGTCTTGAGTTGGCTTACTTGCCGTGGGGTTTACCCCATAGTTGAAAATATAATTAACCAGTTTACCCTGTTTCCCAAACATATCCATAGTTACTGGGGGCTTACCATGTGCGTTACCAGACCGTACCATATCGACTACTACGAAAATAAGTTGTGCCCTAAGTCAATGTCTATCAGCATTGACCCTTTGCCTTTAGTCCATTAGTACACATCCGTTCGAACGACACGGTGTGAGGTTTGTTAAACCTAATAGCGCTATCAACTAATAACCCACTCGCCATCGGCCTCGGCGATTAAGTCGATATAAAATGAGGGACTTCATGATAGAGTTTTGGTCCAGTAAGTTGTAAGGTTGTTGTCCTACCCAAGGAGGACGAACGTACGTAGTTCTACCCAAGGAGAATACGCAGGATTTATAGTGGCATCCTACCCAAGGTGGATGGCCGTACATATCCTACCCAAGGAGGATATGTTGATTCCGTTTTAGTTTATTAACCCATTCCCAAACCACCGGGAATCCCATGCCTTGTAGAAAGTGTGAACTCACCTTTGATTTGCTCGGTAGATAAAGCATTTGTCCTAAGTTGGTCAACCACATCCTATTATGGTTACCACTTGTTAGGACAGTAATCAAGTAATCACGTATAAGCTACACGTATCTAACACGTATTCATCAAGTAGTGTACGAGTATCCACTATTGTATAACACCTTAATCATGCATGCATACACAATAATCCATATATAACAGTTAATCATGAAATAACATGGAATAGTGGGTTGTGTGCGACCTATAAAAGGTTTGAGCTATTCTAGTGTGCGGCCTAATAGAACAAGGCCCAATCATAATGGAGTGTGCGGCCCACTTGTCAAGTGTGCGGTTTAACTGACTCAATTATCTATAAACACCATTCCAAAGATCAAAGTAATGCCCATTTCTAATCACTACAAACCACACCAAATATAAACACGAAATAATCATGCTTGTTACCATGACAATATTAACGTAATGCCAACACCAAATCAATAGATTTTAGCATAGTAAACATTTAAAACTCTAGCACAAGTATCATCCCTAGATTACTGTTTATAACCGTGCTTGAATCCGAACATTTATAATTCTCACAAAAGCAAACAGGGTAATATTCTTATCATAGTCCCAAACAACCACTCGGCCAAACATCATCAGTTTTCATGTAACAGTTCATCATCAAAAATTCTACCATTATGCCCTCTAGACCACCTTCATTATTCCAAAATACAGTTACAACATCGAACAAAGTTAGTCATCTGGGCATATCCCAATGTCATTTTCAATCATCAAACATATATTTAAATTACAATTATCATATGAATAAAACCCTATGAACTTCTGTTGTGAAACAAAATAGTACACAGCAAACACCAAACAGCTCATATATATCAACTTTCAAATCTCATGTATACCGTAGGCTAACACCCATAAACACACTTTTAAATCAAGTGAATACAAATCAGTTAACACACATGAGTTTCTAACTAGGATTCACAATGATCACAAATATTCAACATAATATATTACTAACCCAGGGTTTCTTTTAAACATCGGTTATTGATGTTTCGTCTACTGACCGGAGCTCCGGCGGCCGCTGCTGCCGTCGGCTCCATCACCATCTTCGAACATCATCATCGATCGGAGAAACTTGTCGGGAAACATTACCACCATCGCTCGAAACCGTAAATGAAGGTTGGAAAACTGTCGCCGCCACCGCCGTAAAGCTTCGTCGGCCATCATCAATATCATCAATTCATCATCAGCATCGTCGTCAACAGTAAACCTACCACCTCCGCCGTTGCAGTCGGCTGTGTAGAAGTTTCACCGGAAAGAAACAGGAGGGGGTGTGGGTGTCGGAAGAAACGACGTCGGCCGGGTTATGATCCGGTCGCCGGAGTTCAGTCGAGAGAGAGAGGAAGCACAAGGGTGTCGGCTATGTGTAGGGGTGTTTAGGGTTTGGAAATTTTATCATCAACGCCATCATGCAAAGCACGTACACATAAGAGGCCACAAAGTGGCAGTTTGGGTATAATGGGATTTGGGTCGATCCACATGAGAAACAAATGAATAGGCAAAGAATTAAAAGGTGTTTGGGCTGGGGCTGTGGACTCGTTCAGCTAGGCCAAGACTAAAGAAAGAAAGGGGTGCGGATGTGGGTGTGCAAGGAGTAGCATTATTATATATATTTTTAACAAATGATCATAATAATAATAATAATAATAGTATAGTTAGACATTAACTTGATTAGCATAATATATTAATCAAGTCACGGTTAGGGTCTCATAAGTAACGGGTTATACCACAAGTTAGGTACGTATAACAAATTCGCCATACAAGTTCGTCCGGTTACCTAAATAAAACACGTATAAAAGTAAATTCGTAAATGCGGAATCCAACAGTTTTTACCTTGAAATTACGAGTTGTCACATCATCCCCAACTTGAAAGAAATTTCGTCCCAAAATATAGCACGTAGCTACTGAGGGGGCTAGTTAGGTTGCATGGTTTCCTGGTTTTCATGGGGTGTCACATCATCCCCCCGTTGGTTTGGAATTTCGTCCCGAAATTCCCCAGTAGCTTCAACTCGTATCTTGGTGCGTTTGAGAATCTTGACCTCCTGGTCCAAGATTTTCACTGGTTCTTCGACAAATCGCAACTGATCGTCGATGGTGAGCTCCTTGAAAAGAACTATGAGGGTTTCATCTGACAGACACTTCTTCAAATTCGACACATGGAATATGTTGTGAACTCCATTGAGTTCTTTGGGTAGATTCAATCTGCAGGCCACCTTGCCAATTCTCTCCGTGATTTCGAAAGGTCCAACATATCGCGGGTTAAGTTTGCCTCGTTTACTAAAACGAACTACACCTTTCCAAGGTGAGACTTTAAGTAGTACTCGATCCCCAACCTGGAATTCGAGTGGTTTCCTACGCTTATCAGCGTAGCTTTTCTGACGGTCACGAGCTGCCGCCATTCGTTGTCGTATCTGAGCAATCTTTTCTGTTGTGACTACGACGAGTTCTGGGCCAGTGATTTGGCTGTTTCCAACTTCTTCCCAACAAAGATGTGATTGGCACTTCCGTCCGTACAATGCCTCGAACGGAGCAGCCTGGATGCTGGTGTGGTAACCGTTGTTATACGAAAACTCCACTAAAGATAGACGCCGCTCCCAGTCGTTACCAAAGTCGATTACACATGCTCGAAACATGTCTTTACGAGTTTGGATGGTACGTTCAGTCTGCCCATCCGTCTGTGGATGATATGCTGTGCTCATGTCTAGACGTGAGCCAAAGGATTTGTGCATCGCTGGTCACAAATCAGATGCAAATCGTGGGTCGCGATCAGAGATAATGGAAGTTGGCACCCCGTTCCTAGCAACCACTTATTTCAGGTAGATGACTGCAAGTGTAGAAAAGCTTATCCGTTTCCTTGATGGCTAGAAAGTGTGCTGGTTACAGGAGACAATCAACGATCATCCAGGTGATATTGTTTCCGTTTCGAGTTATAAGTAGACTAGCGACCAAATCCATGGCAGTCTGTTTTCGCTTTCCTTATAGGTGTTTCTGGTTGCTAACGCTTAACCTTGACTTTCCCACAAAAACATCATTCCCATACCTAGCTTGGTGGGCCTTCATGCCCGATTACCAGTACAAGGTTTATAAATCCTGATGTCTCTCATCAAAACCCAGATGACTAGAATATCGAAGTTGGTGTGCTTTGCTCAACACGAGTTCCCTACAGTTGCCGTATAATGAGACCCACATTCGTTCTTATGAGGTAACGAGTATCGTCCGACCTGTCAAAGGTTGCTTCTCCATGCTCCGCATGGGTTCACTTGAAAATCCTCTTCCCCCAGTTCTCCAGTTTGAACAGAGCGAGTCTGATCAGGTAAGTTAGAATTGATAGTGAGCTGCAAAGCTCGTGCACGTTCAAGTTTTATAGTTGTATTCATCCTAAAGTTTCCTCCAGTAATGCCATTAACTGATTTAGATCTGTCGAAGTCAAGGTACACGGGAGGCCATTGCGATCGGTCTAAATAACGCATCTGGTACCGTCTAAGTAATGCCTCCAATTTATATCCAAAGACCATGGTTTCCACCGCAGGTTGTGTGTCGTGTAGTTCCTCCTCGTAATTCCATTACGTAAGTCATCACCTTCCCGTGTTGCATCGGCGGGTAACTGGGACTCTGATTCGAACCATCATGGTATGCCACTAGATCATCAATACTCTCAGATAAGGACGATGCTCAGAGTATTGCAGAGTTGGAAATTCGAAAGCTGAAAAGACGTCCTCATGTTTTGTCTTCCACGAACACAGCACCCTGCTGTGCTAAAGAGATTTAAGCTCCGCGATCTTTGGTGTCGATCAGTCTCTAACAAAATGGATCCTAGCAAGATCCACGTGTATTCCCACTTCGTTGGTTACATGATCAAAATGCCCCCGAATCTAGATGTTACATTAAACAAGACTTCACACATAATGGCTCCTCCCTCATGAGCTCTAAAATAAGATATAAATGCCATCCATGGCGTTCCGTTCTCCCAGTCAGGATTCAGAATGTTGTCAACAAATTCGATCGATACATGTGATCTCTGAAGCTGCTGGTGTGTTGATCAACCCAATGATCATGGTGCATAACGTTGAAATGGCTGCCTTACATTCGACATGCTGTTGTAAGGGCATTCTCCCCTTAGACTTCCCTCTGATGATAGCTCGTTCACTAGCAAATCTTCGAATGGAAGTTGGTTCCTCGCAACTGATCGACGGGTTGTCAATACGTAGTCGAGGCAAACGGGTTTTGACTGTCATCTTGTTGAGTTCTTGATAGTCAGTACACATATGAAAAGGCTTCTCTTCATGGGTATAGCGAGGGCTCCTTAAAGCGAAAACTCATGTCCGACAGTTGGTTAAACAGCTCCTGCAACCCTCCTGGTGCAAGAGGGTAAAGAGTACGAGTAGTTAGAACTACCTCTGGCGTGGGGTCAAACTGGGTTCCTACCTAACAGTTGTAGAGATGATCCTGGAAGTTCCTCGAGTAGCACATAGAGGGTAATTACGAACAACTGGTGGATCCTCAATCCTCTTTTTCCTAACCTTACGTCAATAACAATTGCTAACATAGCGGGGTAATCCCTCCGTAGACACTCCTGGCTTTCATTGCTGAAATGACGCTAACCTTTGCGCCACTCTGACGTGTTAGAGCAGATAACAATCCTCCACTAAGAAGAGGGGTACGTAGAATCTTCTCCTTACAGGGTACATCTATCAAGAGCAACAGAAGGAAGGTCGATGTCGGACACTTGTCCCACAAGGTCGAGTTTGCATCCCAACGATCATATAAGGTTTCCATTGTCTCGCCATCAGCCGATTCCACAACAGGTTGGATTTCAAGAAGCATCAGGGTTATATAGAACAGAGACGAAGTGATTCGTTACCCAGAACGTGTATGCCGCCATGTTATTACAATCCTGGCGTCGCCCACGCCAATCCTAATTGCCCCTCCATGAGCATCATTTCCCATGTGGTTGTACTTGTTGCGAGGATTTCCAGTACGGCCGTCGTTTCCTTGGTTGTTGTCGTTTTGATTTAGCAACAGCCATTCCATGTTGTCGGCACCTTCGTTTCTATACTGTTGATTGCCATATCAAGTACCTTGATGTTGCCGTAACTATTGCCCCCACTGCTGCTGTTTGAAACAGAGCTCTAAGATCTTTCATCGACAGGGTCCATCTTTCCATATTCCGTGCCACGTTCTAAGGCGCTACTCATTGTGCTGGCAGTTACACATTCCATGTTATAGTCGATTGTCATTGCTTATGTCCCGATTGAATCGTAAGAGTTGACTCCCATGAGTCGCTGACTAGGGTTAAGGATTCGATTAAAGCCAATTTGATGGTGCTCGTTGCCGGTAATCAGGGTCGTCAAAGTACTGAGGTCGGCAAAGTACTACGCTCAACCTCCTGTCCATCGATGTTGCAAGTTGTTTGAGTAAAACACAGTATGTTGCGTGAGTGTTGCAGAAGTGATCGCACTTCGGGGTCTAAGACGTCGATACATGAGTTCCAGCAAACGAAGATGAGTAAGAAAGATATCGATCAATCGTTCGACACTGCGACATCCAACTCAGGGACGCTCGTATAAGCACCTAACATTCTACACAGTTAGCTAGGTGTTCAGGTGGGTGTTCAGGTAGTACTCGATAGCATCGAGTTTCAAAAGGATCCAGTGATAAATGAAATGTTCGCGTTTGGGTTTGAGTAGGGGACAATTACTGCTATGGCCCCTATAGGTTTGTTATGTTTCTCATCGATCGATTGGCGGAACGGAACCCCTTTTCCACTTGTTAAGCCTCACCGAGACTCACATGCACCCCACATTATTATTATGTGTGCACCCACAATAATATTGTGATTTGCATGCTCATTCCAGTTCCTCCTAACTTATGTCAAATGGTTCCTCAAACTCAGATGTCAAACGGAAGTTGTCAAAGTAATAAGATCACAAAAAAAAATCCAAGGACTATGGCATACTATCAACACATCATAAGGTAAGCAAGCAATCCATGCCATCATGCTATAGTGACGAGTGTGTGTTCGTATGTTTCGTCATAAACAAATGTGTACTTGTCACGTAATGTATGCAATAAGTAAGAAAGATGAACCTTGCAATCTGGAGCTGAGTGTCATGGTCGTATTCACGTTTTCAGAACTGTTCGGTTATAGTTTGGTTTTATAAAACGTTTTCCCCCTTTTTAAAACCAAGTTCACTATAACCAATGGCTCTGATACCAATCTGTCACACCCCCAAAATACCACACGCAGAAAACCCCCGCGAGGCGTGTGACATACCAGGATCTCAGCCATCAATCACATTGAACTCATAGGTATATGTAAATAAAACTTTCATTGATTAACAGTAAGTGTTACAACGTTACAATATTTCACAGTTTACAGCGGAAGCATAATTCATTCGTTAAGAGTTTATAACCACATGTAAAAGCCATTTGTGTTGTGTTATGTTTCCATGTATCTAGACCCATGATCCACTCCAGCCTCCCAGACAGCAAGTTCCAGTCAATATGCACCTAAAGACCTGCAAGGCATGTAACAACGAATCAACAACAAAGTTGAGCGAGTTCACAGTTGGGTGTTCGTTTAAGTTGTTTACAAAAACATAGTTTGTCTAGAGTTGGCTTACTTGCCGTGGGGTTTACCCCATAGTTGAAAATATAATTAACCAGTTTACCCTGTTTCCCAAACATATCCATAGTTAGTGGGGGCTTCCCATGTGCGTTACCAGACCGTACCATATCGACTACTACGAAAAAAAGTTGTGCCCTAAGTCAATGTCTATCAGCATTGACCCTTTGCCTTTAGTCCATTAGTACACGCCCGTTTGAACGACACGGTGTGAGGTTTGTTAAACCTAATAGCGCTATCAACTAATGACCCGCTCGCCATCGGCCTCGGCGATTAAGTCGATATAAAATGAGGGACTTCATGATAGAGTTTTGGTCCAGTAAGTTGTAAGGTTGTTGTCCTACCCAAGGAGGACGAACGTACGTAGTTCTACCCAAGGAGAATACGCAGGATTTATAGTGGCATCCTACCCAAGGAGGATGGCAGTACATATCCTACCCAAGGAGGATATGTTGATTCCGTTTTAGTTTATTAACTCATTCCCAAACCACCGGGAATCCCATGCCT
Organism: Helianthus tuberosus; assembly: GCA_030545235.1. Lineage (NCBI taxonomy): Eukaryota > Viridiplantae > Streptophyta > Magnoliopsida > Asterales > Asteraceae > Helianthus > Helianthus tuberosus. The sequence continues at coordinate 177,304,015 of CM060443.1, forward strand.
TGTAGAAAGTGTGAACTCACCTTTGATTTGGTCGGTAGATAAAACATTTGTCCTAAGTTGGTCAACCACATCCTATTATGGTTACCACTTGTTAGGACAGTAATTAAGTAATCACGTATAAGCTACACGTATCTAACACGTATTCATCAAGTAGTGTACGAGTATCCACTATTGTATAACACCTTAATCATGCATGCATACACAATAATCCATATATAACAGTTAATCATGAAATAACATGGAATAGTGGGTTGTGTGCGACCTATAAAAGGTTTGGCCTATTCTAGTGTTCGGCCTAATAGAATACGGCCCAATCATAATGGAGTGTGCAGCCCACTTGTCAAGTGTGCGGTTTAACTGACTCAATTATCTATAAACACCATTCCAAAGATCAAAGTAATGCCCATTTCTAATCACTACAAACCACACCAAATATAAACACAAAATAATCATGCTTGTTACCATGACAATATTAACATAATGCCAACACCAAATCAATAGATTTTAGCATAGTAAACATTTAAAACTCTAGCACATGTATCATCCCTAGATTACTGTTTATAACTGTGCTTGAATCCGAACATTTATAATTCTCACAAAAGCAAACAGGGTAATATTCTTATCATAGTCCCAAACAACCACTCGGCCAAACATCATCAGTTTTCATGTAACAGTTCATCATAAAAAATTCTACCATTATGCCCTCTAGACCACCTTCATTATTCCAAAATACAGTTACAACATCAAACAAAGTTAGTCATCTGGGCATATCCCAATGTCATTTTCAATCATCAAACATATATTTAAATTACAATAATCATATGAATAAAACCCTATGAACTTCTGTTGTGAAATAAAATAGTACACAGCAAACACCAAACAGCTCATATATATCAACTTTCAAATCTCATTTATACCGTAGGCTAACACCCATAAACACACTTTTAAATCAAGTGAATACAAATCAGTTAACACACATGAGTTTCTAACTAGGATTCACAATGATCACAAATATTCAACATAATATATTACTGACCAATGGTTTCTTTCAAACATCGGTTATTGCTGTTTCGTCTACTGACCGGAGCTCCGGCGGCCGCTGCTGCCGTCGGCTCCATCACCATCTTCGAACATCATCATCGATCGGAGAAACTTGTCGGGAAACATTACCACCATCGCTCGAAACCGTAAATGAAGGTTGGAAAACTGTCGCCGCCGCCGCCGTAAATCTTTGTCGGCCATCATCAATATCATCAATTCATCATCAGCATCGTCGTCAACAGTAAACCTACCACCTCCGCCGCTGCAGTCGGCTGTGTAGAAGTTTCACCCGAGAAACTTCGTCGGAAAGAAACAGGAGGGGGTGTGGGTGTCGGAAGAAACGACGCCGACCGGGTTACGATCCGGTCGCCGGAGTTCAGTCGAGAGAGAGAGGAAGCACAAGGGTGTCGGCTGTGTGTAGGGGTGTTTAGGGTTTGGAAATTTTATCATCAACGCCATCATGCAAAGCACGTACACATAAGAGGCCACAAAGTGGCGGTTTGGGTATAATGGGATTTGGGCCGATCCACATGAGAAACAAATGAATAGGCAAAGAATTAAAGGGTGTTTGGGCTGGAGCTGTGGACTCGTTCAGCTAGGCCAAGACCAAAGAAAGAAAGGGGTGCGGATGTGGGTGTGCAAGGAGTAGCATTATTATATATTTTTTTAACAAATAATCATAATAATAATAATAATAGTATAGTTAGACATTAACTTGATTAGCATAATATATTAATCAAGTCACGGTTAGGGTCTCATAAGTAACGGGTTATACCACAAGTTAGGTACGTATAACAAATTCGCCATACAAGTTCGTCCGGTTACCCAAATAAAACATGTATAAAAGTAAATTCGTAAATGCGGAATCCAACAGTTTTTACCTTGAAATTACGAGTTGTCACATGGTGAATCTGGATCATGAGTTCACAAGTTAGGCAAATGTTTTATGAACACGTAGGAAAAAGTTTCATGCGAAACGGATAAGTATTCGGAAAGTTATGCAATTTTTCGTAAAAAAGGGTAAGTTTGGAAAAGCTGCAGATCAGCTCAACCATAAGCTACGGTTGGCAACCGTAGGTTACGGTTGAAACCTGCTGTCCAAGTTGTTTTATGTGTGCCCTAAGCTAAGGTACACCAACCGTAGCCTACAACGGACTTTCCAAAATTAATTTTGGTTGTTTATTTGTTGTTTTTGGGTTATAAATCCAAGTCTAAGTACCATATAACTAACATATGAGTTGTTATTGGTGTATAGGTGATTGCTAGGATTTTACAGATGATGATCAAGCATAATGGACGAACCGAACACAACTGAAGTTCAAGCTTCCGCTTAGTTTCGTTATTTAACGAACCGAATCAATTATGAACTTTGTAAGGGTTTTTTATATTTTAAACACGTATGACTTTTTATTAAACCCGGAACATTGTATGAAAGTTTATTTGCATTATTTGTATAAAATGCAAAAGTTCTTATAAATTCTCAATTACGTAAGCTTGAGTCTTACACACCACCAGTCGCCCTTTTCCCTATTCCGGCGACCATTAAAAATGAAGAAACGAAGAGAGAGAGGGACTTAGGGCTTTGTTCTAATAACAACCCACATCTCCACTGCAACCTCCGCCCGCTGACACTAACCATTTTTCGATAGAAAAACTGGTCATCATAAGAAATCACCCACCACAACCGCTAGCCCCCTTTTTCGCCGTCGAATTCAGTAATCTCCACCGCTAGAAAAATCCCCATTCTCTTGGTGATGGGCCCATTTAATTAATTATTAATTAATATTAATATATAGTTAAGATTTTTGTTTAATTAGTTTATTTATATATTTATATACACTCTAATTTAGAACATAACTATGCATATGGTTGTTGTACTCTATGCATAACATGTGTTGTGTGCTATAGCATATTGTATCTTAAGTAATGTTGTTTGTACATTACTATTTAGAATCCACATGTCTTCTTTGTATCCACATTTCACAACTTTACCTTTTACTTACTTTCTCTCTCACACAATATAACACGACTGTATCTCAAATATTCACTCAAAACTCAAAGATTCACTCAAAATTACACTTCTGAATCACCAATTCAACGACCGAATTTCATTGATCAGCATACAGCGACATCGATAGTTACAGGTTCGTGATCTTTGCGTCACATTTTCTTCTTTTGACATGGAACTTAATCTTGATTTCTTGATTCTTTACAGCAAGATTTTAATTGGGTGTTTAGGACTACGATTCAGAGCAACATGTAGCATCACCATAGATGGGGATGGTAAGTATTATCTGCTACTGGACTCATTGTTATGTGGTTGGTTTTATTGTCTGCTACTTAGAAATGAATAGTCAATTTGTTATGTGGTTAGTTTGGGGTAGGTGGTGAGGCTCTTAAGGTGATGTGCAACCCTTAAGTGTGTTCCAGAGGTAGAGATGAGTTTGGCAGGTTCATGGTATTTATAGATGGTGGTTTTGGGGGGGGGGGGGGGGGGGGTAGCATATGTGGTCGAGACATCAAAGCTATATGAAAGAAGTTGGTTTGTTTTAATCTATGGACGTTAATATTTATTAACATACTTTTGTCAGAAAAATGATATAATATACTTCAATTTTTTTGGCCATTGTTTTTACTTTTTTTATCTCCATCTTGAATGTGGACATGATTTCTAATAATGGGTTAGGAAAATATTTGACAAGTTCGATAACTATGTAAGGGTGGAGGGAGTGGTCTTCAGGAGTGTTTCGGGGAGGGGAGTTTGCTGCGTGGGGAACCGTTGCCAGGGGTTAATCGGTGAGTGGGGCACCCCCAACGACGCCACTATCCACAAAGTGAAAACAAAGTAGGGGTGTGCCCGCCCACTCGGCTTGGGGTGGGTACACCCTTGACCTTAAAAAAATTGAATATAAAAAATAGACCTAGCAAACGGGTTGGGTTGGGTTGGGTCGAGTCGTGCCATCGGTTAAAATGGGTTCGGGCAAAACGGGTTCGGGTCGATTAAAAAAAGGGTTGTTTTGGTTTGGGTCGAAACGGGTTCAGGCTGAAACGGGTTAACATTTTTTATTAAGTTATGTATTCAATTGAGGGTTGAATCTGGGCATTTCGAACCAACTTTATTCTGAAATTAATTTACAAGTTGTTAATATAAAATGCATTTAACTAGTGGGATTATTGAGTAAAGAGTTTCTAATTGGTAGTTGTTGTAAGCAGGCCAATATTATAGGCATTGTTCTTCATTGAACTCATCAACTTAACCACATTAACCATCTTTCAGTGTCTTTCATTAAAGAGGGGTGTTTTTCAGTCATGTCCTGTCTGACACAGGGTAGCAAAACGGGTTCGGGTCGATTAAAAAAGGGGTTGTTTTGGTGCTGGTCGAAACGGGTTTGGGTTGAAACAGGATTGTGCCCGAACGGGTATCGGGTCGGAATAGGTTCCGGGTCGACATTGAGCGTTTTTGGTACTGGTTTTTGGCGGTTTTTGCCTTAAAATACCGAGTAGTGAAAAGATCTGGATACAATTGACTTTGGCTCTTCATGTCACATTGACATTTAAAAATAAGTATATAAAATAATGACTAAATTACAAGTTTTGTCTTTTATCTATGTCCCAAATTGCAGGCGCTGTCCTTTAAACCAAAACTTGACAGGCGGTGTCCTTTGTGTTTTCAAAATCTTGCACGTTTTGTCCTTTAGGCCAAACTTAGTTAGATTTTTTAGTTAAATCTGGTATCAAGGGGCTATTTTGTAAAAAAAATTATTCAGGGACTAAATTGTAAAAAAAAATTATTATTATTATTATTATTATTATTATTATTATTATTATTATTATTATTGAGTAAATTACTAACCACCATCACCACCACCCTTCATCACCATCACCACCACCCTCCACCGCCGCCACCACCACCACCGCGAAATTTCTCAATACAACAGCAACAAAATCGACATTTCTCGATTCAATTATCGAAATCTATTGCAGAAATTTAACATAAATCGATCCAGATCTGGAAAATTACACGACGAATAATCAATAATCAAAATCAACATCAACAAAAGCGAAATTTCTCAATACAATTAACGTGATTTATTGCAGAAATTCAGCATAAAATCGATACAGATCTGGAAAATTATACTACGAATGATCAATAATCAACAACAACAAAAACAACATTCATCGATACAATTATTCAAATCCATTGCACAAATTCAACATAAATCGATCCAAATCTATAAAATTACACGACGAACAATCAATAATCATTAATCAACAATCAACCTCACCTAATCCAACAACAACAACAACAAAAACAGCAAAAAAAACGATGTATTCGAAGAACAATCAACCTCACCTAATCCCACTGATCAATCATCTCCCTCTCTCCCTCGTGTATTCGAAGACCAGTAGACCACCGGGAAGAGCCACCTGCGGCGGCGGTGTTTTATTCCGAAGCCCCGGTCAAACACACACACATCCACCCTCTAGTGCTCCTTTTTCCGGTAAGATGCCACTCGAAGGAAGTTTGAATCGGTGAAAAACAGAGGAAAAAGGTGGAAATGGAAGTGAATTGAAGAAGAAGAGTGAGAGATCGGACAGAGATGGAGTTGAATTAGGGTGATTGTGATGGTGGCGATAGTGGTGGCGGTGGCGGTGGCGGTGGCGGTGGCGGTGGCGGTGGCGGTGGTGGTGGCGGTGGCGGTGGCGGTGGTGGTGGTGGTGGCGGTGGTGGTGGCGGCGGTGGAGTTTGTTGATGTGAGAGAGGGAGATGATTGATCAGTGGGTGTATGTGTGTTGTTTTTAGGGGAAATGATTGAATGAAAAAAGGTTCTTCAGAGCATTCACAATTTAGTCCCTGAATAATTTTTTTTTACAAAATAGCCCCTTGATACCAGATTTAACTAACAAATCTAACTAAGTTTGGCATAAAGGACAAAACGTGCAAGATTTTGAAAACACAAAGGACACCGCCTGTCAAGTTTTGGTTTAAAGGACAGCGCCTGCAATTTGGGACATAGATAAAGGACAAAACTTGTAATTTAGTCTAAAATAATAAAGCAGCCTCGTGGATAAATAATTTAAGGGTGTCTCCCTCCATAAACATTTCTTTTCCAACTTAGTTACAAAACTCATCCTTCAAGTTTTGACTGTATGCTAACTTTAGTCCTATACCATTAGTCAATCATTAGATTAGCCTTTTGTCGCTTCTTCTGATAATGCAAATTAGTCGATGCACACCATTTATGTAAGTCTCTATTTCTAGGTTTAAATTCTATGTTTCTTGATGTAGTTTATCAGCAAAAAGCTCTACAAATCTAAATACATTTTATATTTTGTTTGATATATGGATTTTACTTTTATGTATGCAATACATGATATTTGTTGGTTATAGTGTGTTACTTCAGTCATCAAATGTATTGCATATTGTTGTTGACATAAGCTTTTTGGCCAGCAACATATAACTGTAATACCGGTCATTTTTTTTAATCATTTGTGGGCGCTAGGGATGAGCATTTCATACCGGGTATATTCGGTACCGCTTCCCATATTCCCGGTTTTTCGGTACCCGTATTTACGGGTAAAACACCATAAAATACCGGTACCGTACCGGTACCAAACCAGTATATTCAGTACCGGTACCAATTTTCCCGTATTTCGGTACCGAACGGGTACCATGCTCATCCCTAGTGGGCGCCCACACATTAATTATCTTGACTACTTTTCACATACGATAGTCTATGAAATTGAAATTTCTTCAAGACTGTGAAGCTAATGGATGGAATTTGTTGCGCATATTTGTTTGAAGTTGTAGATCGAAGGGAACAAAGCTTGTAGATCTGATTGTGGTCAGACTATTTATGTAACCCCGAAACTAGACCTATTTGTTTTTTTTATTAAATCTGTCTGATAGCACTAAACAAAGGTTGAGAGACGCATGGCTTACGTAAATGATTTGGCTCACATATTAATGATGGCTCGACTTAATTTAACGTTTCCTTTTAGGATATATTATGGTGAACCTGAGTTCCTTATATGCACGCCCACAAAGTGAAAACAAAGTAGGGGTGCGCCCGCCCACTCAGCTTAGGGTGGGTATACCTTTGACCTTTAAAAATTTAAATATAAAAAGTGCTAAGCTGGGCTAAAGAAAAAAAAGGCTTTATTGTTATTACGTATTTCTAATTAACTAATAATTCGTGTGGTGCTTTCTTCTATGTAAAAAGTTATAAAAACTGATAAGTTGGGCTAAAGAAAAAAAATTGCTTTATTGTTGTTACGTATTTCTAATTAACTGATAATTCGTGTGGTGCTTTCTTCTTTGTAAAAAGTTGTAGTTCATCTTAAAAAGTTCTAATACCTGCTTTGACTCATATGACTACCGTAAAACAAAAGTGTAGATCATGACGAGCACTTGAAAAGTCCTAATACATACTTCGCATATTACTTAAGTACTTATCATCTTTCTTATCATTTTAAAACTATTACTATTTTTTTGTATGTTCTTATTATTTATGCCGTCTTTACGCTTGTCTAACATGCTGATTGATGATATATTTAAACACTTCTTAATCTATGCTCATATGTTCTCTTGCAGTAGCCTTCTTATCTTCAGGTTGCTAATATTACTGCTAATTAGGTGCGTCTTTTTACTTGTATAGTTAAATTATGTTTTAGCTTTATGTTGATTTTTTTTCCGGGTTTTGGCGTGGTTCCTTATTATTTTAGAGGCTACATTATTTAGTGTATAGATGTCAAGTCATAAGAGGCTACGGTTGTCGACAAATGTTGGTTCAAACATTGCTTCAACGTCTACTGAACCTGTTGGTTTAGATTCCTATGTGGACGATGGTGATTGCCGACACGTTTGCAATTTTTGTGGTGCTTTGTTTTGGTTAGAAGAGCGAGTTTCATGTAGGATGTTTACAGGCGGCTTTGGTTATAATCAATGTTGTAGAGGTGGTTTGGTAGCATTACCGTTCCCTAGAAGGCCATTTACTTCTATCATACACTTGTACGAGCAGTCTGATTTTATGGCAAACATACGAGCATATAATTCGATGTTTTCGATGACGTCATTTGGTGCGACAATAGACGATAACGTTAACCATGGTGGTGGACCTTATGTCTTTAAGATTTCCGGACAAATACATCACTGGATTGGTTCATTGTGCCCTCCATATGGCAAAAGACCTAGGTTCTTGCAAATGTATATCTTCGATACCGACAATGAGATACCTAATAGACTTGCGTCCTTTCGGAATGAAAATAGCTCGCCTTTGTCAGCCAACACTGTGGCCTTAATTTCATCTGTGCTAGATAGTTGCAATGAGCTGGTTAAATTGTTTCGAAAAGCTAGAGATCTTTGTTCTTCTGATGGTACACAAATGTATGGCATTTGTCTTTACGGGTCTCAAAATGAGCGTTGCTATGACAAACCCTCACCTGGTTGTATTGGGGCAATTGTCACCGATGTTGATCCTGTATGCAGTAAGTTTGATATTGTCATACGTACCAGGGAAGGCACAGCACAACGGATAAGCAAATTGCATAAGTTTTACATGCCCTTACAATATCCCTTGCTAATGCCTTTTGGCGATAAAGGTTGGTCTCCTGAGTTATTGCTTAGGACAACTGATGGCTCACGTAAGAAGATGACTGTGAATAAGTACTACAGCTATTTGTTGCATGACCGTGCCAATGTGTATACTTTGCTATTACGAGGAGGTAGACTATTTCAACAGTTTCTTCTGGACGCGTACGTATGTATAGAGGAAGACCGCCTAGATTATATCAGACGAAACCAGAATGTTTTACGGTCTGAGTTTTTACAAGGCATTCATGATGCCATACATCGGGGAGACACTGAAGGACGTGCAGTTGGAAAACGTACCTTTTTACCATCATCTTTTGTTGGGGGGCCACGTTATATGTATAAGCATTATCAAGATGCTTTGGCCATCTGTCGTGTTCATGGAAATCTGCAGTATTTCATTACATTTACTTGTAATGTAAAATGGCCAGAAATACAAAGATATTTGTCTCAATACCCTGTTTTGAAAGCTCAAGATCGTCCTGATATCATTGCAAGGGTTTTCCAGCTAAAAGTCAAGTCGTTAATTAGATATTTAAAGACGTCTAGGCCTTTTGGTGAGGTTGTTGCAGGTATTTTCGTCTTTGTCTTCCATTGGTTGTTGTAAGGTTTCGCTTCAATATTTTAATGGCATTGTGTTCTTTGCCAATCATTTTACAGATTTATATACCATAGAATTTCAAAAGAGAGGTCTACCGCATTGTCATCTTTTGTTATGGGTTTCTGATATTGAAAAGATACGGGATGCAAGTCAAATTGATGAGTTCATTTGTGCTGAGATTCCGGATCCTATTAGTGATCCATGCTTGCATCGAGTTGTCACCGAGCTTATGATGCATGGGCCTTGTGGAAGTGTTAGACCAAATTCGCCTTGTATGGTTTCTGGCAAATGCTCCAAGAATTTTCCAAAAGCTAACCAAGATCATACTTCATTTGATGATAAGGGTTATGCTCATTATAAAAGATGCGCAGATGGACCTTCAGTTAATAAGAATGGTGTTCATCTAGACAATTGTTATGTGGTCCCTTACAATCCAGCTTTATGCAAACGCTTTATGGCACACATCAATGTTGAGTATTGCGGCTGGAACATGCTTATTAAGTATCTCTTCAAGTACATATCAAAAGGTGCAGACCGTGTCTATTACAAGGTTACACGAACACCTCTAAATGTTGCTGGCAATCTTCACAATGATACCACCAATGTTAACGAGATTCAAAACTACCTGGATGGACGTTTTATATGTCCTCATGAGGCTGCCTGGCGAATCTTCAAATTTTACATACATGATAGAAATCCAGCAGTCCAGGTTCTTTCCGTCCATCTAGAAAATATGCAGAAGATAACATTTCGTGACAAAGATGTTCTTGATAATGTAGCGTCGAACGAGTTTACCAAAAGAACTACATTGACTGAGTAGCTTGCTAACAATGTGTTTGATGCTTCAGGAAGGCACCTGCGATATGTCGACTACCTTAAAGAATACAGATGGGACTTGACATCAAAGCGTTGGATACAACGTTCAATAAACAAGACACCATCCATTGGACGATTGATATACATTCATCCATCGTGTGGTGAAGCATTTTTTTTACGTATGTTGTTGGGCCATCATAAAGGTTGCCGGTCTTACAATGACATTAGGACTGTTAATGGCCATCTTTGTATTACCTATCGAGATGCATGCGAGCAAATGGGATTGATTGGTGATGACAGAGAATGGTCATCCACTTTTGAAGAAGCTTCTTGCTGGGCAACAGCTTCTGAGTTATGATCTTTATTCGTTAAAATTCTGTTGTACTGCGACATTTCAAAACCACTTCAACTTTGGAATGATCACTGGCATAAGATGGCTGACGATGGACAAAGAAACTTTGGCTTAAATAACGATGATGACATGATGCAATTTGTTTTGTATGAACTTGAATTATTGTTACGATCTGAGGCCTCAGGTTCATCATTGCTTAATTTTGGATTGCCAATGCCTAACTCAGGAATGTTGGAACGTCTAACAAATAGGTTGTTAATGGAAGAGAAAAACTATGATAGGCAAGCTCTTTCAACTGAACATGAACGTTGTGTGAATAAGTTAAATGTTGAGCAAAGGTTGGTATATGATCATGTCCTTTCTGGGATTGCGTCTGGCGATCAAACACTTACATTTGTGTATGGTCATGGTGGCACTGGTAAGACTTTCTTATGGACAACTATTCTTGCTGCTTTACGTTCAACTGGAAAGGTAGTTTTAGCTGTCGCATCTTCAGGAATTGCGTCATTGCTATTGCCATCTGGTAGAACTGCCCACTCGCGTTTTAAAATCCCTTTAGATTTGACAAACGAATCAGTTTGTAATATTAAGAAAGGCTCACATCTTGCTGTGCTTTTGAATGAGGCATGTCTGATAGTTTGGGATGAAGCACCAATGAATGATAGGAGATGCTATGAGGCACTGGACAAAGCACTCAAGGATCTCTCAGATAACATGGAAAAACCTTTCGGTGGTAAATCATTATTGCTAGGTGGAGACTTTAGGCAAATCTTGCCGGTTATACCCAAATCAACCAAATCATCCCTATTGTCTTGCATGTTGCCAAGGTCTTACCTATGGGACTACTTCAAAGTTTTTAAACTGACAGAAAACATGCGTCTTTATAGGCCAGACCTTTCAACTGAAAGACAACAAGAAATTTCAGCTTTTTCGTCATGGTTGGTTGCTATCGGAGATGGTAACATAGGTGAATCGGACATCAAGGATGCGATAAATACCAAATTCCTATGTATACCACCTCACTATTTGATATTACATAATGAAAATGCGCTGACAGATCTTATACGTTTCATATAAGATGACACCACACTTAATTCACCAACTGCTTTGGCATTATCAAGGAAGGCAATTGTTTGCCCAAAGAATGAAACAGTGGAAGAGATAAATGAGAAAGTTATTAACATGATAGAAGGTGCTTCGACAACATACCAAAGCGTCGACTCCATTATGCCCAATCCTTTGGCAAATGCTGACGTTGAGTCGTTGTATCCACCAGAGTACCTAAATCTTCTTAACTTTAGCGGCCTCCCACCTCATATCCTTCAGCTAAAGATAAATGCTCCAATCATTTTGCTCAGAAACCTAAACCCTCTTGAAGGCCTTTGCAATGGGACACGGATGATAGTAACACAATTGCTATCAAGAATCATTGAGGCACAAATAATGACTGGAAAGTTTATTGGCAGGCGGGTATTCATACCAAAGATTTCTCTGATTCATAAAGACCCAGAACTTCCTTTTCAATTTAAAAGAAAACAGTTTCCAGTAAGGCTATGCTACGCAATGACCATAAACAAAAGCCAAGGGCAATCACTAGACAAAATAGGGGTCTACTTGCCGCAGCCGGTATTCACACACGGTCAATTATATGTTGCCCTATCAAGGGCAACTGCTCCTGAATCACTAAGAATACTTATAGTCCCAGATGGTAACAATGATGAGAACATTACCAAAAATATTGTTTACACTGACTTTCTTGCTGAGATTAATAGTCTTTACTAAAACACATACATACATATACTTAACTTTGCAATTGAACATAGCCTACACAGTTGTAAATAAAGTATAAAAACGTTTTTATTGAGGTCTACGAACGGTATGCATTAGATTTCCTATATAATATATATCTTTTATGTTTGCGCATAAATACCTACTACTTCCTACAAAAACACATGTGATTATTAGCTTTAAAATTTTGTTATAGTTTACCAGCACATTCTTATTCTTATTACCAACATAAAGCATAATTTCATTCGTGCTGACCTTGTAGCTTGTCGTAAACATGCAGCCTACATAATATAAAGAGGATGGCAATCAAGCGCGTACGAGATATTAGGCCTATGGAAAAGCCACAAGTTATAGAAATCAGGGTTGTTAAGAAATGGATCGTGGTTGCTAAGCCAACAACAAACAATAAGCCAACAACAAACAAGAAGAATGAGCTTTGCTATCAGTTTGTTGATCAACATGTAAGACATACCTAATAAATGTTATCTTTCTCTAAAGTTTACATAAACAATAAACAAATTGATGCTTATTCTTATATATATTGAACGGCGATGCTTATTCTTATATTATTAAATCTTATATCATTTTTATGATAAATTGCTAAAAGAAATCAGAGTTGCTAAAATAAACTACTTTTACTTTTCATTACCTAAAACAAATTAGAGTCATTGTACTGTAGTAAATTATACAGTCGGTTTTAACCAAATATCCTTTATCAGTAGCCTACTATTGAATCAACAAGAAACTTAAAATGATTCTTACATGCTGTCTTTGTACTACCTAACTGTTAAACATAACTATCAACGCAGGGTGATGGTATTGAAGCCACCGGTGACGCACTTGAAATGGAGTACTTTGACTTAATAATTCGCCTTAACTCATGTTATAAGGTTAGTAGGTATGTGTGTACAAACGCAAGAGACTACATGGCTACTGTTAACCACACTGCCTCAATCGTAATTGGACGGAAAGCGAAATTTGTGCCTGTTGAGAACCCTAACATACCGAGCATGTGTTTTGGTTTTATATCATATGACCTTCTGTTCAACAGGATCAAAAACAACAAAGTACTAACAGGTACATCTAAACACTAATATACAACTAACACTACACTAATCTATTAATAATCGTCTTTATTGCTTGAAAAAAATCCAGATTTTATTGGTCGTGTCGAGAAGACCTATCCATTTACTACCAGCAAGAACTTAATCTTAACAAAGGTGGTCCTACGCGACGAGCGGTAAGCTTATGGTTTAAAAATAAACTTAGGTTCAGTCCATCTCATGGATGAATAAGATTTCTTGTAGTCGATGTAATTGGTTTTTTTTTGCAGCCTAGGCCCGTTGGCCAGGTGGTATTTGTGAATGAAATTGATCTTTCAAAAAAAAAAAAACCCCTCATGTATGACTAATTTAACTCAGATATTATTACCTGACAACCCATTCAAGATGTTTACAATCTGCCAACTTGTTTGACTCTTTTAAATAAATGGTGTTTGCATTACACAATATGATATAAGTGTGTCCGTAAAGCTAACGACTTTAACACAAATAAATATATGGATTATGTTCGAGTTCATTAATCAGTTTAACCTTCTAACATGATATGTGTGTTTTTCACCCTTCGCCTATTAGTTACAAAGTCTCATTGTATTTATTCTTCTGATTTATGGGTTATGATAGATGACATGATACAACAACTGATCTATGATTCCCTTTTCTCCTCTAATAATTTTCTTTTCCAAATGTAACAAAACATGCGCAAGTTATTGCACCATGAATGTGCATAATGGCTGTTCCATGGTCCAAATGTGAACATGGGTTTGCTTTCAAAATCACATCCGGTTACATGTCATGTTTTAATTGGTTATTTGAATCACAACAACAAATGTTTCTTTACAATACAGGATGAACCGGGTAGAGATAACTCTTTGGCCAGACAAAAGGCATCTGATCGGGCCAGATGTCAGACCAGGCAACATTGTCGCAATCACATCAACACAAGTTTCAAAATACTCAAGTAACTAAATTTATTACACATTGGCTAGCAAATATAATATAGGCTTTTATTACCTAACGTTTGCGTGACCAAAAACAGTGATGCAACTTGAGTCCACCCACCTAACAAAAGTTGCCATAAACCCTGATACACCACAAACTGTAGAATATGTTGCCAGGTAACAAACTAAACCCCAAAAATAACCCCTGCTACAAATATATCTCTGAAAAACAAAAATTAAGTGTTTTTTATCTTCCATTTGATGAATATAGGTTGAAAGCATTGCCACCAGTTCAGCCGGAAGACTTAGAAGATCCAATGCTTACTCTTCTGGAATTAACCTCAACACAAAGAGCACAAGAGCAGGTTAGAACATTAAACTACACAATAATTATTTATGTTACCAACATAATTATAATATTAGATCATTCCAATAGCTAATTCTACACGGTTCAGGTGCCATGCGTGGATTGAAAAAATTCATGAAAAAAGTAGTTGGTTCTACGTTCACTGCTCAAAATGCAACAAGAAAGTCTACCCAGAGCAAGATGGTTCCTTAAACTATGTCTGTAAAGATGACGACGATATTTCATCAAAATTCCAGTAAGCTTTTACCTCACTTGGTAATGATAAATTTATACATGCGCTGAACCATTTCTAAATAGCTAAGCACGTTTAACAAATCAGGTTCTTCCTTAACGCAATTATCAACGACTCAACAAAACCGGTTGATGTCACATTCTTTAATGAACGAATGGTCGCCCTACTGAAAACAACTTGTGCAGAAATGATGACAAACAATGGCTACATAGATCCTAAAATGCTACCAAAGGAAATCCATGACATGATTGGAAAACCAAAAATAATGCACATATCCGTTAGAGGGAAACAATATGTCGTAACCAATGTTTCAGATCCTCCTATTGGGCATATATCAACTGACAACATTCAGCAGCAACACATGGGCACTCCCCCACCAAAAACACCCAACCCCAAGCTTAGCCAACAAAAGCGCCATCTAGACGAATCACCAGGTAAACATGATAAACTCAACACCACTTGATGTCCATGGATTGCTTAAGAAGTCCGTTCGTTTTAGGCTTTTTGTAGCATGTTAATTTCTAGCATTTTGTTAGCCCATAACCAATAGATTATACAGAAAGTTTGCATATACTTTTTTTGGACAAATAAGTTTAAAGCAGGTGTATTTATCTTAAGTTAATCTTAGGCCAATTAATGCTTCGCTAAATTAATACTCACATATCTTATTACACAAACCTTACTAACCAACCTCTTTACCATCCCAGATAACAACAACACTTCAAAGAAGGGACGCGTGGGGCACGGGGAATGATATGGACGTCGAACACCTTTTGTACAGTTGCTAAGTAGAAAAAACGCAACTGTAGGTAGTAGTAGTTAAGCAAGCCATGACCTCTAGAAATATGTCTTTTGTGCAACTTATGTAACTAACATGGCTTACTGTTAGTAACCTAAGTTGCAACTATAACATATGTACAAACCTGGATACAAACTCTTGGTTGTAACTAATCTATCTAACCTAACGTATGTAACTCAATCACAACTCGCTTAATGTAAATATAAGTCTAGCCCCCCGCCGCATCGCGGCGGGTTACTCTTCTAGTTCATATATAAATTTAACGACGTTAAATGGTTTTGACCATCATACGTATTACGTATATAAAGACCACATGTGTAGTTAACTTGGGTGGAGATACAATTGGAAGTTTATTTGGCTAGGAAGGCTAGGAAGTGATCTTGACCATCCATTTAATTAATCAATGGCTAACATTAAATGAATGAAATTGAAGCAAAAAAAAAAGAGGCGCGTGGGTTTGTTAGGGGCATTCTAGTCAATCCAGCACAATAGTTTCTCTCTCCTCCAATTCCCCCCATTTTTTAAACGTTAATAACTTTTTCATACGACATTATTTTTTTATAAAAATTGCACCAAAAAAACCAGCGTTTTTTTATCTTTAAAACGAGTATACTATTGCTATATTTTCGAATTTTTTTTTTGAAAACCCAGTTGCGTAAAAAGCAATGAAAAAAAAAACGTAAAAAATGACTTTTTCTAAAACGCAACGCACCAAAAACACAAAGAAATGTCTTATTTCTAAAACGCAATGACCAGAAAACACACATAAATGTCTTATTTCTAAAACGCAATAGCCTAAAAACACAAAAGAAAGTGTACTTTATAAAACGCAATGGACTGAATGTGTTTTACCTAAAACGCAATGCACCCAAAACACTTAAAAATGTCTTATTTCTAAAACGCAATGGCCAGAAAACACTTAAAAATGTCTTATTTCTAAAACGCAATGGCCAGAAAACACTTAAAAATGTCTTATTTCTAAAACGCAATGCCTAGAAAACACATAAAAATGTCTTATTTCTAAAACGCAATGGCCTAAAAACACAAAAGAAACCGTTCTCTCTAAAACGCAATGAACTGAATACACATAAAAATGTGTTTACCTAAAACGCAATGAGTAAAAACACTTCAAAAATGTTTTATTTCTAAAACGCAATAACCAGAAACTGTTGTTCACAGAACCAGAAACTGTCCAAAACGCAATGACCAGAAACTGTTGTTCATAGAACCAGAAACTGTCTAAAACGCAATGACCAGAAACTGTTGTTCACAGAACCAGAAACTGTTGTTCACAGAACCAGAATCTAACTAAAACGCAATGACCAGAACCTGTTGTTTACAGAACCAGAAACACTGTCTACGAATGCAGTTTTCCAGAGGCAATTTACAGAAAATTAATTTTTCTGATGCATTTTTATTACAGCAATTTAATTGGAAAAAAAATTCTTGGACCCCGCCAGGGGCTGCCGCCCCTGGGACCCCGCTACCAGGGGCGCTGCCCCCGGACCCACGCCAAGATCGTAAAACGCAATGACTAAATCAAAAACCCAGATCGTAAAAATGAAATTAAAGAATTTCTTACATGGATCGAAATGATTTCTTCAACAATTGACGAAGTTTGAATGATTGAAACACTTATCAGTGCTCGAATCGAACGAATCGAGTGATTATCTCCAAAATCACCGGAAAAAACGAGATTTTTTATGAAATTAAACTGGGTTTTCTTCAAAAAAGCTGAAGAACACGTTGATCGGGTGTTTGAATCATTGATTTGTGATGAAAATCGCACTATAATGTAGTGATTATTGAGATAGAAAGTGAAGAAATGGTTGAAGATGGTGGATTTTGAAAATGGTGGGTTTTGAAGTTACTGGGTTTTGAAAAGGAAAAAGAAAGGATTGGATTGACTAAAATACCCTTTTTCTTTATTTTAAATGTTGCCACATGTCCTAATCCTATTGCTTCCAACACTTCCTAGCCAAAATAAATTTCCTATTTGATCTTTTAAGGCTGTGTTTTAGAGATCCACTTAACAGGGGGAGGGGAGGGGAGGGAAAATGAGGTTTTTTTTTTGCCTGAAAATAGTCTTTCCAATTTGGAAAGACATGGAGGGGAGGGGAGGGATGGAGAGTGATTTTTAACTCAGGAACACAAGGTTAAATTTCCTATTTGATCTTTTCCCTAGTTAACTTAACTCAAACTTTGAAATACATGTTACCATGTTAAAGGGTTTAGATCATAATACGGCATGACAAAGATCCCTTCAAGATCACCAACTCAAAAGATCTCCAACCCCTTTTAGAATCTTCATTTCATGAGAAACAAAAAAAAGGGGGGAAACCGTCAGCACACGCTCTGCAATTAGGGTTTTTAGGGTATTGAAGAACCACACGCATACGAAGCCCTAATTGTCGTCACTTTTGATTCAATCGACAATTACGAGGTGTTCTTCCTGCAGACATAACTGTATGTATGTACGTATGTATGTATGCACGCTTATTGGTTGCGAAATTGTTATTATTTCATGTTAAACTGTCAACACTTTATCGATTCTTCGTACAAAGTGACAATGTATGTGTGTTGTTTTGGTGAATTTGTGTCAGTTTTTTTTACCTAATTTAAGAATTATTTCTAACAATTTTTTATAAAGTTGGGTTCTTGTTGGTTATTAGCTGCCTGATTTAGGGTTTCTTTTCTGATGCAAAACTTGATTTCTGTTGTGTGTGTGTGTGTGTGTTTTTTTTTTTTTGGGGGGGGGGGGGGGGGGGGGGGGGTACCCTTAAAAAAATTAGTGTAATTTGCAGGCAAAAATCCCGATCGCCTTTCTTAAAAGTTTGGTTAACCGATCGCCCACCCGGAAAATAAATCCTGGTTCTGTGAATAGTGTTGGACTAATCTTGATGTTCACGGGTACAACGAGGAGTGTATGCCAGTTTTTGAGTTGGTTAGAGTTTTATTGGGTTAATAATCGTTTAGTTTGAATTTTAAATAAAGGGTTAGGGTAAATGTGGTTTAATTATTGGTTTGTTAAATTGGCGTTTGAGTCTAAATGAGATAGGTTTGGTTTGTTATAAATTGGGTCCTTGTAATCGTTTATTTGGTGTGCTTTGGTTTATAATAAAAAAAAGTCGAGCGAGTTCGTTTGTCTCGTGTTTTTGTATTTGTTTGGGGCCTGATTTTTCAATAATTTGTAGTGCCTTCAATGGAGCCTATAGATATTAGCTCAACCGATAGTGAATCAAGTGATTGGGATCTTGAACAATATAAAGCATTGCCTGATTCACCTGTAAGGGATTCTGCTACTTCAGTTTCCAATTTAAGGGTTCTTCCTTCATTTGCATCTTCATCTGGGACAACTTATGCAGGTAATAAGATTTGTATAGTTTACAGTCAGTGTCACCATGCTATAAAACTAGTTTGTTGGTATTAACTTAGATAGGGTTTTATTCGGATTGTAGGTCAACGTGGATCGATCCAACGGGCTCTTCCTCCTCCTCCAAGAAAACCTGTTGTAAATGGGCACTCGTCTCGGTCTAATCATGATTCCGATGACGAGATTCAGATTCTACCCGGTTCAAGTAGCGGTTTTGCAAGTAAGTACACCAAACCATCTTCAAAGAATGGTAATTTCAGTGTGACTGGATGTATCACAAGTGTGTGGCGCTCCAATGCGTTTGATCCTAAAAGCCGATGCGTGATGCGTGAAACGCGCATATCACATATGTGAGGCGTTCGTTATTTAAAAATACTAAAAAAACGCGTAGACAATGTTTTAACTTGTTGACTTTTAAACACTAATATACATAGTTGTTAATACCGCCCGCTACGCTTGCTATAGCGAATAGCGTAGTGAAGCAGGAGCTTTCCGCTATAAGGTGTTTGGCGCCTAAAATATTTTTAAAATTTTCTAGTGTATCACTATTTATAACATAGCGCCCGCTATTTCATCGTTGTCGCTACATAGCGTATAGGTAGCTTGTCACTATTTAGCGCTATTCGTTATGCTAATATATAAGATGCTCTCATCATCTTTGGTAAGATTTGTTCAATGGTCTAATATGTTAAAATACTTAAAACCATTGCTCAATCGACGGTCAGATTTATTTAATCAGATTTGAAAAACTCAGACTCATTGCAATTGATGGTGTAGTTTGTTCAAATATTAGTCAACTGCATAGTGCACAGCCACATCACATGAACATCATGGAATTGCATCACATCACCACACCATGCCCATCGTGCATTATTCGTTTCTGACGCACCCATTTTAGAACCAAGTGTATCACTACTATTTTCGGTACGTAATTTGACGATTAGTTATTTCCAACAGATTCTAAACGAGTGCTTCCAACATCCCTTCAGCTACCATCATCTATATCCAGACCAAGTGTTCCAGTAAAAGCTGTAGGCACCAGTCAAATGCGTGAAACTTATGTTAAACCTTATGCAAACGCGTGGCAAAACCGTGGAAAGGCTCATATGGAAGACAGTTTCAGTAGGTTCGGACCGTACGGCAATGATTTGATGAAGGACAACCACCATGGAAGTAGGATTCTGCCGTCATCAATGAGACCCCACGTGCCCGTTCCAACTTCACAATATGCGGGTCCACCTGATCTTTATCGCCCTTCAGGGGTCGTTGATGAACAAGCGGTTGGTGACGAGAGGCTTATTTATCAAGTAGCATTACAGGTATTCGTTTTCCCATTATCAAAGTATATAAAAGATGACCAAAAAGGACATTCTGATATGTTGTAATATTATTATTTATTTCAGGATCTCAATCAACCCTTAACTGAAGCAGATCTACCTGATGGTCTTTTGTCGGTTTCTCTTTTAAGGCACCAGGTTATACATTCATCAAATCATAAAGTTATCTCTTTACTTTTAGTGTACGTGTATATATATTATTCATTATTCCATTTGCTTTGTGGTTATGTTCTTCTAGAAAATTGCGTTGGCATGGATGGTCCAAAAGGAAAAGAGCGTGGCTTGTTCCGGTGGAATTTTAGCTGATGACCAGGTTGCTAGCTTGTGCGATGTAAATTAGAGATGACAATTTTGACCCATTTGTACAAAAATGGGTCGATTTAACTTAATATTTGAATGTTTGATGTCGAATGGGTTAAGGCTAAAATATATAACTAAAAGAAATGGTTCAAATGGGTTGAAAGTCATCCAGAATGTATTTACATACATTAAATCTTCTTAATCGCTTTATGACAAAGAAGTTAGATTATTGTTGTAACAATATATAGTTTTGTAATTATATATTACACATAAGTAGATAACTATTGTAAAAGTATTGTTTTGTAATCATATTTTACACATTAGGTATTTATAAAATTATAAAAAATAACAAAAAGGTGTTTGCGGGTCGGCCCAAACTAACCCATTTCGGAACGCACTAAATATTTACTTATTTTGACTAGGGATGCGAACGAGCTGAGCCCGAGCTCGACCAGGTACGCGCTCGAGCTCGGCTTGGCTCGGGCTTTGTTTTCAAAGCTCAAGCTCGGCTCGTGGTAGTTTCTCAATCTCTGCTCATTTATTATCTATTAATTAATATATTAAATAAAAGTCCATGGCTTTATAGCCTAGTGGCATCTTGGGGGTGGGATAAGGCTTAGGGACCTTTAGGTCCTGGAAATTCGGAAGTGTTATATTGGTTCTGCGCTCCTTTTCTAATCATGTAAACTGAAGTTCGACTCCCGTCCCATGCATTTCTCCTTTAACTCTTTACCCAAAAAAAAGACCTTTAGGTCCTGGGTTCGATTCCCACAAGGGGGTTTTTCCATATTTATTGGGTTTCCTCCAGATTTATTGGCTCAGGCTCGCTCACTGAACAAGCTTATTTTTAGGTTTGGGCTCGGCTTGTAAACAAGTTTAAATAAGCTCGGCTCGGCTTGTTTACTAGACAACTTTAAAGAAGGGGTAAATATTAAATATTAATAAAAAGTTAAAAACGAATATTACAGTAAGGCTCGATAAGTCTCGACGAGCTTCAAATGCCAGGCTCGAGCTTGGGCTCGATAAATAAACGAGCTTTATTTTAGGCTCAAGCTTGGCTTGGGCTCGATAAGGCTTGGCTCGTTTCGAGCTTTTTCCCGAGCCGATCTTGAGCTTTTTCCACAGCTCACCCATTTCCAATTACAATTATTCGGCAACCATATTTACTAGCATTGTTGATCTGCATATATATTTTTATAAGTTACAAATCAGAATCCCGCTTAAGACGTATTTTGCTATATTTCCAATTCTCCATCCACAGGGCCTCGGGAAAACTATATCAACGATCGCACTTATCCAGAATCAAAGATTTGCATCAAAATCTAAAGCAGATTCGTCTTGCAATTCAAAAGTCGAAGCTTTAAATTTAGATGATGACGACGATGATGATGTTAAACCCATAGTAGGTGAAGACGAAAACAAAAACGATGAGTTAAAGTTAAAAGATGAAGCCGGTAGCTCAACACAGAGATTTAGTAACCGAAAGCCCGCAGCAGGATCATTGGTTGTCTGTCCCGCAAGTGTGCTACGACAATGGGCCCGTGAGCTTGAGGAAAAAGTTTCAGAAGAAGCGAAGCTCGAAGTTCTAGTCTATCACGGTGGCAACAGGACCAAAGATCCTGCTGAGCTGGCAAAATACGATGTCGTCCTTACAACATACGCCATTGTGGCAAAAGAAGTCCCGACGAAAGTTTTCGATGACGAAGAGGAAGACGATCAAAAAAACGGGCATCGGTATGGATTGAGTTCAGAATTTGCCGGTAAGAAAAGGAAGGGGGGCGTAACTGGTAAGAAAAAGAAGGGTAAAAAAGGAATTGACGGTACTGCGTTTGATTGTAGCGGTACACTTGCAAAGGTGAATTGGTTCAGGGTGATATTAGATGAAGCTCAAACGATTAAAAATAGCCGAACGCAGATGTCGAAATCGTGTTGTGGTCTTAGAGCTAAAAAACGATGGTGCTTATCTGGAACGCCTATACAGAACAATATCGATGAAGTGTTCAGTTATTTCAGATTTCTGAAATGTGATCCGTACGCGAATTATAAATCCTTTTGTAATCAAATAAAGATCCCAATATCGAGAAACTCAATCCAGGGTTATAGGAAACTTCAAGCTGTGTTTAAGGCAATAATGCTTCGTCGAACAAAAGGTACATTTTTTGTGTACCCTTTTCTTGATACTGAATTTCTGGAAATAGTTTAAGAAATATAAATAAATCAATTAAGAGTAATAAATTGCCCTATTCATATATATAACTGAAAACTAATTAGTGTTTTAAGGGAGCGATGATCATATATTCTAGAATAAATTTTTGTACATTATTCTGTTTCGCTTATAGTTATATGGAAAATCTGTACCTTGTGCATTATTATATGTACACAACTAAAAAAAGTAAGAAATTATATATTTTTGTATCTTTTTGTATATCTTCGAGTGAAGTTCACGGCGGGGTCTCCTTTTAGTTCATTCTTTCTTTTTTCCTCGAAACTTCGTAACACACAATGAAATGAAGTTATTATTTCATTATTTTTTCTTCAAAGAGTTACTTTGATTTGTGTACATGTAAAAATGCTTAAAGTGCAACTCTTTGATCATTAATCAGGGTATGTGCGCTGTTATAATATATTCTTACTGTCATTCATTTTCATCATTTCATGCTTCATTTTTTTTCTTGGCAGGCACTTTGATTGATGGTAAGCCTATTATCAACTTACCTCCTAAAACAATAAAGTTGACCGCGGTTGACTTCTCAACCGAAGAACGAGATTTCTATGTCAAGCTTGAAGCTGAATCACGCTCACAATTTAAGGTGCTTTTTTCCTCCAAAAATACATTGTTATGACATCAGATGGAGTTGACACTGATTGTATAAGTTTCGTTCTGAATCTCAGTATATTTGTAATTTATTTAGAATCTGAATCTTTAAGTACTCTTGTGCAGGCGTATGCAGCTGCAGGTACCGTTAATCAAAATTACGCAAATATCCTTTTGATGCTTCTCCGGCTTCGCCAAGCGTGTGACCACCCGTTGCTTGTTAAGGGATTTAGCTCTGAATCTGTCAGTAGACTTTCTACAAGAATGGCTAAAACTCTCCCGAAAGATATGCGAGTCAATTTGTTAAATCGCTTGGAAGAAACTCTCAACATATGTTGCTTGTGTAGTGTGAGTTTCTTCGACCCCTAATATTATAATTAGGAACTTTTAGATTGATGTATTGATCACGCCTATAAACTTTATTCGTCTTACTGATAAAATCCACCCATTTTATACAGTAAATTACAATTTGCGCCCTTGTGGTTTACACTGATCTGCACGTTGAGCCCCTAACCTTTTTTTTTGGTCTTTTGAGTCCCCGTGGTTGCAGATTTTTGTCATCTGAGTCCCTGGATGAACTTTCCGTTTTTTGACCGCTAGTTGACTGGGCAAATGTCTAAAATGGCCCTCAGCGACTCAAGAGGGCAAGAATCTGCAACCATGGGGACTCAGGAGACCAAAAAAAAGTTAGGGTCTCAACGTGCAAATTAGTGTAAACCGCAGGGACGCAAATTGTAATTTACTCCATTTTATATAATTTTGATTAAGACAAAAGTTATTAAATTTTCAAAAAGAGTAGAAGTTAAGGGACTTAATCATAGTTATCGACAGCGAACATAGCGTTCGCTATCGCGGGCTTCGTAGCGAATCGACCATACCTCGCAATATGTTACTTAGCGACTCCATAGCGTGATTATTGCGGGATTCCGGCTCCGGTGCTGTAGTTTCTGCCGGAAACCTACCGGAAGTCAGGAAGAAGAAGAGAAAAGAGCGGCTGCGTTTGTTCTGTGTTTTAGCTTTTTAGGTTTAAATAACTTTTTGGATTTTAACCTTTAACCCCTCTATCTTTTCACTAGTTTTCATATAGTCCCTAAAACTTGTAAAAATTTACATAAAAGTGTAAATTAGTTTGTGTATTTTAACATTTAACCCCCTCTATCATCACTAGTTTACATTTGGTCCTTGAACTTCAAAATTTATACGTAAAAAGTATAAAATTAACATTATATATATATATATATATAAAATTACAAATAGCTATTTTTTATTTCTTAAATTTTTAACTACCTTATCGCTAAACACAAAATAGCGGGCGCTATTTCGTCGCTATCGCTATATAGCATATAGGTACCTCGTCGCTATTTGTCGCTATTCGCTATCGATAACTATGGACTTAATCCATAAACTGGTGAAAATTGGTTGTTTTATTCCAACATATTATCCTTTTTTATATATTGTTAGAAAACTATTTTTTATAAAACATACATTTTTATTAGATTTTTTGCAAAGATCATATATTATTCCAATGATAGTCTTTTCTCGTTATTGAACTGTAACAATAAGAAATGTACATATGAAAGTGGTAGTACATTTAGATCTTGGTATGAAACTAGGGGTGCAAACGAGCCGAGCTCGAGCTCGGCTCGTTTATAACCTATTAATTAATATATTAAATAAAAATAATATAATATAAAAATAGACTAGTTTAGGCTCGTGAGCTCGATAAGTGAAGCTCTGGCTTGGCTCCTTTACTAAACATGTTTATTTCTAGTTTCGGGCTCAGCTCGTAAATAAGTTTAAATAAGCTCGGCTCGGCTCGTTTACTAAACAACTTTAAATAAGGGGTAAATGTTATTAAATATTATTAAAAACTAATATTAAACTAAGCTCGATAAGGCTAGACGAGCCTAGCGAGCTTCACATTCCGGGTCAGGCTTGATAAATAAACGAGTTTTATTTTAGGCTCAGCTCGGCTCGGGCTTGATAAGGCTTGGCTAGTTTCGAGTTTTTTCTCGCGCCGATCTCGAGCAGCTCATGAGCCGCATGGCTCGTTTGCACCCCTATATGAAACTGATTATTAACAATTGAAAAATCAATATTATCCAAAACTCAAAACAGATTGTTGACTTTGTAATTAATACAGGATCCACCAGAAGATGCAGTGGTTACCCTTTGTGAACATGTATTCTGCTACCAATGTGTATCTGAATACTTAACGGGGGACGATAACACGTGTCCGTCACCAAAATGCAAAAGCGCAATTGGTCCTGACGTCGTATTTAACAAAGCCACATTAACGAATTCCATCTCTGATGATAACGGCTCAAGTTCATCAAGAATTGATGAAAAATCTATTGTTCTTCAGCAAGATTATAGCTCTTCAAAGATTAAAGCTGCAATTGAGATTATTCGGTCCAATTGCAGATCAAAGAGTTCGTATTTACTTGGATCAAATGGTGATGCGTCTTCTAGTTCGGGTGTTGAAGGACCGATTAAAGCGATTGTGTTTTCTCAGTGGACAAGAATGTTGGATCTTTTTGAAATGTCGCTTAATCAGTATTGTATTGAATACCGGAGGCTTGACGGTTCAATGTCGTTAGTTTCAAGGGACCGTGCTGTTAAAGAATTCAACACTGATCCTGAGGTTGACTTTCTACTCTTTATAGTTGACTAACTTATTATAGTTGTAAACATTATTAAGACACAAGTTGAGTTACTATAGCTTCCATCACATCGGAGCTGCAGTAACTTTTTCTATTTTTTATTTTTGAAATTTGCCTTTTTTTACTTTAACCCCTTAACTTTCAGTTTTTGTACTTACACCCCCTTAACTTTCTAAGGACTTTATGAAATGTCATTTTGACCCCCTCTAGTTTTAAATGCTTATTTGCATATGTGTACGTGTCAGGTATAAATTCAAGTTGTTTTACGTTTCGACGTAAATTTTGTCGAGTACGAGTTGGGTTAAATATAATATGTTTGCATTAGACGGTATAAAGTCTAGTTATTTTTACATTTCAATGCCACCGCAACACGGTACCATCCTTTAACTTAAAAAACACCATTTTCTTACGTTTCGACATAATTTTTTAGGAAATAAGTCAAGTCAAATATAAAACGTTTTCGTGCTTGTTTTCATGACGTTTTCAGTTGGTCTACGTTTTGACGTAAATTTTGTTTAGAAACGAGTCGGGTCAAATATAATACATGTTCATTAGACAGTATAAATTCACGTTACTTTACGTTTCGACGCCGCCGCAACGCGCGGGAGAAATTTACTAGTTTCATTAACAAGTTAGTTTTATATTTGACCCGCTGGAGATAAAACTTAACCCTACTCGACCCATTCAAAATTAAATTGACCCGTTTCTCTTGATATGGTGAGGCAAACATTCGGGAAATTTAGTGCTTCCGCTTTATAATAAAAAATGCAATATGTTGCAGGTGACGGTAATGTTGATGTCCCTGAAAGCTGGGAATCTTGGTCTGAACATGGTGGCTGCATGTCATGTGATTCTTCTAGATCTTTGGTGGAATCCAACTACTGAAGATCAAGCCATTGACCGAGCTCATAGAATCGGTCAAACTCGTCCGGTAACAGTGTCAAGACTCACCGTTAAGGACACAGTCGAGGACAGAATTCTTGCTCTCCAGGTTTGTACTTCACAGGTTAAACCAATGTTTTCATAGTTCCACCGGTCATTGAACTGGCCGCCTTACTGGTCCACTGGTCGGACCGTTTTTAGAACAGAATGGCGTCATATAGGATCTTAGAAGCGCGCGTGTGTGTGTGTAAACCAATTTATTAAAAATAAAATATGGAACTACTTTTATTTTTTGGTGAGGATTTGCACTGTTAACAAAATATGTAGCCTAGAAATAAACAAAATATAGACCCTGAAGTAGTAAATGAATCGGTAAATGAGATCTTGGAAGGGAAAAATAAATAAAAACTTGTTTAAAAAAATGCGGTTTAACCTGGTTTGCCGGTTCAACCGGTCTGCTCGGTTCAAATAGACTCGACTGGATTAGTTATGTAGCCGGATTTCGGTCCGATACAGCTCTGAGATTTTTACTATTTTGCCATGTCAGCAGTTCATAGTTTACCACCTTATCACTTGAATTCTTTTTTTTTTTTTGTTGGTGAATGCAGGACGAGAAGAGGAAAATGGTTGCTTCTGCTTTCGGTGAAGATCAAAGCGGAACATCAACCGCTCGTTTAACAGCTGAAGATCTCAGATATTTGTTTATGGGGGCACATTGAGACTTTTTAGTTAGGTGATTAGTTTGGGCATTTTTGTTTAGATTATGTGCAAAGCCCTGTAAATAGTGGTAGTTACTTTTGTTGTTAGTAGAGAAGGCTAGTCTTGACTGTTTAATTTAAAGTAGAGATAACAATGAGTCTACTTTTCGTAATTCTAGTCCTATACCCGATCTTAAAACTGTGTGCTATACCCGGGTTTAAATTTTTTAGTAATGAGGTGTTTTTAAATTTTTAGTTTAACATATGCTTTAAATGTATAAATTTAGTGTTTTTGGGTCCATGCGTGATTTGATTTGGTGGTGTTACAGATGTTTAGTTTTTTTGTTTAGGTTGAAAACCGTAGTATTACAGGGTTTGTTTTAATTAGTTACTAATGAAGATTTAGATATCATAAAACATTATTTTGAAATAAGATGTATTTACAACAATAAAAGATAGAATACAAAGCGGTGAAATTAGAGAAACGGAAAAATAATATTGGAAAGGATGAGTACTCCCTGGGTAGTCACTACAAGGTAGACTACCGAGACGACTTTCTTCAACTCCGCCTAATTACTATAATCGATCAAACATGGTCAATCTCGGCTAATATCGGATCTTGTAGGTTGAGTTTGACTTAAAAAACATAAAACATAATTTCTACAGAATTAATATCATTTGCACATGTGATTTATCCCCTTTTTTTCTTTGGAAAGAGATGTTATTGTTAATCATATAAAGTCCCGAATGGGACCGAGACAAGGAAATGGTGGATACTCCTGGAATTGGGTTAGACAACCCGAATCGGATATTGAGCTGAAGAAATGGTAGGAATGTCAAGTCGTCATCAACATGGTGAGATTGTCAAATGAGAAAGATACATGGTTATGGGATGTTGACAGACAGTAGGGGTTCTCGGTGAATTCTGCGAAAAAGGCTTTAATTTCTGATAGGGAAAGAAGTCACCTCCTGAAATTCGAGTGGAGCAAACGTGTTCCAATAAAATGTAACATTATGGCATGGAGAGGTAACTTAGACTTGTTACCAAAGTTAATTTGAGAAAAGGAACATGGATATTTCATCGGTATTATGCCCTTACTGCGAAGAGTATGAGGAAACCGTGGAGCATTTGTTTACAACTTGTACGGTGGCTATTCGGGTGTGGGCAGCTATCAGTGCTTGGTGCAACATTCCGCCGATCTTTGCTTTCGAATTCAAAGACTTAATGGATATTCACAATTCTAATCAGAGTGGGAAAAAGATGAAGAAGATTATCCGGGGTTTGGTTATTATCTCGTGTTGGTGTATTTGGAAAGGCAGAAACGAGTTGGTATTCAATCAGATCAGGAGAAGTCCGAAAGATATTATGATAGAGATTAAATCGAGAGGTTTTGGGTGGATTAACAGTAGATCTTCATGTAAAAATATATAAAAATATTAGTTGGAAGGAATGGTGTAAATACCCTATGTGTATGTTGTAATTTTGCCCTTCGCTTCGGGGATGTTTTGTATTGGCATCTAGCTTGTTTGGGTCGGTGGTTTGTTTTAATGAAGTTTTATTTAAAAAAAAAAATATAAAGTTGACCACTTTTTTTTTTTTCAAATTTTCAGTACTATTAGGGTTTAGTAACCTCCACCAGTCCACCGTCGCACTCCACCACCGTCATTCCTACCGAACCTGCCGCCATTGAAACCGGATTCCAATAGCAGAGCAGAAGCAAACTTGAAAGAAGACATATGATTGTTCCTCAAACCCCTACCCCTACCCCTAATTCATGATCACAAAACCCTCTCGATTTCATGTTAACTTCTTCAATCAGGTCAACTTCTTTTCTATTACACTCCTTAACTCTCCGATTTCGGTCTATTTCATCCTTCCCCCAATTTCTACCCTCCGATCACTCTCATTCAGACTCATCTTCAGACGAAACAAACACCAATTCACTCACACATTCATCACAAAAACTTAACAGATTTACAGTCACTGAAACATTACATAACCTAAGCACACAACCTAGGGTTGCACTCTCATTCATCAACCAATTAAATCAATCCGGTTTTAAACATGATGTTGTCACCTATATGTCTGTTATTAGATTATTATGCCAGTACGGTATAGATATTAAGTTATACCACATGTTCATGGATGTTGTTCAGGATACTAATGGACAACTTTTTAGTTTTAACGTTTCCGATTTGTTCGGAGCGTTGGTGGATGAGATGGTTGAGGAAACTAGGGTTAGGGGATCGACGAGTTTGGTGAGAGCGGTGGATGTGTTGGTTAAGGTTTACGCGAGTGTTGGACGGTTTGATGAGGCGGTGGATACGTTGTATGAGGTTAAACGGGGTGGGCTTGTGTTATCGACGCGTGCGTGTAATTATTTACTCAACCAGATGATTAGTTGGGAGAAGTTGGATATGTTTGAGTCGGTTTATAAGCAGTTGAAGAGGAAAGGGTTGGTTCCGGATGTGTATACGTATGGGATTTTGATTAAGGGGCTTTGTAGAAAGGGATGTTTGAATGAAGCGTTGGATGTGCTTATTAGAGAAATGAGTGAGGCGGGAATGGAAGCTGATTGTTTTACTTACGGTACGTATATTGACGGGCTTTGTTCGAACGGAAAGGCTGATGTTGGATTTCAGTTGATAAAAAGGTTACGCGAATTGAATGTGGAGGTGAGTGTTTATGCTTATACTTCTGTTATTAGACGTTTTGTTAAAGAGTCGAAGCTAGAAGAAGCGGAAAGTGTTTTACTTGATATGAAAAGTGCCGGTATTGAGCCTGATGTGGTTTGCTATTGTGCGTTAATTCAAGGGTATTGTAAGAATAGAGACATCCGTAAGGTGTTAGCTCTTCACGAAGAAATGGAATCAAGTGGGATAAAAACCGATTGTGTGATTGTGAGTGCGATCTTGCAATGCTTGTGTCATATGGGTATGCTGGATGAAGCGGTAAGCCGATTCGTGCGTTATTCAAAATCAGGAGTTTTTCTCGATGAAGTTACGTTTAATATCGCGATTGATGCTTTATGTAAACTAGGGGAAATGGAGAAAGCTGAGCTGTTTCTACAAGAAATGAAAAATAGGAAAATGTTTCCAGATGTTATGCATTATACGACTTTGATTAATGGGTATTGTCTTAAACAAGAATCGTCAATTGCGTTCGAACTTTTCCTAGAGATGATCAGGAATGGATTGAAACCGGATGTTATCACTTACGATGTGCTTGCTGGCGGGTTGTCAAGATGTGGGCATTTTAACGAGACAATCAGGATTTTAGATCACATGCAGGCTTACGGTTTAGAACCCACGAGTGTTACACATAGTTTGGTCATTGAGGGATTATGTAAGGGCGGAAAAGTGATAGAAGCCGAACTCTATTTCAATAGTTTAGAACCGAAAAACTTGGATCTTTATGCTGCAATGATGAACGGGTACTGTGAAGCGAACAATATTACAAAAGCTTTTGAACTTTGGTTGTCGGAACGCACGCTTGTTACGAAACGGACTTCTTGCCTGAAACTTTTAAGTCGTCTTTGTGCAGAAGATGAAACCGACAAAGCCTTAGAACTATATAAAGCACTTGATGCATCGGATAAGGGTTCTTGTAAGATAGTGTACAGTAAACTCATATCTATGTATTCCCGTGTTGCAGATATGGGGATGGCTCGGTGGTTTTTTGATAAAATGATTCAAAAAGGATTAACACCGGATGCTGTTACGTACACGATGATGTTAAACGGTTATTGCAGGGTGAATTACTTGAAGGAAGCTTATTATCTATTCGATGACATGAAACATAGGGGTATACAACCTGATATTATTACGTATACGGTTTTGCTTCATGGAGAGGGTAGACAGAAGAATGTGTTGAGGATTTCAAGTGAAATTGAACAAACGGGTTTGACTCGTGATGTTTACTGTTACACGGTTATGATCGACAAACATTGCAGATCGGAAAACCTACAGGATGCGGTTAACCTGTTCAATGAAATGATCGACAGAGGTATTAAACCGAATACTGTGACGTACACTGCTCTTGTGTGTGGCTATTGCTCTATGGGATATAGGCAGCATGCTGTAACACTTGTTAAAGAGATGATATCTAAGGAGATCGAACCGAACTCACGAACAATGATAGCACTAAAAACCATTAAGGCCAAGAAGCTGAAATTAAGGCGTTAAGGTACCTTTTTATTGGATTGAAAAATAAGTATGCGTGTGTTTTGTCTTCTAGACGCTTATATAAATCATATGGATTTTCAATCAGCAGTTCCACCCTAACAACCCTTTGGCTTGACTTCACGCTGCTCGTAAGTGTTTCTTCACAATCATGGTAATCCTGACTTCATTTGAACATAATTTATATTTTAGTACCTGGTTTTCTTATACTAGTTCTCACTCTTGGTTTCAAAAAGCACGAGGCGGTCCGGGGTGTTTATGTACAACCAAAAGCTGCATCTCTGTCATCTCTTTTACATGTCAGCCTTCTTCATCAAGTAAACCATTCATAATCTCTTCAACCTTATGGTCGTTTTTACTTACCAGCCTTCTTACGGGCCATGAGGCTGTTTTTCATATAGCCTCTCAACTGAGGCGCACAATTTAAGTTTTGTAAAACCGAGTTCTCATTATTGACCAAAAATGAAACTTTGGCTTAGGAAAAAGGGCCATCAATATGACATTGTTTTTGCTTGGATAGGCTTGTATCGTGACAAAGTGACTGAAAATTTGTCGGGAAAGCAATTAATGAAAGGTACAACTATACAAGCCTCTTCTATTTGTCTTTCTGATGATAGATTTTGAAGTTTGTTTCTTAATGAGTAGCAACAATGCTGTTTTATATGTTCTTTTTGTCATGTGATTCTTTTGATATTTTGTGTAACCCAAAAGAATGCAAAGTTCCATTTTTGTATGTTTTGTATGATTTGAAAGTGTGCCTCAACTCACTCAGGTGCAAAGGTCTGGTCTTTTGACTGCTGGAGGCGACTGGTGTACAGGAAGCGCACCCAAGTAGCAGGAGGAAGGGTTGAGGCGTAAGTAGATTTTGTGCATCAAGAAGCTGTACATAGACTTTTAGGTTGTATGTACAAGTTATTTATACATTAAGTCATATATGGTGCTTATTTACTTGTAAAAATTGGGTACGTGATGATAGAAACAAATGAGAAGTGTATATATATTTTTTATATATAAATACCTTGCCCATCATATGCAAGCCCAAGTGGTTGGAGGGAGGTGGGAAGGTTTTTCCCTTTGGGGCTTCCTGCCCAGGGTACCGAGTTTGAGTCTTGCGATGGGTGGTTTTTTCCTCCACTGATGGCCGAGGTGGGTTTTACCCCTCAATGAGGCGGGTCTTACCCCTCATTTAAACTCGGGTGGCTTGTCTCCTGTCAAACAGGGATGAAGCAAGCTAGTGGGGTTCTAGCTGATCTACACCTTTCAAAAAAAAAAAAAAAACCCAACCGTGTGCCTCATGCCTTGGCTAGGGACCATATCGCCTAGTTGCATTTCACGCTTTTTAGACCAAAGGGTTTTATCTTTTGATATTTTTTACTAATGACTCGAGTAACAAGTTAACAACAATATTAAATTAAATTATATAATGGTCAAATACTACATTATCAAATTACATACAAGGAAAGTAACTAATTTAGTCGGATCTGCTCAAGTTTTTATACGAGCGAGCCATCTTCAAATTGATCTCCTGCAAACTTATGCGAGATCGAGTTATTAGCAATCTATTTTATGTTTGAATAACCTTAAAAGAGGTGATTTAACTACTTTTTAATTTCTGGAAATTACTATTTTAGTCCTTTTAAAAAGTTAGATTTTACTATGTTAGTACAAGTTAATTTCTTAGCGGTTTTAAATAACCTTAAACGAGGTAAAGGTGGGGTGTATAGAAGTATTATCAAGTTGAGAACAAAACTTGTAAGAAAATTAATGAGCATGGTATAAGGTAGAAGACTAGAGGTCACCCAATGGACCAGGAGAACAGGTTGTATGACGGGTGAAAGCGGTCTCACATCAAAACTTGTCATCTTCAGCGCCAAACCACAATACAATAAACTAGAGGTGACAGTTTCAACACATTTACGTATAATTGGGGGTTGGCTAACATTTTATCACAAAAGGATGAAATCAAAAGAACTAGCTAAAAGGATAAAAGGGAAGTAGTCAAATGGGCCAAAAAGGTTGAAAGTTGCACAATGTAAAACCTTATTAATACAACCTTCTAAATTGTCTACGTTCAAAGATTTGTATTATTATTGTAATATAGTAATATAGTCTTTGAAGTAATAACTAATATGGGATTTTCAGGATAATCCTTTAAATCTGGAATCAAATTCCTCTGTTTATTAAGTAGTTTTAACAAAAGAGGTAAAAGCCCAAGAGTAAGTGTAAGTGAATGTAAAAGCCCAAATAACGGCCCAATAGAAATGGTTTTAATACCGTGTCATTGTTAATAGCAACTTATGGGATTTCCCGCGCTACGTGGCGAGAATTTGATCGGTATCGGTTTGTTACGGCACCGGCACTCGCTATATCAACCAAAAGTGAAAATCCAAAAAGTAAAGTTGTGATATGCCTAAGATTGACACATGTGTTATATCAATCGAAAACTATAAAAAACGAATACATGTATTGCTTCCAATAATACGTATAAAAGTACCCATGTTTAGTCAGACCCCGTTTGGTCCATCACGGTAACAGCACTCGCATAGCTTACGTTACCAAAAAAATCTATTTTGAATACAACGCTCTTAACCATAAAACAAAAAACCAATACCGGTTCCGATTTTACGGATACCGGTACCGGTGTTGTTCGTTTGGAATCGGTACATTAGTGGTATTCGTATAGCTTGCTATCCCGATAAAATATATGCCGAAATTTGGAGAAAAATAAACTAAACATAGTAACTTACTCAATTTTTATTTATTTATGCGATATGAGGTGAAACTAAAAGTTAAAATAAAAGTTTTATATGAAGAAGTGAATAGCATCCATCAAATTTAATCTTTTATACATAATCTAAACATAAAATTGTATTAACTTCATAAAAATGATAGAACATAAATATGTAGTAACTTCCTAAAAAAGGCAAATGGGTGGAACAAAATAACTATAATGTCGTTTTAAGTTCGGTAAAAGGAGAAAGAAAATATCACTGATCAAAACTAAAAAGAAAAATAACTATACAATAGTTCAAGTTGTTCTTTAATATGTAAATATATAATGTATTATTAATAATAAAAATAACAAAAAACTAACTGTTTGTGTGACAAACTAACCCCACCCACTGGAACCTATTTTCACCCGTTACCCAGTTCGTTCATTTATTCACCTCTTACGTATAGCGGCCATCTTTGGGGAGGAGGGAGCGTATCATGATGGTGAGGCGTGGTGGGCATGACCACCGTGATACACAACCACAATCACGTGGTCATGGTAGTGTGATGAAATTCCGTGGTTGCTATCACGGGCGTGAACAAGAAAAATTAAAGGTTGGAGAACGGTCTTGTGAAATTGGAATTTAAATGGAAAAACATTTTTAAACTATAAATACTCCAAACCTTAATATTTTTTCACGCACTACATCACTTAAAACATTGGCGTCTCTGAGAATTCACCTACCCTGTTCGAGCTCGAAAAATGTGCCCATATGCTTTAACGATAAACAATATAATTACGAAAATGACAAAAATTGTAGTATTTGAAAAACAATGCAATTACGATCGGAACTTTTGAGTTCTGATGTTATGTTCCGAAATCGGAAAAAATCATAATGATATTGATAGAATCGCCCTGCAAACAGCCATCTGATGTTGTTCGATTGATGATGTTTGGACAATCGGACCTTTTAACTTCATGATGAAAACAAACAGAAACAACAAATCAATTACAGATAATCATATTAACAATTAAACAGAAACAACAAATCATATTACATAATCGTCGCCATGTCGAGTTCTGAACTTCATGATCGTCGCCGTCGAGTTCTGAACTTCTGATGTTCGTTCAATCTTAATGGCAGCCCGGCAACATGTTCCTTCTGTCGTAATGTTCGTTCAATGAATATGAATCGCCGATCGCCCTTTCAGTTTCCAATTCCACGTTGTTCAGTGTTTTTTATTTTTTAAAATCGTATTAGTATTGGGTTGGTCCCAGTAAACCTAATGTATTTAGGCTAAATTATAAAACATAAAAAGATATTTGATTATGGGCCTCTATATTGGATTTGGTATGCATTTACATTTTTCTTTTAAAAATAACATATAATATATATATATATATAATGTAAGTATCTATAGAAAACCCACTTTAATTTAGAAAACCCGGGAAACTCTAACCTCCCGAATTTAAAAAAAAAATATACACATGTTATATACATGTTTTTAAGGTATTTGGGCAAAAAAAAATCAAAAAAGCGCCGAGTAGATATTTAAAAAAAAAATAAACAAGTTTTGGTGTAACACGTGTTACAAATATGTCAGATGAATGTAACACGTGTTACACCAAAACTTGTTTATTTTTTTTTAAAATATCTACTCGGCGCTTTTTTGATTTTTTTTGCCCAAATACCTTAAAAACATGTATATAACATGTGTATATTTTTTTTTTAAAAAAAAACATCGGGAGGTTAGAGTTTCCCGGGTTTTCTAAATTAAAGTGGGTTTTCTATACATCCTTGCCCTATATATATATATATATATATCCCTATATATAGAGTTAGGATCCTGTAAAAAAGGCCCAAAGTGTGAGAAAGGTAAGAAAGAATCTCAGTCATTAGATCTTTTGATCTAATGGTTGAGATCAATAGGGACCAAAATGTATAATATTTTTATTAATTTGGATTGAATTGAAATATCTAGGGGCATTTGTGTCTTTTTATCTTCATTTTGTAAATCAAAATCCCTACAATTTCGTTCTCTCTCTATCATACGTTCCTAATTTCTCTCTTTCTCTCTCTTTCTTCTTCCATATTCAGAACAGAATCCCTGCAAACAGAAAACGTAAACATCAATCGGAAGCGGACCGGCAGTGGTGGTCGACCACGTTCCACCCTTTTCAGATTCCAACAATTTGACCGTTTGCAACGAAGAAGAGGTAGAGGAGTGAATCATATTTGTTTGATGTCTTCTATATTGGGTATTGTTTGTTGGTTTGAATCGTAGAAGAGAAGGGAGTTTATAGGTGGCGGCTGCTGTTGATTTTTAGGGTTTGTTTATGAGATAACAGAGAAGAAGGAAAAGTGAATTTGTTGTTGGCGTTTGTTTGTGATTATAAAAAGAAAATAGGGTTTTGTAATATAATGTGAACTAGTTATTTTCCACCCGCGCGTTGCGGCGGGACCCAATGACTATAAAAGGCGTGTCAGCAACGGCAAACAAATACCGAATATCAAAACATAATTTTCAGTTCAGTTATTACGGTGCTAAGACGTTAAAATATGGATGAGCTCGGTACCGGTAACGGCAGCGGCAGCGAAAGTACCAATCCGGAAAATCATCGAAATTAGATACCGGCACCGAAAATGCTCGGTACAATACGGTATGGTATTTGAAGGTAAAAATCAATAAATACACGTATGGTGCTAGACCAGTGTCGAACCGAAAGTAACGATTCTGAAAACGCCAAAAGGTGGGTACCAAATTGGTACCGAAAATGATTTGGTATAGTAAATTTAGTACCGATACGATACCGGTTCGTTTACAGGATTTGATACGATTTGCTCATCAATATTCTAAATATCCAAGTTAATTTTACATGCTACAATTCATTTATTACAGAAAAAGATAAAAAAGAAAGCAAAATAAGTTGTTGTGTATATAAAACATCATTCAAATGAAATACAGTTTACTTACTGTGTGTATGAAAAGTAATCTAAACGGTGCAATTACTTGCATTGCTGCGTTGCTACAGGATTTGATGAGCTCGTTACCAACCGGTACCGAAAATACTGTTACCGAAATCCCCAAAAGTGGGTAACGGTACCGAATATACCTAGTATGGCACGGTTCGGTACCGGTCAGTACTGGTACGGCACCGGTATATGAGGGTAAAAACCGGTGAATACTTGTGCAGAACCGGTACCAAAAATACACCGCTTTGGTAAATTTGAGACCGGTACCTATACCTAATACCATTTACTCATCTCTTAATCATGTTACTATTTATTCAATTCCAATCTAATAATTTTAAATAATTCTAATCTAATTCTAATTTTAATTTAATATTGAATCACTGTTCATTCCACTTCTTTTTTATCATATATGAATTTTTAATTCTATAAAATGTGGAAGGTGAGTTTTCCACTTGTAATGGCGGTGGCGGACCGGCAGTGGTGGTGCCGGCAGCGGAGAAGAAGATGATACAGAGATGTAAAGATTATTGAATGGTGTTATTTTTCTGTTCATTAATGGTGTTATTTTCCTTTGTTAATGGTGTTTTTTCTTTTCTGAATGGTGTTATTTTTCTTTTCTTAATGGTGTTTTTTTTTTTTTCTGAATGGTGTTTTTTTTCTTTTTCTGAATGGTGTTATATTTCTTTTACTGAATGGTGTTATATTCTTGTACTGAATGGTGTTTATTTTATTTACTGCTGAATGGTGTTTTTTTTTTGTGCTGAATGGTGTTATTTTTGTGCTGAATGATGTTATTTTTTGTGTGAATGATGTTTTTTTTTGTGCTGAATGGTGTTATATTTTGTGCTGAATGATGTTATTTTTGTGTGAATGGTGTTTTTTTTGTGCTGAATGGTGTTATGTTTGTGCTGAATGATGTTATTTTTATGTGAATGATTTTTTTTTTGTGCTGAATGGTGTTATATTTGTGCTGAATGGTGTTATATTTTCTGAATGGTGTTATATTTAAAACACCATGTATGAACATGCTCTGAATGGTGTTATATTTATGGACGGTTATAAGTCCTTAAATCAAGGATTTTCTCTCTCCAAATCCTTAAATCAAGGATTACCATATTTGAATTTGTTAATGCATTTACAATTATACCCTTTTCAATTAATTTAGATCTAATGGTTGAGATTCTTTCTTACCTTTCTCACACTTTTGGTCTTTTTTACAATAACTCCACCCTATATATATATATATATATATAGGACAAAGATCCGTTAGGACCACCTCTTATTGCGAGAACCAATGTGAACACAACCAAAAATGCCTAAAAATAGCTAAAAATTACACAAATTTTTTTTTTAATATTTTTTATAAAAAAATCGCTACTTTTCGAAGAAAAAAAAATTTTAATTTTTTTTTTTGGCTTTTAAAAGTAGTGATTTTAACATAAAAAATATTAAAAAAAAAATTTAGATTTTTTTTAGGTTTTTTGGGGGTTTAGTTTTTAGCATTTTAGCTTGGGGGGGGGGGGGGGGTTAGGTTTTTTGGGGGTTTTAGTTTTTAGCATTTAGCTTGGGGGGGGGGGGGGGTTAGGTTTTTTTTTTTTTTTTTTTTAGCTATTTTAGGTTGTGTTCACATTGGTTCTCGCGGTTCTCGCAATAAGGGTGGTTCTCGCATGAACCTTACCCTATATATATATATATATATATATCAATTTTTTTTAAAAATCTCATGCCCCTCGAAATCGCGGGCTTTGTGCGGAAGTCCTCCCCGCACACCATAAGAGCCACCCTTGACTTAAAAAAACACTACACCACCAAGACACTCTTTAAAAAAAAATCAAATGGAGGGTTCAAGCAAAAAACATGCCGGCTTCAAAGAGAAAAGTTAGGCAGAGGCTCGTACTAATCTAGACGAATCGTATAGATTTCATTTACAAGATGAACTATTACCAAACCAAAAGTTTCCAAACCAATATCCATAGTTCTACACCAAAACAAAATGCCAACCCAAATGGCAACCGGTCATTTCACTTTACCTCCCAACTCGGTGGATAAACAACTTATTGACCATGTCGCATATCACGATCAAAGCCCCCATTACCAAAATATACCATTCCATAACCCTACATGTCAATTACCTCCCGAGTTGGACGAAGCAGAAGATGAACAAGAAGAGCCGAAAGAATGGTTCGAAAAAGAAGAAGACCAATAAGTATAAGAAGAAGACGCTCGTGGAAAAAAAATCCTCAAATACAAGGGGTCATCAAAGATGGACGCACGATGAGGAGGTAGCCTTATGTAAGGCTTTCTTACATATTTCCGAAGACCATAGGGTCGGAAATCAACAAACACAAAACATGTTTTGGCATCGAATTATCGAACATTTTGGAAAGTTGCTTGGTGGATCTAACCAAAACATGGATCAACTAACTTCGATGTAGACAAATTTAAAAAAAATGAGTCAGGTTAGTGCATGCTGCGTTTAAAAGGTAATTTTTTTACTTATATTAGTTGTTACATTTTTTATTGAAATGTAAATTACTAATTATTTAATTCAAATTATGTAGACTCACAATTAGCCAATTGGATCAGATGAGGCTACTATAACTAACAACGTCCTAAAAGACTGCACAAAAACTCACAAGACTAAATATTTCCCTCACTTGCCGGAGTAGAAGATTGTGAGATAACATTCCAAATGTGTGCCAATTCCATTGATGGATCTTCAAGGCCCAACGGGTAGTTGTGCCCAAAAGCGAACAAAAAAAATCTGAATCGGGAAATTACAAAACCTCTACAGATAGGTTATCAAGCAACATGGTTGAAATCACTTTAAACGACGACCCCGCCGACGACACAACACCGAAAAGGCCGCAATAGAGGAAAAGTGTCGACTCGTCATCAAGCAAGGGGAGATGTCATCTTCGAATACAAGACGACAAATATGGCAGAAATAGCAGAGAATAGAGTCTGGCGAGCGGTGGCGGTATCGAAAATAAGAAGAGATGAGATATACATAAAACACTTGCATGAACAAGAGAAGAACAACGATTTGAAAGTTGTCATGGAGTCACATGAAAATGTCAACGAACCGTGGTTGTCGTATCTACTAGATGACCATAAGCAAGTAAGCCCCTAACAGTGGGGATCCAGATTTTTACTTAAAGATAGATAACACTAAGGTACGCCCCTGCTGGTGAACACCGAATAATCTAAAATCTCATCCCTTTGGTTGAACCATTTCCAAACCTCATGATCAGTTCCTTTGCCCCTTGCACTAGGAGTCTACACTACAGAAATAAACATAGGGCATACAAAAAATTAAGGTTGGTAAATCAGACACAATATTTACAAAATGGATAATGTCGTATTCGTATTTTGTTTCCAATCTTGTAATCTGAGGAGTTGATTACAATGGAAATTCATTTTTATACATATACGTGTTACACACTTATGTTATACGCAATCAATCGTTGAATACATGTTTATACGCAAAACCGAGACTCAACATACTTAGAAATATTAATCATACATGCATTATACGCATACAATACCTTGATACACTTTAAATACCTAAAAACAGGCTAAAATACAAGGAAGCGACATAAAATAACATAATTACAAAGTTAAGGGGCCAAAATGCAAAAAAAAAACCAAACTTGGGAAAGAGCCCCTCGCGGGGGTGACAGACTAACCATTTCCGACCGCGGGCGGCGAGGGGCATCAATATGTAGAATGTTGTTTCTTGGTTGCGGGTTGGTCACCTTTTTCAGTTCTTTTCTTCCCCAATCACCTTCTAACTCCATTAAAACTCAAACCCTACTTTACCACTATATTTTTTTGAACGACATCAATATATAAAAGAAAGAAAACCAACGAAAAGCTGGACATACAAGAAGGAAAAAAAGCAAAGCCACCTACAGCCAAAGAAAACTAACTACATGTTACAGGAAGATATACTATGACAAGGATCCACTTTCCAATCTTCCTAGTTGCAACTCAAATTCTTGCCTCTATTCTTTACCCAACCGAAGAGGGTAGTCACAATGTCATCAAAAATCCAGTCGTCCCTTCTTTTAGTGCCCACCGCCATTTCCGTTTCCGGCACTTCCGAGTTATCCAAGGAATCCTCATACTGTGATTCGTCGTCCAACGCACCCATAAACTCCTCTTCACTCTGGTTATCATCGCTCAAATCTGAAACCGACTCCGAACCATTAAAAATCGGTCTCCACTACTTTTGTTCTTCTACCGCCCATGCCGTGAAGCTGTATTTACCGCAAGTAATTTCGAATTTCCAATCAATGGTATCTAGATGATTCACCAAGATACATGCCCTTGCATGAGAGATATTAAGATCTTCTTCAGAGCAGTCATAAGGCCATAAAGCTCTACCAAGTTTCTCACAAATTATCGAGAACACAGAGGGGCACCTGCAATCTATCCGATGAGATTGCACAAACGTATCATCCCGCCATCTCACTCAGGCAAACCACTTCGACCAACTGTCCGCATACCCCATAAGGTAGTTTTCCCCTTCCTCAAAACTTTTAAATTGAAGCAAAATGTTCAAACCCCCAAGTACTTGGTCTTACAATTGAAAATCCCGTCCAACTTTAGAAGAGTGAGGAGGCCTGAAAGGACCTCCACATCCTTTACCTCCACCACTAAAGCATGATTTAGCCAATTTTGTAGCCCCGGTACGACCTGCTCAGGAATGGTGATGTGAACCGACTCCCGCTTTAACCTCCTTGAACTGCCCTTGAGCTACCTCAACCCGTCCTTTGCTAATGTCAGCAAATGAATCAGCCCCAAACTTTGTCTGAGTAGCCTTCCCCGTAACCTTCACTGCCGTCTTCGCCCTATCGTACGCATGAACACCTACTCTTGACTCCGTGTCTATCTTTCCGCCTTTCTCTTCATATTTGGAAATGTTCGCTTCCAGCTATAAACCTTTGAGCACAATCCCATTGAGATCCATCTCCAAAGCACAAGTGTCTTTAACGTTGAAGAACCTGACAAACCCAAAGCATTTACCCCTACTGTTTCTCTTCCTAGGTATAAACACATCTGCTCTCTCTCCTTTGAACACCATCCAAAGATTTTTGGCAATCCATCCCTCCGGAAAATTAGTGGCGTAGTAGGTTGTTGACAATCTCTTGATGTTCTCCTAGT
The DNA here is from genome assembly GCA_030545235.1 of Helianthus tuberosus. Classification (NCBI taxonomy): domain Eukaryota; kingdom Viridiplantae; phylum Streptophyta; class Magnoliopsida; order Asterales; family Asteraceae; genus Helianthus; species Helianthus tuberosus. Next base: position 177,346,707 of record CM060443.1, read on the forward strand.
CTTCATAGCTTCCTCTTCCAGGCCCTCCTTGTTGTCGATGTTGCTCCATGAATCACTCCTTTCTGTTTTGACAAGATTTTAGACAAACTACAAGTGTTGAGACCATCCAAGCTCACCATCTTCAATATGGTGAGACTTGTGTTGTGGTGAAAGTGTGAACCATGGAAGATTTGGCTCTCCGATTTTGTTCCACTACCTCACTTGTTGATTTGTTATCTCTATACCACTGAGTCTCAAACAATTTTCATTAAAGGGACAAGGCTACAACACGTCCCCAAACATTTTCCATGTTTGGGATCTACACATCTAGCTAGCTCACTTGGTTGTTTGTAGATTTAGTAGGTTTTAGTCTTACTATTTTCATATTCATGACCAACCGAAATCATCAACAAAGTTGATGATTTTGTGCTTTGGTAAATCATGAGGTTAAATGGATGGAATTCATCCTACCTCCTTGCATGACCATTCTCATGGTACCTTGATTTACATTTGTAATGTGTTAACTTTTAAATTCCTAATCTAATCCATTGAACAAAAACCGCAACTCACACACCTTCGTTCCCCTTTAGGGTAACTTCGGTGTTCCATAAACTCAAGACTCATCCAACTCACTTTCGTGGAATCTCTATGCAAACCGTGAGTATACATGAGCCCCTTTCCGTTTTACACTTTTGGGTGCAATATATATATATATATACTAGTAGGGTGCCCGCGCGATGCGGCGGGGGTGACACTTTGCATTGCGACACTCGTAGGAATGGCAATGGGCCGGATATGGGTAATCTTAGGCCCGTACCCGGTTGTAATTTTTATATTAAAAACTATGCGGCGGCGGCGGGAGCTATACATCGCATTGCGATACTCGAACCCAATGCTATTGCCAATGCTATTCGCCATCTGCGATAAACTTGTTAACAAAATCCTCATATTAGCCCTAACCCTAACCCTAACTCGAACCCAATCTCGGACCCATTAGTACGTTATTCCACCCAACCGTGCGCTTAATTACAACACTCCAGTATTTTATATCAAAGTTGTGCAGCTGATAACTTAAAAATACAATATAATGTAAAGTGTTCAACCTAGTATTGTTATAATAAACTTTAAATACAATATAACGTTTGTGCTCCTTGCGGCTGCGCTCGCTGAGCTGATACGGCTGCGTTCGTTGCGGGTGTGCTGGCTGCGGCGTTGCGCCGGGCTCGCTGGGGTTGTGCTTGCTGTGGCAGCGTTGCGGTTGCGCTCGCTGCGCCGATGTTGTATTGCCTTTTCTTGTCCTCAATTGCAAGTGCAACCAAAGCTTTGTCCTATAACGAAATACACCCAATCATTTATTTATTTTTTATCAACCATGCGTAAAGTGAAATGTTGCAATTTTTAGAAACAAGTGAAGTACAAGGTGTATTAAACTTACAGGTGGCAATTTTTTTAATTAACCATGCCGCCGCGCTGTTTCCACTACGCTCGTTGCGGCTGCGCTCGCGCGCTCAGTGCGTCGATGCCGCTAAATGGACAAGGGCTAAATGTTTTTTGTAGCAAAAGGCAAATGCTCTTTTGGTCTTTTACATCACAAAATTCCAAAGTCCCATACTACCAAAATGCTATTCTTTTTCTTTTTATCTGTCTATTTTTTAATGATCAGTCTGCTAAGATCATGGGGTATGGAGCGGGGTTGGGGAGTGGGTTGGGTATAAACGCCCAAGTCACCACCCCGGGTGAGCTTGGGTTTCGGCGTGGCCCCTTGGGCGGGGGGTTTTAGCCCGGGTGTTGGGCGGGCGCGGGCCTAGCGGTCTTCCGTGGCCGGCTCTCATTGGCTGGGTTGGCTAGGCTATAGGTGGCTAGGCTTTTTTTTTTATTTTGTGTGTATTTTTATAATAATTGAAAAAAAAATTATAACACGTGGCCAACCCACGCGGGCTAGCCACACCCCGCCATACCGACCCAACATGCAACTGACCAGCAGGCCCCCTCGAAGTCCACGTGTCAACCCATGCCCCAAACCCCCGCCCCACCATACCCCACGGTCTAATATTATAATGAAGTACTAAGCAAATATTGTTTGATGATTAACAAAAAAAAAGCATAATATTATTTAACATTATATCACTTAATTGAGTACCGTTCACTTCCCACATATATACATATCATCTAACCCTGTTCATTAATCAATTAACACAAAAATTTACTATATGGTTTTATAGGGACAAATGATCACCCACTTCCTTTTTAGCTATCACTTATTTTACAAATTTGACCTAAATTTGGCTTTTTAACTTTTAAGGCAAGCTTCATACCTCACCATTTTGCACCCTGATATGACCAATCTCAAGTCTGATTTGATATCTGCATAAAAAATAGAATTAATCATTCATGATGTAAGAAAATTGTAACTTATATGACATTACTTATGAGACTCAGTTTCACAGCAACAAAACAATTTTGCAGTGGGGAGCTCCGTGTTTCTCATTTGAATTTTCTTAACTTAGAAGTATACAAACTATTTTATGTGTTAACGTATACAATCCAAACAACAAACACTACACACACATTGACATAAAATATAAATAAAAACCTGTGATCGAGCACGTTGAAGATCTGTTCAAGTTGAGCTAGCCTTAATTTGCTAGACTCTAGCTGCTGAACGTATTTTGGGCCCGCGATCATTTTAGTGATGGTGAAACATGGAGTTAAACACGTAAATTTAGAGTGATTAAAAAGAGAAAAAAATGATATTATTTTGATGATTCATGAAACCGTTTTCTTGAGTCTGCGTTTTCTTACTGCTTCTCTGGTTTTTAGGAGGCTACAGGGGAATTCCACTTACTCCTAAGTTCGAATCCTGGCCATTATTTGCAGAACCTTCAATAATAATACAAACTGAGAATTATTATTGTAATAATATCTTTTCTAATCATATTTAATACACATCAATTGAAAAAGGAATGAGATGGACAAAAAGTATATGTGGGTCAACCCAATCTGAAATGCCCTAATTAAGTACCTGCTTTGACACTCCCTAATTGAGGTCAACCCAACCCGACCTGACCTGACCCAACACATCTTATCACATTTACTTACCAACCCACCCACTGACCGAACTAAATCGAGTACATGTATGATATAAGTATTACCCTTTGCAACTCCAGAAGCCACAGTGCAAATTCCATCTTACGCCACAGGCTTAACAAATAGTTTAGCTTAGTAGATACCCAGTTCAACCTGCAGCAAGATTTAGCGAAATACACTTAAAACCCCATATGAATTCAACAAGATTTCGCTACATTATAAAATTCCATACTTACCAACCACTGCTTGACTCATTTCAAGTTGCCAAAAATGTAAAAAGTTTGAGGACTACTTAAAACACGTTTCAAGTTGATTCTCAAGAACAACAGTCCATGATAAAATGGTTATTCTTTTAATGGTTCACATATACTTATTTATAATGATTATACTACACATGACTTTATTGAAAGGCATAGTTTGGGAGGAAAAATAATAATTATTTTCTTATAATTAACAAATACATTTAAAAGTTATGTGTTCACTAAAATGCATACAAGTTCAACTTCATTTACCAAAATATAGCAAGGAACATATCTAACAAACCTGGTCCGATACTTTATATCCAAAAACGAAAACTACAACGAAGCTTTCGATGCACAAGCTGTCGACTTTGGTGTCATCCTACAGAAGAAAATAATTAACCAAAAGAAAACATTACGCACAACAATGGCATCAAAATTTTCTTCGTCTTACGATTGGCCTAATGAACTCTAAATATCCCAAAGACTTGGTCCGAGCATGTTCATGACCTGAGAACAATTAAAAATATATCATGCTAGGCTAAGCTGGTCATAGAAGTGAAAGTTTCAAGTCAAAACTCACCAGAATGTAGAATTCACCCTGTGGATCACGTATATGCAGGGTAACACCTCTATATACTTTGCGTGATTTGATGAAGTGATAACAAAAGAAGTAACAGAAATAGTGCAGTTCCAATTTGTGGTCATTGAGATGCCTGGCTCCATATGGTGTACTCCTATATAATGATACACAGGTTATAACTACAAGTATTACACAGGTTGAACAAAGTATTCGGAGGTTAACCCAACCTGACCTGTTTCGACTGGTTATAAGTCCATTTATTACACAAGTGAATAAAGAAAACAAGATACTATGGTCACACCTACCAGATAGAACATATACACTAAAAGCTCCCAAAATAAAACCCTAATTTCGAGAACATTGTTGATGCTCCAATGTCATCGATTATTTCACAGATTCAAGCAACAAAGTAGCAAAATCAACAAAAAAGAAACATAGATCCAATTTCGCAGAAACCCTAAAATCACCACAAATCGCCATTTATGGTCGAAGGGAGTAAGTTAACCTGAAGGATCTTATGCTTCTTGACAATAATTTTGTGATGAGATACCATTAGTCTGTTTGGTAGAATCAAGATCAGTAGCCAAGTAGAAGAACGATTGGATCCATTTTCTGCTAGATTGTTGGAGTTTCCTCACTATCTCACAAAAAAGAGAGAGAGAACAATAAGGTTTTGAAATTTGAGATAGATGTCAAGAATAAGTAAAAAAATATAACTTTGTTATGGAGGGGTGAATTGTAACTAATTATCTATAATTTTGTTAAAAACTTAGGGATTTAAGTGTAATAAGTTTAGGGGCTAAAAAATAAATAGCATTTAAAAGACCAAACTATCCTCATTTTAGGGGTCTTTCTATAAATAAGGGGGGGGGGGGGGGAGGTTCTTATTTTTTGGGTATCTTAAAATGCCCTTGCCTCATGCATTATAATATAGTATATATATATATATATATATATATATATCATATTAAAACTAACACGAAAACATATACACAAATACATTGTTCATACAATCGAATCCAATATACATGCTTTATACGTTTATACTCTAGAAATACATGCATGCTAAAAAGCCATTCTTACACAATACTTTGTCGTTAACTTCGTACAAGCCTCCCTTAACATGTATAGCGCTATAGGAGTAGCACATCGCCCGTATTCTTGTGGTCATGTTATGTAATACAAAAAACGGTCTTGTCGTTGCGACGACTAGAGTACGCTAGTGGAATCTTTGGGTTGACAAGTAGGTAATGCATGCTAGTTTATGTTATGTTATGCCTTAATATACGTTATTGCCATGTGGATCTCGTTAAAATCTTTTATACATATGCTAGTACACTAAACCTGTATCCTCACCAATACTTTTGTGTTGACATGTTACTTTAATATATATTGCAGGAGCTTGATGTGATGCGTTGAAAAAGAAATCTAGTAGGAATGACTAGAAACGCACTTAGTTAAATTTATGTTTATCTTGTTTAAATTGTTATGTTCAAATGTTGTATTTTCCTTTGAAATAATGTAATGCCTTTATCAAGAAATGAAAAATCGTTATTTTAAATACTTGTCACAATTAGCCGTTATGAAGTCTCTTGCAATCTCATTTTCGTCTCACTCAGATGTTTTTTCCATCAGTTGGGGTGTGACATAGGTCTTGAATACCAAGTAACACCCGGATGAAACACCCTCAACACGTTTTAACCGAAATCGTCGCAACAGAAATATGAGTCATAAAATTTCTTTTCTTGACAATCACACAACTTATTAATAAGCCATTCGAATCGACTTGATTTAAATCTTTTACATTACTCATACATAATCAAGAAAATAACATTACAAATGGTTTCCAACATGTGATCACATCCCCGTACAATCCTTGATCTTAACTCGACCCTCGATCACTAGTTCGTCATGAATATCCACTAACCTGCGGTCACCCAACACGTTAATAATTGGTGACATCATATACATTAGTATAATGACATAAAAATATACATAACCACTTAGCAATCTATCATTTTATACAACTCCGATATAATATTCTTTTAAGTTCATTCTTTATACCGAGCATCCAATCTTTGTAAGCCCAATACTTACGTATTTGCATTCCTGTTCCATTCTCAAGACACACCATTAGTAACGTGACTATTCAAACATGTTAGATCCATATATATAAGCATATATACAAGATCCTTTCTTTCATGCACAACAAATCCTACTTCATGGATAAGTACCTACACACGTATGTTCATACACATTTCATACCTATATACATACGTGCATACATACTTACGTACATACATACGTGCATACATACATACATACATACATACATACATACTTACACACATACATACATACATGCTTACATACATACGTACATACATACATACAAGCTTTATTCCTGTGTGTACATTCAATCCCATTTAATACATACGTACATACTTTCATATATGTATACTCATACATCTATTTACATACACCCGAAAACATACATGCAAACATAAACACGTCTATACGTACATTCTTACATACTTACATATAGTTATATAATGCATATAACGTAGTTAGATAGCCTTCACACAAGTTTGGAGTTGAAGAATGCGAAAAATATGAAAGAACCAGGATTGGCGCAAGAAGAAACCATCTGGCGCAACCTTGTGCCAGATCTGGCGCAATACATAAGACATCAGTCAGGGGCGCAACCTTGCGCCTGGTTCAGACCTGCAACTTTCAGCTTAATGAATTTTTACCATTTTGGTCATAACTTTCTCATTTCTTGTCCGTTTTACGATCCGTTTCTTCCCATATGATCGTAATTTGGTCCTCTATCATATGGACTCAAAATCTAATATCCGAACTAAGGAAGTTCTTAATTTATATGCTTTCGGCTTAATATTCATTTACGAATTATTCGACCCGTTCATGTTTTTATCAAACAACTCATATGTTTATACCCAAAACTCACATGAACGTTATAACTATAACACTTTTACATTTTCCGGAGTTCCGTACAATGAGTTTATGAACCTGATTCCCGGTATACGTTAAACTTATCCATTTCAATAAATTTTACGTAATTGAACTTTATTAGCACAATTTCCTTACACGTAATTGTTCCCATTGGTCATGTCTCAAACCAAATCCTTTGCCCATTAACCCGCGTCCCCGTCTCTTGGTTAGCGCACTTATGAGAAAATTCTACCCGTTACCCAGATTATAATACCGTCGTCTATTCTTATGCAACCATTCCGTAATGAAACAAATTCTTATTTTGACCCGTTGGTCTACATAGCGAAAACCTTCACTTCTAATAACCAAATCCTAATAGGCTTCGATTATCATACTTAAGTGACTAGCACATAACTTTGCTTAAATAATCTAAGAAGTGATTCGGAAACCACTTACTTAATACTACTTATTTGATATCATCCTCAATAACGCATTTCAACATAACCTCTAACAATTATCATACAATTAATTCCATTACTACTAAAGAGGGAGTCCAGGTGTTTACTTACCTCGTGCATCCGAGTTCACGCATAGCTTCCGTGATTACCTTCGACCTGTTGACATGACTCCTATCCGTACATGTCGTCATATTCATAACACAGTTAGCTTACATACTTTCATTCATTCGGCTTTCAAATCATGCAATATTTGACTTTCGTTAATTTATTAGCACATATATAGGATATGTATCATCACACTTCATTACTACCATACATGACACATAAATTAGTTAGTTCCTAACGCATAAGTTCTTGCATACATATTTTTCTTTTACCTTCTAACTACAATCCTATACATAATCCATTCTCATTTTAGATTACGCCATTCATTTACATAACAATTACATTCACGCATCATTCGCATTCCATAACACATTTCACAAAATATCAACTTTACATTTTCCATATACAACGCAAGACTTCCCAATTCATTCAACATTTACAAAATCAACCATTCAAGCATTTAATCGAACACTTGGTGTGCATACCACATTTCAAGCACTATGTACATGTGCTTTATGCATAACCTTCTCCTTCACATCACACATGATCAATTCAACCAATTTCACATAGCTTCTTAGTCTACATCAAGAACATCTACCAAAACTCTAATACTCATACATTCATCTTTCAATTTCTCATAAGTTTCATCATCCAAGAATCACTATAATCTTATCATGTAACTAGCACAAGAGGGTTTTACTTTAATCTTTCAATATAATCAAATTCAAGCATAATTCACACTCTACATGATGATATTAATTCACATACAAACTCAGATTCATACAACTTTCACTGATTAATCGAAACCCACTTAACAAAAGCTTCAATACATAAAATTGAACTCACCTTATGTTCAATACACTTAGATTAAAGGGTATCTTGACTCATACATTCGATTTCTGCTCTAAATCAGGTTTAATTTCTTGAGTTCTTGTGTTGGAATTAAGGAGAAGGGTTTCTCCTTTGACCCTACCCTTTCTCGCGACCACATCTCCCACACAAAACACTGAGTTTTTGTTTTTCTTTGTTTTAATTATAACATTTACACTTTCAGCCCTTGTACATACTTTTATTGTCATTCTTGTATAAATGTTTCATTCTTTATAACTTATATCATAGTTATTAAACTTAACTAATTAAATTAAACTCTTAAACAACAAAATAATCTATTATAAATTTTGGGGTGTTACACCGGAGTTCTTTCACTTTAATATTCGGTCTCTTGTGTTCGTTTTGCATCAGCGCCTTTGCTGCAGTTGACACAACACCGCACCCCATGTCTTCTGACTCCTTTGGGATCACACCCATAACTTTTCCAAACACTTGAACCAATAACCACAAACAAGGCAACATCCTGTTTCTTCAATCTTGATCAAGCCCCCTACTTCACCACCTTTGAAGTCTGCTATTAATCCAATCTAGCACTGCACTACACCTAGGTTTTCTCCTTTGATCAAGCCTGCAATCGTCGCTCCTTGATTGCTCCGGTCTTTCTGTTGTTGATCACAACCTCTATCACTACAACCTGCTGTTGTCGTTTGATCAACAAACCCTCTTGCACCTAGCTTCTTGACCGCAATAACCTTTTTTCCTTCCCTTTAAGCTCTCAATTTGATAAACCGCTCTGATACTAATTGTTGTAAACCAGGCCTTCTTCAACTTAGTCAAACAATGGATTTAAGAAGTAATCTACTCCTATAAGGAAACTAAATAATAATAAAATAGAACTACCATAAATAAACTAACTAAAATAAACTAAACTATTTAGCATAATCCAACTTTTGAGTACTGACAAGATTAGTTATAACAGAGATTCCTTTGCCAATGTTGGGTATCATGTTCTTTGGTCTTTGCGATTATCTAGAACGACTAATTCACATGACTACTAATCCTACTTCTTAATCTACGTCTTTATCCGTTATAGAACTAGAACCCTCAACCTTATAGAGAGAAACATCTTTCCATCACACCTTCGTATTGCTAGGTTACAAATTCATTTAGTTTTTGTATATTGTAATAAGTAGTTAATCTCGCTTTATAAATAGAATTATTGGATTTTATCACCTCAAACTATTGCTTATTGGCCGCTGTCACCCCTAACTATCACTTTGACATCCGTCACCCCCAACTATACTTTTGAAGGGTGTCATAGGGATCTTAGGACCAAAATGTGTAGTAACATGATCAAAAGTTAGTGATCAGATAACGACGTGGTGACAGAACACACTAACTGTTAAGTTGGGGGTGGCGGACATCAAAATGATAGTTGGATATGGTAGTGACTAATAGCCAATAGTTAAGGGTGATAAAATTAAATTACCTTTATAAATATTAAAAGCTGTATGAATTATTCTTTTTTCAAATATGGTTGTGGAATGTATATAAAGCATTAATTAGAAACAACTTGCAAAAGTGGATTGTTCCTTTTATTTCATTCAATCGCAATAACGCAAAGAAATATCTTCCTAACTTTTAACTAGGAACAAGACAAAAGAATTTAGTACCCTTTGTCTTTTTATTCCTTTTCTGCATTATTTTCTATTGTCATCTTTTCTTTTCTTTTTCCATCCAAACCGGATGTGACATATGACAAATTGAGCATCTTTGGAAACTTATAATGTTAGTATAATTATGGATACTTTATAAGGATTAGGATCAAATACAAAAGATTCTAATTGTAAGAAGGATTTATAAAGTGACAAGTGTCCAATAACCTAAAAAAACCTACAAAAAAAAAAAAAAAAAAACCCCTTAAACATCCACCATCACCAAAAACCTAACACCCCCCCCCCCCCCCCCGCCCCAAATTTTTTTTTTTGGCCAAAGGGGTGGGGTTTAGGTTTTTGGGTGGTGGTGGGGGTGGGTGTTTAGGTTTTGGGTGTTGATGTAGTGGGTTTAATTTTAGGTTATTGGACACTTGTCACTCTATAAATCTTTCTTACACTTCTTACAATTAGAAGCCTTTGTAGAATAACTTACCCTTATAAGTCATTACACTTCTCTACTTTGATGGCGACTAACTATAGATATAATTCCATACACTTAACATGTATACGATAATAACGATCCTGAAACAATCATTTCATCATACAAAGTCGTCAAATACAAGATGGAAGATTAATGCAAGTCAAATAAAAGATGAGTAAAAAATTAAACTCCACAAAGGTCAATCAATAAATTAGAGTAAACTGTCATTTTAACTCAATAAATTTCCGCCCGAGCGTTGCGGCGGGACCCAATGACTGCAAAACGCGTGTCAGTAACGGTAAGCAGATACCGAATATCAAAACATAAATAAAAATGTCGTGAAAAGGATAGTCAATACGTCCTAAAAAAACGATTTTAAATAACCTAATATATAATGATAGGACTCACACGTCCTACACGTTGGAAATTCGGTTGTTTTCAATTCAGTTATTACGGTGCTAACACGTTAAAATATGGATGAGCTCAGTACCGGTAACGGCACCGAAAGTACCGATCCGAAAAATCATCGAAATTAGGTACCGTCACCGAAAATGCTTGGTACAATACGGTATGGTATTTAAAGGTAAAAATCAATAAATATAGGTATGGTGCTAGACCGGTGTCGAACCGAAAGTAACGATTCTGAAAACGCCAAAAGGTGGGTACCAAATTGGTACCGATACGATACCGGTTTGATTACATGATTTGATACGATTTGTTCATCAATAATCTAAATATCCAAATTAATTTTACATACTACCATTCATTCATTACGTAAAAAGACAAAAAAAATAAAGCAAAATAAGTTGTTGTGTATATAAAACCTCATTCAAACGAAATACAGTTTACTTACTGTGTGTATGAAAAGTAATCTAAACTGTGCAATTACTTGCATTGCTACGTTGATACATAATTTGATGAGCTCGGTACCAACCGATACCGAAAATACCTTATCGAAATCCCCAAAAGTGGGTACCGGTACCGAATATACCAGGTACGGTACGGCTTGATACGGTCGGTACTGGTACGGCATAGTATTTGAGGGTAAAACCCGATGAATACCGGTGCTGAACGGATACCGAAAATACACTCAGTTTGATAAATTTGATACCGGTACCGATACCCGATACTATTCATTCATTTTTTTTATTAGTGTTCATTCACTTCTTTTTTTTAATATTTATATTTATATTACTGTTCATTCACTTATAACTGTTCATTCACTTATACTTTTAATATATAAGAGAATTTTTAACATGTTTGTAAACTGAGGTCTGTTAACTCAAGGGCAAAATTGTATATTTTTATTTAAAATTGGCAATTAAAAAATATTTCTATTTATTTTATATAAAATAACCCCCACCCCTAACTGGGGCGGAAATTCTTGATACAGCCCGAATCCTATACGAAAAATAATAGTTTTAGGTCTCCTAACACGACCGGTTAAAAAAAACGGGTGGACTTCTGTTTCTTGCCTGCTCACTTGGAAGTGCGGGTTTATTTATAGATTAGGAGAACTATTGGCGTAGCTTCGTGGGGGCGGGAGGGGGCGGCCGACCCCCCGAACTTTTCGCTAAGTAGTGGAGAGTATGTAGTTTTTGTATAGAATTTTTTTGATACATACGTTTTTTTTACCCCGATTTTATAGAAATTTTTGGCTATATACATTTTCGACCCCACGGTCGGAAATCTCAAATTTTGCCACTGAGGAGAACCAATATATACTTACAACATTGTACATTAAAAATCATAATAGCTTTTGTATCAAGCTCCTTATCTATTATGATTACATCTAAAGGGGATGTTAACATGTACATGAGGAAATTTATTTGGAAAATTACAAAAATGGCCGTTGACCAACAAGATTTTCCAATCTAGCCATTTGAGGCGTTCATATGCAGACCTCTCAAGCATCTAAAGTGTCTATATGTAAACCTCTCAAACAGCTGACCTCTCAAGCACCCAATAAAAAATGGACACGTGGTGTTTCAAATGTTGCATGTGGGCCCAAGCGCATTATGCACCTCCAGACGCATCCCATGCACCTCCAGACGCATTAATGAAGGGATTTTCCAAAGACGCATCCTGTGTATGATGTGTCGCTTCAATGACGTATGAGGTGGCCAAATCTGAAAGCGGGTTTGATCAATGGCCATTTTCGTAATTTTCCCAAATTTAGGAGAGTGGCACCAGCTCTCGGCCAGTGGTGTGTTCGTCGTAGATACCACTAGGCATGTACACCTCTTCATTGACACTGACTCCGTCCCTCGATAAAGGCTTGGACTAGCCAGTAACCCAAGCGTTCAAGCATAGCCCATGGCATTGTGACCTTCAAATATTTGGCCTGTGACACTCTCCCATCACCATTTCATGCACGTTCTCGTGCATGCTATCCATCCCATACCAGCTCGCATACTTAACAATGTATGAATCCCTTATGTTGAGCATGATTCACTTTGGGATGGCAAGACACCCGAAAGCACGACAACAATGATCTTCTTTCGCGCATGTTCAATATAGTACGTTAGTTCTTGGTTATGTTGGCGTCCGCCACATCGGATTTAAGTTGGTGCAGATGATTCACCATGTTTCAGGAATACGGGGAACCTGAATACTTGTAGCAGCTTTCACAAAATTTCCTTTTTATTGTCACACCTTGTCTTTTGCGGAAGCGTATGATTTGTGACTGGTTTAATATCATTGCATTCAATCGTAATAAACAACTACGTGATCAAAACGATGTTCATCCATTCATAAAATTTGAGTGTTACAAACACTTGTTACTTAAGTGTTAAAACACAACCTCTGAATAGGTTACAAACCAACAAAAGTGGATGACACCTAATACTTGAAATTTACTTCTAGTTATGACACTCGCGCCCAAGATCCATCATGTCACCTGAAATACATGTAATTTTGGAAAACATCAACAAAAGTTGAGCGAGTTCATGCGTTTTGTATATCTTGTATGAAACACGGTATGTATCTTGTATAAATAAAGTATTCTTGTGAAATAACGTATTCTTGTAAAATAAAGTATTCTTGTGGTACAAATCTTGTACCAATAAAGTATTCTTGTAAAATAAAGTATTCTTGTGGTACAAATCTTGTACCAATAAGGTATTCTTGTAAAATAAAGTATTCTTGTAAATCTTTGAGAGACTCCTTTGTAAACGGTATGAAATGCGTATATGAACATGAATGTTTTACAAGGACTTTAAGGCATGTGAGGACATGGGGAGCACTCGTTATGGCTCATAGGGAGCACTCGTAATGGCTCATAGGGAGCACTCGTAATGGCTCATACCCTTGTCGATTTTCCTCGACTGTGTCGATTAACCTCGACTGTGTCAATTTCCCTTGACTGTGTCGATTACCCTCGACTGTGTCGATTTCCCTCAACTGGGACTCCGAAGCACTACTAGGTACTAGTTTTGACCATGAGTGGGGTTTGGCCGTACCCGTTAAATCTAACCCTCGTCCCTAATTAAGTATTAATGGCATTTCTGTATTTAAGTCTATGCTCACATGATCTAGTATTTCATAAGCATTTCATACCAATTCAAGTATACACGATTTCTCGTATCATTCTTTAAAACGCATCATACTTGGTACTCGTTCTCACCAAGAGTGCTTCTTGTTTTTGTATCATACCATTTGTAAATATTGTAACATTTGTAACATGTATTTCACCCCCGAGAGTTATAAAACCAAAAACAGTTAAAGAAAAGGGGGAGCATGAACTCACAACTTTGCGTTCCTGCGTCGTAAACTTCACCGGATTTGCTTATCTAACGTCGTGACCTAAACGCGTTTTATTAACGTTAGTCACTAGACTTGTATCGCACAAGTACAAGTCACTATCTTTTGTATATGTTTTCTTGTGTTAAAAATAATTTATATTTTTAACTATGTATCTTACTTATATTATCTTCTCAACAATAAATATAAGTATCTTGTATTTTTCACCCGAATTATGTATTTTGTCCAAAACATCATTTCATGTTCATAACTTGTCCAAGTTATTTATTCTATCAAGTAATATATTTGCAGAAATATATTCTCTTGTATTTGTCTAAGTATGTCGTATGTGTATTTTTGTATTTTTACTTCTTAGGAGTATTTAGTGTATTTTCAAGTCCTAATACACTATCATCTATAATACATACTACATACACTTAGCACAAAATTTGGTGATCAAATAATATATATTTTTTCTCAAAAATATACATTCTCAATATCAATTTTAATCTTGAAGAAATCATCATTTCTTAACACAAAAATTAGGGAAACCTTGGTAAATATTTTTAGATACATTTTTAGGGAATAAGTTTCTCAAAACTTATATTTTTCTAAGTGTCAAAATTTTATAGAAATTTTGAATTTTGACAGAGTTTCCCCTAAAAATGGAGGTTTCCCATGTTTTCAAAACATGTGTTTATTTTCTTTTAAAATCATCACAACAATCAACAACTTATTCAACGCTTATCAAGTGCCAAAATCAAGCAAAACATACTACATCATGAACTTGAAGTTCTTGTAAAAGCTTGTAGTAACTTACCATGTTATTTAGTAGGTTTAGTTACCCCTAAAAACATGGTTGTTTGTTTGTAAATCACATTATTAAAAGATTTGGTCCTTTACAACTTGTAATCACATTTTACAAAAATGTTTATTTGTAACATCTTCTTGTTTCTCTAGTATCTTTACACTTATTTTATCACCAAAAGTAGTGTATGTTTAAGTAAAACCAATATCTTCTAAAAATCATATTTTAAACTTGGTTCTATTAGAAAAATCCTTTACAAGTCTTGGATTTTCAAGATTACTAGTTCACTTGGTTAATTATTTTTCAAGAAAATCATTTTACTTCCAAGTTCATGTTTAATCAAAGTGATGATTATTTCATGTTGTTACATAATCATCCCTTATCTTGCTAAATCATGTTTTTAATCATAATCTAGCAAGCTTCATGTATTGATCAACATCAATTTTTCTAGTAATCAACAAACAAATATCATTCATATACTAAACAATATCATTCCAACCATATATCATCATATATCATCTTTATGTTTAAGCTTTAAGTTTATGATCTTTAGTGTTCTTGTATGATTCAACATAATATAATTCTTTAACCACTAAACATATGAAGTATCAAGAGTTTAAAGAGGTCTTACAACTAGCTTAAAGCTAGGGAAGTAACAAGATGAAGATTGAGTGGTTAATAGCAAACTAGTGAGGTCCTCCAAGTTCCGAGAACACCGAGCCTCCTAATTCACCTTCTAGCACCTTGTAGTAACTTTGGAATGGATGTTTGAAAACCGAAAATGGTGAGTGTGTGGAGGGTATGTTCGGCTGAGCTTATGAGGAGATGAGGGAGTGAGATGTGGTGTTGTGTTTTGGGAAGGAGATGATAAGCTCTTATAACCCAATTCTCTAATACCCAAAGGTTCTTGTGTTTCTTAAAGTACTAACACCATCTAATCAAGATCACACCAAATCCCCATGAAAGATTAGGGAAGATATGAGAAGATTTGAAATAATCTTTGGTGGGGCCTTGCTTGGTCTAAAATCAGCCAAAGGGGGGGGGGGGGGTTAGTGTAAATTTCATTCCCTAATTCCATAAGTAAGTAAGCTTTCAAGTGTAAGGTTTAGGGACCTAGTGTGTTATTATGTTATAAGGGGTGTTATGGTGTTCGGGGACCATAACTAGCTCAGAAACATTAAAATAATGCTTCTAATAATATTTTGATGTTCCGGGTTATGTCCGGTTGTTCGGTTAGATACTGGTTCGTTAAAGTGCTAAATTGCACCGTTTAGCGTCCTTTAAGTACCCTTTTGTAATTTCGATTCCCGACACTTAGGGAAATATTCTGAATGATAAATCATGATTTCTGCATAACATTTATGTGTTAAAAGCTGATTTATAGCTGAATTTAATAAAATTCTGCACTTAAAGTGCGTTTCGGGTGCTTTTTAGTGCGTATTTTAGCTTTCGGAGCGTCTATATATAAACCCTTGTATGTACTCTTGGGTTTTAATGTATTTTTGTCGTTGGACCTACACCTAGGCTCCAATTCTATTGTCTAACTGCTTTCTGCAGTTTTGTTGACACAATGTGTCTTACCGGTGAGTTTACTAGTATTTCTGACGCAACGCTATCATAAAGTAATTCTTGTAGTATAAAACGTGCATGAATTCACTTGCATGGAAACCAGAAATTTATTTGTCTGGTAAACTAGATCATGCACAGTCATTAAAGCACAGATTACTGTTTATTTAGTGTACGGAATGTACGGATAAGTGACGGTTGTCACAGTCTCCCTCCGTTAAAAGAATTTCGTCCCGAAATTCAAGCGATGCCATCGGTCGCAGGGGAGTTGTGAATCAAATATGGTCACTTAGATTCATGATTTGTCTTCATGTTCCCATGTAATTTCTGGGTCATGTTATAAATTCTATCGTACTCTAGTAAATTAATCATGTCTTTTCTGTATCTTGTGGACTCTTGGTCCGTAACCTTAACAGGTTTCTATAGTATTGTGGACTCTTGGTCCAAAACCTTAACAGGTTTTATAGTGATCTTGTCGTTTGTCATTGACGTGAATCTTATTTGTGGGAACAACGACTGTTCCTTGAGTCAGACTCCTCTAGACACACGGAATGTGTTGCGATCACTGCTGATCTTTTTCTGGAAGTTTCATCATGTGAACAATGGTTCCGATCCCTTCATCGGGGTCCAACCTTTACGTTTTCCAAATCATATCACGCCTTCTCTAGGCGAGGCTCCCATTAAATCCATACTTCTTATTTCAAATTCTTACGATTTTCTGCCGCTCATCGGCGTAATCTTTCTGTATTCCGCGGGCTGCCTTGATATGTTCACATATCTAAATGGTTTGCCTCTAGTTTTTCCCGAACCAACACGGGTTAGTAGATTGTTTATTCCCGGTCTCTGATCAACACAACGGGGGATCGATTTATTATGTTCAATCTAGAGCTTCACACGAAGCGGTTTAAACGGCGGTGTGATAAATACTGTTGTAGGAAAACTCTACTAAGGGCGAGTGAGTGTTCCAACTTTTTATCAAAGTTTATCACACAAGCACGTATCGTGTTTATACAGTCTGCATCGTTCAATAGCTTAGTCCATCTTCGTTAATATTCAAGTTTTTACGATCAACGGTGTGCTCCAACCCTTGTGATCAGTAAAGATCGTGCAACGTTTTCTTTCAGGTAATGACGTCAAATTTGCGACGCGCAATTACTGTATCTAGATTAAGGTTTCTTCTCATGATCCTTTAATCAACGTGACGCGTATGCAATGTCGTTGTCTCGTAGCATCGACGTACAATCGAGACTTTGTCGAGAAGCGTCACGTAATTGCAACTCTAGCTCATTTGCTCTTGGTTGCAGGGTTGGCATGATTTTCGTTCTTATCCACCATGTATCTTAAAGTTCTCATTTCGCGAATTCAAAATCCGCTTTTCGTCATCTTAGCACATAATTGTTCTTTCTCTAGGAGTTGCAAGGTAAATTGAAGCTGTTGCTTACGACCTTCCTCGGTCGTTGGCCATATAAGAATGTAGTCAATAAACATAATCATGATCTATCCAGGTATGGCTTACACGTTCGATTCATGAGGTCCATGAATATTGTCGATGCATGTGTTAAGCTAAATGGTACGACAAGGAACTCGTAATGCTCGAAGCGAGTCCTAAAGGTCGTTTTAGGGATATTTCCTTCTTGTATTCGTAGTTGTGGACATCCTGTCCTCAAGTCGATCTTTGAGTGGTAACTAGAACCTTACGATTGGTCTGTTCATGTCATTAATCCTTGGCAAAGGATTCTGATTCTCAATTCTCTGGAATTTATGCAAAATGGAAACTGTCAATTTCCTTCTCATGTCCTTAACTAAGGATGTCATTCGGTACTGGTGTCGCTCTCGGCACGAGGTTCATCCTAAACTCCTCTCGTCGCTGCAGAGGGGCGTTCCTGGCAAGTCTTCATAAAAGGCTTCCGGAACTTCTTCCATAACGGGGATGTTCTCAGGCTTTATACTTGGATATCCAATCTATGCTGACTATCATATCATGACATCCCAAGTTAATGGTAACAGAAGGTTCCGGCCTTCTGAGTCCCTAATTACAATCCTTAATCACTTCGATTGCTTAAACTAGCCTTCTATATGCCCATTTCTAAAGAATACGGGACGTCTATTTTACTCGAAACTAGGCCCAACAGTTTCTTAAGTTCTAAGCATGCAAGGTAAAAGTTGATGCCATTATTAATTAAAAATAGATGCATAGGGTTGGTTAATAGGGAACCTACCCGTAACCGCATCTGGATCCTGGCGTGTTTCACGAGTTTCGATCGTGAAAACCCTTCCTTGCTTGTTTCTTTCTTGGGCAATCTTTCCTATAGTGCCCTGCTTCACCACATTGTAGCAACCTGGTATTCTACCTTTATTTCTTTTGTCTGGATCCTTCGCCCAACAGGCCTCCTTACTGTGTCCTTCCTTCCCACACTTTCCATACTTGGTGTAACACCCATATTTTATTTAAGGTAATTGTGCAATATATATATATATATATATACATAAATATTACGATCATTTTATACCATAAAATCCAAAAGTTAAGTATTAGAGTAACCAACTAGTTTAAACATCCATAAGTTGTTTAGCAAACACTTTACATCTTAACATTGTTCAAAACGAGTTAATTTATGCGGAAGCTTCAAAAATATGTGTTCGGTTCTTTAAAAACTTGCTTGATCGTCATTCGAAATCCTTGAGTACCTAAAACTGAAATGTTTGCATAAAACATTTGTATTAGAATGCTTAGAAATAATCCTTAATTGAACTAGAATCAAAGTGAATTCAAATAGTTACAATTATACAAAATGTATAATTTGTGTCAGGCTCTACCGTAACTTACGGTCCTACCGTAAGTTACGGTAGTTGATTTTCAAAAATGATCACCGTAACTCAGAAGAGTTCCACCGTATGCTTTTAACCTCCACCGTAAGTTACGGTGGTACCGTAACTTACGGTAGGCCCTGCAAACACATGTTTTGGACTGTTTTGTTTGTTTACCTCACCCACACAATTCTTCAAATCTTTCATTCGATCAAACCAACATTCTAAATTTCTCATATTTTTGTGTGTCAATTATCAAATGATAACAAATGACCAATCAATCACATTATGTAGCACTATCCATGTTTTATTTGATTATTCGACCCGTTTGGCTAGTCTAAGGAATCCTCCTTTATTACAACTACCAACGAGTTCTAATCAAATTTTGACCTTTTATTCACTATTGCAACATTATTACTTTAACTCAAAACAACCCTTATTCTAAAAGTCCAATTAAGCATTTAATAATCATCAAAATCTACTTAATGTAACGGGTCAAGTTACATACCTTAGTGTACGCCCTTCAACCGCAAATCACCACCGGCTTGTCCACTCGACGTTCCGGTATCCTTTCCTATAGAGTTCATATATGATACGTTTAGAACTCCCTTTAAATCATAATTCGCATAATACACCAAAACATCATGATTATGCGTTTAACTTGGAAATTTCAGTTTTTAAGCCTTCATAGAGGCATTTCAACAAACACTTTATGGGCAGATTTTTTTACAAGATTAAACATCAAATCTCTAGTTTATCTCTTAGCCCTAATTTCACACAATTCAACCTTTTACATGGTTATTAACTTCTGAATTTCTGAAATTACTTCAAGATTGTCAAATTACACTAGAACAACACCCAATATCCTAGTGTTCATCAATTTACACATAACCCGTTAATCACCTACAATGGTGTTCATAATCTTCACTAGAATTTAACATGATTTCAACTTGTATTTGCCTAGGGTTTGTCCCTAAACACTATAGTTGCTCCTAGATCATCATAAGACACACATGCAACTAACAATTCAGATTTTCCCAATTACATGAGAAATTTAAGTTGAGGGTTTTCATGAAATTTTACATACCTTGTAATCCTCTTGTGATGAGGATCAGTATTTTATACTTTAATTTCGATTCCAACTTGGATTAAACCTTCAATTTGCAAGTTTAATGAAGTTTGAGGGTTTTGGAAGAGTGGGGGAGTCGCCCCTGGTGTGCTTGTTCGACCAGACACTCCCTTTTGGGGGTGCTTGGTTTGTTTTATTAACTTAATTAAAATTAAGTTTCAATCTTTACAACTTAAGTCCCTCCACTTTGATCAACATTTATTTTAGTTGCTTTTAACCCTACTTTAGGTTATTTCTAGACTTGTAACTAACTAGGTTAAAATTCCTAGTTAGTAAATTCTCGTTTATTTATACTTTACAATTCTAATTCAAAGTTTTATATTTTCGGGGTGTTACAAGTCCACCCCCCTTAAAAAGGGTTTCGTCCCCGAAACCGTAGTACGTACCAAATAATGTAGGGTGGAGACGTCTCCTCTCCTCTTCGAACTCCCACGTAGTGTCCGCGCCTTTCCTATGCTCCCATTTGATTTTGACTTGGTTGATTTGTTTATTTCGTAAGTGTTTGACCTTTCGATCTAAAATCTCCACCGGTCTCATCGCATAATTCAGACTATTATCCACTTCGATATCATCGTAATGGATATAGGTTGTTTCGTCTGCTAGGCACTTTCGTAATTGTGACACGTGAAACGTGCCATGAATCCCGCTTAGTTCCTCGGGTAGCTCAAGGCGGTAAGCTACCTTGCCAACCCTTCCGATAATTTTAAATGGCCCAATAAACCTTGGGCTTAGTTTCCCCCTTTTTCTGAATCTAATAACGCCCTTCCATGGGGAAACTTTTAGCATAACCATGTCGCCAACCTGAAATTCGATTGGCCTATTCCTTTTATCAGCATACGCCTTTTGCCTGTCTTGAGCCGCTTTCAAGTGTGTCCGAACTATTTCAATCTTTTCATTCGTGGCTCTTACTATATCTTGGTGGGCGAGTTCACGCGGACCCACTTCACCCCAACATACCGGGGTTCGACACTTCCTACCATAAAGCATTTCGTACGGTGCCATCTTAATACTAGATTGGTAGCTGTTATTATACGAAAACTCGACTAACGGTAGGTGAACATCCCAACTTCCTCCAAAATCGATTATACATGCCCGTAGCATGTCCCCCAATGTTTGTATCGTTCTTTCACTCTGTCCATCTGTCTGAGGATGGTACGCAGTGCTAATGAACAATTTGGTTCCCATTTGCTCTTGGAAATTTTGAGTAAATACGTTTTCAACCCACCGGTTCTATAGAAATTTTTTGGTATATACATTTTCGACCACTCGTAAAAAATCTCAAGCTTCACCACCACTACTAATCATGATTGACATGTTGGCAAGTTGCACACAACATTTTAACTTTGTAGTTTGTATACAAAGAATCTTGTAAATTTTAAAAGGTTGGTGGAATGGTGCCCACTTTTTGCTAAATCTCATGATCTCCAAGACCTACATTTACAGAAAAAGCTGAACACAAAAGTAATCAATATATTAGAGAGAGAAACTTGACAAAAAAGATGAATGAAGGCGCCAACAGAAAACAACCAATAACAACTGGATTCAACCCACCAATCATTTTCTTACACATGTTCGCTTCCTGATATCTCTATATATTCTCTTTCTGTTTCCGTTATCCACTTGATTGTCTAATTTCTAGGGTTTCAAAATGTGTGTTTTCTAATTTTCCCCAATTTTTTTTCAAACTAGGGTTTTGAAATTCTATCTGGTTTGTTGCTCAAATGGTGAATAATCTTTATGTAATCATTCGTTTGAGGTTAAATGGTTGATTGTTGCTGTATTGATTTGCAATAGTGTGTAATGGATACTGGTTTTCACCATCAACAGTCTACTGGTATGAATCAACAACCTGTAACGTTTCAATCTAGCCCTAGGAATGAGCAGTCTGAGATGGTTATGATTGGGGATTTGCATAGGGTGACTAGAACAGGTAGCATGAGTTTTTCAGGGAGTTCTGGTGGTTCATCATCATATACAGGAATTGGGAATTCTTGTGAGTCTCATGTTGTTGAGTCGGTACCGGAGATGAAGCACCGTGCAGGGTTGGATGGTGATTGGAGTGTTGCAGAACAGTATAAGTTGGAGCAAGCACTTGTTAAGTAAGTATTTTGATCTGATTTTATATTTGTTTAGTTGTTTTTTTAATCACTATTGTAATGTTCTTTGTTGTTCCTCAATTTTTAAGTTATAAATAATATTATTATTGATTTATATGTCCTTGTCGTACGGAGCTGGTCCAAGAGTTGGCGGACTCATGTCTTGGCCATCTAGCATAACATAGGCTAGAGTGGAGTTATGGGCCCATAAATAGTGGACGGAAAATTTTCAACGGGAGTGGACGGAAAATTTTCAACGGGCCGGATCATGTGGCAAACCGCCATAGACGATTTGGGTTAGCCGTTAGACCTGAATTTGATCATTTAGGGCTCTGATTTCATCACTGAAGATTTTCGCCCAATTTTAGTAATTTCTAAATCTTTATTTTTTATTAGCGAAAACCGCTTATATCGCTGATTTTGTTAATTTATGCTTTTATTTATGACTTTAATGTTAGTATTATATTGACAGTTTTTAGTTTTGAAAATTTGGCAAACAAATTTAGATTTCTCTACAAAGGGGCCATGATGTAATGTTATAGGCATTTAATATTACATTGCTTTTCTTTGAGAATGTTCTTTGTTACTTTATGCTTCCGCTCTGCGTCATCCTGACCATGTCCAATACATGTAGATACGCTGATGAATCCGGTATGATAAAATATGTCAAGATTGCTTCCACATTGCGTAATAAAACCGTTCGTGATGTTGCAATCAGGTGTAGGTGGATGGCGGTGAGCTTCCCACTCTTTTGTTTTAGATGTTTTGATTTCTTTTTGTCGACCAGAAAACTATAAACAGCCAAACAGGACATACTAAAAATTTTGTTATTTGCATACATTTATGCCCCCTTCAGTTGGGTTATTTATTTATTATTTAAAAAACAAGCATGTATTTTTGTAGTGATTTTGAGTATCGAGTTATGAACATTATAAAGTTACTCGTTTGAGTGTTTTACTAAGATGAGAAATTTGGCAGACAAAACGAAGGAAACACGAGGAACGGAGTTTGTGGAAGAGGTCAAAAGATACGAAGGTAGACTATCAAAGTATATTTGAAATACCTTAACTTGAAGTTTTTTTATATTATTTGAATTAATTGGAAGTAGTAACTAGTAACACGTTAAAATGTGAATATATGGAAACTCTTGTTTGTCGTGCTTGAATTAGAATAATGTTGTAACTAGAAACACGCGTATAAATGGTTGTTGTACATTAGCATTTTATAGGATAATAAAGGGCTTTGATATGGTCAGGTACTCGGCCCCAATTACATGAGATGATTTTTGCAAGATCTCAAGATAGTAATTAAGAACTTGCTTGTAAGAACTAATGTCTAATACTCTGTTTACATTGTGATTAAACACGCTCTGTCTCTCCATTTGCAAAATGTATTACTTGTGCGACACTCGTCATCCAACATGTCATATTAATTCAGGATAAATGGGTGGAATCATCCTCGATGCCAAACGTATCGTCAGTTTCAACACTTAATGTGGCTCCACTTTCGTTTTCAATGAATCATCCAGTCAGGGGTGCTGGCGTACATTTAGAGGGTCAGTGTTCATTCCTGTTAGTGATAATAAAAGGAAGAGTAAAATGTCATTTTCGTCCTTTAGGTTTGGCCAGTTTTGCGACTTTCGTCCAAATGTTTGTTTTTCCGCATCTGGATCCAAAAGGTTTAAAACCTTGCCATATGACAGTCGCAAAACTTTTGGATCCAGATGCGGAAAAACAAACCTTTGGACGAAAGTCGCAAAACTGGCCAAACCTCAGGGACTAAAATGACATTTTACTCTGAAACGGAAACTAGGATCTTTTTCATATGACAGTATTCAGTAAATAGCTGTACTTGTGAAATTCATCTTGCTAATACGTACATTTGTCAAATTTTATGATGATTGTATGCCCTTTATAACACATTGGCTTTTATATTATTCATTGAAGCAGCATTACAGAGCTCAATGCGGCATCTGTTGGAACAGAACAACCGAGTTCTTGGTCAGATCTCAACTAATATACACACACTAAAGGTAAAGTAATTGTTCCAGTTCAACTAATATATCTCTTGTATATGTGTGCTTGAACTTTTTTTTCGATAAAAAGGATGGCAGCATAGATTGCAGTTTTGAATTTTGTATGGTTGAGTAGTCTTTTACTAGAAGCTGATGCTTTACAACATCATTCAACAGCTGCAGGACAATTTCGATCTTTTTAGGCAGACCAAGAGCAATATTACTGCCATCTTAAACGAGTATGTCAGATATTGATATTCATAGAACTTGTTATTTTTTCTGTACAATATGTGGTGGCAACATGGATGTGTCTGGGGTTGAGTAACGGGTCAAAACAGGTTTGGGTCAAATAGGTAATTTTTAGTAGTTGAGATGGGTCGGGTTGACCCGATACACTTCTTTCCAAATTTTTAAAATTTATTTCTAGAAAACTAGGGTCTTAAATATGATTAGAAAAAATTATGTGTAAATTCTGAATAAAGGAAGTTAGAAAGTGGTATTTATTAAAATACACTTTGAGTTACTTCCGACCCGTTTGACCAATTTCCTTTTCTAACAATTTTTTTAAAAAAATTTACTCATTCAATCTGTTAATAGATAAAACTAAACTCGAATTAATCGACCCATTAATAGGTATATGGATTGAAATTATATTGATATAATTTCTGCTAATGGATAAGAATTCCACTTCAATTCTTGCAGCATGAGATGCATGCCTGGGCCACCGGTGCCCGTTTCACTAAACGAGGACCTTGCTAATGCCATTCTCTCCATTAAAACTCAGGTCATTCTCTTTTCGAGTTTATATATTTGCATCTACAGTGAAAAAGGAGGTTTCAATACCGAAAGTAAAATCGGTCCATTTACCTTTAACAATTCTTGGTTTTTCGGGAATAATGATAATGCATGAAATACTGATTTTGTTTTATGTTTGATAATCGACAGACAATGATGTTCTCATTAGGCGGGATGAATATGAAACAAGAACCAGGGTATTGGTGATTGTTGGTTCCTTCGGTTTATAGTTTTCTCCTAGTACAGAATTAAACTGGCGGGAAAGTCAATGTTCAACAAGTTGACTTTACTCATCAAGGAAAATTGTTTATAAGGACTGTTTGGGTTTTTTTTTTTCTTCTATGAAACTGTATTGATTGCCTAGTTGGAACCAAACCCATAATAAGCAAGTTTGTAGAACTTCAGTTTTGATAAGCTGTGAATTTTTAGCTATGAAACTGAATTGATTGCCTAATTTAGGTGTCTTTATCAAATAAAACTATCTGTATTCAATGAACAATCATCATATGCTTAAAAAAATTCTATTTTTTTAACGTCGAACTAATTTACTTCTAAAATACTCCAAATGCCTGCAATTTGTAAGATTTGAACCTTTCACCTCTTGGATAGAGGGGACGCCTTACCTTATCACCGCTCCCTTAGGGGCAGTATCTTTCATCTTTTTAAGTTTTAAGTGTTGGTATAAACCCAATTTCCATCTCAGCCTTGTAATTTACATTAAAGTGAATTAAAAGAAGGGTTATAACTGGTAGCAATCTAATAAAAGAGTCTTTATTAAACAATTCGATTTTGGAAGTAATTTAATAAAAGCTTTTATTTTTTAACTACAATAACAAATATATTTTTAAATACATAGAAGATAGGTAAATGACCATAAAAGATGTTTTTAAATACATTGATTTGATATAAAAATATAAATTAAAATAAAAGAATAAACAATGGCAATAAAAAATTCATATATTTTTTTAATAAAATACCTTTCTAAAGAAAACAAAAATGTCAACATCAACAATAATATGGGTTGAGGGGTTAGGTCCAATTAACAAAACCATTAGAGTTAAGGTGTTGCTCCCATTAAGGTCAAGTGTTCGAGCTCCGCTGAAAGCGGATTTGGTGTAATTTAAGCATTTGAAAATATAAACCCACATCAACAATAATATGACAAATAATATAAGTGAAGTTTTTATTAACTGTACAATAATAGAATTAGATTGTATTGTTTTAGATTTCGTAACTATTAAGAGTTAAATGCCATTTTAGTCCATGTGGTTTGTGTCATTTTGCCAGTTTAGTCCAAATGTTTCATTTTTAACCTGTGGGTCCAAAAATGTTTCACAATTGCCATTTTAGTCCACTTGGTTAACTTCATCCATTTTTTCTATTAACGAGAAGGCCAATTCGGTCATTTTGTATGTAATTCTGTTAACTAAAAGGGCAATTCAGCCATATAAAATGACCGAATTGGCCTTCTCGTTAACATAAAAAATGGATGAAGTTAACCCAGTGGACTAAAATGGCAACTGTGAAACCTTTTTGGACCCACAGGTTAAAAATGAAACCTTTGGACTAAACTGGCAAAATGGCCCAAACCACAGGGACTAAAATGGCATTTAACTCAACTATTAAAGATCTTAATTGATTGTTTCAATATTAACACAGAGTTTTTTACCAATCTAGTGTTGGTGGAAAAACTATTTACCAAAATGGTGTTCCTTGAAAAATATTTACCAAAATAGTGTTTCTTGTTTATTTTGTATTTCCCTTTTCCTTTTTAACCAACATATTAAACTTCTTTTATATTTCTATTAAATTAATCAAGTATCTATTTTTTTTATTCTTGAATTATATTTATAATTTTTCAATCGATTCAATATCTTTTTTTGTTTCTTTGAATTTAATTTTCCGACTAACAATCTATATTTTTTAGTAATAATTATTGTTTTTTCAACTGTTTATGCTTTAAATTAAAAGTTATATGTGCACACACACTTGAAAGAAGAGTATTGATTCCAAAGTGAAACAAGTAGCTCAAATAAACCGACAACTATTTAAAAAAAATACACAATTGATATTGAACAACAAAAGAAATCAAGAAGTCCATGTTTAATAAAACTTATAAAAGTGCTAAAACAATAATATGCAAATTACTAAGCTTTTGTGAATTTGCTATTTTTTTAGAATCGATTTGGTGTAAATCGTTTTTGTGGTTACTTATTTATTTTGATAGTTTACATCAAATTTATATATATCTCATTACACATACATACATACATACATACATAGTTACATACTACATATACATACAAATACGATACATATTTCCTATGAGTATTTTTTAATTTATTTTATTATTCAAATATCATATATAAGCAAAACGACAATGAGAGTTTTACTATTTACAAAGAATTATTGCTAAGAACATATACATACACACGATACATATATGATTGCTTATTTGCATTTTTTGATTTATTTTATTATTGAAATATCAGACATAAGCAAAATCATAATGAGAGTTTTACTATTTACAAAGAATCATTGCTAAAAAGATATACATAGTTAGTTGGAAAATTAAAATCAAATAAATAAACAAATATTGGATTGATTAAAAAAATATATATAAATCTTTCAACAATAAAAGAATAGATACTTAATTAGTTTAATGAAAATATAAAAATAGTTTAATATGTTGGTTAAAAAAGAAAGGAGGAAATACAAAATAAACAAGGAACACTATTTTGGTAAATATTATTTAAGGAACACCATTTTGATAAATAGTTTTTCCACCAACACTAGTTTGGAAAAAAACTCGTATCATGTGTTAATGATACATCGAATTTATGTTGCTAAAGATGGAGGGTTTTTTCATTTCTTTTTTTTTCTTTCCAAAAAAGTATAGTGGAAAGCTTATTTATCATAATGATGTTGACAGGAAAAATAATTTTCAAGAATAGTGTTTTTAGGAAACATGTTTCTTTGTCACTCCTAATCTCATTGTATGCAAAAAGTTTCTATTCAATAAAGGTTCTTTAAAGAATGTTCAGTAAATAGGTTCTAAAAAACTAAGAAAAAAATATTTTGTTGGATCATAATATTTTACAAAAGGTTTTTTAGTTTTTTCTTATTTATTTTAGAAACGTTTTCTTAACTGTTTTAAATAGAAAACTTTTTTAGTTTTCCATAAAATTGATCATATATTATGCTGTTGCAAATTTAAGGACTTAAGAAGTGAAGTAGCTAACATTCTTTTTATTGTAGATATGTAAACTGTATCATTTATGAAAATTCATTTACCTAAAGCCCTTAATGTGAGAAACATACAGTAAAACTGGACTGCCCTCAATGTTTTTATAAGTTAAAATATAATTCAGCTCATACACTTCTATTAGTTTTAATCTAATACTAACTCACATCACTATTTGTAAACATTATCTCTACTAATTAAATCAAACTAGATAATTCTAAACATTCAAATAATTAATTTAAACTAATTAAAATAAACTTGTCACTTTAGCCCTTCAACTTTCTTTGAAACTTGTTTTAGGATTGCATTCCAACAGATGTTTTGAACATTTATGAAAGTAGAAGATTAAGTACAAAACTAGCAATGGTGCATCTTTTCTATATATGATAAAACAATTCAAGCATTAATCTTAATCTTTATAGACCTATCATGGTAGGATTAAAAATTGAAATTTTTATGTATATAAGTATTTTGAAGAATCTGTACAACGGCTATGCTAATAACATTCCAGAACAATCAGTCGAATCAATTAACTTTGAATGCTTAATTCATGCAGTTGGAGGATTTGTTTCACTGCCCATCAAGATCACTACCAAAGTTTTAAAATTCCTTTAGCATATTACTCAGAACCTCAGGAGATAACCATGGGTGATACACTTGGTCTTCGTGTAAAGGAATTAATCAACCACTACGTGACATTTGACCTTGCATATAATCGAGCACCAAATTCCAAGAGAAAGATGATTGAATTTCTAGATGGTTTCAAGAATTACCTCAGAGACATGATGGCAGGGAATGAAAATGAGGAAGTGCTGGCTTTACTGAAACAAATGGAAGATGTGATGGCTAGTGAAGCTTTAAATAGGCATGAAGAAACATCGACGAGTCATATGATGCAAAATGATTTCCTAGAATATGTTGATATGTTAAACAGTGATGGGCAGATTTTTATGAGGCTTTATAATGTTTTGGATGTACATACAAAAAGAAGATTGGATAAGATGATAGTTATATGTAAACAACTCTACAATACCAGATATAACTCAAATGTTGAAGAAGAAAAAGCTGTGGTGGGTTTTGACGATGAAATAGAAACGCTACTTGATCAACTTACGGGAACTTCTACAAAGCAGTTCCAGATTATCTCAATTACAGGAACGGCTGGGCTTGGAAAGACGACTTTGGCTAGAGCGCTATACCGCCATGAATTAATTGAGTATATGTTTGACTTTAGAGCGTGGACTTGTGTTTCTCAGTCATATCAAAAGAAGGATTTGTTACTCAGCATATTAAGATCTTACAGACGAAATTTACGAAATGAGCAAGCAACCGTTGGGGGAAAAGTTATACAGAAAACTAAAGGGTCGTAAATATTTGGTGGTCTTGGATGATATATGGGATTGTAGGGTCTGGAACGATCTTAAAAATGTATTTTCCAGATGACAAAACCGGAAGCTGGGTTCTATTTACTAGCCATGACATAGACGTGAGTTTACATGTACAGTCAGTAAGACCTGCTCATGTTTTGCGCCTTCGTAATGAAGTTGAAAGTTGGGCGATATTTGAGAAGAAGGTGTTTAGAATGGAAATATGCTCCAATGGATTGGGGAAGTATGGAAGGTTGATAAATGAAAAATGGAAAGGTTTGCCTCTTGCAATCGTTATAGCAGCTGGTCTAGTGAAAAATAATCTTTCCGTCATCTGGTGGGAGAAAATTTCTACAAGTCTACATTCATACATGGTTAGTGATCCAAGACAATACATAGAATCCCTGGATTTAACAAAGTTTAGATATGGATCCATGGCTGCTCGGCTTCTTGGAAACATCAAGATAAGTGAAGTTGTGTTGTATGTTGACAACTTTATGCAGTACCTGGCTTGTTGGATGCCATTAATGTCTTGATTTGAAAACTAGACAACGTAGACCAGGGCAGTCATATCGGGTCAACCTGATCTGTTAAGACACGAACACGATAAGACACGAACACGAAACCTGTAAACACGAACACGACATGAAATCTTATCGTGTCAGATTTTCCAAACACGAACACGAACCTGTTAATAAACAGGTTACATGAAATGACCTGTTAAGACACGAAAATGTTACCAACATATCATATGACCTGTTTAAGACACAAATACGACCTGTTAAGACACGAACACGACCTGTTATTCCATATTTGAAATTAGTGATTAAGGAACCTGTTTAGTAAAAATTTAGTCGCCAAAGGTTCACAAAAGTCATAAAACATGCATAAACACATAATGTCTTGACAAACTTAAAACGAAATCCATAAAAATCTAAATAACTTGGATTTGGAAGATGATGAAGTTGTCTCTGAGTCTTCATGTCTCACTGTCTGTGTTCAATATAGTAATCGAGACAAAGAGAGAAATTTTTTATTAATAAATAACTTGGATTCTGATTAAGATTGCCTATAACCTTTACAGCAAGCAAAATCATCACACCAAATTACCCAAATGTTCACCCTTGTCATCAATAGATACAACTGAATGAAATTAATGAATTTGCCACATCATCATGAAATTTGTTCACTCTTTTAAGCAAAAGAAAAACAAACAGTGAGACATGAAGACTCAGAGACAAGTGCCTTCCTAACACAAAATTAACCCAATCTTATCAGTTATCAAAATCCGATAATCTAGAGTTTGAATTAGCAGTTGCAGCACAAAATCCTCAACTTAAACTTGCAAAATAACAACAAACTGAAAGTAAAGTTACCAGTGATGATGGAGGTCGAACAGTTAAGATGAAGGTCGAAGGGATGAGAACGATCGCCGGCGGTGATACCAACTGAAGTGTAGAAAGTGAGCGGCTGAATTAGAAAAATTTAGGGTTTGGTTATTTTTAGAGGGGGCAATCTTGACCCAAAGTCTTCCAAGTGGGTCAATTTGGGTTGCTTTTAAAATTATATGGGTTGGTTTGGGTAAGATATTTTAACTAAATGGGTCACTTGAAATTCCATCTTGTTATTTTCGGGTCAAAGCGGGTCGACAACATTAAAGAAATGGGTCGATGCGGGTTAGTGTCTTAAAGAAACGGGGCAACTTTCGGATCGGAATGGGTTCAGTTCAAATTGAGTTTCGGGCTGAGACGGGTTTCGGCACGACGCAAGTTTTGGGTCGGAACGGGGTCGGTTCGGGTCGGGTTTCGGGCCGACACTGGTTTTTGCATGGGACGGGTTTTGGATCGCAACGGGTTTTGGGCCGACACGAGTTTCCGCACGAGACGAGTTTCGGGTCGGAACGAGTTTCGTACCGTTTCGACGCGTACCGTTTTGACTCGAACCGTTTCGTCGCCAACCGTTTCGACCCGTACCGTTTCGACCAGTACCGTTTCGACCAGTACCGTTTCGAATCGAACCGTTTCGACGGGAACCTTTCGGAACCGTTTCAAACAGTACCGTTTCGAACCCAAAGTTATTGCTAAACAGGCCCAACGGTTACTAACGGAGATCTGAGCCCAAGATGGAAAACGCAGGTGGAGTGTTTGTTGTCTTCGTCTTGTTGCTTACGAGATTCAACTGAAAGTCTATGAGCGGCTCGTGCACCTTTTTAAACCAAGATACTGATACTAGTTTTAGTTTTCTAGTTGTAAGGGCCAAAACAATCAGATATTGAAGAAGCAAGTTATAAGTTGCTGTACAAAAACTGATTACTGAGTATAAAAGCAAAGTAATATACCAATTCCTAACTAATAAATTCTTCAACTGATTATCTAATTCACGAAGTCGCAATAATCATGTTTCAAACCCTGCAACTCCAAGTCCAACAAGCAATGGCTTCTGCTCGCTCATAGACTTCACACGACATCGTTTTCAACTCTCTACAACCTTCTATTCGTTGCAATTTCATTCTAATTTCACCGTATACACGATGATGTCTCCAAATCACACTCCGGATGATCGAACATCTTCTCATACCGCTAAACATTAAAAAAAAAAACATTTTTTTAACCAACCCAACCCGACCCGACCCGAAACCCATTCTAACCCGAACCCGTTTTGACCCATGACCCGACCCGGCCCGACCCGTTTGCCAGGTCTAGTTATTTTGGATTGGAGCGGATGAAAGTGAGCGGCTGAATTCAAATTTTTGGGTATACCCTTGACTCCACATGTCCCCACCCCACTTTGATATATTTTTTAATTTAAAATTATAAACAGGTCACTAACGGGTTTTAACCTGTTTAGACACGAAATATAAACAGGTCTTATCGTGTCGACCTGTTTAGACAGAAACCTGTTAAGCTCAAACACGAATTCGTGTCGTGTTACCGTGTTCGTGTCAGAATTGCCAGTCCTAGTAGACCATGTGCAAGTAAGTTCAGTTCCATCACATTATCTTCACAGACTTTGGTTTGCAATGGTTTTACCGAGTTCATATTTTGATTACTTAAAAGCTTATTTTTCTTTTTATTAATAACAGATTAAATCCATGTAGGTTTCAATTCTCATGGCAGGTTGCATCTTCTAACAGCTCAGTTTCCAACTTAGGTGTGGTTTTATGGTCATAATGTTGGATTTTGGTGAAGTTCTTGGAATAGATAGATAAAGACACCAAATCTTGGTATTCGGAAGACGATGACAGTTTGTGATGTGTTTCAAAGTACAGGAGTCGGCAATTGGATTTTGTTTGTAAAATACATCTAAGTAGAAGCAACATAGTGATTCATAGATGTATAAGATCAACACATCACTGAAAAATAACTAAGCTGCCGGATAAGGTTGCGATTCGTGAGACCCAGTTGGAGCTGCAGATAGCACTTGACTAGCTCTACGCACGTTATGAAGCAAAGCAAGAAATCAAAGAAATAGGTAAGATGTTATTATATATGTCATCTTATTATGTTAAATGTTATTGTTGTTGGTTGTAAATTTTGATTGAAACTATTCTATAATCAACAGTTTGCGTTAATCAATAGGCGTTACTATTTACGTTGCCGCCATATTTGTTTAGAACTGTGTTCCGTTTGTTATCCCGCCGCAACGCGCGCTAAAAACCACTAGTTAATACTATAAGGGAACCCATTTTGACATTTTTTTAACTTATTTTTTAAATAAAAAGTAAGAGTAACTTGATTATTTTACAAAAGGGACCCATTTCCACAATTTAATAATTTATTTTTCAAATAAAAAGTAAGAGTAAATTCTACACTAACAGGATGATTAGTGTGACTTTGTTAAAGATTTAAAAAGTAAAGTATATCAGGAAGAATAGTGTGACTTTGTTAAAGATTTAAAAAGGGCTCTCACTATCTGCACACTCAGTTTGCCTATCTGCACACTTAGGGTTTAAATACGCTGCGCATTGGTCAATACGCAGCGTAGATAGACCATAGATCCCAATGCCTGATAACCAATCATTGCACAGAAAACAAGGTGTATATACGCTGTGTATTGGTCAATACGCAGCGTATATAAAAGAGCTGCAAATTTGGGGTCATTTTGGTAGGTTTGAAGTGTCAAATTTTTGCAAGGTTTATATACGCTGCGTATTGGTCAATACGTAGCTTATATAAAACAGCAGCAAATTTGGGTTCCTGTTGGTAGGTTTGCGTAGGTTTGGATACAGTGGATACGATAGATATGGGGGTGAAGGTGGTTACAGTGGATACGAAGAACATGGTGGATATGGTTATGAGCCCCGTAACACATCACTTTATGAACCATCTATCCCGGGCAATCCGTTTCAAATAAATGAGGTATCACATTAAAATAATTATTATTATTATTGTTAAAAATATTATAATTATAATTATAATAATTATTATTATTATTGTTATTATTGTTAAAATACTATAATTATAATTGTTATTAATACTATTATTATTATTATTATTATTATTATTGTTGTTGTTGTTGTTGTTAAAAATATTATAATATTATTATTGTTAAAAATATTATAATTATAATAATAATTATTATTATTGTTATTATTGTTAAAATACTATAATTATAATTGTTATTAATATTATTGTTATTGTTATTATTATTATTATTATTAAAAATATTATAATTATAATAATTATTATTATTGTTAAATACTATATTTGATTTAATATATTAAATTCCTGATGTGTATTTACACTTTGGTCCCTGAAGTAAAAATATTATAACTTTTTTTAGCGTTTCATGTCTCTAACTGATTTGAAGAATTGGGTACAAGAAACGGGAAAGGCGTATGGTTACGTAATTGTTACCCGCCGATCGAAAAATATTGGCGGTACTACTGGGATGGTATGGCTTGTGTGCGACCGTAGTGGTGAGCACCGTAGTAAAGCAACAGTTAGGAAAGCTGGTAGCAAAAAAATCGGTTGCCCCTTTTCATTACTCGCCATCCGAGACGTGATGAATGACACGTGGGAGTTAAAAGTGGAAGACGCGAACCATAACCACGAACCTACGACGAGTCTGTTGGGCCACGCTTTTGTGCGAAGATTTACTGAAGCTGAATACAAGCTAGTGGAGCAGCTAACTGCTCAAAACATGGAGCCACATATCATATTTCAAACCCTAAGAAAGCAGTTCCCCGACAGCCTGCATGTTCAGAAAGACGTGCAAAATGCGGTATAAAAAATTAGAGCGACAATAGTGGACGGAAAGACTGGTTAAGGCGTTGCGGTTCTAAACGATAGGTCAATACGCAGCGTATAACCTAACTAGTGTATATAAGGAATTAAGTTTCATATCCTAACAGCTCCGAGACGGAGGATAAACTGGTTAAGGCGTTGCGGTTCTAAACGATAGGTCACGAGTTCGATCCTTGCAAGGGCCGGTTCTTTAAAGAAGACCCCCTTTTTTACAGATTTTTGATATATTTACACTTTGGTCCCTGAAGTTTCAATTTTTACAAAAATGGTCCCTGAAGTTTCGAAAATTGACATAAATGGTCCCTGAAGTTTCATAAATTTACAAAAATGGTCCCTGATGTTTCCAAGATTTACAAAAATGGTCCCTGAAGTTTTGAAAATTGACAAAAATGGTCCCTGTACTGTTCAGTTAAGTATGCTAACCGAGTTAGTGTTTAAAGAAGAAATCTTTATATGAAAGTTAACCTGGCTAAAACATTCAGTTAAAATAGTTTCAATAATGACCATATTAGTCCCTGAAGTATGAGTTTCATAAAATGACCAAATAGGTCAATACGCAGCGTATATAAAACTGCTGCAAATTTGGGGTCATTTTTGTAGGTTTGAAGTGTCAATTTTTTTCAGGTTTATATACTTATAATTATAATTATTATTATTATTAACGTAACTTTTTTTTAGCGTTTCATGTCTCTAACTGATTTGAAGAATTGGGTACAAGAAACGGGAAAGAAGTATGGTTACGTAATTGTTACCTGCTACGCAGCGTATATAAAACAACTGCAAATTTGGGGTCATTTTGGTAAGGTTTGAAGTGTCAAATTTTTGCCAGGTTTGTATACGCTGCGTATTGACCAATACGCAGCGTATATACACCTTGTTTTCTGTGCAATGATTGGTTATCAGGCACTGAGATCTATGGTCTATCTACGCTGTATATTGGTCAATACGCAGCGTATTACCCTAATTTTGCTAGGGTTTGGTGTGCCAATAGGCACACTCTTAAAAAGTAAAGTAAATTGTACATTAACAGGACGAATAGTGTGACTTTGTTAAAAAAGGGTGTACCTATTGGCACACCACTTTCACTATCTACACACTCAAAAAGTTGTTTTTTGTCTTTACATGCACACCCTGCAGTGTCGAACTGTGGCCAAAACACGGCGTTTTGGTCCGGTTAACCAGACAAAGACTGACGGGTGTCTGACGGGTCTGTTGACCGGACCAAAACGCCGAGCTTTAGCCGCGTTTTGGTCCTGTCAACCAGACAAAAGACTGACACCCGGTCTGGTTGTCAGGACCAAAACGCGGCCAAAGCTCTGCGTTTTGGTCAGGTTAATAGACCCGTCAGACACCCGTCAGTCTTTGTCTGGTTAACCGGACCAAAACGCCGCGTTTTGGCCACAGTTCGACACTGCAGGGTGTGCATGTAAAGACAAAAAACAACTTTTTGGATGACTATCTACACACCAAGTGTGTAGATAGTTTGGCCCGTTAAAAAAAGGCTTCAGACTAGATCATTGACTAAGATATGTTGGTTGGTAAGTAGATTTCTTCTACAGTGACGATCATTATCATCATCAATATCATCAGAGGTGAGTTCTTATGAATTCGATTATATATTATGCTGTTGCAAATCAAGGGATATAAGAAGTATAGTAGTTAAGAATCTTTTTTTGTAGATGTGTTAAGTATAGTAGCTAAATGCTTTTCTTCGTTAAAATGGAGTATCTTTGCCTTTCTGTTCAGATCTGAGATATTGTCGGCATTTGTTTTTTTTTTATTGACACCTGCAAATGTTATTGCTCAATATGATATTAATGAAAGTAGAAGATTAAGTAACAAAACTTGCAATGCTGCATCTTTTCTATTGCAGCCAATTGGAAATTTTATGATAAAGCAATTGAAGCATTAATCTTAATCTTACTAGACATTTGATTATAGCAAAAATATGAGTTTTGTATGTATATATGAGTAGTTTGAAGAATTTGAACATTTGATAGGCTAATAACAATATAACATTCCATTTACAATCAGTCATATCATGTTAACTTTGGTCTGTGTTCATGACAGTTGGAGAACCATGGCTGATGCCCTTGGTCATCGCTTAGAGAAATTAATTAAACTCTTTGAGACAATTGCCGTCTCAGATGAAGATGAAGAAGAAGAAGAAGAGGCAGATTCCGTGATAACGATGAAAGAATCTTTAGATGATCTCATGATTTACCTAAGAGACATGATGGCAGGGTATGAAAACGAGCAAGTGCTGGCTTTACTGAAAGTAATCTTTGGCATGAGTATAGGATGACAGTTACGAGTACTTGTGTATATGTTTGACTTTCGATCATGGACTTGTGTTTCACAAGTATATCAAAAGAAGGATTTGTTACTCAGCATATTAAGCTCTTTTATTGATGATCTTACATATGAATTTTACGAAATGTCCGACCACCAGTTGGGGGAAAAGTTATACAGAAAACTAAAGGGTCGTAGATATTTGGTGGTCTTGGATGATATATGGGATTGTAGGGTCTGGAACGATCTTAAAATGTATTTTCCAGATGACAAAACCGGAAGCCGTGTTCTATTTACTAGCCGTTACATAGACGTGAGTTTACATGTACAGTCAGCAAGGCCTGCTCATGTTTTGCGCCTTCGTAATGAAGATGAAAGTTGGGCCATATTTGAGAAGAAGGTGTTTAGAATGGGAATATGCCCTAATGGATTGGGGAAATATGGAAGGATGATAAATGAAAAATGTAAAGGTTTGCCTCTTGCAATCGTTATAGCAGCTGGTCTGGTGAAAAATAATCTTTCCATCACCTGGTGGGAGAAAATTTCTACAAGTCTACATTCATTCATGGTTAGTGATCCAAGACAATACATAGACTCCCTGGATTTAAGCTACAACCATTTGCCGCCTCACTTAAGACCTTGTTTTCTCTTTTTGGGAGCATTTCCTGAGGACTATGAAGTCCCTGTCACTAAGCTGATTTGGCTATGGATTGCTCAAGGATTGATACATGAAACCGGAAGCAGAATGTTGGAGGATGTTGCTGAGGAGTGCTTGATGGATTTAATCAAGAGAAGCCTGCTGATGACGTCCAGAATAAAGTCTGACAACCAAGTTAAAACATGCCGCATCCATGACTTATTGCGTGATTTTTGCTTGAGAAAAGCTGAGGAAGAAATTTTTTTGTCAAACAATTATAGGTATGAATATGTTTCTGTATGAAGTCATGAACTTGCTAAATTCAGAATTACTAACTTAAATATGCAGGTACGGCGTGCTCTCATTAATACCTTGCTTTCCATTGGAGCTAGGAAAATCTCTTCAAGGTGGATCAATTCATGTTGATTCATACAAATTCCTTAAGATTTTAGATCTGGAGTCTATTGTTTTCTCCTTATTCCCTTTAGAAGCAGTACAAATAGCTAATCTGAGATACCTGGCCATTCAAGCGCAAGATGGAAGTCCCCATGCGTCAATTTCAGACCTTTTAAACCTACAAATGCTCATAATATCCTCAAGGAAGAATATAGTTGTACCAAAAACCATATGGAATATGCTAAATCTAAGGCATCTATATATCAAATCTGGTGAAAATATTATAGAGGGCGCTAGTTTTCTACAAGGGACACGGAATGATGGACCCGGTGTTTTGGCTAGCTTTCAAACCTTGTCACAAGTAAGTCCTCAATCTTGCCACATTATATTTTCAAGGGCACCTAATCTTAGGAAGCTTGGCTTTTGTGGACCGTTAATATCAAGCCTAGGCGATTTGGAATTTCCGAATTTAGGCTCTTTGGTGCACCTTCAAAAATTGAAGTTACTTAATACATTCCATACACTGAAGCAACGAGATCGTGTAATCCTGTTCTATTTCCTGAAAATCTTAAGAAATTGACATTATCAAACACTGGCATGGACTGGGAAGAGATGTGGACTTTCTCTTTGCTACCTAACCTTGAGATTTTAAAATTAAAGTTTCATGCATGCATTGGAGAAAGATGGGAGACAGGGGATGCAGAGTTTCGGCAACTCAAGGTCTTGAAATTGCATGATCTGGACATAAAGCAATGGGCTTGTTCGAGGGATAATTTCCCAAGGCTGCAACGTTTGGTGGCTCATCGTTGCGTAAAACTCGAAAGCATCCCAACGGGTCTTGGGAGGATTTTTACGTTGGAGGTGATCGAGGTAAATGGATGCAGCCTCTCTGCATATACGTCTGCAGTGGAAATTCAGAAAGAGCAAGAAAGTGAAGGTGACAGTTTCTTGAAAGTCCGCAGGAAAGAAAATTTTTAAGGCAAATATCTTCAGATTACAACAACAACAACAACCATACCCAGTAAAATCCCACAAATAGCAAAGCTACTTATAGGGTCTGGGGAGGGTGGGATGTAGACAGACCTTGCCTCTATCCATAAGGATAGAGAGGCTGCTTCCAGAGAGACCCTCGGCTCGAAAACGAACAGCATACCAACACACTAAGTCAAAGAAACTAGAAAAAGAAGTTAACCATACCAAGAAAGTGGTCAGAGTGACACAATATAATGTAAATCAAGTATAATAGCATACAACATCATTTGGACATAAACACAAGAAGGCGATCACCGGAAAAGTCCCTTAAAGAGTAAGGAAAACCTACGTCCCTAAAATGCACCTAAGACCTTACTGCGATATTTTCTAGAAATCCTTAACCCTAATCCTACGCCTCCACAAAGTCCTATCTTGGACCATGTCCTCAGAAAGATGCAACTCTAATAAATCATGCCTAATCTGCTCATCCCATGTCAGTTTGGGTCTGCCTCTTCCTCTCCTCCCCTCCACAGTAAGAGTTTCCACTACTCTGACTGGTGTCGTCATTTCCCTCCGCTTCACATGCCCAAACCATCTTAATCTCCCCTCCTTAATCTTCTCTGATATACTAGCCACTCCTAATCTTTCCCTAAAAACCTCGTTTCTTATCCGATCTAACCTCGTGTGTCCACACATCCACCTCAGCATCCTCATCTCTGCTACCTCCATCTTGCGTGCTTGTGTCTTCTTGATAGCCCAACAGTCTGTTCCATATAACATAGCGGGCCTAACTGCTACCCTGTAAAATTTCCCCTTTAGTTTAGTTGGGAACCTCCTATCGCACAATACCCCACTGGCTGCCCTCCATCTACACCAGCCAGCATGTATGCGATTAGTTACGTCACTATCTATGTCACCATCTCTTTGTACAAACGACCCCAGATACTAAAATCTAGTTACCCGCGGGACCAATTGATCCTCAATGGTGATTTGGGTGTCATCGACGTTGGCTACACCACTGAAATCACAGTGTAGATACTCAGTCTTAGATCGACTAATCCTTAGGCCCTTGCCTTCTAAAGCTACTCGCCACTCCTCTACCCTCGCGTTCAGGCACTGTTTAGTCTCTGCAATCAACACAATATCGTCTGCAAAAAGCATGCACCACGGAACTGTCTCCTGAATCAACTTGGACAACTCATCCAAGACAACCGCAAAAAGCATGCACCACGGAAATATCTTCAGATTATGTGATTGAAATCTTCTCATGTAAAACATTTTGTCAATCTAAATTTTAAGGTCATGTTTAATTTATATGTTTCATTGCTTGCTCTAGAAAATAAAATATGTTTAAAACTTTATAGAAATATAGAACATCACCTTTAAACCATGTTTAATTCATTCCGAGTGATATTTATCTTCCTATATGTATATACTAGGTTACAACCCCGTGTATTACACGGGCTGAATAAATATAATTTTATATATTAAATAATAAAAAATATATTTTTAAAAATCTCGTTTATTAAACGGGTTGAATAAATGTAATTTTATATATCTTACTAATATAATAAATCAAAAGGGTTTTTGCTGAGGTGTCAACACCACAAGCACCCCTCTTCTTCTCTTTCCTACATGGCAACATAACAAGCCTCCACCCTTCACTTTCATCCAGGTGTCAATTTGTGAGAATTTTTTTTTATAATCCCTAAAGTCAAATCTGCTGGTCCCAGGGTTGCATATATCCTAAACAAGAAGGGTCCAAGCTAAGCACTCTTCTTCCCAGCTTTATTGAATCCATATGAAGTAAAATTAGCGGTCAATTGGCTTCAAAAGATTCAAATTTTGAATCCCACCGATTTCAAATTCATATCCCATTCAAACTTCAAATTCATATCCCATTCAAAATTCAAATTCATTATTTCCCCGTACCAAAGAAACTCCAAAACCCAGAGAAAGAGAGGGAGAAGAGACGAGACGACTCTGAACCGAAACATCTTCCTTTCAAAACCCTAATTTGCTTCCCCTCTGTTATTCGTCGACCCAGATCTGGAACGAGATTTGTCGTATGTTTCATGTGATGATAAAACAGTATCTAATGGCTTTCTAGATGGAACGAGATCGTTTTCTATAGCAATAAAACGAGATCATCATATGTTAAATTCGCATATGCAGGTACTCTCTTTCGCCATTAATGCTATTTTATGCATTTAATTTGAGGTTAGTAAACACTGCGACTTCAGTTTTTGGTTTCTAGGGTTCGTGGTTGATTCTGTTTTGCAAATGGATCACGGTATGAAAATCATCAATTCAGTGATATTTAATTGCATCATTCTGTTGACGGTTTTCGTTTCAGTTTGTTGAACAAACAGTTTGGATTTGAACAATCGAACGGACACGAATAGCGGTTTAAATTGAAGAAATTATGATTCCGGTGTACGTAGTGGATATGAATTTGCCGGTGTAGGTGTGTGTTTTGTTGTGTAATCTGTAAGTTTTTGTTCTCGGATCGATCGATTTCGTTCGTTTTGAGTTATTTGTTTTATGTGTTTAATATCCATTGTAATTTGTATAATTGTATGTGTGTAGTGTTTCTGTAGAGTTTGAGCAAGAGCTTGGCGTTGAGCGTGTAGTGAAGTAACATGAAGGAATCATGTTTGGTTCTAGCAATCGTAAGTTTCGTCTATCTTCGTTTTGAATCGAATATACAGACTGAGATTTGCTGCAAAATGTTATTTGCAGTTTTGCGTATTTGTGTATTTCTGTTTTCAGCGGGTTGTTTTTTGTTAAGTTATTTGATGTTATAATTGAATGCATTGTTTATGCTTTAGTTCTTGCTTTGATTATACAAAAACGTCGCACAAGAGTCTTAATATTGTTATAAATTATAATGTACCATTGGTTTTTAGGTCGCACAAGAGTTCTTGCTTTGATTAAAGAATTAGTCAGGGGAAGATGTAATAATATTGTAGGATGTATGTGTACAGAACGACAACATGGATATAAACTTTAAA
This sequence comes from Helianthus tuberosus, assembly GCA_030545235.1. Lineage (NCBI taxonomy): Eukaryota > Viridiplantae > Streptophyta > Magnoliopsida > Asterales > Asteraceae > Helianthus > Helianthus tuberosus. The sequence continues at coordinate 177,389,202 of CM060443.1, forward strand.
CAAAATGAATTGTGCAACCAGAATTTTAGACCAACCCTGTTAGCCGTTTTCAATAACTACTCAGTAAATAGAGGCTGCAAATTGAATTGTGGGTAACAAGTCAAAAAGGGTCAGATCGGGTTGGGATTCTCTCATTAACACGTTATCCATTTCTTTGAATTATATAAATAATTAATGTATTAAGTATGATTACAAAATCCATAGTAATAAAATTTGTTTGTCTATCTTCTAGAGGTGGCAAGATTTATTGCTTTTGGTGGTCAATATTATTTGTGCTTTCTACGAAAACAATCTAAAGCGGTGAGTAAATGATAATGGGAAGTTGTGTGCATTAGAAATACACTTTTGGCAGTTTGGGGGACCTTCAACCCATTTGACCCATTCCCCTTCTTAGAATATACTTTCGTTTGGCCCGCTTGAGATAAAGCTCTTACAAGACCACCAAGATCGTCCCTTTTATAAGTAAAGGGGTCGAAAATGTCACTTGTACCATCTACCAACACTTTTGACATTCGGGTTATCTTTGTAATCTGATATAGGCTCTTCTTTTTGTCATCATGTTTGCCATGCAGGTTGGAGGTGCTGATGGGCTGCTGGCCTGGGTCCCACTTCTTCTGCTTCTTTAGTTGCAATGTTTTCTTGTGGCATTTTTTTCCACTCCAGAATTGGTGTATTCTGCTACAGAGTTGTATGGACATCTGAAGGTGTTGAAATTGCTTACTACAAGTCAACTGGCCCTTTCACTTCATCATCGGTATGTATATTTTGTTTTGCTGTGTGAGAGTAGAATTGGATGTGGCTGAGTGCTGTTGCTAATCTGCTATACACCTTTGTTTGTAAAAATTAACCCAAGCGTAGACTAAATTTTTGAACATGTAGCACCAAAATATGCCATTTTAAACTTAAGTTGTATTTAACACTGGTGTTAAATGGGCCGTGTTTGTGGCTTGATCAGTCGAACATGACATGAACTCGAAGATATGTCAGACACATGACATGTATTCGCTGTTTTGACACAATTACAACCTGTTTTACCCCAAAAAGATTTCGCATGTTAATGTTGGTTATCAGGCCCAAAGATTAAACAATTAAACTCACAAACAATGAGGTAATTTACTGCTTAAAAACTTGCTTAATTGAAAATGAAAGAAGGTACAAAATCAACTACTGCTATACATGCTATTTATAATAATAAAAAAACAAACTTGCACAAAAACACTCCTCCACGTACTCCTGCTTTCATGCAACGTACTCAGTCCCAACTTTTACTTTTCCTCCAACAAACTCGGTAAACACAAGACTATTTCTCTAATTAACCGTTGGCTAATTAACGATCCATTTACCCACTCTTTTGCTGACCCGCAAACAAAACCGGTAACTAACTTGACCCGTAAATAACCCGCAACATCAAGATTTCCCAACATTCACCCCCGTAATCTTGATGTCGGTTCTTTGCTACTTGCTTGCGTTCTTGCTTGCGCTCGATCTTTCTTTTCTTGCTTTAACCGGAAACGGTTATCTTGCTAAACTTGCTACTTTCTTGTTGGATTCGAATATGTTCTTACTTGCTTGCTTCGAATCATCTTTCTTGCTAACATGCTATTCGAACCGCAACGTCCGATCTTGCTGCTTGCTACGAACCATACATGGCTCGGATCTTGCTCTTGCTAAACGACTTGCTTCAGTTACTTGCTGTCATGCTATAACCGGAATCGGTTTTCATGCTTGATTCGATCCATTCTTGCTTGCTTACATCGAATCATCTTGCTCCTCTTTCTTGCTGACTTCCTTCAATAAATCACAGGCCACTTGCTACCTGATTTTCATGCGTTCGAACCTTCACTTGATCACTCTTGCAATTAATTCTTGCTCTTCCTTGCTTTTATTCAAACCGCTCTTCTTGCTCTCGAACCTTGATTTCTTGCTATCTTTCTAGGCTCGTTTCTTGCTTCTTGCTATAACCGGTTTTTCCTGCTGGCTTGCTAATTCGAGCCTTCAATCTTGCTCCTTGCTTGGTTCGTTTTCTTTCTCTCTTTCCAAGCCGATTTGGATCAGCAAACTTTCTTTCTTTCTTTCGGTCTCGTCTGTTGTGAACCCATCGGTCTCGGTCTCGGTCTCGGTCTTTGGTTCACACTTTCGGTCTGAACTTTCTTCCGGTAAAAATCCGGTTTCGGTCTTTCTCTCCGGCAGGGAGAACTGTCGGTCTCGGTCACGCCGTTCGGTCTGTCACGGCTTCAGTTCTTCCTCTCCGGTAACAGTCTTCTCTTTCTTGTCACCGGTACGGTCATTTTCCGGTGAGTCGGTCTTTTTCGGTCTTTGCTGCTGTAGCAGCCGGTCTTCAACTTACTTTCTCAATCGATTCACGCAGCGTCATCTGGAATGGACTAATAAAACAAACAATTGCAAAATTAATTATAATTACAGTGAAAATATATAAACTATGCAATAATAATAAACTGTATTTAATAATAAGAAAATAAAAGAACAAAAATAACTTATGTAATAATTTATCATTTACCAGAATAACTTCATCTGCTACATTCATTAGCCTACAGAACCAGGGTCCTCTGAAACTGATTTAAAAATTTCGATGTTAATAAAGTGTAACATGTTAATGTTAGTGTGAGAAAAAAAAAAACAAAAACATGAAAAAAAAAACACAGATACTACATATGAAATGTAAAATAAACTAACAAAATGAACAAAAAATACCTTGATGAACTTTCTGCCATATGAAATACCTACAAAAACAGGTTACATAAACAAACCACATCAGATGAATTATTAAAAAAATTATAAATAACAACATAAAAAACAATGTGAACGACATGTTATAATAACAAATCAAATCTATATAACAAACCTCATCAAAAGTATCTTTTATTCCAAAATCTATAATAAATGGAGGCAACCGATGATATAACCATTATGATACATCATAATAAAAAATTGTGTAGCCAACTAATTTACACTGACAATTAAGAAAATTTAAAACCCCTTAAAATATATAATACTGTTATCCTATAATCAAATATAGATAAACTGACCTCAAAAGTTGATAGATTACATAAACATGTGATATAAAAACAAAATCATAAGAATTTCCATGACAATCAGAATCAGGCTTTGTATAACATAAACTTAATTAAATCAGACTAAAAAAATCATATAAACGGAATCATATCAAAATAAAAAATTCATAAAAAAATATATTCAATAACAATCGGAATCAGGGTTTATAAATAAAAAGTATTCTGAATGAAAATCGGTTTTGGGTTTTGCAGAAACAACGTATTCGTTAAGAAAACCATAATCTTAAAACGAAAAAATGAACATATTTTTAAATACCAATTGGATTTTGGGTTAAATAAAAAAAAACTTTAAACACATTAAATAAAAGGAGAAACACATGAATAATGATTAAAGAAGGAATTTAAGAAAAACAACTTACAGATTTGTAGAGGGATATGTGAAATTCAGAAATCGATTCAAGAAAAAGTAGATGTAGATGAAGACGATGAAGAATGTAAAAGCATCTATATATGTAGATCCACTGAAGAACTTTATTGTTATATGGAAACCGAAGGTATTCTTGGAAGAAGATTGGAGTGAAGTTGAAAAGTTGTTTGGAACCATAAATACAAAGGAATTAACTAAATTTTTAAAAAAATATAACGGCAACCTAATCATAGAAATAATGTCTAATTACAGAAACATACTTATAATATCAAATTGATAAATTAAGCATAAAAACATTACTCTGTTTATATAAAAAAATGTTTTTAAAAATAAATTAAATTTCATAAATTAAATGATAACTGAAAAATCAAATTATACTATTTTTCAAAACACTGTTAATTTAATAAGAATAAAAATAAGGCATAAGGCAGACTACATATATAAAAAAACAATATCAATTAAAATCAATTAAATATATTATTAATTTAAAAAAACATAACACAAAAAACATTCAAAATATATTATTAATTAAAAAAACTGAACAGAAATCATAAATAAAATTATATATGATAAACTTTAAAAAAATAAGTAAAAGTATAACATTTAACTAACCTCTGTTGCTTGACGAATGGTGGGATTCCCCTTGTTATGACGGAGTTAGGGATTCACATGAAAAAAAAATCAACAAAAATTAGTAACTGCGATAAATATGGTCGGATCTAAAAAATCAATAAAAATAAAAAACTTTATTTTGTTTGAAACAAAAATCATATCTCCATCCAGAAGTATTCATATCTCCATCCAACTCTCTCTTTCTTCTCTATTCAATATCACAAAGATCCAACTCTCTCTTTCTTCTATATTTATGGTGAAGTTGCAAAACATTTATATTGTCAGTCTGTTAGGCTCAGATTATGAAAAAAGATGACAACACCATGGCTGCAAGAGAGGTTGCATGAACAACTGCCATCCTACAACCTTGCTATACCATAATGCTATCTTCATTCAATTTTTTCTCAGATCTACAAAATCATCATAGCCTTATGTTCAAAGGACAAGTCCAATGCACATTGAATTCATTTTTATTCACCTTCACAGTCAACACTAAATGATTTGCTCAAGTATTTCAAATGATTTCAAAATGTCAAACCTCACTTATTCGGGCAGACGTCTGCTTCATCATAGTTTTAGTCTCAGGTGAGAAGCATCTCATCAACATCATTGACTAAATATCCCTTAGGTGACATCGATCTAATTATCATCAACCAAAAATCGATTACAAAAACATCTGTCCTGATAAAAAATGAATAGATCAATTTTCAAAACTTAGCCTCAGATGAGTAAATCCTAATTGAATATTGATGTAACAACACATACAGGGTCAGTCAACACAGTTGAGATGATACAGGTTCAGGTAACAAAAAGAAACCCTCTGTTGTAGAAGCAACCAGTGATAGAGTTTTGATGGAATTTTTAAAAGGGGTCGGTGACATTGTCGAGGAGTGTAAGGAAATGCTATCACTTAGGATTTTCCTGACACTCCTCGACAACATCACCGACCCCTCCATGTTTGAAGCAAAACACTCCCACTGGTTGCTTCTTCAACAGAGGGTTTCTCCTTATTACCTTGAACATGTATCATCTAAACTGTCTTTGACACATCCTTTGTGTCTTCCTCTCTTCATTAATAGCTAAAAACATGACACGTAGGCAAATAGAGGTCATCCTGTAATCTCCTTTAATAGATAGTATAGATTCTGAAAACACTACATGTAATCAAAATACACGAATTAGATCTGTAATTTCTAAAATTAAGCAAATTACTACAAAAATGTAATAAAATTATATAAAACATATTAAGGCAAAAAGGCACTAAATAGACACATTCAGGCCTAATTCAAGATATCAGTCATTCAAAAGATTCAAAACCAACTATTGAAGTTAAAAAATGAATTATAAGTGAATAAATTGAATAAATTGAATGAATTAAGTGAATATATATACAAATTTCGTTTAATTATGTTTTTCAAGTTGAAATATCAGTTGAGTAATATAAAAATATGTTACCTAAGTTAACAAATTAGTATTTTTAGAAATGGATTGACATTTCTAAAAGAAAATACAAATGTCAAAAAGATTAGGCACCAACTTTTTCGTATACCTAAAAGGAATGCATGAAAAACAACACAAAATGAAATACCACCCTAAAAAATTACCACATCTTATACATCAAATTTAATATTAAAAAGGTAAACTCAAACTGTAAAACGGTTGAAAATTCAGGTTTTTGACCAACCAAAGAAAATTAAAAAATGCCATATAATTTAGCATACGGTTGTTTAGTTTTTTTGGTAATATATATGTAGTTAATTTAGGATTTTTTTTACTAAACTTAATTGTTTAAATACAAAATAATATATGTCAGCAACGATTTTAAAAAATTTATATATATAAGTTTGAAAATTTGTTTTTAATTTCTAAATTTAAATAAAACAACCTTAATAATGTTCATTAAAATAAAAAAAAAACCAATTTGATATAAATAATTAATTAAACTGTATGTCAAAAAATATTTCAATTATTTCAGTGTACAAACTTTATTTTATTTCCTTTATAAATTTTTATTTCACTAACCAAACCTTTTTATGTATAAAATAGTAGCATATTTAAAATAAAATTTCCAAGTGTAGATATTCAATGAAGGTTAGGAAAATTCTAAATTGATTAAAATGGAACGGTTTTATTAAAAAATTAATTATAGTCAGTTATACAATTTAAAAAAGGAAACAAAAATCATATTAAATTTTTGTTTTACGTAAATCTTTAAAAAACTAACGTTTTATTATAATAATATTTAATAAAATAATAGAGTAGGCACTAATCAAACAATATACTTAAATGATGTTTAATATGATGAATACTTTACTTGATTCCTAAATTAAGATACACACAATGTTGAAGCACTAATTATTTCACAAAAAGATGGAATATTAACCACAAACATGTAGCAATACCAATAACATTAACGTTTACCAATCTATAATCAAATATGTTCAAAAACTAAGTTCTTCGGCAACACATATAAACAGCCCAACAAAAGTGTCAGCAACATCTACCATCACATATGTTTAACGTAACAACCACAACAAAAACCTACCATTAAATGTATACTAACGACCACACCTTGAAAATAGTACCAAAACATACCATGTACCTTCACCAAGTCAGTTATAAAGCAACATACCTTTACTTTTAACAAATACCATATGAAACGAAGAACCGTATACCAACCGTTTGTCTCTAACAAACTCCCTCATACCGGTCACATTGAATCGCGGGCAGCCTTGCGAGAACTCCTTACCAATAGCTACATCCCAAGTTCGACCAGCGTTGTCCTTGATGATCAAATCCATCTTTCGATCTAAACCATGAGTTTGAGCCCACTTCTTTTTCAAACGCTACAGATGATAATATAAATGTTAATAATACATACCATTAAAACTGCTTTTCCTACAACTAATGATTTAAACTGGATTGACTTAACATAGATTAATGGTATGAAGAAGTAAATAATACAAACTTACGTAATGATTGTCAACAACAAAAGTAACCGGTACTTCTTCATCAACACTCTCTTCAAATACAGGTGCAGCAACCGCATCAGGCACCTCATCATCAGACACTTCAATTACGCCATCACTTGCTTGTTTTTTGATAACAGAAAGTTCAGGCGGGTAAGTTAGAAGGGCAGGCTTACAACAAAAAACAATCGAATCAAACGTGTTACGATCAATCATTTCAAATACCAACAAATGATCATCAGTTATCGACATATCCTCCTTGATCCAACTCCAACCTTTGGTAATGTAAATGTTATGGTCTAAAATTTCCATCCAAACAACCTATTTACGATTTCCAGCAGAACGAACCAAAACCGGATTTGAAGGACATATATTCAGCATAGAGTGATGAACAAACAACCTGTTCACATACTACACAAAGAATAAAATAGTACCAGGATCAATGGTATAGCCGAAATAGAAAAAAATGAATGAACGCAAAGATGAAATAATTTAAAAACGTATAAGTTCAATTACCATGCAGTCGTCTCGGTCTTGAAAATCATTTTTAGGTTTGTAGTAGAAGTAGTTAGATGGTGCTAGAGAAATGTCTTGATAAAAGTGGAATAGGCGGAACAAAGATAAAGGTTCTTCATACTGACAAACAACCCACGAATCGTCCGGTAATTTCAAAGATGTGACAACATCAAACCAGCCATTGTAAAAAAAAAGTCGCCTGCAAGTTTGAACACTTTCACTTCAAAGTTCCTCCCATCAAGGGTCCTGATGATTGCATTTTTCTCTGGATAACCAAACTTCGTAAACCAGTCACCATAGTCAGCAGGAAGTTTCTGCAACGGAAAATATAAGTATCGTTAAATGCAATTATAATAACAGTAATCACAAAGTGTTATATGAAAACTTCTTAATTTTTTTTCTTAAAATGATTATAATTTCAACACTCACCAACGATTTTCTGTCGCACTTCCACACACGCGCAGCGAATCCGTACACCATCTCGCTTCCAAAGTTGTTGTCTTTCACAACCCCAAATTGTATATCATAACAGGTACATGTAACAAATATAGGTAACAAACGACAGTCAATTTTTATACATTGATCAGGTATTAAGTGCTGGGATCATCTTTCACACTAACAATTACTAAGCAATTTTCTAACTATGGATCGTACGACTATATTTATCAGCAAGGTGTTGAGAAATTCAACATCAAATAGATGAATTCAGCAGATGGCAAACAACAAATAACAGTAGATGAAAACAGTAATTAGAACCCTAATACACAAAAAACTTAAAACGTACAATAACTTAATCACTTAAATAACAGTAGATCACAATTTTTCAAGAACATAAAAACTAAAAAAATACATTAAACTTCATCGAATAAAACTTCAAACATAGAAAACGGTTACTAATTAACAGAGTATAAAATCTTGGTAATCTGAGGAACAGAATTGAAAAATCAACATACTCAAATGAAAAACCCTAATACACAAAACATATATACACCAACTTAAAAATCGGCGATTATAAACCCTAACAGACCAGCAAATCCGTATAAGAAATCAATATTCAAATCACATAAACAAACAAAAGGATATGAATTTTTAAAACCCTAAGAAAAAAGGAATAAGAAATCGATTAACATTCAGATTAGATGTAACCAAACGAATTATGGATGAATGATAGAAGAATCATAAGAAATTGAATGATCAATAAGATAACAAATCAAAGTACAACAAACCATTCAAACATAATCGATCAATAAGATGATGAAGAAGTTATCAGAATCATTACCGTCGATGATGATCACTGTTGAATATTTGGAGATTGAATAAACCTCGGTGCACAGGATCGATTGAGAGGGCCGGAACCAGAATCGCCGATTAGGGTTTCAGAGTAATGATTTGAACAATTTGAGATAATGAGAGAGAGAGAGAGAGTATAGAAAACGTATATGTGATGAATGATGAGAGATGAGAGAGAATGATAAAGAAACGTATGAAAGAAGCCTTCTCCAATCCTTGCATATGAGCAATGCCACATGTCCTATCATTAGAGTTTTACCACATCATTGCTTAGGTGGATGCTTAGGTGGCTTGCACCATTGGGTGACATGTGTCCCCCAATGGTTTGCTTTATTAGAGATATAGATTAACGGATATACTCGATATACGATGGATGGGGTGATTGCGGTGATGGTTCTTATAAATGTAACGTAAATATAGTGATTACCGTATTTGAGTTGAGAATTGAACAAAAAATAAAAGTATAGAACCAATAAACATTGATTAATATTTTTGTTTACCCCTTATAAGCATTTTTGAAATAGGTAACTACTTTAGTTTAATAAAATAAATAAATCATTTACATAATATTTTAAAATATTATATTATCTCCTATACAAATTGTTTAAATTTATATTAAATTAAATTTTATATTTATCTTTTAATTGATATTAATGATCTATAAAAAAATAGATGGCTTCAATGAATGACATGTGTCATCTTATTGGTTTCTTTTATTATATAGTATAGATGCAACCAGTTGGTATCATTGTTTGTACCGCGTTTAAGTATCTTGAACTTGTGTCTAGATTTCAAGCCACATGCTGCATGATTACTTTTCCTCTGGCGTCATTGTTTTTATCGCATTAAGCTGTTTGGCAACATCTGAATGGTTAAGTGCTGAACCAGTAAGAGGTCTGAACTATTAAGTGCTGAACCAGTAAGTGGTCTGAACCATTAAGAGCATGTATAATGCTTAACCATTCAGAGGCAAATGTCTGACCAATTCAGATTAGATGTCTTAACCATTCAGACTCTGTATAAATCTTAACCATTCAGAGGCAAATGTCTGAACCATTCAGACATCTGCTCGTGAAACAAAGAGTCTGAACCATTAAATGTTGAACCAGTAAGAGGCCTCATTAAGAGGCTCGTTAAGAGGTAAACAAACAGCCCTAAAACATGTTGACCTTGTGGTCTTCACTTCGAGACCCAAACTGCATGGTTACTTTTCCTTATTGTTCATTAAATTAAAAAATATGCATACGAAAACAAAGGATATGAATAGTGTGAAAGGAAGTCTCCAATTTGAGTAGGCGTAGTGGACCATTGGTTGGTTTCTCCGTTTGTATTGTGAGTGGTCTAAAGGGATTTTATGGACGTTTTGTCTTTACAGGGCCCAAGTTAAATCTTATTGGCCGGGCCTGGGTGTCCCAATAGTAGGTTTTTTTTTTTTTTTTTTTTTTTTTTTCTGGGGATTAATCAGTTCTTTGGGCTTAAGAAAATGTCTTGAAGTGTGCTAATTGTATAAAGTTTTGGATTTTTTTTTTATTTGTTATTAATAAAATTTGGTGGGGTACCTTCCCCTTAAAAAAGGGGGAATATACCATTATTTATTCCAAGTTATTTTGAGTTTTCTTAATCCGAAACGATTTGTGTAGTATTTTTGTTAATAATTTTTCAAAGCTATTAACCTTAGTTTCGGTTGTTAACCTTGTTTTATTTAGTCTAACCATGATCAAATGGTATTTTAAACACTTTTAGCCTAGAAACATAAATGAACAGTAACTATAGTTACAACTTTTAACTAGTGAACAACATGACTCATGTCATGGTATCACACACCAAATTCCCTAGGCACAAAGTGTTGGATTGGATTTACACAATTTATCACTTAAAACCATGGTTTTAAAACAAGGTCTACAAGGCCGAGTTGTAACACCCCGTGTTACGAAAATCAAAGTCAAAGTCAAGATTGAAGTCAAAGGAATAAAAGATTGCTAATTGCGATCTGTCACTCCTTGCTTAATTACTGATTTGGTTTCTTTGACTTGTAATCGAATATTTTATTCTATTTACTTTAGTTGTATTACGTGGAGTATCTATTAATAATCGAAATTTAATCGATGTATTCGCATGTTTTATCGCTTATCGCATCGCAATCGCATTCGCAACTCGAATTATGCGTTCTGGATATTATTTTTACGTGTGTGTGCTTCTTATGTTTTACTTGTGCATGTTTACTTTATGTTTGTGGTATTTAATTGAAACGCAATCGCAACTCTATCGCAACGCAACTGAATCGCAAACGCTAAGCGCAAGTTATCCAGGATGATTGTATGTTAGATATAGTATTTGTGTGTTTATTTTCAATCTATCACACCGCATACTCGAAACTCGCTTAAATGCATCGCAAAACCCAACGTACGAAACGAAATGCCGAAACTCAATCGTCGGAGCCACTCGATCGAGTGACCACTCGATCGGATGGTCAACCGATCGGATTGCCATCCGATCGGGTTACCATCCGATTGGAGTGTCATCCGATCGGTGACCCATTCGACCCTTATGCACTTTCCTCTTTTGGAAACCCTATAAATACCCTCATGTCACATCATTTGTGATGTGACAGCTCCTCCACTCGACCAGTCGCACTCAAGCCTTCTTTCTCTCGATTTCTCGCGATTCTTGTAAGTTTTCAACCTAAATCTTGTACTTCTATGATCTACACACACTTCTTCATCTTTTTCACCTTTGAATCTTAACTTTTAACCGTGAAATCAGTGGATTTGAGGTGTTCTAGGGTGATGTCATCATGGAGTTCTTATGAACTTCAAGTTTTGGCCTCATACCACCAAGAACAACTTAGATCTGAGAGATTTCCACATAAATAAACAATGTATTCGCATGGATCTACACATATTCATGGTTAAAAGGATTAAAAGATGGTTTTCTAACTTTCTTTCAACTCTTTTACACTCAATGCACTCAAAACCGATAGAATCGAAGCTCGTTCTGACCTTCTACTCTTTTTTAGTGATGTGTTGGTTCAAGATCTGGTTTCTATTAAAGAGACAACCGACTACTGGTTAAACATGAATCACCGTCACGCACCAGTGAACTGCTCGGACTTGGGTGGTTCTTGTTCGATCGGATCACTTGGGTCATGATGGGGTTTCTGTTGTTTAGCACGTTGTCATACCTTCTCGATCAATCGCAAAACCCTCAAAATTTAACAACTTCCAAGTTTGCAAAAAGATCAGATCGCGGGACGGATCGCCGTCCGATCGGATTGCCATCCGATCGAACCGCAATCCAATCGGATTGCACTTGAGGTTCAACACTTAACAATTTTCAACATGTTCAATGCACTACCAGTTCTAACGGATTGCCACCTGATCGGTAGACCATCCAATTGGATGATAATCCTGCTGTGAACTTGTTCCCTGAGAAATGTCTCGCCGAACGGATCGCCATCCGATCGAACCGCCGTTCGATCAAACGACCTGAAAGGTAGAGATACTTCTCTGTTTTCAAAATGCTACAACGAAAACTTCAAAAGGCAAGCCATCATACACAAACACATCCTTACCAAGAAAATGTCAATCCAATCGAATGGCCATCCGATCGGATGACCATCCGAACGGATTGACATCCGATCGAATGGTCAACCGATCGGATTACCGTTCGACACTTGGTCACTTTTCACCGTTTTACGCGTCGTTCTTCGCTTATGCTATCGTTAACAATTCAGGCTAATATCACTCAGTGCTCCCTTCAATCCAAGAGAGTGTTTACTTGTTAAACACAATCTGTGAGTATACTCGATCCCTTTTTTGCTTTACGCACTTTTGGGTTTTACATACATTACTTATTCAAATCACAATCGACACACAACGCAAACACTATTTATACGCTGACCGTTATTGCATGTTACGTGTTATTCGATGAATGCTTGTATGTTATGTTAACACAGTGATTGTTGCCTGACACCTTAGCAACGATAGTACTATAGTTTAGACTCAGCACCTGTCGTGGACAGGGGTTGTTAAGTGCTTTACTTCACGTGTCCCAGTGGGGATATGTGTTGCGCATTCTACAACTCGCAGTCACGTCTGTGCATATTTCTCTGTCGATAACCTCCTAGCTTTCACTTTGCTACATGTTACATGCTGGTTATGCGTAAACGATTTTGAACTCTATTATACTATTAAACTTGTATGCTCACCTTTACACTATGTGTATTGACCTCTATTTTAACGTATGTGATAGGTGTTTAGGATGCTTGCTTTAATTGCTGGATGTAGAACCAAGTTAGGAAGAGTCTAGAAACAAACGGACAATTTATTTAAATCTGAGTTGTCGGAACATGTTATTTGTCTTTGAGATATCGCTGTCTGTAATAACTTATTTGCTTGATGGGTTATGGTATGGGACATAATATTAACTATCTGGTAAAGTAGTTGTTATGGAATTTCTCTTGAACAATCTGTTTCGCTCAGTGCCATGCCCCGATGTTTCCGTCATCGATTGGGGTGTGACAGATTGGTATCAGAGCCATAACTATAGGGAATTAGGCAAGACTCGACCTAGTCAGGGTCGATGTCTTAGAAACGACCTAGTCTATAGTCTAAGTACCAACAGACCGCCTTGTGCAGACCCTGTAGGGGTTTTGTACGAGCTTATTTGCTATTCTCGCACGCACTCGCTTTACACCATCACTGCTCGTTACTTTTCGAAAATGAACGAGTGATTGGATGGAGATTAGGTGTGAAAACCGCAAACTCTCAACTAAATCGCTTGCTCGACCCGCATTGTTATCTATAAACAGGAGAATTTGCGTTGAATCAGGAGTGAAATCCGCACTTTAACGCAGATCTTCCTCTCTATCTCATCAAAACGGGAACGAAGTCGTTAACTTAGGGGTGAAACCCGAACCTTGATAACTCGTTCCGTCCTCAATTTTGGTTTTTACAACGCTCTCACCAGAGTCTCGACGAACTCTAATGACTTGAAGTCACGTTGTAACTGGACGGATGCGTGCCGACAGCCTAAAATCGAGGCGAGAGCACAGTCCCGAAAGCCAAAGTGTGTACCAAAAGTCCTTGTGAATAGTCGAATCGCTCTAGGTAGTCAACGTCTATCAGCCGCAGACAATCTATACTCGATTTTATGTGTTTCGATTCTGGATTTCGCCACCGCTACCTCTGATATTTGTCGCTTTTATGTGGAAATTTTATGCGTTTTATGTGATTTTACCTATTTATATGTTTCGATTTTTGGTAATTATTTACGCTTTTCGCTTATCGCTTTGATCGACACGCATAACTCGCACTGTACATCTATCTCAACACGCTAACGAATCGTTACCACCATCGCATGCTATGTTACTAGCTTATGCTATACTACTCGCTATGCTACTCGATGTGTACTCGCTAATCCCAATTGCTATTCTCGGACTCGCGGACTTTGAATGATAGGTGATTATGTGTGACCAGGATAGGCGAATACGTGCAAAATATAGTGTGGAATCTGTGCCTTATGTGCTTGTGTGCTTATGTGCTTATGTGTTTTTGTGTTTATGTGCCTACGTGGTTATGTGCCTACGTGGTTATGTGCTTATATGATTATTCGTGTTCCTGAGCTTTAGTAGTGGTAGGCCTGTGACGTGAGATTCGATTATATAGCATTTTGAATCCTATGGCGCTGTCTGTTGCAGACAATGTCGTAATTTGGATCATTTCACTCGCGCTCTGCACGCCGAAACCATGAAGACAAGCGTATCGCCGCCCTCGTCGCTAAACAAATGGCGAAAGTCATACCGCAGATTGTTAGCGAACTGAACGGAAAAGCTAGCAAGTCTTCTGAAGAGTCCAGGACTGATGCTCCTAAAGCTGCTTTTAGCTTCAAGCAGTTCAAAGCCTGCGGCCCGAAATAATTTACTGGCGAAGATGGTCCTACGGCCATGTTCCAATGGTTTGATTCGATCGAAGTCACCCTGCGCCAGAGTGGCTGTCCTGATAATCTCCGTACTCTTAATGCCACTGGCATATTCCAATCCCGAGCTCTAGATTGGTGGACGGCCGAGAGAAACAAGCGCGGAAATGATGCAGCTTACGGACTGACGTGGGATGAATTGAAGGACGTTATGATGCAAGAATTCTACCGTCCCCACGAGCGCCAAAAGCTGGAGGACGAGTTCTGGCATATCAAGCAGAAGGATGGTGACAACGCTGGTTTGACCGCTCGCTTTAAGCAGCTAAGCATAATCTGTCCTAGCCAAGTTACTACGCCTGAAATCACCATCAAGAAGTATATCCGTGCTCTTCTGGATTACGTGGCTGATTTCGTTCAAGCTGCAAAGACGAAAACAATTGAGGAAACCTTCTTACTCGCTGCTGAGATCAACGACAAGCGAGTCAAGTCTGGTTACTGGGATAAAGCCTCCAAGAATATGCATCAAGCTACCGCTGTTCCAACTGCTGAGAACACCGCCGCACCGCAGTCATCAAAGTCCTCCCGCCGCAAGAGGAAGAACAACAACAACAGTAGCAAAAATTGCGTTGTCACCGCTGTCGCTCCTCTCCAAGCAGTACCCGCCCCACCGCAGCCTCAACAACGCCAAGTAGCGGCACCGGTTACCAACGCACCGCCGGCTAAGCGTGCGTATACTGGTCCTCACTCGGCTTGCCCTACTTGTACTTATCACCACCCAGTGGGAATCGCTTGCAGATACTGTGTGCATTGCAACATGTATGGCCATTTCACCGCCAACTACCGTACAGGTCCATGTCAAGCTCCAGCTCCAACCCAAGGTCAAGCTCCTGCTCAACAAGCTCTACTTCCTGCTCCTCAAGGCCAACAAGCGGCTCCTGCACCCGCGATCCACGCTAGAGCTTGCTTTGTGTGTGGTGATCCCAACCACTTCGCAAACGTGTGTCCGAACTGAGTGGTGAAGCAAGAGCCACAACAGCAGCAACCCCAGCAACAGCAACAACAACAACAACAGCCAGCAGCTCGCGGACGTACCTTCAACATCAATGTCCGCTAGGCTCAAGCAGACAATAAGGTGGTTAATGGTACGTTCCTTGTAAATGGTATATATGCTTCGTGTTTATTTGATACTGGAGCCGATAACTGTTTTGTATCGTTTGAATTCGAAAAGCTCCTAAATCGTAAGCGCGCCCATCTCCCCTCGACGTTCGATGTTGAAGTTGACACCGGAAGAACCGTCGCTGTCAATTCTGTTCTTCGTGATTGTACTCTCAAACTCAACAATCACATCTTCCCTATCGACCTTATTCCAATGCAGCTCAGTAGTTTTGACATCATAGTAGGCATGGACTTTCTTCGTGAAAACCATGCTGAAGTTGTTTGCTTCGGTAAGATGATTCGCTTCTCGCTCGCTAATGGTGATCAACTTTGTGTGTATGGCGAAACTCCTTTGAAAGGTCTCAAACTCGTGTCATGTGTCCAAGTTAGCAAGTATCTCCGCAAGGAATACAGAGCTTTCTTGGCTAACATTGTAGTAGCGGAGAAGGAAAAGAAAAAGGAAGTTAAGGAGGTAGTCCAGGTGCCTGTAGTTCGTGATTTTCCTCTCGTTTTCCCTGATGATCTTCCAGGTTTACCTCCGAGTCGTGATATCGACTTTCGTATCGACCTTGTTCCTGGAGCCAATCCTGTTGCTAGAGCTCCTTATCGACTCGCTCCGTCCGAAATGCGCGAACTCTCGAGTCAACTCCAGGAATTACTTGATAAACGCTTCATTCGCCCTAGCACCTCTCCTTGGGGCGCACCAGTCCTTTTCGTCAAAAAGAAGGATGGGTCGTTCTGGATGTGCATCGACTATAGGGAGTTGAATAAGCTGACGATCAAGAATCGCTATCCCCTGCCTCGAATCGATGATTTGTTTGATCATTTACATGGTGCTACGTGTTTCTCCAAGATCGATCTACGCTCCGGCTATCACCAACTACGCATTCAAGAGGAGGACATACCCAAAACCGCTTTTCGCACTCGATACGGCCACTATGAGTTCGTTGTTATGCCTTTTGGTTTAACCAACGCACCCGTAGTTTTCATAGACCTGATGAATCGCATGTGTAAACCATTCCTTGATCGCTTCGTCATCGTGTTCATCGATGATATCCTGATCTATTCCAAGTAAAAAACCGAACATGCGCAACATCTATGTTTAGTTCTCGAATTGCTCCAAGGAAATCGACTCTATGCCAAGTTCTCCAAGTGTGAATTTTGGCTAGAGGAGGTTCAGTTCCTCGGTCATATTGTCAATATTCAAGGTATTCACGTCGACCCTGCGAAGATTGAAGCTGTTAAGAGTTGGGTTACACCTAAGAACCCGTCTGAAGTCCGTTCTTTTCTCGGACTAGTGGGCTATTATCGTCGATTTATCGAAGGATTCTCTAAAATCGTTGTGCCGCTTACTTCTCTCACGCATAAAGACAAGCCTTTTGTTTGGGGAACTAAACAGGAGATTGCCTTTCAAACTCTTAAGCATATGCTCTGCAATGCTCCCGTTCTCGCTTTACCCGACGGAAACGATGACTTTGTTGTCTATTGCGATGCCTCGAACCTTGGTCTTGGTTGTGTTCTCATGCAACGGGACAAGGTTATCGCTTACGCATCTCGTCAGCTCAAGATCCACGAGAAGAACTATACAACCCACGACCTCGAGCTAGGCGCGGTTGTTTTTGCGTTGAAGATTTGGCGACACTACCTTTATGGTACTAAGTGTACGATCTTCACAGATCATAAGAGCCTACAACACATCCTCAGCCAAAAAGAACTGAATATGCGCCAACACTGATGGGTGGAACTTCTCAACGATTATGACTGTGAGATCCGTTATCATCCTGGCAAGGCAAATGTCATTGCCGACGCCCTCAGCAGACAAAGCTATGTGCATAGCGTTCGTAATGTTCACGCCCAGCATCATCTCGAAACTCTCATCCGCGAAGCCCAACATGCTTATTTCACCGAACACACTTTGAAGAAGGAAAGGATTCTGAATGATGGAGCCCATCTTGTGAATAAATCGAATGGGATATTCCATTATCTAGACCAAATTTGGATTCCCAAGTGCACCGATCTACGACAGATTCTGATGGACGAAGCCCACGAGTCTCGATATTCTATTCATCCCGGTGCCGACAAAATGTACCAGGACCTTCGCTACAAGTACTGGTGGCCAGGCATGAAGAAAGATATCGCTCTCTATGTTTCAAAGTGCCTAACTTGCTCGAAAGTCAAGGCCGAGCACCAAAGACTCTCTGGCTTGCTTGTGCAACCCGAGATCCCGATGTGGAAATGGGAAAGCATAGCCATGGACTTTATCACGAAACTTCCGTGCACGCCATCAAGTCACGACAACATCTGGGTTGTCGTTGACCGTTTGACTAAATATGCTCACTTTCTGCCAATACGAGAAGACTATAAGGTAGAAAAATTTGCCCGAATCTACACCGATGAGATCATTTGTCGACATGGGACGCCTCGCGACATCATCTCTGACCGTGATGGTCGGTTTACCTCGCGTCTCTGGGAGACGTTTCAATCTGCTCTCGGTACTACGCTTAATCTAAGTACCGCTTTCCATCCACAAACCGACGGTCAGACTGAAAGAACGATTCGTACCCTTGAAGACATGCTTCGCTCGTGTGTCATAGATTTCGGTGGTAATTGGGACGCATACTTACCTTTAGTAGAATTCTCGTATAATAACAGTTATCATTCCAGCATTCAAATGGCACCATTTGAGGCATTATACGGAAGAAGATGTCGATCGCCTATTGTATGGCACGGGATCGGTGACTCGCAAATAACCGGTCCTGAGCTGTTGCAAGAAACGACTGACAAAATCCTCCAGATTCGAGACAATCTGCTAAAAGCTCGGAGTCATCAGAAAAGTTACGCCGATAGACGATGCAAGCCCCTTGGATTTGACGTTGGCGATCACGTACTCCTAAAGGTATCACCTTGGAAGGGTGTGGTCAGATTCGTCAAGAAAGGGAAACTCGCGCCTCGATATGTTGGACCCTGTAAGATTCTGGAAAGGATCGAAAAAGTGGCCTACAGACTCGAACTACCGGAGACACTTAGCAACGTCCACCCGACTTTCCACATTTCGAACCTCAGAAAGTGTCTGGCTGAGCATGATTTACAAGTTCCACTAGAGGATCTACAAGTGGACGAAACATTACACTTCGTGGAGAAGCCTGTCGAGATCATGGACCAAGAGACCAAGAAGCTCAGGCGCTCACGCATTCCCAATGTGAAGGTTCGTTGGGAAGGCAAACGAGGCGCAGAGTTCACCTGGGAACTCGAAAGCGACATGAAGGCGAAGTACCCGCAGTTGTTTGTTACGGCCAAAGCCTAATTTCATGACGAAATTCCCTTAAGTAGGGGAGTCTGTAACACCCCGTGTTACGAAAGTCAAAGTCAAAGTCAAGATTGAAGTCAAAGGAAGAAAAGATTGCTAATTGCGATCTGTCACTCTTTGCTTAATTACTGATTTGACTTCTTTGACTTGTAATCGAATCTTTTATTCTATTTACTTTAGTTGTATTATGTGGAGTATCTATTAATAATCGAAATTTAATCGTTGTATTCGCATGTTTTATCGCTTTATCGCTTATCGCATCGCAATCGCAACTCGAATTATGCGTTCTGGATATTATTTTTACGTGTGTGTGCTTCTTAAGTGTTACCTGTGCATGTTTACTTTATGTTTGTGGTATTTAATTGAAACGCAATCGCAACGCAATTGAATCGCAAACGCTAAGCGCAAGTTATCTAGGATGATTGTATGTTAGATATAGTATTTGTGTGTTTATTTTCAATCTATCACATCGCATACTCGAAATACGCTTAAACGCATCGCAAAACCCAACGTACAAAACGAAACGCCGAAACTCAATCGTCGGAGCCACTCGATCAAGTGACCACTCGATCGGAGTGTCATCCGATCGGTGACCCATTCGACCCTTATGCACTTTCCTCTTTTGGAAACCCTATAAATACCCTCCTGTCTGATGTGACAGATCCTCCACTCGACCAGCCGCACTCAAGCCTTCTTTCTCTCGATTTCTCGCGATTCTTGTAAGTTTTCAACCTAAATCTTGTACTTCTATGATCTACACGCACTTCTTCATCTTTTTCACATTTGAATCTTAACTTTTAGCCGTGAAATCAGTGGATTTGAGGTGTTTTAGGGTGATGTCATCATGGAGTTCTTATGAACTTCAAGTTTTGGCCTCATACCACCAAGAACAACTTAGATCTGAGAGATTTCCACATAAATAAACAATGTTTTCACATGGATCTACACATATTCATGCTTAAAAGCATTAAAAGATGGTTTTATAACTTTCTTTCAACTCTTTTACACTCAATGCACTCAAAACCGATAGAATCGGAGCTCGTTCTGACCTTCTACTCTTTCTTAGTGATGTGTTGGTTCAAGATCTGGTTTCTATCAAAGAGACAACCGACTACTGGTTAAACATAAATCACCGTCACGCACCAGTGAACTGCTCGGACTTGGGTGGTTCCTGTTCGATCGGATCACTTGGGTCATGATGGGGTTTCTGTTGTTTAGCACGTTGTCATATCGCCTCGATCAACCACAAAACCTTCAAAACTTAACAACTTCCAAGTTTGCAAAAAGATCAGATCATGGGACGGATCGCCGTCCGATCAGATTGTGGTCCGATCGGATTGCCGTCCGATTGGATTGCCGTCCGATCGTATTGCCGTCCGATCGTATTGCCGTCTGATCGGATTGCCATCCGATCGGATTGCCATCAGATCGAACCGCAATCCAATCGGATTGCACTTGAGGTTCAACACTTACCAATTTTTCAACATGTTCAATGTACTACCAGTTCTAACGGATTGCCACCCGATCGGTAGACCATCCGATTGGATGATAATCCTGCTGTGAACTTGTTCCCTGAGAAATGTCTCGCCGAACGGATCGCCATCCGATCGAACCGCCGTTTGATTGAATGACCTGAAAGGTAGAGATACTTCTCTGTTTTCAAAATGCTACAACGAAAACTTCAAAAGGCAAGCCATCATTCACAAACACATCCTTACCAAGAAAATGTCAATCCAATCGAATGGCCATCTGATCGGATGACCATCTGAACGGATTGACATCCGATCGAATGGTCAACCGATCGGATTACCGTTTGACACTTGGTCACTTTTCACCGTTTTACGCGTTGTTCTTCGCTTATGCTATCATTAACTGTTCAGGCTAATATCACTCAGCGCTCCCTTCAATCCAAGAGAGTGTTTACTTGTTAAACACAATCTGTGAGTATACTCGATCCCTTTTTTGCTTTACGTACTTTTGGGTGTTACATACGTTACTTATTCAAATCACAATCGACACACAACGCAAACACTATTTATATGCTGACCGTTATTGCATGTTACATGTTATTCGTTGAATGCTTGTATGTTATGTTAACACAGTGATTGTTGCCTGACACCTTAGCAACGATAGTACTATAGTTTGAACTCAGTACCTGTCGTGGACAGTGGTTGTTAAGGGCTTTACTTCACGTGTCCCTGTGGGGATATGTGTTGTGCATTCTACAACTCGCAGTCACGTGTGTGCATATTTCTCTATCGATAACCTACTAGCTTTCACTTTGCTACATGTTATATACTGGTTATGTGTAAACGATTTCGAACTCTATTATACTGTTAAACTTGTATGCTCACCTTTACACTATGTGTATTGACCTCTATTTTAACATATGTGACAGGTGTTTAGGATGCTTGCTTTAATTGCTGGATGTGGAACCAAGTTAGGAAGAGTATAGAAACAAACGAACAATTTATTTAAATCTGAGTTGTCAGAACATGTTATTTGTCTTTGAGATATCGCTGTCTGTAATAACTTATTTTCTTGATGGGTTATGGTATGGGACATAATATTAACTATCTGGTAAAGTAGTTGTTATGGAATTTCTCTTGAACAATCTGTTTCGCTCAGTGCCATGCCCCGATGTTTCCGTCATCGGTTGGGGTGTGACACGTGTATTCCTTGAGTAGTCCTTACAAGGTAGGTTGCCTAGACAGCTTTCTTCAACTCCGCCTAATTACTCGGAATCGATCAAAGTGGTCAACCTCAGTCAAAATCGGATCTAGCACGTCAACTCGGGCCAAGTTTGACTTAAAAAAATAAACATAATTTTTATGTCTATCATATTAAAGAAAGAATATCATTCACGTATTTTGTTATAAATATATTAATTCTTTAAATTTAGTTTTTTATTCATTGAAATATTTTTAAATAAAGAGTAAAAAGACTAAAATTCCCTTGTGTTACCTGTTTTAATAGAGAAAATTAACTGGGCTAGGGCCAAAGTACACACCGTGCAAGATTTTAAAACAATAAGTAAAAAGCTCGTCAATATTAAAAACAAAAAAACACTGCTTAAAATGTGATATAAAGATAAAGTACAAAACTTGGAATTAACTAAGAGTGAAGTACAATTTCAGTCCCTGAGGTTTACACCCAATCACACATTCAGTCCTCATGTAACACCTCGAAAATTTGTGTCGAATTATATGATTACACGTGTCTGATAAACTCTCATTTTATGCCACTTTGTTTGGCGAGAGGGACTAAATATATAAAGTTATGGAAGAATGTTTTGGAGGGACCATATGTGTTAACATGCCAAACTTTTGGCCTCTGAGTAACACTTACGGACCGTAAGCCTTATGTGCTTACGGACTGTAAGGCAATTAAATCTTTGTCGCTGGCAATCGGTTACGGACCGTAAGCCATATGTTCTTTTGGACCGCAAGCCATTTCAAAACTGTGTGCGCCAAGGTCCTTGCGGACCGCAAGACTTGACCCCTTACGGTTCGAAAGGGACCTGCAGATAGCAGAATGTGTGTTGGCCATGGCAGTCTGCTCTCTTGCCACCATTCTCTCATTTTACCACCATGTAGCAGCTCTTGACACCTCACTAAACACCTGGAGACATCCTAGATCAAGTCCTAACACCTGGATTGATCTTATAACACATCCTCTAGTATAAATAGCAATGCTTATGCAACTAGGATCCTTGCTCATTTCTCATAATATCCTCTCTACTGGAATTACTTCTTCATAGAGGCCTCCTCTGAGTTTAATCTTTCTCCTGGAATACAAGTAAGTATTCCTTCTTAGCTCATTTCATTTTATAAGCTAGTATTTAGCCGAAAGTCAAGCAAATTGACTTTTGCTTTAACTTTCGGTTAAGACCATTATGGACCAGCCATTGTTCGAATTGAACATGACTACGCAATCGTAATAAGTTAGGTGATAATCCATTAAAAGGGCACCTCCTAGAAATCACGTTAAATTGGTCAATTGACGGGTCAAAGTTATGTTTAATAAAAAGTCAAAAATTCAGTTTTCGGAAAACTTATTAACTGAACTTATAAATGTTTTAACTCATGTTTTTGACACTATATCAGTTGGTAAATAATATTAGAACATGTCTAAGCATGTTCAACCCTTCATTTCCAGTTTATTGCTCGGTTCGCAACTGAAAGTCAAACAGTTTGACTTCTGCTTTGACTTTCGATTCTGACCTGAATTAGCCTTGTTAGCTACTGATTTAAAGTTGCATTATGATCATATTTATGTGTAGCATAACCCTATGTGGTTATACTACCTGATCATAATCAGTTGTCGAGTTTTTATACAAGTTCTTGAATTATGCCATAAAATGCCAATATTGCCTTTTTTTGCATGAATTGGTTTTTAAAACACATTGAACATATAATGTGATAAACCTACTATTGTGGTAACATAATTAAGATGTTTTGGCATAATGAACTTGTTTATGACTCACCCGATCACCCGATACCGCCTATGCGCGTACGGTTAGCTTATGTAACTTAGTTTACGTAAGTTAACCGAATTGGGTCAAACTCTTTCAATTTCTTTTATATTACAGAATGTAATTATGTTTACCCTTATTATACAAGTCTTAGTACTTGTGAGGGTTTAAACTACATTCTATCCGGTCACCGCTTATCTAGCGTACCGTACTGTTTTCATTATATTAAAGTTAACCGGTCCAAGTCTATGACTTGAATAGGACCCATTAACATTCTAATTGGTTATTATACCATTCATTCCAGACTAGGGCGTCCAGTGGATTGCAACCTTGCTAAGTTATTTTTTTATATCGGTTGTGCTTATATATTTGTCTTTGATTGTAAGACTTTAAGCCAGGTAAATACTCTTAATCTATTTTTCGTATACGGGGTTGGGATACGGTAAATTATTAACGCTTGGTCAGGTATGGGATCAATGTCAGATTGTGACTAAAAATCCGCATAACCCGTTTTAATCTGTCTTGCTTGATAACTTAAACATCGAAGGTTAATGTGACCGTGTCCTGGATATCCTCGGCTCATTTAATTGCAAATGGCCACGACTTAAGCACAGGGTGTAGGCATACACCCGACAGCTGCTAATGCTATCATAAAATATTTTTCTACCCATATTGGGGATACCCTTTATGGGTTAAAGTGGCGTGTCGGTTAATCATGTTATTGGTGTTTAGTACCAGGCCCCATATGTATTGACAAGCATGTAAAACTGTATACAAGATATATTTATATTTTCCCAAGTTATTTATGAAAATACATGTGCCTAGTGCACTTAAAATGGATTTTGAAATATTTTCAAAATGTGTCGGTTATTTGTATTTACCAGTGCAAACTGACGTATATTCAAAAGACTAAGCGCAAGTTGCAAGTATACGTAAATAGGCTGGAAGTTGCCCGGTAAATGCTTAAGTGGAATTCGCAACTCTATGCATTGAACATTTGGAGACTTATAATTTTGTTTATTTCGATCCGCCTGTGGATCTTTTATACATTTCTGTCTGTATCTTATTTTGAACATTCAGAGACTTATAATTTGTAATAGTATTTTAATTCCCAAGACTTGCACTGTGTTATTTGTGTATCTTGATATCAACTCGTCATGTACCCCAAGTCCGGGCCCACCGGAAAATACAGGGTGTGACACCTCATTTGAAAAAAAAACAATCAAGTCCCTATGGTA
Organism: Helianthus tuberosus; assembly: GCA_030545235.1. Classification (NCBI taxonomy): domain Eukaryota; kingdom Viridiplantae; phylum Streptophyta; class Magnoliopsida; order Asterales; family Asteraceae; genus Helianthus; species Helianthus tuberosus. The sequence goes on from CM060443.1 coordinate 177,414,138, forward strand.
GTCAATTGCTCGCAATTAAGTCCCTTTGACAAAAATGGGATATACCGGGCTAGGATTCGAGTTACCGGTGCAAAAGCCAAACCAACCACCCAAGAATGGAATCGTCGAGCGAAAACACTTGACAACCTCCTGGAAGCAGCTTTCTTGCCACCAGACCTTTCTCCTTCAATTAGGAATCTGATGCCGTCACTAAACACATTCCTTAAATTGTAGCCATTTTTTGAGTGTTTATTTTTTGGTGTCTAATCCGCATATATATCACCATTGCTCTTGATTTTCTTGACTTTATATCTTTTAAATGTGAACATATACAGGTGTGATTTAGTTTACGAAGATTTTTCAATGACGAGAACCTCGATCAGAGAGTAAAAACCGTTTAGTTATTTAACGGTGTGAAGGGCAGTTTGGTCATTTCACCAAAACATGACCCTTGTCACACCTTTTAATCCTCTAGCTTCCAAGAGAAGCACCATTTCAATCCCTTTCTCCCCAAAACCCTCCGGTGAACACACAAGCTCCGATGATCCATTCAGAACAACTCCGATCGTTCAAAAGATGAGGCAATACACGATAATCTTGACGACTTTCCACGTTATTGATACGACATTGTGGTAATTTTACTTAAAATCGTTGATTTCGTTATGCGTGCCATGCATATAATCTGAAATGTGGGTTGGTTTTCATCGAATACTAGTTGGGATTCGTGTGCAGGTGACCCGACGCCTTATCAGGGTCCAATACCGGGTTTTGTTGAGGACTGGAAGGGGGTTCAGTATCGAGCTCTGTTTTAGCTGTCGAACATGAAGATGGGGATGCTTGGTTGTCTGTACATATTAGATCTAATATTAGGATAAACGTAACACTTTAAAATGGGTAATTTTGGACTAATCATGCTTATTTTTGGGTTTTTGAAGTTTATGATAAGGATTTACCCTTGTTTTGTGATGTTCATTAGGATGCTTATTAAACTGTTTTTGACTTATAAAGTAGATTCTAATTGTGGTCTTTAATGGTTAAATGAAAGTGTTAATGATTCTTATTACACTATGTTTGAAGTTATTAGACAGTGTGTAACTTATAAAGTGGATGATAATGACTTTGATGAGCTTAACTGTGTTTGGTTGTCAAATAGGATTCTAAAGTTGGGTTAGAATCAATTGTGCTTTCTATGATGTGCATTAGGATCACGTCAGTAGCATTTTGATTAGATCACATTCACTTGAGTATGACTGCTGCATATTATGTTTTGAATGCACATAATCAGTTGTGCTTTCTATGTTATGCATTAGGATCATGTCAATAGCATTTTGATTAGATTACATTCAGTTGAGTATGACTGTTCCACATTAAGTTTTGAATGTACATAAGCCTTTGAACATGAAATGTTAGCTTGTTTTGTTCTCATTGGATGCACAATTGGACTTACTTATAAGTTGAACAGGCATGATAGACTTTTTTTTGCACATTTGGATTTACCAAACTCCGGAACAGGGATGATAGACTTTGTTATGCATAGTATGATTTAGCAAACTCTGAACAAGGATGATATACTTTGTTATGCATAGTATGATTTATCAATCACTTGAATAAGGAGCATATACCTTGGTAGGGATAACATGAACTGTTTGACCAGATAAAAAGGTCAAACAAGTGATAGTCAAGTCAAGTCAGTTCAAGTTTTGATAGTAAAATTCAATTGAAGTGAAGGTGAAACCCAATTCAAGTTCTAAAAGTAAAAAAAATTTAACTTCTAAAGGTCAAACAGGTTCAAGGGAAAAAAGTGAAACCCAACCCAACTCCAAAAAGGTAAACCTAATTCAACTTATAACCTGCATTTCATTTATGGTTACATTTTTTTAACGACAAATTTGGATCACTTACGAACCACTGGAGTATCATCGTGTCACCAGTGTAACCACCCGATCATATTCATCTCCACTAGGCATGCATATACACCAATTCAGGAGAAAACCCAATAAATATAGGAAAAACCCTCCTTGTGGGAATCGAACCCAAGATCTGTTGGTCTCAAAGCCTTATCCCACCCTTAAGATGCTACTAGGTTGCATGTGTTGATATTTGTTGTTGTTTTTGTTGTTGTTGTTGTTGTGTTAGTACCTTCATATTGATGATTAATTGATGGTTAAAGGTGGTTTGTTAATAGATTAAGAAAAAACTTTTGAATATGGAAGGAATTTATGAAATATACCTGGAGGGAACGAAATGGTAATCAATGTTTTGAGGGTATTTTTGTCTTTTCACAATATTCCAAGCGGCCAATTTGTCAGAGAGAATTGATTGCGAGCAATTGACAACCACATGGACTTGATTGTTCGTTTTTTTTTCAATCTTTAGCCATATTTTTTTAAGGCAAATTGGATTTAAATAATCCCAACTCACTGTTATTGGCCAATAATAATCCCAACTCATTTAATCATCAATAATAATCCGAACTATTCACTTTTGTTTGTAAAATACTCCCAGTTAGAAAAACACTAACTAGGTTAAAAAATTGCTGATGTGGCATCTGATGTGGCCCTTTTAGCTAATGTGTCATATGACGTGGCAGTTGATGTGACATTTTTTATGATGTGGCAGCTGATGTGGCAGTCTACGTGGCATTTTTCGATGACGTGGCAGCTAATGTGGCAGTCTACGTGGCATTTTTCGATTACGTGGCAACTGATGTGGCAGGTGACGTGGCAAGCCACATCAGCAATTTTTTAACCTAGTTAGTGTTTTTTTAACCGGGAGTATTTTACAAACAAAAGTGAATAGTTTGGATTATTATTGGTGATTAAATGAGTTAGGATTATTATTGGCCAATAACAGTGAGTTGGGATTATTTAAATCCAATTTGCCTTTTTTTAATTCTTTTGGAAATATGAATTAGCGTACAGTTTTTTTTTTTAACTTTTTTGTCATCTATCCAAAACATGGAATAACTAACAGTTTTTTTTTCAATTTTTTAAACTCATCTATCCAAATTTCAATTATAAATTCATTATATTTTAGTTAAAACCATTAGTTTTTTCATCTATATTTTAGCCGCATATTACTACTATCACAGTAGAACATTACTTTTACAAATATTAATTTTGTTTGTGTTGACGCCCCGCTTGCGGTATGTGCATATAATGTATATATGTGTGGGTCATCGGGAGGCAAAAGTGAAAGTGCACTAATTTTAACGTTATTTTACTAATTTCGTGAAAATAACGTTAAAAGTGAGGACGGTTAATCATGCATCATGTGGTGGCGTTGATAGCTGAAAGACAAAAGGGTACACGCACTAATCGGTCTTTGTCCCGATTGCTGAGTGTTATGTGCCTTATGTCCAAGGTTTGATGCAAAACTACTATCGAGCCGGGGGTCTCACTGGAAGCAACCTCTCTATTCCTACGAGGCAGAAGTAATAAGACTATCTACATCTTACCATCCTCACTGAGACCCTGCCTTTGCTTTGCTATTGGTGGGATTTACTAAGTATGATGATGATGATTATTATGAATTTTGTTTGTGTTGATTATAAATAACATTAATAAAATAATGTATGAAAATGTATCGAATATAAGAGAACGTTTGTGTAGTCCGTTAAACATATGCTCCTCGTAGGCTATAGCATATTCACAATAAGCGATTTTAAAAAAAGTAAATAAAAAGGTCTCTAAATACCTCTAAGTATCCTCATACCTAGCAATATTATACAAAGAAATACTCATGGCTACCTCTTGTTTTTCATGTGCTGCAAGTCTTAGACTATCATATTTTAATAACTTTATTTGATAGAAAAACCACTTAGTTTACAAATTCACTAGTAATCCCAAAATAAAAGTGAAAAGGGGCCTTGATTTTTTTATTTCGCTTTGGGCCTCCAAATTAGTTGAGCCGGTCCTGCTTATATACTTATGTCAGTCCGGTTCAATATTACCGATAATAATTAAATTTAAATAATAGCACAACTCTACTAGTCTACTTTGTTTGATTTTACGGTCCGTATTTTAATAAGATTAGCTTTCAGAAGTGAAGTAATTTAGATATTTTATTTTGATTTGGAAACAGTATCATTTATAAAATTTGAGTGTGAGAAATGAATTTTTTTCTTTTCGAAAGAAATGATTGATCACGCTAGAGAACTGATTTTGAAACTTTTATGATGAAGCAATTGAAGCATTAATCTTGATTTTCAAAGATGGCTCTTCGGCCGGCCAACCCTTCCGAAGCCCAAGGCCCAAATTTTCAAAGGGGCCGTGTAACGCCCGTCTCAATTTATCAAGATTTTAATAATAAGATACACATTTTAAAATTTCTAAAATGTGACTTTACAAAAACTTGTCATACTAACATTTCCATATGTTTACAACATTTTGAAAGCATGTTTATAAATGTTTACATAATTCACTTTTAGCAAAACAACTCAAGATTTGACGCGGAAGCTTCATTTAACGTGTGTTCGGTTCTTGCTCGCCACTTGATCTTCATCCGGGACTCTCGACATTCACCTATGATCAAAACCAACTTAGAAGTCAGTTTTGATAGTTAAATAACAAGTACAACAAGAAAATTGGGTCAAATAATCGAAATAAACCAAAAAAACATAATTTTCAGCGTTTTAGGCCGTCGCCACGCGCGACGGCAAAAGGGCCTGGCCGTGGCGCGACGCCACGATCTTGTTTCGACAGAATGTTGACGCTGGTGCTGCATAATTCCCAGCATGACTCGATTTCACGGAAACGAGCATAGCTCTCTCGTTTTTAATCCGTTTTACCCGATTCTTTTTCCTACGAGCTCGTAATTTAATTCTCCATCTTATGGACTTAAAATCCAACATCCGACATAATAAATTTTTAAGACTTCTAAGACTTCAACTCATTACCTTTTTACCGAATTTTAACCCGTTTATGCATTTTATCAAACAAACATATTTGTTTGATCCTTATTTCACATGCACCTCTTCAATTTAATGTTATCTACCATGTTAGGTTCTAATCACAGGTTTTTTACAAAATTTAAACCCGTTTTCGCTCGTATGCTTATTTTGACCCGTTAAGGGTATTTAAGTATATTTTAAACATGATTCGCTTTCATTTGTATCTAGCTTTATATTTCCACATTTCTTACCAAGTAATCTTCCACCACACCTATATTTGTGGTGGATTTAATGTGGAGATCTATATATTCTGAGTTTTATCCCTTGGACTATCATTTTACGGCAAAGACCCATATAAAGTCATTTGACCCAAAGATTCGCATATTTCACTTTTTATACTTATTCCAAGTATCTATTTGATCACAAAACTCATTTCTAAACAACCCTTAAGGGTCGTTTGCCCGATATACCTATCAAGGGCATTTTTGTCAACTTCGCTCCATCTTTTACAACAAAGGACTTTATTGAACCTTTAACCAATCCACTCACTTAACTTCAATTCTAAACACACATACTTGACTCGGATCAATATATTGACCCGTTTCGATACCATGCCTTAGTAGCCGCTAAGCAATAGCAATGTACATATCCATCTGATATTTATTCCTATAATCATATAGCTCAACAAACCATTAGTCGATATTGTCAAAGAGTGATAATTTCACCTTTTGACCCGTTTGGTCTAAAGGACATGAAACTCTATGAGATGATATTTATTACCATGTTATCCATACGACTAACTCCGGTTTACACCGTATAGTCGTTTTACTTGTAAATCGTCAATTGATTTCCTTGACCCATTATAACCCACGCTATGACGTATCTTTCCCCAAACTAACGGTTATTGTCAACAAGTGACTAAAGTACCATTTTACCCTTATTATTTGCATTGGTTTACCATACAAGGTAATTATTAAAAACTCGTTATCTTTTAGTCATTTCATGACTATTTAACCATATTAGCTCCTTTTTATCCATTCAACATGTTTATGACCATTGTCTTTTGTTCCGGACCGCACTTGTCGTGTCGGAACATCATAATTTAAATTAGACTTATCATTCATAACCTATAAAATCATTAGGTATTAAATAATTAGAGTGTAAGCTTTACTTACCTTGCATCCGAAACACGCTTTTCCTTCACACTTGCTTCGTTTGACCCGCTTCCTTTCCAAGCCTCCACCTAGCTTGTCAAGCGTCAAACTATCATCATAGTTCGTAAGACAGTTAGATTAGTCATCATTAATTATGACTATTTCATCTTACGGATTTTACATCAAAATTCACCATTTGATTTCATTTTGGTCAGTTTGACTTTTAAAGGTCAAACTGCCTATTAGCATACGTGATTATATTATGAAACTTGACAATTCATTTAAGCACTTTGTCAAGTATCCGATAGGCATTATTCTTACGCCACCGTTTTAACTACTTTTCAAGTCTAAGTTCATGCTATTATTAACACCAATTTAACTTAGCTCTTGATTATCAAAATTAATTATTCATTTGTTAAGCAAGAACTAAAGGTTTCTATCTACATGTAAAACCCGTTTCATCATAGCATTAGACATTCATCCGAACATCTAATATAATCGAGTTCTACGTGTTAATTAGTAGACATCATGATTCCAAACACCTATTTATATGAACAAAAACACTAATTTCATCATAATATACAAAACCCATTTCAAGTCACATATGAGCATTCACTCGAACTTATAAATTGTTCAAGTATTTTGGTCCAACTATCAAATATGATGATTCTAAACACATGCATATCATCATCTTTACTATTTAGTCAAAACCCACTTGGCTCATACTTGATTAATTGACTAATCACTAGTTTATGGCATAATTCTACAAGTTTGCATCTAGGGTTTGTTTCTAGACATAGATTCAACCCAATATCAATCATATATACAATATTCATCACAGAAATTTCGATTTTTGGTGTTCATCATAAATTCAAAACATCACCAAATTACAAAATTTGACATACCTTGTGATCTCCTAGCTTAGGTGATCACGAATTTAGTTAAAGTCCCAATTCTTAGCTTGATTTCCCCTTTGATTTTGAGCGATTTTGTGAGTTTTAGGGTTTTGAAAGAACCCATCTTGTGCTCCTGATGTATTTCGACCAAACACACACTCATGTGTGTGTTTTGGTGTTTTAAATCCTTTAATTAAAAACAACTTTTACACTTGTCCCTTTTTAGTCCCTCGTGTTTTATTTTTATCAAATGAAACTATAATTCACTATTTATAACTTAGTCACATATAACTAACTAGGTTAATTATTCCTAGTTAATTTAATGGGTTCGGGAAGTCATAACCCGTTTTACTTTACGTCCCGTTAAATCGCGTCTTTTATCCATTTTATTTTCTTAAAAGCTCTCGTTCAGCTTTTATTTAATATTAAGATTATTTATTTAAATCCTAATATTTACCGGGTTACTTTTACCACTAACGGTACTTTACCCGTCTTTTAGTACTAACGTAGTTTAATTACCAAATCTGTTTTCGGGATGTTACAGGCCGAAAAGTCTTTATAAGCTTTTATATATTTCTTAAAGAGTAAATTACAAAAATCGTTCTTTATGTTGACACTAAATTGCAAAATGTGTCCTTTATCTTTAAAAAATACAGAAAACGTACTCGATGTTTACAAACTCCTACACATTATGTCCTTTATCCATAACTTAGTTATTTTTCATTGTTAAGTGAGTGTGAAATGATCTAAATACCCTTAATGTTAAATAAACAACTAAAAAAATAAAAGAAATATAATTAATATTTAAAAATTTATGTGGGGCCCACCACCCACCCCACCCTCTTCATCTTCCCCAATCTTCACCACTTCTACCTTTTACCACCACCACCACCACCTCACCCTCTCACCATCATGTTCAACCTCATCCACCACTGTCACCATCACCTCAGTAGAACTGTTGTCGTCGGGATTAACCCAACTGTTTGTTAATATGAACCCACGTTGCTTCTTATATAACTCATCTAATGTGGTTTTCAATGGTTTATTTGAATAGGATTTAGGAGTTTAGATCTTTTGTATGGACAACAATTTCCTACTAGCTAAAATACAGATTGAAGCTACCATCCTCTGCTTCTCAATTTGTAACATCCGCATCATTTGTTCCATGGAGCATAAAACCAATATACTGGTATTGGTCTAATTGTTAATCACTTGTGTTTTATGCTAATAGCTTTTTAAAATTTTAACATCAGTTATTAAGTTGAACCAAACCATTGCAAGTCTTGGGTGCAGGATAATATCAGACTGTATCCCAATCACAGGAAGAAAAAGGATTCCTTATTTGGTCATCGCGACACCGTTCTCCCCCTTTCCATGGGTAATCCTCCGATCCGTGGAATCCATAAGTAATTCCAAACATCAACTCATGATTTTCTTATTGTTGCAAAATACGGGCTCCGCAATGGCAGATTGGTGACAGTGGTGGATGATGTTTAAGATGATGGTGATAGGGTGAGGTGGTGGCGTTTTTTCTGGCGGGGTGAGGTGGTGGTGGTGAAAGGTGGAGGTGGTGAAGATTGGGGAAGGTGAAGAGGGTGGGGTGGGTGGTAGGCCCCACATGAATTTTTAAATATTAATTATATTTCTTTTAATTTTTTAGTTATTCATTTAACACTAAGGGTATTTAGGTCATTTCACACTCACTTAACAATGAAAAATAACTAAGTTAGGGATAAATGACATAATGCATAGGGGTTTTCAAACATCGAGTACATTTTTTGTACTTTTTGAAGATAGAGGACACTTTTTCTTAAATTATATATTTAGTATATTTATCTGTTTATAATGGAAAAAAGTGTTGGTGGTGTAGTGGAAAAAACCATCTCAAAATAATGTAAAGGTCCAAAGTTCAGGTCTTGACTCCACCACTAATGTTTATTTTTTTAATTCATTTCCCCTTAACCACAATTTTAGGCTCAATTCTTTGTCACCCGAGTCCTAAATTTTTTCGAGAGTTTTCGGGGACGGCTCTGTCAAAGACCTTTGATTGTAAGGTATAAGACCTTTGCATGTTTGCTTAGGAAAATGTGTGATCCAGAATGTTTCTCAAGTTTCTCAATTAGCCTAGTGCTTCTCACACGATCCTAACCCTATATATATAGGGTCGAGATTTAGAGAAAACGGTAAAAAGTGTGAGAACGGTGAGAACGCTTATGGATCATCCGATCAAAACAATCCATGGACTAGATTGCGCGGTGGCGTTTTCATAAATAACATCAATATTATTATGTGGGACGCGCTTCATTAAGGGTAAAATGGTCTTTTGACTACTCCAAACAAAACGCCACCTCATGAAATAAAACGCCAAAAACAAAAATCACAGACCATTCTAGTAAAACGCCATTAGATATAAAACGCCAAACTTAATTATAGTAAAATCCCGCCTAAAAAATCCTATATATACAACAACTCAGACCTTCAATTAAAAAAACACAAAACAAAAACCCCAAACGCCATATTTAATATATACCATTAGACTGATAAACGCCAGAAAACCCAAACATCAAATATATTGCTGTCAATAAAGTGTAGCTGTATGGTGTGGACAACATTGTCAGTTATCTTTCTTAACTGAGGATTAACAATGTTATCCAACACCATACAGCAACACTTTATTGATTTTAGCATGATCAAATTTACAGTTTTAAGATGGTTTATTTTGTGGCGTTCTTTTTCTCGGTCAAACGCCAAAAAAGATAACATTTTGGCTGAAATGGTGTAAACTCAATAACATTTTGCTGCATGAGATGGACAAAAATTATAGAAAAAGAGGCTGATTTCATACGAAAGTCAAAACAGCCAGTGAAGATGATTCAAAAGAAGAAAGAGACCGGTGACAGTGAAGATTTGGAAGATCAATATTTATTTTGTTCAATTTTCTTTTTCAGTTGATTGTTATTTAATAAACAACGCCATATCTAATAAAAACGTCAAAAAGGCAAATGTCTTACACCTTTGGCGTTTATCAAACCATCTTAAAATTACTTTGGACAAGTATTATAAAAAAACTTTTTTTATGTGTTCTTTTTTTTCTTATTTTCCTTTTTAGTTGATTGTTGTATAATAAAAACGCCAAAACAGCCAAAATGCTTGTTTAAACGATATCATCCCGTTAAACGCCCCCAAAAAGTCCCAAACTATAATAAAATTAGTTTGAAAAAGTATTATAAAAAATCCAAAAAAAAAAAAACAAACTTGAAAATGTAACTAGAAACAGTAACTTCAAATCAGAAAAACTGAAAATAGGGAAAATTTATTATATTAGAATCTAAAACGCCAAACTTGAAAGATGAGACGTGTTACAGACTTCAGAGATAAAGCTTGTAAAAAACAATAATTACAAACAGTAACTGAAAAGACGAATACTTTATTATAATAACGCACGCCTAACTTAGGCGCCAAAAAGAGATCCTATAAAATGATACATCTCAGCAACTTCCCATTTGATCAAACCAAAAAACAAACAAACGCCAATACTACTAAATACAAGTCACTGTAAAACGCCAAAAAAAATCAAAGATGGCTAATATGCTTTATTGGATATTCAGTATTGTTATTCGTCAAGTTTCACTGAATGAATTGTTAGCGGAGGCGAGTAACTCAGTAAGATTTTGCTGCATGAGATGGACAAAATTTCAAGAAAAAGATACTGATGCCAGTCATATGACATTTTTTTTTTTTGTTCTTGAAGAAGGCTTGGATGAGGAAAAGAGATCAATGACACTGAAGAGTGGGTTGATTATAAAGATGAAGATCAACATGAAGAAAAAGTGAAAAACCCACCCACACGTCATAGATCGATGTCCCCAAACATCCATAAAAAAAGTCACTTCAACAGACGAGCATGCAAAATAATCAAACCGATGGGTTTGTTAAGTTTGACATAAAATGCCATATATTTGGTGACAGTTCTTGTAGTATTAAAGAAAAGAGAGACTGATGACAGTGAAGATTGTGAAAAGAGATCAGAGGTCTTCCCTTGTATTTTTTTCCTGTGGTTGAAATATAATTTAACAATAGTAAAACGCCAAGATACCACAAACGGCAAAATGTTTATAAAAAATAATAGAACAATAGGCCATCTTGTTTAAAACCCTTGAAAAACGCCATTCAAATAGATTTCCTGCCCCCTGGGTTCCAATGGCATACGATGTGAATAAACGCCAAAATGTTGATACAATCAAACCATTAAAACGCCATTAATTATTGAATTTGGTTAAAGCCAAAAATCTTAAAAACCAAAAATTAAAACAATATTAGGAAAAGCGTAACTGGAAAAGCAGAAGATGAAAGGACAAAAAAGCCCCTCCGCCCTTTTCTAAGCGGCGTGACACGTGTTGGGTCAGGAAGCGTTCTCACCGTTCTCACACTTTTGAGCGTTTTCTCCCGATCCCGTTTATATATATATATATATATATATAGGGATGGGTTATATGGAAAACTCTATCTTTTTAAGAAAACTTTGCAAACCCAATATCATCCATTGATTATCTTTCATCTAACTTGATCAATGGCTCTCTTAATTTGGGTAAGAATTAGATTTAAAAGAAATGTTATAATACACATTAGTACAACTGGAAGGGCATTTTCGGTAGTACATTCCTTCTCTCTCCACTGTCCAATCCGATCATCTCTCTTTAATGCACTGATCTCTCTCTCTCTTCATATCCATTTCAAAATCACAATCTCATCTCAGCTCTCTCAATTCCCTCTCTCTAAAATCACAGATCTCATTTTATCCTCCCCAAATCAAAACCCTAGCCCCCATGACTTTCCCTTCTCTCTACACAACACTTACAACCTGCAAGCCTAGAGAGAGAGTGAGAGCCGTGAGAGAGAGTACCAGAGAAATCGAAAGAGAAAGAGAGGTCTAGAGAAATCGAAAGAGAGAGAGAAAACTGGTGGGTTTCCAGCCACCCACGGCAGCAGCAGCGCTGTGGCGGTGGTGTTGTTGACCGTTATGGTTGGGGCAGGGGAGGCGGTAGATGCACGATGAGTGAGGCACGATGGTGCTTAGTGGCGGGTGACTGCCGAAAGACGACGGCTCGTGGGGGGCCGCCCACTATTGGAATGAGCTTGAATAGGCCAAGCCTGGTAGAATTGATTGACCAAATTGAGGTGAAACTTGATTTTGAAATGGTAGAGTTGATTTCAGAATGAGTTTAAAGAGCGTAGGAGGCTTAGAAATGTATTCACACCAAATTTGGCAACAGAGAAAGTGGAAGAAACATGGAATTGGTATGGCTTTCATATATTTTGTCTTTTTTTTTTTCTTAATTTCTGTAAAATTTTTGGTCTTCTCATATCATAATTAAATCTTTCCTTTGAGGAAAGAAAATTAAATCTAATTGCTCCTCGTTTGTTTATTGATATCATTGTTTCCATATATTCCTAGTTAAATTACTTTACATCAATATATAAATTACGTTTCCTGTATCACTTGATTATATTAACATCAATATATAAATTACGTTTCTTGTATCACTTGATTATAATGAGTGAAGGTTGTGTTTGAGATAAATAATGTAGAATTGGCAACAACTACCGTAAAAGTTGAGATGTATATTTTTTAGAGAGAGAGAGAGAGAGAGTTGAATGTTCAAGTGTGTGTGAGAGAAGAAGGTTTGAAGACCTTCTTCGTGTTCATCGGACGGTTCTAGATGCGGTAAGTGTTCTTGAAATATCATTTCACAATTTTTGTTGAAATGGTTATGTTTTTGTTGGTTTGGTTGCTTGTTTGGGGCTTTTGATCTTAACAATAATTGTTTTTTTGTTGGTTTGGGCTTTTGATCTGAACAATAAGTGTTTTTTTTTGTTGGGTTGCTTGATTTATAGAGACATACCCATAACATGTGTTAAGCACCTGTTAGAATGATATATAACGTGTGTTGATTTACAGAAACAGATCCATAAAAGATATTCAATTGACAAGCTGGATGGATGTAGGTGACGTTAATGCGGGGACATTGAATAAGTCACATCCTTTGGGAAAGAACTCTTCGTTCATTTATAACATGTGTTAGTGGTTCATGCTATAACAGAACACCATGATGTAACCTGACATGTGTTCATGTATAACATGTGTTAAGCCCCTGTTAGAATGATATATAACGTGTGTTAACCTTTTGTTAATTAAAAAAACAAGTAATATCTATTTTATTTTTGTTGATGTTTAAAATATCCGATAATGTGGATACTGAGCGTAAAACTTATACAAGTAATAAATGTACAAGTTAGTATGTAACGTGTAATATGAAACGAGCCATTTATGGTAACACATGTACCGGTAATTTTGGAATATATATTATGAAACGGGTCATTTGTTTTGCACATTTTGGAATGTATAACATGTGTTAAGCCTCTGTTATAATCTTTTTGTAACATGACATGTATTCATGTATAAGCTAGTCGTTTACAAAACACCATGATGTGTATATACTGATCTAACATGTGTTACAATTTGTCTGTTCGGAACATGTAATTGCTTAACATGTGACAAGGGTGAAAAAAATCGACGGGGGCGATGAGTTTAATGGTGAGCTTAGTTAATATCGTAATCTTGTTGTAACCCCACTTGTATACATATGATAACATGTAAGCATCCATTATAACCCGACTTGTATTCATGTATATGAAAGTGGTTTGCAAAACACCATGATGTGCATATACTGATCGTAACACGTGTACAAGTAAATATGGAACATACAAGTTAATATTGTAACACCATATACCTGGGATAACATGTGTTAAGCCTCTGTTATAATCTTGGTTTAACCCAACATGGTGTCATGTATAAGCTAGTGGTTTCCAAAACACCATGATTTGTATATACATACTGTAACATGTATTATGCGCCTGACATGTATAACGTGTGTTAAGCCTCTATTATAACGTGTGTTAAGACTTCCAGAATGGATGCATAAACTCCAATAGTAACTTAATAACAACATAGTATACCTGATATAACGTGTGTTAAGCCTCTTTTATAACGTGTGTTAAGACTTCCAGAATGTGTTAAGTCCATACCGTTTTAACATCATGTACTAGACAAAACACTAAGAGTCTCACATTACATATTACTAGTAAACGAAAATACATAGCACTAAGAAAATGGTGGAGCTTCCTTTGACAATCTGCCTTAGCTTTTCAGCGGCTATCTTTACTGCCTTAGATTTTCAACGGCTACCCTTGCTTTATTGTTTGGGTTGGTCTTGAAACGGTTTGTAAACATGTGGGGTGTGTGTATGCCAGGGAAGTTATAAAAATGTGTTTTCATGTCACACGTAACACGTGTTACGTTGTACATGGGTTTCATGTCACATGTAACACATGCATGTCCGAGAAGTTCAAACTATAACACGTGTTAGTTGTGTTGTGCTGTAACATAAACATGGTCATGATCCTTGAGCATCTGATCCACGTTTGACGAAACCAACGGTCCCGAGAATTGGATCTTATATCCCTTGTATCCATCACTGTCCTAATAACAAAAAGATAAGATAACCGTTAAGTCGTTAACCAGACATAAATATTAACACATTCATAGCCAGAAAATCTTTTTTCTCAAATAACATCACAAAAACAGTTACTATTCAGATCAAAAGCCCCAAACAAAGCAACCAAACCAAGCATAACTTTTTAACACAAAAATAAAAACCTACAAATTACATAAACATTTACCCCTTTTAAGAACCATTTTAACAAAAAAAAAAATCATGTTTCATCTCTAAAACAGCCATTACACAAAAACCTATTAACAACCAGGTTTTATGAATAATTTTTTTATATTTTAAGTGTAAAAAATGGAGCCAGACGTTGAATATCATCTTATAAAGTCCATACCTATATCATTTTTAAATTCAATATTTTATTGGTTCAATATTTAAGTGTAAATAATAGAACCGTAAATTACAATCATCTTTCAAAAGTTCATACCTACATGCTCAAGTTATCAACTAACATAAACTCCACAAAATCAGAAAAATCCATATGAAATACCCAGAATCAAACATATATGAAAACATATGTTGCATAAAACTAAAAGAGTGTAAAAAACTCACAAATATCAAGATCTGAAACAACATATACAAATCATATTTTATATAAACTAAAAAAGTGTAAAAACTCACAAATATCCAGATATGTAACAACATTATGAAACATGTGGACAAACGAGATCTAAACGGGAATGGAACAAGATCTGGAAGGAGTTTTCACGTGGATCTGACTTCATATATTAACATCTTCATCACAAAACCACGTTCTTCGTCAGGGATTGATCGATCTGATTTTCGTTCTTCATTTCGGTCTAAATTTGATTGGTGAAATGTTGGATTTCTTCATCAGGAAAAATGATACAAAAAACATGGATAAGAAAGTGAAATAAGAAAGAGAGAGTTTGATCTTTTTGATGCTCTACAAATGACAAATAGAGAGTTGGTGATCTAACAAGAGGAGACGAGTGAAAATATAAAAAGACCTATGTGCCCTCAAAAGCAAAAAAAAGATGAAGATGGCTGGGACACGTGGCCAATTGTAGGCCTTGTGATGGGTTTCCAAGGTTTTCTGAAAATAGAGAGTTTTCTCCCTAGCATTATCCTATATATATATATATATATATATATATATATATATATATATACAGGGTCAGGATTTAGAGTAAACGGTGAAAAATGTGAGAACGGAGAGAACGGTTATGGATCGTCAGATCAAAACAATCTATGGACTATGGCGCGGTGGTGTTCTCGTAAATAACATCACTTTTATTAAGTGGACGCGCTTCATTAAGAGTAAAAAAAGTCTTTTGACTTCTCTACACAAAACGCCAAACTCATGAATAAAACGCCATTAAATTCTTGCATTTACCTACATAGCACACATCATCCTAATCTAAACGCCATCCTTTGTTTTTAACCGATAAGCTGAACAAACAGTAACTGAAACGACGGAACTTAATTGCTAGCATTTATTATATAATAAAATCACGCCTAAAATACGCCCCAAAAACTTCCTTTATAAACAACCTCTCAGACCTTCTAATAACCACACCAAACCCAAAACGCCATATTTTCCTATATACCGTTCATCTTAGAAACGCCAAAAAACCCAAATATCAAAGATTCCAATCGACGTTTCTTTGAGATACACTATTTTCTCAGTAAACTTTCGCTCAATGTGATGGGAAAAATCCTTATGTGGGGATATTGTCCATCTCATTGAGTAAAATCTTATTGAGTCTATCCTCAATATAAACGGCAAAACATACAAAAACCGCAAAATTGAAAAAAACGTCGTTTCTTGGAGATTCAGCTTTTGTTCTCAATAAAGTTTAGCTGAACGGGGTGGACAACATTGTTAGACATCTTTCTTGACTGAGGATTAACAATGTTGTCCATCTCGTTCAACAAAACATTATTAAGTTTAGCATGACCAACATTAGAGGTTTATGGTAGTTTTATTTAGTGGCGTTGTTTTTTTTTGGCGTTTGATTTGCTTTTCCGATCTTGTATTGTTTGTTATGTAACTTCGAAGTAACATGTTATGAACAAATAGGTAGAAAAAAAGATGGAAAAAAAAGATATATAAGAGAGGTAAAACGCCAAACTGAAATCTGTGTGTGTTCTGTAAGAATGAAAAATACAAAACGCCAAACTACTCTTCACTGGCTCTTGAAGACCTTGTCGATCTTCTTTTAATTATAGCCTGTTTGCATGTTGATGCGTAGTGTCCATAGCCTTTGCAGTTTTGACACTGTCTTTCTTTGGCCCCGGGTTTCGACTTTGATTTCTTTTTCTTGATTGCTATCTCCTGTTTAGATTTCAGGCGCTTCCGAGATCCAGAACCTTTGGATTTATATCCAACAGGAACTCTTATCGGATTCTTGTCGTTTTATATTGACTGGTTATCTCTGTAATTCTATCCCTAGTACTAGCGGGGGGAGAACCAATCTGCATATCTTGAACCTTCTTCATATAAGATTGAACATGATCCTTGTATAAGGATAACTCCTCTTTATTACCAGATAAACGGTTCAAAGTATATTCCATTGAAAAAATAGTATCTCGCATCATACTTTGCACATCGGGATCAAGCTCGGTCATATATTCACGACTAATTGAGTATTCGGGAAAGCATTTTGGGGAAACCTCTTTGCGCCATCTATTCAAAATGTATTGTTTTGGAAATTCCCTAATGTCTAAACTTTTCAAAACATAGAATATATGTCTACATAGCAAACAAAACTGCTCAAAACGCCTGCATGAGCAACTGCATGTGCAATCAGACTTACGGTACATTACCTGAAAAACGCCAAAAACAATATCTCTATAACACCATACAGAGAATGTTTGTCTAAAAAGATTAAAAAAAACACAACTGGATATGATAAAACGCCATGTACAGAAAACACCATATAAAAAACAAAACGCCATTGTTTACCTCAAATACGGATGTACAAGGCTGCTGGAAGTCATTTATGTAAAACTTAACAAACCCATCAGGCTGATCTTCGTAACGTTGATTTATGCAATCCGCGATTCCAATTAGCTCAGCTTGAACGTCAAAAAAAATATTTTTTGTGTATATGTCAGCAGCTTGGCCTTTCAACACTTGGTAATTACTCTTCAACTGGGGTCGTTTGTATCGAGATTCATGATCATTTTTCCAATGCGTGTGACGCTGTGCTTCTATTGCAGTTTCTTAATGAGTCATGAACTCAACAAGAGTAGCTTTTGAATTGAACACTTGACCAAAAAAATGATTCTCACTCTCCGACCTCGATGTCGTTCGCATAAGGCCCGACAGCTCTTCCATTCTATAGTATGCAGGGATCCAAGATTCCCTGAGTGCAAAAATATCAGATAGCCAGTCATTATCTTCTAAATTGAACTCTCCGATAACCACTTCCCATTCTGATTCAAACTCTTCAGGTGTAAGAATATCCGTCCACACAACACCACAAATACGTTCTTTGAAATTGGTGGAATTGCATAGCCTAACACCAACCTATGTATACCATGAAAACGCCATATATTTTAAAACATATATATTAGACAAAGACAAAACTTAATTAAAAAAACAGTAACAAGGTACAGAACGCCATATATTTTAAAACGCAGTGTATCCTAAAACGCCAAAGGTAAAAATAAGCATATCAACCTTCAGAGAAAGTTTATGCATCACATGCCATATGCATAACCGATGCCTCGTGTCAACAAATACAACAGAAATAGCCTTCTTCATTGCTGGATCTTGGTCAGTGACAACAACTTTTGGTTGAGAACCAACATCTTACAGAAAAACTCTCAACAACCAAATATACGTATCAGCAGTTTCCGACGCCAATAATGCAGCACCAAATGTAACATTGCAATGATGATTGTCTATACCAGTGAATGGTACAAACACCATAGTGTATCTGCATATGAAAACGCCATGAGAACTGAAACAATAATAAAACGCCATTACATGTAAACTCATAAAACGCCATTGCATGTAAACTGATAAAACACCATTGCATGTAAACTCATAAAACGCCAAAAAGAACAGAAGAAGTTGAATTATAAAATATTACTTGTTGGAATGATACGTGGCGTCAAACAAAATCACATCACCAAACACGTGGTAATTACAATTGGCTTGATTGTCACACCAAAAAAGTCCCTTCAAACGATTGTCTTCATCTGTGAAGTAATCGTACGAGAAATTAGGCTGGGAATGTTTTTTTATCCAAATGTCTCATAACCATATCGACGTCGTATTCCCTATAAACAAGTTAATTTGCCTCTTGTAGTTCTTAAATTCAACTTTACTTGCACCGACGTCTTCAAAACCTCCAAAACAAGTCTTCATGACATTAAACGCCTTGACTAGACCCAAATTCAACTTAGACATGCTGTGTATAACATGCTTCTGGAGCTGAGTGAGGTGTCGTTCAGTTGGAAGAAAATGATTATCAGGGCTTTCAACAAGATCATGGTTGTGCTCCTCGACAAACTTATAGACCTTCCATGATCCACCCTAAAAAATTACACATAACAGTGCATGACAATCAGTCCTCTTTGAAAAGTTGGATCGCACTAAACGTTCCTTTCATTGGGGTCCAACATATCAATCTTCTTGTCCTTATATACCCCATCTCTCGTACACATGTAATGTAACGCCCTTCTTCTTCGTACTTTCCATAAATAGAAAGTCTTGTTTGTATTTCTATTTTTGGAAGTCTTGTGTTCTTGTAATCATTCTTTCTTTGTAATCGTTGTAAAATCCGAGACTTAGATCATAAATAAAACTTGTATTTCTTTAATTTCATGTTACACATACTTTATACATGCTCATACATTCAATTTCGTGAAACAATTGATACATATTCAAAGTTCTTGGAAATTATGTGCCAAACTTTCAAATACGGGAAACATGCTATTAATACGTCTTTTATATGCATACGATACTTAAATACGACATTCATGTAGGATCGGTTTGACACCATACGATTGCTTAACGACACGTTCAACGTGCGGAATCCGTGAACGTGCGTGATCGAACACACAAGAACGTACTAATAACGTGATTCTATTGAATAAGATGACGTGTACAAAGCCGAGAATCACGTGAGAGAACTTTCTCTCTCTAGACTTTCTCTCTCTAAGATTAGATCTCCTAAACCACCAAATGAGCAAAAGTCTTTAACTCTAACCCTATATGATCTATTTATAAGCACAAGGATTATAAGGATTTCTCCTTATTTACAAGTTTGCCACCTTGCCCTTTTAACTACATATTACATCATAAAGACTCGTTATCTTCAGTTTCTCGCTATGGCTCGGATTGACGAAGGCGATAGACATTACTGTACTAACAATTCACATGCTTAATTATACTTGGTTTATGTTCCTCATACTTGATTTGTCCTTAAACTTTGCTTAAATGACGAAAACAACCCCTAAATGACCTTAAAACCCTAAATAATAAACTTCAGGGGACATTTTGTAATTAAGTGAAACTTGGGTTCACACTCTTGTCACCGGGCGCGAAGACCCCCTCTAAACCCTTTGCGGCCCGCGAGCCAATCCCCAGATCAGATTCCTCAATTCAGCTCGCGAATTTGAGCTGGATTTGGGTTTATTTGGAGTTACTACAAACCACCCTAACCCTTCCCTATAAATACCAAGTCATTTCCAAGCTCATTTCACTTTACAAACTCATCCAAATCACTCTCAAATCATCTAAATCGCAGCTGCAAACACAAGTTCGGACAGAAGCATACGCCTTCACTAAAGTGAGCATAACTCACTCGTTTCTTGTCCGTTTTACCTCATTCTTTTTCCTATGTGCTTGGATTGACCTTACCTTCGATTCCATGGGTGTTTCACAGGAAACCAATCCCTGGAACGTCGCCAAAAAGGCTCCAAAGTTCACTGATTGTTTCTGTTTTGATTAAACTATTACTAAACTTGTTCAACTTGAGTCTAACTCATCTCAAACCTATGTCCTTATGCTTATAACCACTACTATGGTTAGTTAGGCTTAAAATCAAGGTTGAGACATTCAAAATCAGAGGATTAATCCTCACAAACTTTTTGTTTTGTCAAGGGTTTAACCCACAAGTGATGTTCAAGTCCAAGACTTGATGTATGTGTGATTCAGGATTAACTTGGGTTGTCCTACATAAAATACACACATTGCTTGATGATTTCTTATAGATTAGTGTTTAATATTCTTGTATTACTTGTAGTTCACGACCCTCCTTGAATATTTTTACATCAAGTGTAGTGGTGAACACTTCGAGGTGCCTAAATGGAAGACTTGATCTTCGTACCTCCTACATGATTTCTATGACATTTAGAGATACCAAAAAGAAGATCTTAATCTTCTACCTCTTGCTTGAACTATTAAACTATTGGACATATTAATATAACCTATATAATACATAAAAATATTATCCGAATAATCGAATCTTTGATGATGAACTAGTGTTCATATGTCAAGGTACTAGATTATATCATCCTAGACTTTGATAACTTGTCACGATTCTAATGGAACCTTGTTCCATGAAAACATTTAAACTCCTTAGAGTTTCCTAGTGTCAAGAACAAGTATCATATGTACTAGGTGATTATTTTCATATGTTATTTTCATGTTGTTTAAATTCCGAATCTGTAATCTTCCGATTTCCGCAAACTCATACACCTATGTTTTTCCTCTTGTAGAAGGACAAGGTGCTTCACCCTAAGCAACCAAGTTACTCTCCGATTCAAGTAGGAACAACTTGCAAAACTGTGAGTATACTCGAGTTCCCTTCTTTACGTTTACCACTTTTTTGGGGTGTAACATGTTTACTTACCTAAACTTACACATGAACATTTTACTTAAATGCACAAACATTCCTATAACATGCTTGTATACGTGATTGCTTGATACTTTAAACTTGGGTTAATTACATCTTGTGTTAGACTTATCATTAACTTCGTACGAGCCTATCCGTGACATATATAGCGCTATAGGATTAACGCACCGCCCGTAGACTTGTGGTTATGTCATGAGCATATTGTTTGTTTCATCATTGGTTTGATATGTTAGACACATGCCGAATTTAATGTTTATCTTGTATCACATGCTTGCTATGAGGAATTGTTAATCATCTTTTTATGCTATGTACGTTTCAAACTTGTATACTCGCCTTTGCTTTTGCACTGAACTTTATTTTAAACATGTTACAGGTTGAGGATGACGATGCTATGAAATGAAGTAGCATTGATGCCTAGATACACATATAGACGTTTAGGTTTAATATGTTGTATCAATTTTGTTTATGTTGTTATGTATTTCATTTGAACTTGTTTTTATTTGAACTCCTTGTAACGTTTGAAAGTTTACTTTATAAAATGAAATCGGTTTATTTAAATATTGTCAGAAATAGTGTTATGAAGTCTCTTGCAATCTCGAATAAGTCCCGCTCCAATGATTCCGCCATTGGTTGGGGTGTGACAGATTGGTATCAGAGCCATAACTATAGGGAATTAGGTAGAATTGCCATGTTCGACCTAGTCTATAGTAGGAACCATATTTCTGACCATTCTTGATTCTTGCTTAAAATGTTTATTCTTCCTACTTTTCTTCTTCCTCTTCTTTTGGTCTTAATATATACATAATGTCTTTCCTAAGACATTTTACACAATACACTTGAAGTATGAAGACACTTTTTATACAAAAGAGACGAGTTTACCAAAATAGGCGTGAAACCCACAATTTGGTGAACGACTCTCATTCCGCTTATTCTTATTTGGCACGAAATTTCGCCATTAAGCTAGGAGTGAAATCCACATCTTAATGGTAAATTTCCAATTCAAACTCTAGTGGACCCTCATCAAAGTGTTGAAATTATATTTTGACCCGACGAGTACCAACCAAATTAGGGTACGAAATCATCAAGTTAGGGGTGAAACCCGCACCTTGTCGATTAAGTCCCATTCCCTGAGTTTTGATCTCGCCAAAGTTTTGATTGTTTCAATTGATTAGAGACGTGTAGTAACTGGAAGGGTAAGATACCGTTAATCGCTTCTCGACGAGAGTATCTTACCTATAGGCCAAAGCGCGTTTCTCTAATTTGAAAGGGCTATCGATTCACTTTGGAATAGTCGACGTTTCTAAACCTGAAACAATCCTATGTTTTATGAGCCTCTTTTTTATGTGAATCAATTTATATGTGATTTTATACTTGTTACCTCGTTCATTCCAAAACCGTTGCACATTTCGCATGTCTCAAGCAATCCAAAACGATAATAATTCTCGTGAACAAACTAAATTTATACTCCTTTTTACACATTCTTACGTGATTATACTTGTAATTACATGTTGCAACCTTATGCTTATGTGAATTATACGTGACACTTGAACACTTACATGCTTTTACATGCAAAAACTTTGTTTTAAAATTTATGATCAAGTCTCATCCTTTTCTTTTCTTTCGACTTCTAGATGCCTTCTTTAAGTTCCTCCGAAAAGCCCAAGTCCAAGAAGGGTTCTCGCTCAGGTTCCATCTCCAAAAAGGAACTCGTAGGCCTCATTGCTGAACACATGGCCGATCAAATGGCTCGAGTTATCCCTGACATCGTTAGCCGCATTCAAACCAACCTCGATTCACCTCATGGCTCTGTGGACTCCAAGGTGGAGAAACCAAGGACACCTTTTCTGTTCAAGCAATTCATGGCTTGCAAACCATTGGAATTCACTGGAAAGGATGGTGCTACCGCACTACTCACTTGGTTCGACGCCATGGAGATCACTTTTCGTCAGAGTGGTTGTCCTGATGAATTGCACACCCAAAATGCTACAGGGGTGTTCCGATCAAGGGCGCTTGATTGGTGGACCTCTGAACGGAGCACAAGAGGTGAGGACGCCGCCCACGCTTTGCCATGGGCTGAATTGAAGAAGATTATGAAGGAGGAATTTTGTTCGCCGCATGAGCTGAGAAAATTGGAAAGTGAATTTTGGCACCTTAAGCAAGTGGATGACGAATATGATGGTTTAATCCTCCATTTTCAAACAACTTAGCATCCTATGTCCTAGCCAAGTTGATACACCTGAAAAAGCCATCAACAAATACATCCATTGTTTACCCGATTCGTTCATGAACCTCGTAGAGGCTACTTGCCCAGCAACTATTGAGGAAACCTTTCGTTTGGCCGCCCGTTTGAATAGCAACCACGTCATGCATAGAAATGCCACAAAAGCCCCGCTGAAAACCGCCCATCAAGCCACCGTTGAACCCTCCTCATCCACCAAGAAAAACAGGGGCAAGAAGCGGAAGGCTTCGAGCCAGAATTGCGCGGTTGTCACTCCGCCAAACCCTCAACCCCTGCAATCTATGCCTGATGTTCCTAACATTAACCCTACATGCAAGCGTTATACTGGGACACAACCCAAGTGTGGTTAATTCCAATACCATCACCCTCACAACGTTCCGTGCCGTAAGGCGCCAACTATAATCGATATGGGCACTTTTCTCAAAACTGTCGCATATTGCCTATGGCCAATGAAAACCAAGCTGTGGTAGCTCAGACCCCTGTCCCTAACCAAGCTCAGAACCAAGTCGCTCCTGTGCGAGCGTGTTTCAAGTGTGGTGATCCCAACCATATGGCTAATGTCTGTCCCCAACGAAACCAGCCTCAACAGCAACAACCACCGCAACAATAGCAGAAGCAACAGGCTCAACAACCCGCTCGAGGCAGAGCCTTTCTTCTCACTACTGCTCAGGCTCAAAACGCAAATGACGTCATTACTGGTACGTTCCTTGTGAACCATGTTTATGCTTCTTGTCTATTTGATACTGGCGCCGATAAAAGTTTTGTGTCGTTCGAATTCAAATCTTTGCTTAAGTGTAAACGCTCTAAGTTGCCAAGATCTTTCTCTTTTGAAGTCGCTGATGGTAAAACCGTCGCTGTCGATTCCGTTCTTTCCAATTGTTCTTTGATCCTTAACAATCATACGTTCGCAATCAATCTTATACCTATGTAAACGGGTAGTTTCGACGTCATAGTAGGTATGGACTGGCTTAGGCGAGTTCGTGCTGAAGTTGTCTGTTCTGAGAAGTTTATTCGTCTTCCTCTTCTAAACGGTGATTCCCTACACGTCTATGGCGAAAAACCTTCTCAAGGTCATAAGCTTATGTCGTGTATTCAAGCGAACAAATGCTTGCACAAAGGTACCTTCGCCTTTCTCGCCCACATTGTGGAAAAGAAGGACAAAGGCCCAAGCATAAGCGACGTTCCCGTCATACGTGATTCCCCTAATGTGTTTCCTGACGATCTTCTTGGTCCGCCTCCTGCTTGTTCTGTCGACTTTCGCATCGATTTAGTGCCTGGCGTAATGCATGTCGCTAAGTCTCCCTATCGTCTAGCACCCTCTGAGATCCAAGAGCTCTCGAGTCAACTTCAAGAGCTTCTTGATAAAAGCTTTATACGCCCTAGTACTTCTCCTTGGGGCGCTCCCATCTTGTTCGTCAAAAAGAAAGATGGGTCATTCCGAATGTGTATTGACTATCATGAGCTCAACAAGCTTACTGTCAAAAACCGATACCCTCTTCCTCGCATCGACGACCTCTTCGATCAATTGCAAGGCGCGACCTGCTTTTCAAAAATCGATCTTCGTTCTGGGTACCATCAACTTTGAGTCCTCGAAGAAGATGTACCTAAAACCGCCTTTCGTACGCGTTATCATCATTATGAGTTCGTGGTCATGCCCTTTGGTTTGACCAACGCACCTGCTGTTTTCATGGATTTGATGAACCGCATGTGCAAAGCGTACTTGGACCGTTTTATGATCGTCTTCATCGACGATATTCTTATTTATTCCAAGACACAAGGAGAGCCTGAGCAACACTTGCATCTTATCCTTCAACTTCTTCGTACTGAACGTCTATACGCCAAATTCTCCAAGTGCAAATTTTGGTTAAAAGAGGTTCAATTCCTTGGTCATACTGTCAATGAACTTGGTATTCACGTTGAGCCCGCTAAAAACGAAGTTGTGAAGAACTGGATCGCACCTAAGTCTCCGTCTAAAATCCGTTCGTTTCTTGGTCTTGCTGGTTATTATCGTCGTTTTATCTCTAACTTCTCGAAGATCGCTGTTCCTTTGACCTCTTTGACTCAAAAAGAGAAACCTTTTGTTTGGGGTCCCGAACTGTTGGTGCATACAACTGTCGACTTCGTCTTGTATCGAGTCTTAGACTTAGAATGTTAGATCTGGGCACATTGTATGAGAATATAGAGTTGTAGTGGTGATTTCCCAAGAAAGTTGATTTCACATATATGGACATGTCACTATGTGGGAAATCAGGATGCTGATTTCGCTCCAATGGACATCATGTCACTATGAGCGAAATCAACAACAATATATATAGGTCTCTTGGGCGAAATCATTTGTAACACGTCTTGTTTCCGGTACCGAATTGCTGCCGAAGTGCCGTTTGACTTGTAATCAGTGTGAAATCAATATACAAGGCAAGATTTAGTAGAACAAGTTGTTTTTCGTGTCCGTTTCTTGTTATTCCGCACCTGAAACAGATTAGAACACCTCCGATTGACTCGTTCGGGTCAGCACACGATCCTACAAGTGGTATCAGAGCTCAGGACGAGGAGTTCTGCATATATCAGCTTGTTTTCATCTCTATTTCTATCTTCTACACCTTCTTTCATTAGTTCGGGAAGATTTCACGGTTAGAATTGGACCAAATTTTCACAGATTGTTTGAAATTGAACATAGACAAACCCTTGAAAGTTTGAGACTGAAATTCGAAGTAAAAATGGACCAAATTGATATGCGAAGTGATTTCGCTTTTATGGACAATTGTTGATTTCGCTGATAAGGTCACCAATATAACCCTAATTTCGCTCATAGGACCATACAAACCACTTGATTTCGCTCATAGGACCATCCAGACACCTGATTTCGCTCATAGGACAACCCATAACCCTAATTTCGCTCATAGGACCATCAAGACCCCTGATTTCGCTTATAGGGACACACAAGACCCCTGATTCCGCTCCAGATTACTTGTGATATCATTCCAACCTGCTTTTTCACTCATAAGTCACTGATATTGAAAACCGTGTTATCAAATCATGGCCGAAGAGTTTTACAATGCTTTCGCGACACCGGTTGCACCTGTCACTGCTGCTGAGACTCTATACAGTGAAAATGAAACGGGTACTAATCAGAAACCACCAAAGTTGATGTATATCGAGGATTTTCAGGGTTGGAAAAACCGATTTGAGAATTGGGTTCAAGCCTACAGATTCGATGCTTGGTGTTCACTGTTGAAAGATTATGAGAAACCAAAGAATGACCGTGGGATGGAGAAAGCTATTTGTGACTATTCTGAGGGTGACAAACTGAAATTTACAAGTGAGAAAATGATGATCAGTATTCTTCAACAGGCAATTACAGAAGATATATTTGTTTTGCTTCAACATGGTAATACAGCTAAGTCAATTTGGGAAGCATTGATTCAGAAATTCAAAGGAAGCGCAGATATGATTAAAAACAAAAAGGCGTTATTGAAGAAGTCATTTGATATGTTTTCAGCTTTCGACCATGAAACTACAAAGCATACCATTGATAGATATTGTCATCTAGTCTTGGAAATGAAAAGATTTAACATTGAGAAAGAGGATGATGAGTGGGTCGATAAACTAGCTGAAGCACTACCACAACAAAAGTGGGGAACTTATTTGATGATTTTAAAACACACAAGAAAGTCTGAGAGTATGAATCTAGCACAATTCATTCAAAAGATTGAAGCGCAGGAGCTGGATATTCAGAAAACTGCTATAATGACGAATCCAAATGCCAAACAAGATATCAGTTTGTATTATCGAGGAAACAAGTTTGAGGCTACTCCTAGTCCTAGCCTGAAGATTCAAACTGGTTTTAGTGCTGATAGTTCGTCTGGAACAAATAGTAATGTTATTCAAAGTGATGGATATTCTTCATCATTCTCAAGTTTTGATCCAAACAGCACAACATCAAGTTCTCAACGACAAAACTCAACAAATCTTCAGTGCAATGTTACCTTAAACATTCAAAATGGTCAGAATCTGTCTCCGGAAGTTGCCAAGCAACACATGGCATCACTGGTTGCTATGTTAGAATCCTACGAAAGTTTGATCGGTGGGAAGATTGGTAATCCGATGCTTACCAAAGAGGATTACGACCAAATTGATGCTGAAGAACTTGAGCTGATGGATATAAAATGGTGCTTAGCGAGTGCTTGGAGGAGAGCTGAAAAGTTTCAAGAAATTACTGGTAGAGATGAGTTTCGAGGAATGGCTACTTCTCCGTTGGGTTTTGACAAATCAAAAGTTACTTGTTTTCGTTGCAAAGGAAAAGGTCATTTTAAACGAGAATGCAAAAATCAAGAAGCAACCGGGAATCAAGAAAAGAACAATTATTATCAGAAATCAACTTTTCATCAGATTACTCAACAAAAAGAACCACAAACTGCACAAGCTCGGCCAATCATTGATGATAAAAAGAAAATGATCGAAGATGCAAATAGAAAAACTTATTTCGGTATCATTGATCAAGATGATGAATTTGTTGCTGAAGGATTTAGCTGGGATAAATACATTCCATCCGGTTCAGGCTTTGTTGCTAGAATTCAGGATGAAGATGAGACTAATTCGAAAAGAATCCCGATTTTTCCAGATCTTGGAAGTGATGTGGATACCGATGATGAAGAAGAATATCTTAACAAATGTAGAAAAAGCATTGAGCCTGACAGTTTTAATTTTTTCTATGCAGATAAATTTGAGATGCTGAATCCGAAGAAGATTGCCCGCTTAAAGAGGGAACTGGAAGCAGCAAAGTTACTCGCTGATGAAAAGGCGAAGACAGTAGCTGGAGAAACAAAAGTTGAAGCAGTGACTGAAAATGCAATAGAAAAAATTGTTGAAGTGGAGAAAGTGGTAGAGAAAATTATCGAAGTTGAGAAAATTGTTGAAAAGATAGTGGAAGTTGAAAAAGTTGTTGAAGTAGAAAAGATTGTCGAAATAGAGAAAATTGTTGAAGTCGAGAAACTTGTTGAAGTAGAAAAGACTATCGAAGTTGAGAAGATAGTTGAAAAGGTGGTTGAAGTTGAAAAACCATGTTTGAAATGTTCAGAATCTTGCAAAGTTTGTGAGGAGAAAGATAAGAAGATTGCTGAATTAGAGAAGATTAAAGAAGATTTACTGTCTGATGTGAAGTATGTGAAGGAGTCATATGATGTGCTCAACAACACAGTTGATCGTCTGAAAAAGACAAATACAGAAATAAAAAAAGCAATGGATAAAATGAGTGCAACATTAATGACAAAGCAGAGAGTCATCAATGAGTATATTGAAGACTGTGCTAAACTGAAGAAAGAAGTGGAACTTGAGAAAATTGAGAGTGAAAGGATTAAACGATTACTGTTGAGTTACACTACATGTGATTATTTGATTGATCGTGTTTATCCTACTGTTGCAGGTCTAGAAGCGTTCATGGATAAAAAGACTGAAGGTACTGATACTGGTAAGAAACCAAGTGTCAAGTATAACAGATGTCCACCCCCGATCCATGAAACTTATTCTCCCAGAAAGCCAAATGAGGAACGTTTAAAAAAGGCTCTAAACATCAAGTTAAATTCTGAAACCATTGATGAGTTACTAGATAACATTGATGTTACATTCACAGCGTCTGACACTGATCATGAGTCTGAGTTATTAAAAAGAGTGGTCGATCAGGTGTTGGATACGGATGAAGAGTCAAAGTCGGAGTCTAAATCTGAAAGTCCGAGTTCGTCAGAAAAGAGTTCGAGTTCACCAGTTAAAAGGGTTTACAACAAAGAATTTCTTCTATCAAAGAATAATTTGAATGATAAAACATTCAAAGTAGCATATACTTTGCATGATTTGGACAAATTATTTTCTGATGAAGAATTTCTATTAAGAGGTGTTAAACCAGAATTGATTGACAAGGTTTTCAAATTAACAGAAATTAACATTTCTGAAATTAAAGATGGAAATTTTTCTGAAAAACCTAAAAAGTACACTTCAAGAGTCCAACAGAGATTGAACAAGAAAATGGGTTATAATTGCGGTTATGGTTTTCAAAAGAAATCAAACCATAATAGTAATCTCAAAAGGAAAGGTCTTGGTTTCAATTCTTCAGAAAATTATAAAAATCAGAAAACTTATAAACCAAAAACAAAATTTGTTTCAGGAGGAAGTGCTGAAGATGAGCAGAAGAAACCATTCTGGAAGCAGTCGAATCAAGAATTTCTTGCTGAAGTGAAGAAGAATGTGAGAAGGTTTGCTGGAAGAGTTGACAGAAGAACCTGTTTCAAATGCCAGGAAGTTGGACACATAGCTTGGAATTGCCCCAAGACCAACTACCAAAAACAGGGAGTTTCTTCTAACTCTGTTCTAAGAAAGACTTGTGTTGATAAGAAAGAACAACCTGTAAAAAATGTTAAAAAGTTTGAAAATTCTACTTCTGAGGAAGGTGAAAGTTCAAAACGATTTTACAAATGAAGAGGTGATATGAACAAGCAAAAGTGGGTGGTTAAATCTGAGGGTAATTCTGACAATGAATCTGATTCCATAAAATCAGAGGAGTCTTTGATTGAGAAAAAGAATGTGAATTCCGTTACAGAGGTGAACGATGAGGATTTTCCTGCATTGTCAAAGGAAAATTTGATGAAGAAAGTGGGAAAGGTAGAGATCTCAAATCAATTCTTCGCTGATAAGGGAGAATTTGACGTTGAGAAGGCTTTTAATAGCAAAGTAAAACATATTTTCGTGAAGATGGTTGATGGGAAGGTTAAAACTGCAAAAGATTTTTACAAATCAAAATATTGGTGGGATAGATGTTTGCCGCCAAAATCACCCAAGGCTGATCAGGCTTGGGTGGATATAATGTTTGAGTAAAAACCGGACTTGCCGGAGCTCCCAGGTTGGTAAGAGTGGAGCAGGAATCGGCATCTTTCTTAGCAAATGATCCTATAAGTGGTAAAGTTGGTAAAGTACAGGTGGTATATTTGAATTGTTATATTTGATTTTACAAGTGGTTACGGTTGGTAAATGAACCTGCTAGTGGTGAAAGAGGTTTTCATCTTCAAGTGGTTAATCAAGGTCATTAAGTTGAACTTGATTGGACCATACTTACAAGTGGTATTTGGAGAACAAAATGATGAATTGATCCCCTAACCTACAAGTGGTTTGAAAAATCAACAAAACTAATTTTCCGGAAAAACCATTTAATTAAAACAAACTTAAGTGTTTTGAAATCACAATGGGAAAATAGTTTGTTGTGAGGGGGAGTTCTGATTGTTTATGCCAAGTGGATGGCGATTTGAAGCGATTTGATATCGGTTGTCACTTTCTTGTATAGTTTGTGTTCAAATTTCCTAAAATGTGTTTGCATTTTAGGGGGAGTAAAAATTTTCAGAAAATCCAAAAACATTTGAAAATTTGAAAAAGCCAAAAACATGATAAAATCAAAAACGAGTTTTGTTGTATAAAAGAGGAAATGATAGTACATCAGTTGGACTGTCACGGCATGTTAAAGATATGTAAAGTTAAAATGTGATAAACGGTCTCACTAAAGATGTGATGATAGGCTCAGCTAGATTAGTAGATTTGCGATAACGATACAAACCTAAAATGAAAAGCCTAGTTCTAGTAGAAAACATGGTCAAAAGCATAGTACTTAGTTTTGTCTTTCTTGATTGTGTACCTACTCAGTAATCGCTGATTGTCGAAAGACATAAAACTGGTTAAGTCTGTGAACTTTCACAACTTTGCTGAAAAGTCGCTGTGATTGTGCATTTCATTTTGCAAAGATTTAAACTTGTCTTATTTCTTTATTTTGTTTAAGCATTGGACATCCTCTGCGTATACGTGAGTATCGACCTGGATGTTATTGCCTAAACGTTCTACTTTATTTTCTTTGGTGTTTCGTTTAAGCTTTGGACCTCCTCTGCGTATACGGGAGTATCGACCTGGTGGTTAAAGCCTAAACAACTTCAACTTGTTTTATTTTTCTTATTTTGATTAAACATTGGACTTTCTCTGCGTATACGGAAGTATCGACCTGATTGTTAATGTTTAAACATTCTGCTTTGTTTTCGCACAAATCACAGTTGATAAAAGTTTAAAGGCATTACTTGAGTCAGTGTATTGCATGATGAGGGGATATGCTGAGATCGTGGGGTCCATAAGAATTTAGTGCTATCTAAATATACTTTAACGTATCGGTAAGCATTTCGAAAGTTTTTAGATTGAGCTTAAGTGGACAACAATATCGTCAATCAACGTGAATCATTTAGAGCTGAAAATGATTAAAGCTTAACGGTGTTGGTGATTTGTCTAAAAAAAAACTGATATGGTACTCTTACACAAACTCACAAAAATATTGTTTGTAAATATTTCTTTACTGCATTTCATTTCGACTATTTCACAAAATTCCAAAAAGATTTTCAGTGTGTTTTGGCATAAAATTTTGAAAAATCCAAAAAGATTTTCGACAACTGATATTGAGGAGCTGACTTTCAAAATTCCGAATGCTGAACATGATGAACAGGTTTGGGAAAATGTGATTGAAAAGTTTTTCAGGGATAAGAAATTCGTTAAATGATCATTGTTAATATCTGATTGTATATTGATTGTAGAGGAGTCTGTGTTGGTGCATGAAATTTGATAAATTGTTAAATATCTTATTCTTGTGAATCTTATGTTTTGGGTAGAGAATGTGCAGGATTTCCTGAGCTGGATAATAGCCAGTTTCCGATATCTGAGGACTATGTAAAGCCAGGTTGCCATTCTGATGCTGTAAAAGTCAGACTTTGATCCCAGCATGTTTTGAGGGAGAGTCTGTTAAAGAAAGAATTTGAAGATGAAAGAGATAGATAGAGCTTCTGGATGCCCGAAGACTGATCAAGTCTGAAGATGCGAAGACTCGACACTTAAGACTCGTCAACATCTGAGGGGGAGTCTGTTGGTGCATACATCTGTCGACTTCGTCTTGTATCGAGTCTTAGACTTAGAATGTTAGATCAGGGCACATTGTACGAGAATATAGAGTTGTAGTGGTGATTTCCCAAGAAAGTTGATTTCACATATATGGACATGTCACTATGTGGGAAATCAGAAAGTTGATTTCACATATATGGACATGTCACTATGTGGGAAATCAGGATGCTGATTTCGCTCCAATGGACATCATGTCACTATGAGCGAAATCAACAACAATATATATAGGTCTCTTGGGCGAAATCATTTGTAACACGTCTTGTTTCCGGTACCAAATTGCTGCCGAAGTGCCGTTTGACTTGTAATCAATGTGAAATCAATATACAAGGCAAGATTTAGTAGAACAAGTTGTTTTTCGTGTCCGTTTCTTGTTATTCCGCACCTGAAACGGATTAGAACACCTCCGATTGACTCGTTCGGGTCAGCACGCGATCCTACACGAACAAAAGGAATCTTTTCAAACGCTCAAGGAGATGCTTTGTAATGCTCCTATTCTCGCGCTTCCCGATGGTAACGACGACTTCGTCGTATATTGCGATGCTTCAAACCTTGGACTTGGTTGTGTGCTTATGCAACGAGACAAGGTCATCGCTTATGCATCGAGGCAACTCAAAATACATGAGAAAAACTATACTACTCACGACCTTGAACTTGGCGCAGTTGTTTTTGCGTTGAAGATTTGGCGACACTACCTTTATGGTACTAAGTGTGTGGTCTTCACCGACCATAAGAGCCTTCAACATATCTTCAACTAAAAAGAACTGAACATGCGTCAACGTCGTTGGGTGGAATTATTAAACGACTACAACTGCGAAATTCGCTACCATCCCGGTAAGGCGAATGTAGTGGCCGACGCTCTTAGTCGTAAAACTCATGTGAAGGGTTTTCGTTGTCTCCAACTCGTTAACAACCTTCAGAACCGTATTCGTGAAGCCCAATATGCCTCTGTTAACGAAGGCAATCTCATTGTCGAGATACGAGGCGCTATGGAGCAAGATCTCGTGTCTAAATCTGATGGTATTCTATACTATCACAATCGTATCTGGATTCCTAATCGCGAAAACCTTCGAGACTTTCTGATGAAGGAGGCACACAAATCAAAGTATTCCGTTCATCCTAGCGCTAACAAGATGTACCAAGATATGCGTACGTCTTACTGGTGGCCTGGAATGAAGAGGGATATCGCCTCTTATGTTGCGAAATGTCTCACTTGTTCCAAGGTAAAAGCTGAACATCAATTTCCCTCTGGCTTACTTGAACAACCAGAGATTCCTGTCTGGAAATGGGAGAGCATTGCCATGGATTTTATCACTAAGCTCCCTCGTACCTCTTCTGGTCATGACAGTATTTGGGTGATCGTTGATCGATTGACCAAATCAACTCATTTTCTTCCCATTCGTGAGGATTTCAAAGTCGAGAAATTGGCTAGAATCTACACTGATGAGATCATCTGTCATCATGGCATGCCCATTGACATCATTTCCGATCGTGATGCTCGTTTTTCGTCCCGTCTTTGGCAAACTTTTCAATCCGCTATGGGTACTGTTCTTAACCTTAGCACCGCCTTCATCCTCAGTCAGACGGTCAAACCGAGCGCATTATCCAAACATTAGAGGATATGCTTCGTTCATGCGTAATAGATTTTGGTGGCAACTGGGATTCACACTTACCTTTGATCGAATTCTCGTACAACAACAGTTATCATGCGAGTATTCAAATGGCACCTTTCGAAGCATTGTATGGTCGTAAGTGCCGCTCGCCTATTTGTTGGGACGAGGTTGGTGAATCTCAATTCACTGGTCCCGAGCTTATACAGGAAGCAATGGACAAGATTTTACAGGTTCGAGACAATTTACTGAAAGCCAGGAGCCGACAAAAGAGTTACGCCGACAAACCCTTGGAATTGGAGACAGGTGACTTCGTACTTCTCAAGGTATCCCCTTGGAAAGGCGTGGTTCGATTTGGCAAGAAAGGGAAACTCGCACCTCGCTACGTTGGTCCTTTCAAGATCCTCGAAAGGATTGGCAAGGTTGCGTATAGACTGGACTTGCCTGAAAAACTCAACAATGTGCACCCTGTCTTTCACGTATCCAATCTAAAGAAGTGTCTAGCTGACGAAGGACTTCAAGTTCCACTCAAGGACCTCTAAGTCAATGAGACCTTGCATTTTGTGGAAAAACCCATCGAAATCATGGATCAAGGAGTCAAGTTATTGAGGCGCAGTAAAATTCCTATCGTTAAGGTTCGATGGGAAGGAAAACATGGCGCTGAATTAATTTGGGAACTCAAGAGTGAAATGAAGACGAAGTATCCATATCTTTTCGCTAATTCTTCCTAAAATTTAGGACGAAATTCCCTAAAGTATGGGAGACTGTAACGCCCGTCTTCTTCGTACTTTCCATAAATAGAAAGTCTTGTTTGTATTTCTATTTTTGGAAGTCTTGTGTTCTTGTAATCATTATTTCTTTGTAATCGTTGTAAAATCTGAGACTTGGATCATAAATAAAACTTGTATTTCTTTATTTTCATGTTGCACATACTTTATACATGCTCATACATTCAATTTCGTGAAACAATTGATACATATTCAAAGTTCTTGGAAATTATGTACCAAACTTGCAAATACGTGAAACATGCTATTAATACTTCTTTTATATGCATACGATACTTAAATACAACATTCACATGCTTAATTATACTTGGCTTATGTTCCTCATACTTGATTTGTCCTTAAACTTTGCTTAAATGATGAAAACAGCCCCTAAATGACCTCAAAACCCTAAATAATAAACTTCAGGGGCCATTTTGTAATTAAGTGAAAATTGGGTTCACACCCTTGTCACCGGGTGCGAAGACCCCCTCTAAACCCTTCGCGGCCCGTGAGCCAATCCCCAGATCAGATTCATCAATTCAGATCGCGAATTTGAGCGGGATTTGGGTTTATTTGGAGTTTAAACTCGTTTTTAACAATAAATGCCCAACTACAAACCACCCTAACCCTTCCCTATAAATACCAAGTCATTTCCAAGCTCATTTCACTTTACAAACTCATCCAAATCACTCTCAAATCATCTAAATCGCAGCTGCAAACACAAGTTCGGACAGAAGCATACTCCTTCACTTAAGTGAGCATAACTCACTTGTTTCTTGTCCGTTTTACCTCATTCTTTTTCCTATGTGCTTGGATTGACCTTACCTTCGATTCCATGGGTGTTTCACAGGAAACCAGTCCCTGGAACGTCGCCAAAAAGGCTCCAAAGTTCACTGATTGTTTCTATTTTGATTAAACTTTTACTAAACTTGTTCAACTTGAGTCTAACTCATCTCAAACCTATGTCCTTATGCTTATAACCACTTCTATGGTTAGTTAGGCTTAAAAACAAGGTTGAGACATTCAAAATTAGAGGATTAATCCTCATAAACTTTCTGTTTTGTCAAGGGTTTAACCCACAAGTGATGTTCAAGTCCAAGACTTGATGTATGTGTGATTAGGGCTTAACTTGGGTTGTCCTACATAAAATCCACACATTGCTTGATGATTTCTTATAGATTAGTGTTTAATATTCTTGTATTACTTGTAGTTCATGACCCTCCTTGAATGTTTTTACATCAAGTGTAGTGGTGAACACTTAAAGGTGCCTAAATGGAAGACTTGATCTTCCTACCTCCTACATGATTTCTATGACATTTAAAAAAAAAGGGTAGTTGCACGGTACCCCTGACCGCGGAAGGGATCTCCCTTCCCAGTTCACCACCCGACAAGGATCCCTGGCGGCAAATACCCATAGCCATCAAAGAGGGGTAAGAAACATGTTTCGAACCCGAGACCTCGAGTGTCCTCGGTCCGGCTTTAAAGCGGGTGTCGGTGGCCACCAAAGTGGCACTAATGGGAATTGAACTTGGGTCTCCATTGGAGAACCCAAGTCACTCCACCACTAGGCCACTTCTATGACATTTAGAGGTACCTAAATGAAGATCTTAATCTTCTACCTCATGCTTGAACTATTAAACTATTGGACTTATTAATATAACCTATATAATACATAAACATATTATCTGAATAATCGAATCTTTGATGATGAACTAGTGTTCATATGTCAAGGTACTAGATTATATCATCCTAGACTTTGATAACTTGTCACGATTCTAATGGAACCTTGTTCCATGAAAACATTTAAACTCCTTAGAGTTTCCTAGTGTCAAGAACAAGTATCATATGTACTAGTTGATTATTTTCATATATTATTTTCATGTTGTTTAAATTCCGAATCTATAATCTTCCGATTTCCGCAAACTCATACACCTATGTTTTTCCTCTTGTAGAAGGACAAGGTGCTCCACCCTAAGCAACCAACTTACTCTCGGATTCAAGTAGGAACAACTTGCAAAACCGTGAGTATACTCGAATTCCCCTCTTTACGTTTACCACTTTTTGGGGTGTAACATGTTTACTTACCTAAACTTACACATGAACATTTTACTTAAATGCACAAACATTCCTATAACATGCTTGTATACGTGATTTCTTGATACTTTAAACTTGGGTTAATTACATCTTGTGTTAGACTTATCATTAACTTCGTACGAGCCTATCTGTGACATATATGGCGCTATAGGATTAACGCACCGCCCGTAGACTTGTGGTTATGTCATGAGCATATTGCGTTTCATCATTGGTTTGATTTGTTAGACACATGCCGAATTTAATGTTTATCTTGTATCACATGCTTGCTATGAGGAATTGTTAATCATCTTTTTATGCTATGTACGTATCAAACTTGTATACTCGCCTTTGTTTTTGCATTGAACTTTATTTTAAACATGTTACAGGTTGAGGATGACGATGCTATGAAATGAAGTAGCATTGATGCCTAGATACACATAAAGACGTTTAGGTTTAATATGTTGTATCAATTTTGTTTATGTTGTTATGTATTTCATTTGAACTTGTTGTTATTTGAACTCCTTGTAACGTTTGAAAGTTTACTTTATGAAATGAAATCGGTTTATTTAAATATTGTCACAAATAGTGTTATGAAGTCTCTTGCAATCTCGAACAAGTCCCGCTCCAATGATTCTGCCATTGGTGTTTTAATTTGAAACAAATTTATAACGCGAATAAGGAGTGAACGTATAAAAGGACAACGGTACCCCTGCATATCAAATAGCGCGCCCTGCCTCGTGTTGGGCCAGAATCCGTTCTCACCGTTCTCACACTTTAGAGCGTTTTCTCCTGATCCTAACCCTATATATATATATATATATATATATATATATATATATATATATTACCTACTTAACCGATCTTTCTATCTCTAAATGCTTAACCACCACCAACCACCACCACGATCATAAATCACTGACGTCGCCGCTACCGCCCAGCTTCGACGCCCTGTCACCACACCACTGCTCCCCACCTAAACCACTACACCACTGTTCCCCACCGCAACACCATTTACTTAACTTTCTTATCGGATGCCATTACAACTTTAGACTCAGATAGTTACAGGTTGAAAAACCAAGTATTCGGATAATTATTTTTTTTTTTAATTTTGAACTCAAATTATTAAAATCACCAAAACTCGGGTACTCAAAAAGCAACTTACTCTAACATTAAAAACAAAAATACTAATAATTATACCCTTATACAATTAGCAACTTGGGTTATATCCCATTTGTTTAAAAGTCACACCCTTTAGATCATTTTATTCACACCCTTTCATTTTATATTACAAGGACTTGCATCACATCTCTTTAAAAAGTCACAAACATTCAAACTACTTTTAAATGTATCATACCTCTTAGAAAAAAGTCACAACTTTTAAATACATCACACATCTTCAAAAAGTCACAACCCTTAAACTACATTTAAGTATCACATCCCTTTAAACTACTTTTAAATATATTACACTCTTATAAAAAGTCTCAATCCTTCATTATATTATATATATTTACAATTAATAACTTGGGTTATCTACCCCTTTGTGAAACATCACGTCGTATGAATTCAAACAACAGTTGAAATTTAACTTTAAAGAAACACATCGTATGGTTGTCATTTTAAGTATTAACACATACTGTTTAAAAAAAAAGAGAAAAGGAATAAAGAAGGACGTAACCCCTAAATTCCACCGATTCAAATTAACCCACCATCTTACAATAATATTATTAATAATTCCTCTCAAGGGTTTTGTTTACTCTATTTTGGTGTCTTTTCCGTTCATGTTCCATCGCTTCACGTTTTGTTCCTGTATATATTATATTCTGTCATAAAAGTATTTGATGTAACAATTATACCACTCCATCTGTAGCATATATTCGTCGTTTGACTTTTTTTTTGTTAGGTTTAGTCAATATGTTATGTTTGATTGTTTTCCTTCAAAATTGATCATACTTTTGTTGATAGATCTATTTATTAGATATGTTTAACACAATATATTTCATTTAATATTGATTAGCGTTTGAAATTGATGTGTTATTTAAGTTTCTCCTACTTACTTTTGTATATATTGTTGTTATGCATACAAGAATTGCATTGGTAAGTATGGGTGAGACGGAAATGCCAGTTTAATAAGAGGGATAGAGAGATGGATGGTTAGGGTTGTAATGTTGAATAACCAGATCTGATGGGTTTGTGTCCGAAGTGAACCAACGGAGAGTGGTTTGGTGACGTTGCAATCATCGAAGATCTGCCATCCCGATCTGAGCGAACCTCCATTCGCTTGAAAATAACGATCTGAAGCACGCCACTTGGTTCACAGATCATGAGGCCAAAATTCAATTCGATTGCGGTTTCATATAGGCTACGTAAAATCTCTTTGACACAGTGTGACCATCTCAAAACCGTTGACTATTGAGTCGGTGTCTCGGTTCATGCGGGGCATGATACAAAATGACACATTTCTTTTAGTTGCTTGCGAAGCATCATTCAATCAATTAAATGAAGTCGGTTCAATTAAAGAGAGATTTTGACTTTCCTGTAAGGATGAAAAGTTTCATGCAAATTTTGGTGCAAGTCTCTGATAAGTGGTTTCACCGACTTTATGTTAATCTCTCTAGATTTGCTGTTTCTAAAAAAAAAAAGGTTTATAGTTGTGTTTGTTCTTTGAAGAACAAGATGAAGATGAATGATGAAGTTATGAAAATAAACCAAGACGAACAACTTAAATTTGCTTGATTTAACTAAGTGACTTTGAATTTGATTATACTCAGATTGTTTAAAATTTGACTAATCGAATGAAGTTTTGTGGAATGAAGTTACGGACCAAACTTTTTTATGAACTTCAGCTGATGACTTTTATACGATCACATAATCTTTGTAGCACCAATTTCAAAGAAGGTAAAAATTGTTAAGTTGCCGATAAAATTTTAGTTTTCAAAGAATTTAATTAATCACTTGATACACAAATTTAAATGACTGTGCGGGGAACAAGCCAGTAGAATTCGAATCGACCACGGATGGGCGATGTGGTGGGTTGATTTTCATTTGGGATCCAGGTGTCTAAAAACGTTGAAATTCAATTAAGTATAGAAACTTTTAGGTATTGATCAGTTAAGTGTCCCAATTCATATTGCAAATGGATATGCTCACACGGCTTCTGGGATAAACGGCGTTTATGGGATGCCATTACTCAAACCATTGAGCCTTTGGATGGTTTATTCGTGGTAATGGGGAATTTTGAATTTTGATGCCGTTAGATCTATAAAGGAAAGATTCAACACCGAATTCAACTATGGGTGTGCTCCAAGCATCACCAATTTCATTAACTATGTAGGATTGATAGGATTTTATAAAAATTCTGAGTACGCAATTTCGATATGTTTATTTTTATATATACGTATCGATATAAATTTAGTTTAAACCATTTCTACGTCACCCAACACCGATACACATTTTAATAATTTTGAATATAAACCTAATAATTTTTTTTATCTCATATAGTGATACTAAACACACTCATAATAAACATCCCGCCGCAACGTGCGGATTGACGTTAACTTGTTAAAAAGTAAAAATTAACAATAATTAAAAATACAAGACTTGATTGTTGCCATGAAGTGTGGCGAGATGTTCAACCAAATTCGCTTGAAGATTATTATGCGTATTGTAGTTGTGTACATTTTTATTATTGTCAAGCTTTTGTGCGTCACTAACTTCTTTTAATTAATCAGGTTAGAATCACATTTTTATAACTGAATTGGTTTTCATTATGGCTCAAAATTGAACCTAACCAAATCACCTCTTGCAACCCCTAAAATCATCAATATAAATGACATTTATTAAATGCTGTACTTTCGCCACATCGCAAGACACCCCGCTAGTACCGAATAAAAAAGAAATGAATTCTCTCTCTTGTTCACAGCTAGAAAACAAAATTTATTTTCATTAAAAATGGTATTTTATAAATTTCGTTTTTTATTCTTTTTAAGTTATTTTATGTGTTCAATGTGTTTTCATCTTTTTGAACAGCGAAACAAGCATCTAAAGTAAGAAAAAATGACTAGCGGGAAACCGGCCTAATATACAAACCTATAGTAGACCATAAAACCACTTTCTAAAGAAAAAAGACTCAATACACCATAGCATCTCCTTCGCCCGTTGTCTTATACCATGAGATTGGATAAGACAAAGATAATGAGAGGCCAGGAATAAAAAAAAAAAACAACTAAAAATAAACTATTATATATGTGGGAAGGTAGAAAGAGGTCTTCCGTCTCGTTGACTTGAGTGCTGGTAGGTAGTTTCTTCTACAGCGATCATCATCATTGGAGGTGAGTTGTTATAATTTCAATCAAATATTATGTTGTTGCAAATCTAAGGTGAGTTGTTATAATTTCAATCAAATATTATGTTGTTGCAAATCTAAGGGGCGTTTGGTTCGCGGAATGATTTGGAATTGAAATTGGAATTTGTATAGGAATTAGAATTTGAAAGAATTGGATTTGGAATTTAAACATTCCAATTGGAATTGGAAATTGTTGGAATTGGAATCTCAATTCCAATTTTGTTGTGTTTGGTTGTCAAATGAATTGGAATCCATCACCCCGGCAGTCCGGCACCCACAACCACCAGTTCGGGTCGAAGCGGTTCGATTCAAAACGATACGGGTCGAAACAGTTCGATTCGAAACGGTTCGATTCGAAACCGTTCACGTCGAAATGTTACGGGTCGAAACCGTTCGCGTCGAAACGGTACGAGTCGAAATTGTTCGCGTCAAAACGGTACGGGTCGAAAGGCGCGGGTCGAAACGGTCGAAGATTCCAATGAATTTACTTTAATTCCTTCACATATAGGAAGGATTTTGAATTCCTCTAGTTAAAGGAATTTGAATGAAATCATGACTAATTCCAATTCCATTGTCAACCAAACACATGAAGATTGGAATTGGGATTCCAATTCCATCAAATTCTGTAAACCAAACATCTTAAGAGATTGAATTCAAATTCCAATTCCCTTAAATTCGGTTAAATTCCTGCGAACCAAGCGCACCCCTAAGGATTTAAGCGCCATTATGTATGTACGTATGTCAGTCTGGTTCAATCTTTCCGATAATAACAATAACAGTCTACTTCGTTAGGTTATACTATCCGTATTTTAAAAAAGATTAGCATTCAGAAGATATTTCTTGTAGACTTGTAAACTGTATCATTTATGAAATCATATTACTTAAAGCCCAACACCTGCAAATGTTATTGCTCAATTTGACATTAGTGACATTAGAATGGAACTTTTATGATAAAACAATTGCTTAATCTTCATAGACCGTTGATTGCAGGATCAAACAAATCGGAGACACTAATAACATTCAGTTTGAAGAATTTGTACATCAATTAATCTAGAATGCTAATCAAGATCACTACCAAAGTTTTAATATACTTTTGACATGTTACTCAACCTGATATAGTTATCATATCAGTAGAGAACCATGGCTGATGCACTTGGTCTTCGCGTAAAGGAACTATTCAAATACTACACGGCATTTGATATCGCATATGGATGTTATCCAGCACCAGATTCCAATAGAAAGATGATCGAAATTGTTGATGGTTTCAAGAATTACCTCAAAGACGTGATGGTAGGGTACGAAAATGAGGAAGTGCTGGCTTTACTTAAACAAATGGACGATTTGATGCTTGAAAAGGCTGTAAATAAGAAGAGAGAGCGAAACGTAGAGGAAGAAACATCGACGATTTATCTAAGGGAAGAAGAAGAATTCTTAAAGTATGTTGATATGTTAGATAGTAATGGGCAAAATTTTACGTGGCTTTTTACTCATGTGGATGCTCATGAATATATGGATAAGATGATAGTTATATGCGAAGAACTCTGTAATATCAAATATAACTCAAATGCAGAGGAAGATAAAGTTGTAGTGGGTTTTGACGATGAAATAGAAACGCTACTTGATCAACTCACTGGAACTTCTTCTACAAAGCAGTTCCAGATTATCTCAATGATAGGAATGGCTGGGCTTGGAAAGACCACTTTGGCTAAAACACTATACAACCATGAATTAGTTGAGTATATGTTTGACTTTAGGGCGTGGACTTGTGTTTCTCAGTCATATCAAAAGAAGGATTTGTTACTCAGCATATTAATCTCTTTTATCGGTGATCTTACAGACGAATATTACGAAATGAGCGAGCAACAGTTGGGGGAAAGGTTATACAGAAAACTAAAGGGTCGTAAGTATTTGGTGGTCTTCGATGATATTTGGGATTGTAGGGTCTGGAACGATCTTAAAATGTATTTTCCAGATGACAAAACCGGAAGCCGTGTTCTATTTACTAGCCGTGACGTAGACGTGAGTTTACATGTACAGTCAGCAAGACCTGCTCATGTTTTGCGCCTTCGTAATGAAGATGAAAGTTGGGCCATATTTGAGAAGAAGGTGTTTAGAATGGGAATATGCCCCATGGGATTTGAAGAACCAGGAAAGGTGATAAATAGGAAATGTGAAGGCTTGCCTCTTGCAATCGTTATAGCTGCTGGTCTATTGAAAAATAATCTTTCCGTCACCTGGTGGGAGCACATTGCTGCAAGTCTACGTTCATTCATGCTTAGTGATCCAAGACAATACATAGACTCCTTGGCTTTAAGCTACAACCATTTGCCTCCTCACTTAAGACCGTGTTTTCTATTTTTTGGAGCATTTCCTGAGGACTATGAAGTACCCGTGACAAAGCTGATTTGGCTATGGATTGCTCAAGGATTCATACATGTAACCGGAGGCAGAATGCTGGAGGATGTTGCAGAGGATTTCTTGATGGATTTAATCAAGAGAAGTCTATTGATGACTCCCAGAATAAAGGGTGACGGCCACATTAAAACATGTCGCATCCATGATTTATTGCATGATTTTTGCTTGAGAAAAGCTGAGGAAGAAAACTTTCTTTCAAACAATTATAGGTATGATTATGATTATGAATATGTTTCTGCATTAAACTTACTAAACTAAGAACTACTAACAAAAATTTGCAGGTATGGCATGGTCTCGTCAATGCTCTGCTTTCCATTGGATCTAGGAAAATTTCTTCAAGAGGGCAGATCAATTTGTATTGACCTGTACAGATTCCTTAGGATTTTGGATGTAGAGTCGATTCTTATCTCCCTATTCCCTTTAGATGTGGTTCATATGGTTAATCTGAGATACCTGGCCATTCAAGCACATGATGGAAGCCCACATGCATCAATATCAAACCTCGTGAACCTACAAATGCTCATAATAGCCTCAAGGAAGAATACTGTTTTACCAAAAACCTTATGGAATATGGTAAATTTAAGGCACCTATATATCAAATCTGGGGAAAACATTATGGAGGATCCTAGTTTTCTACAAGTGACAGAGAAGGATGGGCCCAGTGTGTTGGCTAGCTTTCAAACCTTATCACAAGTAAGTCCTCGATCTTGCCACAATATATTTTCAAGGACTCCAAATCTTAGGAAGCTTGGGTTTTATGGACCCTTGATATCTACGCTAGGCGACTTGAAAT
This sequence comes from Helianthus tuberosus, assembly GCA_030545235.1. Classification (NCBI taxonomy): domain Eukaryota; kingdom Viridiplantae; phylum Streptophyta; class Magnoliopsida; order Asterales; family Asteraceae; genus Helianthus; species Helianthus tuberosus. Next base: position 177,458,662 of record CM060443.1, read on the forward strand.
TCCCAAATTTAGGCTCTTTGGTGCGCCTTCAAAAGTTGAAGCTACTGAATACATTTTCATACCCTAAAGCAACGAGATCCTGTAATCCTATTATGTTTCCTGAAAAGCTTAGGAAGTTGACTTTATTAAACACTGGCATGGATTGGAATGAGATGTGGACCTTTTCATGGCTGCCTAACCTGGAGGTTTTAAAATTAAAATTTCATTCATGCATTGGAGAAAAATGGGAGACCGGGGATGCTGAGTTTCAGAAACTCAAGGTCTTGAAATTACAAGATCTAGAAATAAAGCAATGGGTTTGTTCCAGAGGGAATTTCCCAAGGCTACAACGTTTGCTGATTCATCGTTGTTTAAAACTCGACAGCGTACCAATGGCTCTTGGTAAGATCTTTACATTGGAGGTGATTGAGGTTAATGGATGCAGCTATTCTGCATATAGATCGGCATTGGAAATTCAAAAAGAGCAAGAGAGTGAAGGTAATAGTTTCTTGAAAGTCCACGGAAAAGAAAATATGTATTAGGGTTATAGAAGTCTGTGTCTTTTATCCCTTGCATTGTGTTCTATAGAAAATAAAAGCAGTTTGAAAACTTATATAAACATATAATATTACCTTTGAACTACATTTGATTAACTCCAATGTTGGATTATTCGGGTTTGTTTACGGGTCACGCGGTTCACGGGTTACGGGTTCAATTCGGAGCAGCAGGTTGCGGGTCAAGAGTAGATCTGTTCGAAGGGTAAAATGGTCAATTATGACTGTTTTGTTCATGGGAAAATCTTAGTGATTTTGGCTGCACGTTTATGTAGATTTGGTAAAGGGTTTGACCGAGTATAATGCAAGTGTACGTTGAGTTGGATGCGTGGTACACGTTGCGCAGAATAAGAATTCAATATTGCACCGGTTCTTTAGGATGAAATATTAGTTTATTCTTATTTATTCGCATGTATGTATGGTTATTTAAAGCCCTTAGTTTAATGAATAGAGGTACCCCTTTTCTTTTACAGAATACAACGTAACAACCAATCTTATACCCTCTGCAACTTTACATTCATAATATATACATAAGTGAGAGTTGTGAGTGTGTAGAGTTTGGGGCCTGTAACCAACATTTGGTATCAGAGCCTAGGGCCCGTGAAGACGGAGAAGGCCGGTTTGAGAGTCGGTTTCGAGAAAGGGTGTAGCCCTTGGCTGCGGGGCAAACGCAGCAAGAAGAAACCGAGTTTTGGTAGTTATTCTTCGCAGCCTGTTTTCGGGTTTTCAAAACAGGGTATTTCACTACAAGAACAGGGCACCTTTAGCGGCGACAGGTGTCGCCGGTATTGACCACTTTTGTCGCCGCTATTGACTTTTAGCGGCGACATGTCGCCGGTAAAGCATCGCCGGTATTGCTCGGACGCTATTGACCGGTTGTCGCCGCTAAAGAGTGATGTCGCCGGTATTGACCTTCGTCGGTAAAGGTTGAAAAGCAATAGCGGCGACATATGTCGCCGCTAAAAGTCTGTTTTTTTTTTTTAATACAGCTGCCCAGCCAGTTTTACGGCCGAAAAAACAAAACCTGCTTATTTTCAAACAACGCAAGCATACGCCATGAACATAATCAACATATACTAAAGGTAATATAATTAAAAACTACGTTTAAGTCATACATTATAATCCTACAACGTTTAATTAAATCTAAATCATACATTAAAAACAAGTCACTCATCGTTATCGTTGGCTTCATCGTCGGATTCATTATCGAATAAGTTGTCAGAATCGTAGTCTTTTGACTTTCCTTTTCCTTTTCCTTGTGAAGCAAGATAGTTGTTAAGTTGGTTCAAAAATGACGGGGTTTGGAACAAGCTGTTAACAAAATCCTACAATAATAGATAGCAAAACGTATATTAGCATATTAATTAACGCTACCAACATATATTTAACAAGGAAACATGCGTTCGTTTGTCATTTTATAAATTGCGTAGTTTACCTCAGAAAAGGGTTCTTGCATCCGAGCTTGCGAAGACGACATGTTAGATGACGAGTGCGAGGACGTGTTGGAAGAAGGTTTAGGCCCCATCCCGCGGTACCATCCACGCCGCTCACCCAACGCTTCCTGATACGGGGCAATTGGCGGACCCTCACCGCTCCATTCACTTGTGGCCTGTTGTATGTTCCGCTGTATTTTACGAAGATGATTAAATATATATGTGTGTATATATATATATATATTTGTTATAGAAAATAATACTTAAAAGAAATACTTACGTAATTTTGTTCAGCAACCGGATCAACCCAATTCCCTTGATTGTCCGTGTGGGTTTTAGCATACGTAGGTACCCAATCCATATCCTGTTTAACATTAAACTTAGATTAGACATTAAATAAACAAAAGCTTACACACACGCACACATACATAAAACATTACATTTTTATAGGCGGTGCTACCGTACGACGATGTCCCCCCACGGTATGGGAATTGTTGTTTCTCGCGTACTAGTGTGTTGGCCTTGCTTCTTTTAATATATTTTTCTTCCCGGAAACCCTCGATGGTTCTCAACCAGTTATCATAGGGCATATCCGCGGGATGGAATGCCCTTGCACTCTCAAGATCATTGTAACCTCCCTTGCTCTTAAATATTTTTTTAGCTTCGTTCTTGCGGTCAGAGTACCGCTTCATAAGCACAGCCCTAATGCCACCCGTCAAGTTTCTCGCCTCATAATCACGTTCCACTTCATCAAAATTGAAATTTTCCTACAAATTAAATAAAAAAGTTAAAATATCATATATAAATTAGATTTGCATGTGCTTAAATATTTGATAAAATTTTATGCATATAACTTATTTACCCGTAAGTGGTTCATGAGGGCATCCTTGTAATGTTGTTCAACATTATCCCATCCAATTTTATCAAACAGGATGGACCGCCACATATACAGGCCGGCCTCCCGTGAAAACATATCTCTTGTTTTACCAACAGGGGTATACGTGACCTGCCTGTCAAACGTAAGCGATACAGCCCCCCCCCCCCCCCCGCTTTTACCAGACGCCTTAGTTTCTCATTTTTGGCTTTCCCCCTAACCCTCTTCGGGGGAACCGCTGCAATTAAAACAAAAATAATTAGTAACAACATTTATAAAATATAAGGACTACAAAATAATTTAGTAAAAGACTTACCGTCTGTCTCGTGTGTGCCACGAAATCCACCAGGAGGAATCGGTGGATCACCAGCGCCGTCACCCCCATGTCCCCAAGGGGCCACATCAGCCATCAGATAAGCGAATATCAACAATATCGAAAACATAATCCCTATAAAGTTACAAATGTTACAGCATGTGTATCTAATACAAATTAAGCGAAAGTACAACAACGGTAACTCAAATTCAAATAAATATTTCAAACAAGTGTTTATCAATTACAAATCAATATAAATTACAATAACTTTTCTTTTAGTCAGACTCCACAAAATCGGGATCATCCTCATCATAATCAGCCTCGACCTCATCAGAATCAGTCTCGACTTCAAACACTTCATCGACGGTGGCCGTTGGGGGATCAACTTCAATTGAAGGCTCACCCGCAGTAACATGAGAAGATCCAATTTGAAAGTATTGGGTCAAGTCAATGACAAGTGGACAGTCAGATGAAAAGTTGTTGTCAACAACGTCACTATCTTCTAAGCGTTTGCCAACATTTTGAACCTTATTGACGCGGTCATCACTTAATGGCCGATCCCAAATTCTTCGATGATTAACATTTTTGACTACCCACCTGTGTTTATTTTTTTGGTTTCGAGACGTTTCTTGGATGAAGAACACTTGTTTGGCTTGCGAAGCAAATATGAGTTGATCGTCTTTGTCCCATTCATGTTCAGTGCTTATACTGGTGATATTATTGTCATGGTTTACACCCCTTTGAGTATCAAACCACTTGCACCGAAATAGGACAATGGAATAATCATTTGTATAACGCAACTCAATAATTTCTTCTAATTGGCCATAAAATTTCACACCGTTCTCTCCAACCACTTCCACCCCAGAGTTTTGCATTACGCATTTTGCATCACGTTCAAGTGTCTTAAACCTAACACCGTTGACTATGCAAGCAGTGTAAGTGTAAGCAGTCATTTTCGCACAAATTGAAAGAGCATACAACTCCGGGTGGAATTCTGGAGAATTTTAAGCCGGGATTTTTACATTGGGTACACGGACATCTAACTTCATCGTGGTTTTTTATCACTCTTTCACACATATCGATAAATGACTCGAGTCCTTGCTTGTAGTGAGGTGAATGACGTGGAGAATCAATCCAACTTTTATCGATAGGCATTATGCAACTGAAAGAAAATCTAATTTAGGATTAACAAGACAAGGGTAGGCTGCTAAACCCACTTTTTGAACACTTTATCCCATATGTGAATGTGTATTACATGATTGTTTGTTTAAGAAAAATTCGGCAGCATTTCCTCTTAGCTCCCAAGTATATATGTAATGATATATATAACCGAGGAGCAAAGAGAAAATGATAACCGAATCCTTCTTAAACAAACAATCATGTAATACACATTCACATCCTAAATGAGATAAAGTATTCAAAAAGCAGTCCCAAGATAAACGGGGACAACCCGAAATTAATTTCTAAATCAATTTCGGGCGGGTATCTCTAAGCTCGTTATGTTTAAAATGATTAATTCAAACACGGGCACAGTTTTTTAAGCTTGTTATTTTCTTAATGATTGTTTTAAGCTTGTTAGCTCCTTTTGTTTTAAATGGTTATTTCAATTTTGGCGGGTATTTCCTATGTTCGTTATGTTTTAAATGATAATTTTAATTCAAGGAGGGTATTTCCTAACTAATATATATCTTTCAAAGTTAAATATAAATGTTTTCAAACCTAAACACAAACATACTAATTATCAAACTTAAACTTTTTTTTTTTCAAACCTACACATAAACATACTATCAACACACATACATACTTATAAAGACACATTTACATACGTACACATACATACCTACAAACACACATTTTGACCAAAAACACAAAATTTATACTTACTTACATGCACATTTGCATATTTTATACAAACATACATAATAACATACACATTTTCACCAATTACAAACATTTACATGCACAATTGTTCATCATTTATAAACACCTACATACTAACATACACCTACATACATACATTCATAAACTTACATACACACATACATGCTTACATACACCAAAATACACAAATCAATAGATTTTCATATACACATTTTTATCAAATACACCTACATTATACATTTGGCATACTAACATACACCTACATACATACATTACTTCATAAACTTACATACATGCTTACATACACCAAAATACACAAATCAATAGATTTTCATATACACATTTTTATCAAATACACCTACATTATACATTTAGCATACTAACATACACCTACATACATACATTACTTCATAGACTTACATACACACATACATGCTTACATACACCTAAACCAAATATTATACAATTTCTAAACTTAAAAAAAAAAAAAAAAAAAAAAAAACTAACCGTATTCGAGATGCTTACATACACCTAAACCAAAAATTATACATTTACATACCTAAACAAAAAATTATACAATTTCTAAACTTAAAAAAAAAAAAAAAAAAAAAAAAAAAAAAAAAAACTAACCGTATTTTTCAAGTTTCAAGGAGATGAAGACCGAGGAGACGAAGTGGTGCCGGATTCGAGATGATGGTGACCGGATTCGAGATGGTGGTGATCCGATATTTCTTCCACAAACACAAAAATACACAAAAAGAGCAAAAATTAAAGCCTATAACATGTATATAACAAATGTAGAGAAGAAATCTAACAAAAACAAAGTGAAACTAACCGATTTGGACGATTTTCGCGAGTTAGCAGCGGTGTTCGGAGGTTTTTTTTGGGGGGAAAGTGAAAGAGGAGGGAGAAATTGGCGCTGTATAGGGGTTTGGTTCGTTCAACCTTTAGCGGCGACAGGTTGTCGCCGGTATTGCCAATTGTCGCCGGTAATGCCTTTAATGAGGTTGACCAGAGGTTGACCAGAGATAAGATTTGTGTGGCTAGGGATTAAAGTTCTGACATTTACTTTTAGCGGAGACTAGCTGTCGCCGCTATTACCCTGTACCTGTCGCCGGTAATGAGTTATAAATCCCCAACCGTCAGATCATGATTTTGATCAACGGATGGGGTTTGGTTTGAGATCCTGTGACGCGGATCGACCAATAGCGGCGACACTTGACCTGTCGCCGCTAAAGGTGTCACCGCTAAAGGTGTCCCTTTCTTGTAGTGTTTGCGGGTGTTTCGGGACAGCAAGGGGGCTGTTTCGGTGTCGTTTTACGGCAGAAGACGGAGGCGTTATGGTGTTTTCGGTAGGCCGTTGCTGTCATAGACGTACCGGTTAAGACGACGGGGTGACCGGTGATAAACACTTATTTTCTGGGGCTGCTAGTGGTGATTAAAAGAGGAAGATAAAGGGCTGTTTGGATGTTAGTTGCGGGTTTGCGCAACTGTTATACAACGGTGACAACATCAGAATGTTTTGCGGAAGCCTTTATTGGATTCTTCGTGATAAGAGGAGACCGGCGTAGTGCGTGAAAAGCGGGCATAATGGATCCGCCAAAGCAGGTGGCTTTGGATTCGTCTCGTTTGGCAAGGTGAGAAAATGGAAGAAGCGGGTGGCTTGTTTTCTTTGTCGGTGGAGAGCCTCTTGAACAAGGGTGAGTGGAAAATGGTATGGTTAGAGAATAGAGAAAAAAAAACACGGTGTGACATTATGGCGTTGGAGTTTAAATCGGTGGCTTTGGATGTGGCCGGGGTAGGTCGTTGATCCATGATAAGTCAAGATGTAAATGAACGGTGTTCCAACGTTATGCCATGTGACATGTTACAAGCGTGGTCGGTTTGATTCGGGTTGAACCGAGACATTGGACATGATCGAGGTGAAGATCGGGTGTCCGTTAGATGTCATAGTGGTTCGAAACCTAGGTGATTCGGTGCTAAGGTTAAGGCGTAAACAAACACCAATTAAGGGGGTGATTGTTGGATTATTCGGGTTTGTTTACGGGTCACGCGGTTCACGGGTTGCGGGTTCAATTCGGAGCAGCAGGTTGTGGGTCAAGAGTAGATCTGTTGGAAGGGTAAAATGGTCAATTATGGTTGTTTTGTACATGGGAAAATCTTAGTGATTTTGGCTGCACGTTTATGTAGATTTGGTAAAGGGTTTGACCGAGTATAATGCAAGTGTATGTTGAGTTGGATGCATGGTACACGTTGCGCAGAATAAGAATTCAATATTGCACCGGTTCTTTAGGATAAATCTATTATTTTTTTATTCGCATGTATGTATGGCTATTTAAAGCCCTTCGTTTAATGAATAGAAGTACCCCTTTTCTTTTACAGAATACAACTGACAATCTTATACCCTTTGCAACTTTACATTCATAATATATACATAAGTGAGAGTTGTGAGTGTGTAGAGTTTGGGGCCTATAACCAACAAATGATACGTATCTTTTTTTTTTCCCATAGAATGGGCAGTCTAATAAACAGGCAAACAGCAACTTGCCGTTTTTCTTGTGAGCCTACTTGGTTGTATTGATTTGGTTTATACATGAATGATGGTGTTCTATTTATTATTTTGATGTGTTTATCATCTACCTAGGTAGTGCGTAGGTGCTTGTTGGAGTTGATGAGATGGACCTACACCTGCAAGTCTACACCTTTTGGTGGATCAATTTACTAACTTTTTGTAAATCATGATTCATTGGGGTGGGTGAGCCTTTTAAGGGTATCACCCACTAAACCAGTGTATCTGACCAGTGAGAATCATGATTAAGAACTGTATTGTATTCTTTATATACGTTGGTTCTCGGTTCTGGATTCCGGTCCCGTTCCAGCCTCCGAGTAGTACGCGCCCGCAACTAACTAAAAATCCTGACCCGCCTAGATTTTTTATTGCGAATGGTTATAATCAGTTATATCTCAAATTGTGTGCATCACTTTTATGTGGATTTTACTTCTAAATCGAGTGTGTATCAAACATGTGTTCCACATTACTAGTAATTTACGTACAATTGAGGTAAAAAGAAGTTTATATTTGGTAGAAATTTGATAAAATGAGTTTTTAATTAAAGCAATTCGATTTTGATGGTATCTGGTGTGGATTTACCCGCACTACGCGGCTGGAATTTAGTTGGTGTTGATTCGTTTCATTACGGTACCGACGACACTCGTTATAGCAACCGAAAGTTAACACCAAGATATGCCAAACAATATAAAGCCGTGTTTTACAACACACGGAAGAATAATGAATACTAATACCGGTACAGAGGTTGTTCGGTCAGGATGGTACCAAAATCAGTTCAGCCTAAGAAGCTTGAGGGGGGATAATCACCAAACCTTTGTGGTTGATTGCCGAAAATCAAGCATTCTTTAAGGCTGAATGGATATGGGTTACGGTTTCCTAAAAGAGCATGTACGGTTTGTAATATGGAAAATGATTTAAACTAGTACTCAACCCGCGCTTCGGCGGCGGTTTTGTAAATTACGATTAATATACACCGAATCAAAGGGAAAACTATAATTATTGTGTCAACACAAATGAATATTTAACCAAAATCCCAACTGTAGGTCCACCCGGAGGATCGAGTATAACCTGTTCCCTGTTTTCCGACGAACCCGAGAATGCGGAATCCAAACGGGTAAGTTAAACCAAGTTAGAACACGAAAACGACAAACACGGTTCAACGATTAACAATCAAATGTATTAATACGTATGACGGTTACAAAGCAATGTTTACAAGAACTCCTTATAAACTCTCAATGTGTGTGTGTGTGTTTTACGGTGTGTGCTCACTCAAATCTATTCAGACCTCCTTCTGGTTTGCCTTCTGTTTGTTGTATATATACTACAGGTTCGGCGAACAATCTTCAGTGACGAAGGATTGCGACGAACAATGCAAGGCTGACGAAGAATTAGATCTTCGTCGTTGCCTTTGGCGAACAATCAATGTGACGAAGATTGGAATCTTCGAACTTTCACATTTTGACGAACATTGAACTTCGCCAAGAGGACTTCGTCCAACATGGAATGTTCGTCCAAAAGCATGTAGTCTTTGTCACATTGGTGTATCATGATTCTTCGTCACATGTAAACAATTAATTGCCTTTTAAAAAACGTAAACAACAAACAATCTGAATTGATTAGAACATGAAAAGTCTTCACATGACATCATCGTGGTGATGTCATGGTGATGTGGCGTCGGGAAACGGTTCGCGGCGCTTCGTGCTTCGTGTGTCGAACTCTGGGGCGCACGACGGAGGAATGTCGTGACATCGGGCTTGAGCCGAACCTAACCGAGTCGAACCGAACCGAGTCGAATCCATATAACGAACCGCAACGAGTTGTGTCCACATAATGTGGATCAACAAACTCCCCCTTGGACGCTACTCGTAAGGTTCATCTTCCATGTCTTCCATGTTGGAGGATCTTCAAAGTCTTCACGTGTCGAAGTAGAAAGTGTATCAACAAACTCCCCTTTACAAATAGGAAGTGTATCAATAAACTCCCCCTTTCAACAAACTCCTTTTGATTGTGCTCGTGAATCTTTTGATTTTCGATACTTTAGATCCTTGTGGCATTGATGAGTGGCCAGCGGCAACTCGATCATCTTGATCATTTGAGTCCATCCATGTCGTGTCTTCATTCCGAAGCTTGTCATCTAATACGTTCTCTTCGCCTTTAGCTGGTTTGAATGTCGCATCTGCACATACAAGAAATCTAAACATGTAATGACAACAACTGCTTGGAATATAGTTAACATAAAAAAACGACACACATGTGACCAGTTTTCAATCAACTACCGTCCGACAGTTTGAAAGTTTAACAAATTGTTCAATTTTAGTTTTTAACTTTCAAAACTTGCAAATTTCGACGGTTTGTGAAGATTTAGTTGTTTTGGTTTTCGTTCAGATTTCAGGTAACGAAGACTCGAGTTCCAACATCGGGTAATCAAAAGAAATTAGAAATAAAATCTTTTTGGCTTTTATAAAGTTTATATTAAAACACACCTAAAATCTTTTTGGTAATTTTTGAATATGTGAAATATAATGACAGAAAGCAGTAAATAAATATATACAAAGATGCAGAAACTGAAAGCATTAAATAAATATTTACAGACATTCTTTTTGCGAGTTTAGAGGGTAAGAGAATCATATCAGTGTACAGTCACGCCAAAACATTCTTGTTGTTCATTTTGTTAACATTTAGATAAGCATCCTATAATGATTATCGGTATTGTTGTCCACTTAAGCTCAACTTATCAGATGTAATCATGTTTAGGGGATACGTTAAGGTATGATTTATACTTACCGACCGGTGTTCATCCACACACGACACATTCTCGTATCAAGGTATGCACGAGAGTTCATCTTACTGGTGAGTATACCATTTAACATCTGTTTTGACATATATGAAAATGTGAGATACTCACTTATTTTGGTTGAAAACAAGCCCTATGTGATAGAATCACTTATTGATGAGGAACTTGATTTTCAGATACATGAGGGCACAGGAGCAAGTCCGTGAACAGGTTAGTACCATCGTACAGACAAAGAGACGAACTTGACTCCCGCATGAGGGCACAGGAGCAAGTCCATGAAAGCAAGTCCGTGGACATGTGATTGTTGATCACTTATTGAGGTCGTATGCAATATGTACACGTATGCAGGGGCGGACCCACGTTAAGCGGAACGGGGTCCCTGGACCCCAATCTTTATTTAAAAAATAGTAGAAGCGGTATATAAAATTTTCTATGGACCCCATAAAATAATTTAGTTGGACCCCATAACAATGAGAGTGAACATGGTGTAGTGGTAAAACCTCTTGTTTAAACACAAAAGGTCCCAGGTTTGATACCTGCTTGTTTCGTTTTTTTTGTGTTTTTTTTAAACCTGATTTTAAATTAATCACTCTATTTTTTTTTCTGTTTCAATTTTCTCACATATATTTAGCTGAATGTGTAGTAAATGAAACTTGTAATTTAGTTATGATATTGTTTTCTATTATGTTCCTCGACCCGACCCGAACAACGACCGATCCAAAAAATTTGAACATCGGAAAAATGGGACCCCATTGTCCAAAAATCTTGGGTCCGCCACTGCACGTATGTATATCATGGAAGATCTAGACTTCGTCTCTGTTATATTTCGGTAAAAGAAACAACCATGATACCCAGATGATAAACAACATAAAGACCACGTATCTCAGAACCTCGACAATCTATCAAACGAAATTTCGGTACCAAGACCATATGCCAATGAGTGGTTCCCACACAGTCTTCAGTCGATTTAGGTTTATATCGCCCTGCACACTTTAAAATGATTGTGAGCATACCGATACATCTTATATAGAGCTGCTTATCGTTTTTCATTTTAGGTTTAAAGAGGTTTGAACAGACCACTGATGTACTATCATTTTCTCTTTTTCTCATCAGGAAACTCATTTTTGTTTTTCTATTGTTTTTGTGTTTTTGAAATTTTTGATGTTTTTAAATTTTCAAATTTTTGGATTTACTCCCCCTAAAATGTAAAAATTATGATAAATTAAAAACACAAAGATATTTACTAAAACGATTTTCCGATGTCGGTTTTACTCTATAGCGTTTACCGATAATAAAAAGTCAAATCGTGATTTGTCAAATGCTTTGGTAAAAAGGTCGGCACGTTGGTCATCGGTGTGGACCTTAACAACATCGATAAGCCTTTTATCAAAGCAATCACGTATGAAGTGATACTTAATTTCAATGTGTTTGGTCTTTGAATGCTGCACAGGATTTCTAGTGATCTGTAAGGCAACAGAATTATCAACGAAAATAGGAGTAGTTAGGAATTCAAAACCGTAGTCGCGCATTTGTTGTTGGATCCACAGGACTTGGGAGCAACAACTTGAGGCAGCAATGTATTCAGCTTCGCATGTTGATGTAGCGACACAAGTCTGCTTCTTGCACTGCCATGTGACTAGGCGATTTCCTAAAAACTGGCATCCAGCCGTTGTGGATTTCCCGTCGATTTTGCATCCGCCAAAATCAGAAGAATCACTGAAAGTGACCAAGTCAAAGCTATCATCCCTAGGGTACCATAGACCGGTGTCTGGGCATCCCTTCAAATAGCGGAATATCCTTTTAACAGCTGCAAGATGTGAGGCCTTCGGGTTTACTTGATTTCTGGCAAGCAGGCACGTTGGATACATTATGTCTGGTCTTGATGCTGTGAGGTACATAAGGGATCCGATCATAGCGCAGTAGTATGAAGAGCTAACAACTTCGCCCTTCAAGTCAGGATGAATTCCATGATTTTGCTGCAGTGGAGTACCAATGGGCGATGTGTCAGACATCTGAAATCGGTTCAGGATGTCACTGACATACTTAGTCTGATGGATGAGTATCCCAGACTTCGTTTGTTGCACTTGTAAGCCCAAAAAGAAAGTTATCTCCCCCATAGCGCTCATCTCGAATTTCTCCTGCATTACACGCTCGAAATTCCTACACAACACATCATTAGTAGAACCAAAAATAATATCCTCTACGTATACCTGTACCAGTAGAAGATATCCATCTTGTTCTTTGATGAATAAAGTGCAATGGATAAGACCTCGACGAAATCCATTCTCCAGCAGATAATGAGATAAGGTTGCGTACCAAGCACGTGGTGCTTGATGTAGACCATAGAGAGCTTTGTTCAGCAACCAAACCCGATTGGGGTGAATAGGATCTTCAAACCCTGGAGGTTGTTCGACATGCACTTCTTCTTCAACTATACCGTGTAAGAATGCACTTTTGACGTCCATCTTGTAAACCTTGAATCCTTTGAATGAGGCATAAGCCAGAAAGATCTGAATTGCTTCCAGACGTGCAACTGGTGCATACACTTCATTGTAGTCGATCCCTTCGATCTGACGAAAACCTTGAATGACTAACCTTGCTTTGTTTCGGATGACAATCCCACGGTCATCGCTTTTGCATTTATAAACCCAACGGGTACCAATCTTCTTGTAATCATCAGGTTTATCAACGAGTTTCAAGACACCAAGCTTCTGGAATTGCTGCAGTTCTTCTTGCATGGCTTCAACCCAAGAACTATCTTTCAAAGCTTCTTTAATAGATTTTGGTTCTTCTTGTGATACATAACACGCGAAGGACCAATCGTTTTGTTGACTAGATTCTTGAATCGCCGCATACAAGCCTGCATTGTTGTTGTTTTGCAACATGTTTCTTGTTTGTACGCCACTTTGTACATTTCCGATGATGTTTTATTGAGGATGAGTATTGTGGATCCTTGTTTCTGGATTATCTGGAACTTGAATATTTGTACCCAGATTGTTGAAGTTGAGATCAACAACCAAATCAATACCCTGAATTGGCGAAGAGGATGATGCAGTAGCTTCAGCTATTTTGGGGGCGTCCACTGGAGGTGTAGCCTCAGAAGTACCATGAACAGCTTCTTGGTCTGCATCGAGAAATTCATCATCCTCTGAAGATTCGTTCAGTTCGGTAGTATCATAAAAATCCTCATTGTCGAGAGCATTATTGTTAACTGAAGATGGTTCTTGATTTGTAACAATAATTGGACGAACCAACGGTGAATCTGTTGCGTTGTCACTCTCGAAAAACATCCTTGCCGCAGCACTTTCTTCGACTTCTTGAATTTTGATCGAATTGAAAAAGTCATCGTACTCAAACATCCATGGTTGACCTGGACATTTGACTGGCAATGTGTGCCTTTGTAATCTGACCTCAGACCATTCCTCGACCCTTTTTGTCTCTAGATTCTAGACTCTTAAGTTCGGGGTGGCATACCCACGAAAGTAACCTTCAATAGCTTTTTCCCCAAACTTTCCATTCGGATCGATCATTGTGCAAGGAGCTCTAAACGGTTCAAGATATTGTAAATCTGGTTTCCGTTTGTGAAGAAGCTCATAGCAGGTCTTGTTGTGTCTTTTTACTGTAAGGACTCGGTTCATTGTGTAACAGGCAGAGGCCACAGCTTCACTCCAGATTGGAATGGGCAACTGCGATTCTACCAATATAGTCCTAGCAGTTTCGATCAATGTACGGTTCTTACGCTCAGCGACGCCATTCTATTCAGGAGTGTAAGCCGCACTAAATTCATGAAGAATACCTTTTGAAGTACAGAACTCCTTCATGGCATGATTTTTAAATTCTTTCCATTGTCGCTGCATATCCGTTTAACCTTCAAAGTATACAAATTCTTAATCTGAATGATCAATTTTTTTATAATACCGAAAGTTTCACTCTTGTGAGCCATGAACGCCACCCAAGAAAATCTTGAATAATCATATGTTATCACGAGGCAGTATTGATCATTCTAAATGCTTTTATGCTTGACAGGACCGAACAAATCCATGGGCAAATGTTCAAGCGGAACGGCCACCGTGTTGATCTTCTTAGTCGGGTGTCGCTTCTTGCTTTGCTTTCCTTTTGGCATGAAACACAGACGTCTTGAAGATGGAAATTTTAAAGAGGAACACCATTCACTAATTCATTTGACACCAAATGATTCATTTTTCGTAAGTGATTGTGACCCATCCGTCTATGCCAAGAGATTGAGTCTTTTTCAGTGGCTTTGGTAAAAAAAACAAGTTGCTTGTGCAGTCGTTGTGATTGCTTGCTTCATATCAAGGACATACAAATTATTTATCCTTGGAGCAGATAATAGAATCCATTTTTAGGAATCTTGAAGCCGGGTTTCAGCACATAACATCCATTTGCATCAAAGTGCACTGAAAACTGCTTATCACAGATTTGTGAAATGCTAAGAAGATTGTGATCAAGTTGTTGTACAAAGTTGATATTGTCAAAGCTTACAACCCTGTTGGATACCATTCCTTCCCCTGTAATATATCCGCCCTTATCTCCAACAAAATCAACATAACCTCCTCTAATAGATTTAACGTTGTAGAGAAGTTTCATGTCGCCGGTCATGTGCCTGGATGCCCCACTATCAACAATCCAATGATTGCTGAAAGTTCCTCCTAGAACACCCTGCACATGTACTCACATGATTAGTTGGAGATGGGGACCCAAGCCATTGCGGTCTTGGGTCTTCCATTTGCATCGACAAAGTTACTTCAACTTTCCGATGGTTTGGAAATTGTGATGTTCCCCCCAAATTAGTGTTCAATTTGGGTTTCCATGTCTGTTTTGTTTTACCAGTTTGATTGTTTAACACTTTAACTTCGTTATTGTTTGAAGTTTTTGAAATTTCTGGTTTGACAGAGACATGTTGTTTGTTACCCACATCGGTTTTAATTGCTTTTTCAATAACCTTGACTTGTTGGTGTTTCTGTTTCTTTTCCCTTTCTTTTACAAGACGGGGATCTTGTTTTGAAGAAACAAATCGCTTTCGGTCATTTTGTTCACGGGGATCATCAACTTTGGCTTTTTGTTTATGAAGGTAAGGACAATTCCGAATAACATGTCCAAATGTACCACATGAGAAACATGATCTTCGTTCTACAAACCCCGAAGTATCATGTGATTGTCTTGTTGATGAACTTTGTGATCCCGAGGTACTTGGTTCTGAACTATTTAGTTCATTTCTTTTCAAAATTTTAACTTGATTTACATGATCTATGTTAGATTTATTTTGAAAAGTTTCCAATTTATCCGTTCCCTTCGATTTTTCAAAGTTCACCTTTTGATTCTTTTTCTTGTCTTGTTCCTTTCGACCTTGAGTTGTCGATTTTCCTTTTGGCTTGGTGTGATTTTGCTGCTTTTTCACAGTTGGTAATCTTTGATTGTCGTTTTGTTTGTGAATTTCAGCTTTCGGAATCGACGGACACTGTGTTACCACTACGTGTAAACCCGACTTTCCCAAAAACCTACTTGTTGATTCTTCAAAAACTTTAATGATTAAAGATTGATTAACATTTTTAATCGGAAAATCTTTGTAAGAATAAACTCTATCATTACCAACAAGAGTGTACAGCAAATTCACACTCTCAGACTCTTGTGAGGAAGTGGACGTGGACTCGGTCAGAACAGTCGTAGCAGGTTTTGCGGGAGGATCACATAGAATATGATTCTCGAGAGGTATGTCCTCTTCTTTGATTACCGCATCTGACTGTGCTGAGTTAGTATCATTAGATTCATCATCTGAAGAATCAACATCCTCAACAATGACCTGAGGCTCCTGATTCTGTTCAGCAGTTACATACGTATCTGCTGACACATCCGAATTTGATGATACTTCTTGTTTGTATCCAAGTCCAGTTGTAAACTCCTCAAAGTTTAAAGAAACAGATGGCGCAAAATGAGTTCTATTTTCCTCATCAGGCATTGCGTCATAATTGTGTCTAACCGGTGGTGGACATTTTTTATATCCAATGCACGTGACATCCTTTTTCTCTTCCTAAACATCGATGATGTGATCCAGCACATAACTAGAGTTTAAATAACTATTTAGCTTAAGATGGATCGCCTCACTTTCAGATTTAACACAATCCATTTCTTTTTGCATTATCTTGAGCCTATTGATGTAACAGTTAATGGTTGTTTGTTTTCTTGAAACCATTTTCGTTAGCTCGGATTTGTTTTCCCTTAATGTTTCAATCATTGTTTTATACTCATTTTCATGGTTGGTATAAAACATATTGGCTTCTGTGCATTTAGAAAGATCGACGATCAATTTCTGATTGTGGATAAATGTGATATCATACTTACTTAGCAAATCATCATATTTGCTTAGCAAGTCCGACAACTTATCACCCAAGTCGGCACAATTACTACTTAAATCAGCACAATTATCACATTTAACTACAGTTGGTTCATCGATACATACCTGACTTGATGAACTGCCAACATTAGCCATAAAGGCTGAATGAAGAGAAAAAGAAGAATAAGCAGCTTGATCCACCAGAATAGATCTTCTATCATTCCCTGCTGCAGTTTCTCCTAATAATTCATCGATGTCGGCATCGACTGTCACCCTCGATAAATGATCATCGCCTGACGTTGAGGTTTCCTCATCTGAACTCCTAGAATAGCCAGAACTTTCTTCAACTGAAGATTCACCACCAATGGTGGAAGATTCTCCACCACTGGCATGATTCAAATCCTTAGCAACTTCAGCAAAACAAGCTGCTCCTCCCTGATCACCAATGCCTAATTGCATTGACCAGTCACAACCTTCATCCACTTGTACCACAAGAGCTTGATTGTTGTTGTTTGATGGTCCTGCTGCTTAATTGTTTACAGGTATCAAGGTACGCTCATCATTCCTGGTTTGATTTTGCTGGTTGGTTTGATTCCTGAAAGGGTTTTGGTTCCCATGCTGAGCTGGCTTCGTGCATTCCCTTTTGAAGTGACCACATTCACCACAATTAAAGCACTTTTCAGATTGCTTGTCAAACCCATACTTGGTGTCTTTCTTGCTTTCCAAGCTGGTTCGACCAGTCCTTTCCATGAAGTCCTTTGCTTGCCTTACAGCACTGGCGAAAGCCCATTTGATGTCCATCATATCCATTTCCTCTTTATCAATCTGTTGATAATCTTCTTGTGTCAGATTGATGTTACCGATCTGACCTGTTATCAACCCACAGTATGCGCTCACCAGAGTGTTCAGTATCTCCATGTGATCCTTAGCAACTTCAACACTAACTTTGGAGAAACTTGACGTGTCTAGCCGAACTGTAGATGGTTGACCAGCAGATGACGTGCTTCCATAACAGGCTTGCTGTTGAACAGGTAGTGGATTTCCGTACATATCTGTTGTTCCAGTAGATTGATAGCTGTGCTGTTGAGGAATTGATTGTACTGGTTGTATTGGATTTCTATACAAGTCTGTTGTTCTTTGCGATTGGGCAACTATCTGTATCGGATTTCCATACAAGTCTGTGCTTGTGACAAATGTTGTTTGTAGTGGAGCATGTAGAGCGGGTTTTGCAGCTGATCGGAGTGTCGCACTCCGGTCAAAGATAATATTTATAAGCCCAAATTACCCTTAACTATGTGTTAGTGGTAGTAAGGGGTCGAACCACGAAGAGTATGTGGTTTGCGAATGGATTCGATTGAATTAAAATATGTGTCACAAATTATGAAGCTTGCTATCTTGTTTTTTGTGTATTTTTGTTTGATTGAAAAGATGTGAATTGAAATTACTAAAGTAATTGGGTTGATAACTACTAATGATTAACAATTGCAAAAATGTAATTAAAGGTTTAAACAAGATAGAGAAAACATGGCTCACAGCCGGTTCGGTAATTGCAATCCTAGGGTTCTTACACGTTTTAAATTTGATTTACTTGAATATGTTATTAATGGATTTCTATCATCAAAGCTTAGGTGCCAATTGCTATCAACGCTTATCACGGACCACAATGCACTTCGTTACTTCGGACAAGTAAAACCTTTTGAATGACAAGGCATAACTGCACAAACTTGTTTCGCAAAGTCAAATTTCATAACTCACTCGACAATTCACAAATATAGTTCAAATGCAAGACAATTGTCACCAAATCAAACTAAAACATTGTTTAAACCCTAGACTTACAATAACCTACACCGGGGTAAAACCTCCAAGAAATTAGCCGCTCATGGTCGAAGAGGCACGATCAACGGATGATGAAAGCTTGGATTTGATCATCTTGAAGCTTGAATATGGATGAATGGATGAATGGATGAATGGTTAGGGTTGTGATGAATGATGGTGATGAGAGAATGGAGAAGAAATGGTTGAACTAGGGTTTCGATTCAGATTGATTCGAATTAAGGTTGGTGATGGTAGGTGGATTGGTAGTGATGATGATAATGAGAATAGGCACCAAGATCACTTTCAAACTTTAGAAAAGTGTAACTCCCCAATTGAATGCCAAATTTTGTGTTTTAAGTCGTCAAACCATAAAAGAGATCAAAATCGCGCGTCTGGTGAATCCGGGAACCGTCGCCGACGGTCCAAAGACCCGTCGTCGACGGTATGTGCATGTTTCACTTTTGTCCGACAGTTTATTCTTCTATCTACGGACATTTCACGCGACGGTAATATTTACGGGGCGTCGCCGACGGCCCAGGAAGGCGTCGGCGACGGTGCTTGGTTTTCCAACTTTTCATTTTTCCATTCCCTAGCTCCCGATTGATCCGGTGCGCGTCCCAGTGGCCCATTTTTCGTCCCGGTGACCCGTAAAGCTCCCGAAATGCTCCTTTAACTCCGCTAGACATGTAAAATACATATCTAATCAAAAGTAGGCTATTCAAAATTAAAACTTGTGTAAAAACATCAAATTAAACAATTACGATCACCGGTTTTCAACCACGCATCACATCCCCACACTTGTCTTTTTCTTGCCCCCAAGCAAATCTGTTTTTCACTTTCATGTGGCTTGAACAACGAATACACTCCCCATTCCTGAGACGAAGGTTAAGGTCAATTGTCATACAAAAGTTCAAACTCTTTACAATTTTCAACATATTTAACGGTAAAGTGCATTCGCATATAAAATGGTTATCCAAGATTAACCCGCCCGTGAAACCAACAATTCATGCACATCCCTCACAATGTTCTCTCCACTCGGTTTATAAATTGGCTAATTTTCATAATGTATTAGCACTTCAAAGAATAATTGCTCAAAACCGATTAGAACATGTACCCGCATAGGCTTGCAACTCAATCATTCTCCACCACCGATCACGAATACTAAACACAAGTCATAAGGTCTTTGTAAGGGTTGTAATGGGGCTAGGCTAAGGGTAGGAAATAGGACAATTTAAAGTGGCTAAGGTGATGAAAATTCGATTTTTATTACAAAAGACTACTCTAAACAAAACTAAACTATAAACATTAACTACAAGGCAACAACTTTAGCCTTTTATTTCTCAAACTAAGAACATATATTTTTGTTCTTTTCTAAACAATTTTCTCATCTTTTTCATAACATTTTCTAATTTTTTCACTCTCTTTTTTTTATTATGCAAACAATCAATCAAATACAACTATACAAACTCGACTCTATAATCGAATTTCCATCACACGGGTTTAAAAGAAAAAGGGTTTAAGGTTATGGGCTAAATGGGTTGTCAAACGAAAGGATTAGGCTCAAAGTGGGCGACTAAGGGATTTATTTGGGTAAAGGTAAGCAAATGGTGTAAAAGGAAAAGGTTTACCTAATGCCTTAATCATTCTCGTGCTTGTATTCGATCTATGGTCTCAAACGTATCAAAAGTTGCAAGTTCTACAATATATGAGTAATGGTCCACTCAAACAAAGAAACATAAGCATGTGTTCTATAATGTAAAAGTGGCTCAAAACCTCACATATGTAAAGGGTATGATATGTGATATGCATAAAATGCTAGTTTCTTAAGCGGATTATTCCCAAATAACCACCCGCTAAATACCCGTCATGCTATTAATTTGAACTTGACCATGACAAAAGACCAAATGGGTTGTGACATCCCTCGTTGACTTAGTTACTTGTTCTTTAAGATCGCTTCCGAAACAAGACATTTTTGAAAAAAAAATTGAAATTTTCCCCCATCCCCGCACTTGAGGTAAACATTGTCCTCAATGTGTAGTGTTTAAATGAACGGGTCAAAATTGAAAACTTTTACTACTCCCCCATCCCCACACTTGAGGTAGACATTGTCCTCAATGTGTAAGAACTAGAGTTTTTAAAATGCATAAGGGATGTGACAAAGCTAACTTCCCAAAAATTCCACCCCGGAAAATAACATACAATTACAATCCACTTATTACCAAACTAAAAATCAAGGTAAAAAGGAAACCTATGCACCTGATTTTTGTTGCTAGATGCTCCTATTTTCTTCTTCTCTTCACAAAATGGTCGTCCCGCGAACATGGTGTACCTACAAATCTAAACCTTTGTGTAGAAGCATGCTTCTCACAACCATTGAAATTTGTTAGGTACTTAGTTCCACCATTTTTATGAAAGCGTTACCAGATCATGCGTTAAATTACCTTGATTTTTGAGGAAAAAAAATAATGTACAACAATAACAGACCTAACTCACTTTCGTAGGAATCACGGTTGCATTTAGCTTATGTAACAAGCCCTTTTAAACCCCCCAATAGCTTGGGAAGACGAGAGGCCTCGTGAGGGTTATATAGGGAACATACCCACAACGTTCATTTAACTAGGCAAAAAGAAATAATAACGAAATAGAAATAAAGAAAACCAAACTATACAACAACAACAACAACACAAAACTTACCATGCCTCACCGTTGATATCACTCATTCGGGTTAACTGGCAGGTTTGGTTGGTATGGATAACCAGTGAGGGCCTCAAACATCTCCCTGTAGTTTTTGAGAGGACCCGGCTCTCCTTAGGGTGGCGGCTGGTAGGGTATCGGAATGAAACTGGACCCAACTGCCTCGGGCCAGTGAGGGGATGGATCAGAAGGGCCTCACGGAATACGGAGGTTGGAGTAATCGGTCCACCCCGCGTGTTCTACATAGGGAAGACCTGCCTCATAGTCTCTCTGATGTCTCTCCTGATCGTGGAGGATCTTGGCGTTGTTTATCGCCATTTCATTTGAGACATATAAGGCACTCCAGCGGTGATCTTGCAATGTGTTTCACTCGTGCCGCTCTTTTTCTTCCCTTTCTTCCCATGCCTGTCTTTGGGCCATATCTTCATCCTGCAATTGTAACAAGCGTTCCATTTGGGATCTTTGAAGCGCTTGTTGCAATTGTTGCTCTTCCATATGTTTTTCCATCCTCTCGTGATGGACTGCTTAGAGGGCCCACTGTTCTTGCATCTGGGCCCCTTGCATCTCTTCCCATGCCTTCCTTCTCACCTCATATTCCCTTCCTTCGCCTATACATGCCGACACATTATCATAAACTGCCTGTTGCCCACGGTTAAAATCCTTGTACGACGGCCCCTTTCTTTGGTTCACAAAATTTGCTACATCGGCAGAAATTTCCCGATGTTGCCGCCTGTACCACTGTCTTGGTCCCCGTGGACCGGGCGGCTCAGTCTCATCCTCCATATCAACCATCTCCTCATCGTCATCACCCTCTTCAGCCTCAGTCGGATCAGTATACCTATAGCTGTTTCCTTGATCATCCTCCACTGTATGAAGATGACCAAAGACTTTAACCGTTATCTTCCAATGCCGCTTCATTGAAGCGAGGTTAAACTGATCGATAGGTTTAGAAACCCACAACGATTCCTGGGGCAACGCGTTTTGCTGCAAAATCATCGTGCTGATTAACCTCACGTAAGGGATCATCTTCCGTTTGAACGACTCCCTTGTGTCCCACATGTTTATCATCACAATTTGACGCCATGATAGCCTTGGTGTCCCATACAAAAACGAATGTAAGACCCGGCAGTCGGGTGCCTTCACTGTCCCGCGGTCTCCGAACCGCACCATAACATTTTCCAACGAAATGCCTTGCAATATTTTACCCTCCAAGGACAAATTGTTCCTAGATTCCCCCGCACCCCCAGAACCTGGCAATACTGACGCTAGCATTTGATCCGGATCAGCAGTGTTTGTTTTGTTATCCAAAAAATGATCATAGTCATAATAATCATATGCTTCAACCCCCAATGAATCAAATCTCGCGATGGCATTCATGTGCTCAAACGACATAATCATCTGATTCTTGCCAATGTTGCCAATTAACTGCCACGTAGGAGCCGGCCCATCTGAATTTTCAAACCGTAAAGTTGATAACCATTCACAAACCGCAGCCAAATAGACTCGTGTGGTGATATCCTCACACCAATCTAGTACTCGTTCCCACCTGATCTTCTCAATCCTTTGAGTTATGCCAATTGTGCGGAGTTCCTCAACATTCACCGCACGTTCACATACTACTCTATCGGGTACATCCTTTGAAACACCCGTGACCATTTTCATCTTCCACATCTTTGCCTCTAATCTTTTGTTGTTGTACGGTGAAAGAGCCTTATGCTTGTCGTCTTTCCATACTGAGGCCGACCTACTATTTTTGAATTCCTCCCAACTCCAATCCTGTCGATAGAGTTGCCTATCATCTTCTTCCACATTGCTTAACTGTTCCTAGCGTCTTTGATAATGTCCCGAGCCTGAACCGGCTCCAGAAGATGAACCTTGTCCGGAAGTTTTTGATCTCTTTCTTCCTCCGAACATAGCTACAATCAAAAGATAAAAGAACAATTAGCACACCCAAATCTTCAAACAATCTCAAACTTTGAACATAATCTATGATGTTGAGTTTCAATCAATAACTACATGCAAAATCGCCTTTTTAAACTTCCAAAGTCGCACATTTTATCATCTACATATCAATTTTAACATGTTTATTCATAAAATTTCTCAAAGTTTCATGGTTTCAACAATACTCAACATCACAACTATGCTCAATCATGCAACTAATTAGTGTAATCACATCAGTAAGACTAGAGCATGTTCAAATCCCACCCAAATCAAGTAATCATTCTTAAATTCATGCTAAAACATCATACATTATGATAAACAACCAACTCTTAAACAATAAGCTTAAAAATTCGGAAGAAATCAACACGTCATATGATAGTCATACATAAATTTAATGAAATTCCATACCTTTGATGTAGATGAACAAGAAAAACTAAGAAAAAGTGTAAAGCAAGGAACTTGATAAACACCCTTCAAAAACCCGAATTTTTGACTTCAGAAATCTTGCAAACCAGCAAGAATTAATGAAAACCATTATGGGGGGTTTTGTTCCTCTAAAAAAAATACACGAAATAGGCTCAAGAATCACTGGATTTGGTTAAGAATTGAAGAAGTTATGTAAGGTGGAAGATTAGGGTTCTAGAGTGGATTTGTAGAAGATGAAGATGCAAGAGAGAGAAACGTGGAAGTTGAACTGATTTGATGATGTTCTCTGGATGTTTTGGGAGAGTGTGGGGGTTTTCGGGTCACATGTGTGGTTAATATGAGGTTCGGGTCTTGTTTTTATGGGTTCCAAGGGGTTTAAACTCGAACTCATGAGGTAAAATACGCAACCGGATCAGAACACATTGGAAGGCCCGTCGGCGACGGACCTTACCACCGTCGGCGACGGTGCTTGGAAATGTCAGGGGTGGCCGATGGCTTATTTCGCTGTCTACGGGTAAAAATTGGCGATGGACAGTTTTAAGGGGCCGTAGGCGACGGTATTTCACACCGTCGGCGACGGCACACGGATAATCAACTTTTTATTTTTTTTATTTTTTTCAATTTTTATGTTTTATTTATTTATTTATTTTTTTATGGAAAATATGAGGAAAATGATGAAATTTTTATAAAAGAACTATATACATTAAAATTCCTAAAAATTATTAAAAATCTTTTTATGATTTTTTATAAGTTAAAATTTAAAAAACGCGAAACCGTTAACGGTCCTACCACCCCCCAAAAAGTCGTGTATTGTCCCTAATACACACAAATAAGTCTAAAAACATACCTTTTGTCTTCAAGACGCATTCGTGATATCCGGACTTCACACAATCAAGAGGGTTAGTACAAAACGAGAACGATTAATACAAAAATACTCACATAATTAAATAAATTGTACATAACTCTACAAAACTCATTACCGGTCCTTTCAGTTGACCTCATAAGTTGGCACACTTATCACGAAGTTCACCAACTCCACATTCTCATCCTTTATATCATTGTTACCGTCAAGGAACGGTTTAAGGCGATGCCCGTTAACTGTTTGCTTCGACCCATCCTTCGGGTCCTTGATTGTAACATCTCCAAGTTTCCCGACCCGTGTAATCACGTACGGGCCCATCCATTTGCTCTTGAGCTTACCGGGAAAGTATTTAAGCCGTGAATTGTAAAGCCAAACCTTTTGACCCACCTCGAACTCTTTCGGCTTCAATTTCGCGTCATGTGCCTTCTTCATATCATCCTTATATTTCGAAGCACACTCATACGCTTCTTCTAGGGATGAGATCGGTACGATACCGGTACCGTACCGATACCGTAAATACCGTTTCCGAAATTGAGGAAATGTGGATACCGATTACCGTACCGTATTTATATATTCGGTACCGGTATCAGTACCGGTATTTCAATACTTTACCACATTTGTATCGCTTTAGTGTCATCCATTGTTTTACCTAAAAAAAACTTTATGTGCAACCCATCCATCCATTATTAACTAAACCAGAGTAATATATAGAGGAATGTAAACAAAAGGTAAACATATTAAGTAGTCAAAAAAATCAAAAGGTAAACATCCATGGGTTCGACTTTTAACATCCAAATTCCAACATGTCTAAAAAATCATCATAATTGATTAAAAATAACAAAAAAAAAATTGATATTGGTTTTTATAAAACAATGTTCAAGAAAATATAACTTCATAGTGGGATCTAAGATAATAGCAAAATAAATAAAGCATTATTAAATTCGGTATTAATACCGGTATTTACCGAAAAATACCGGTACAGATACCGTTTTTTACCGATACCGAATTTAAAAAAATCTATTACCGATACCCGTACCGTTTATGATCGGTACGGTACGACATCGATACGGTACCGGTATTTTGGTAAAAAATCTCATCCCTAGCTTCTTCCCGAAGCTCCTCCAACTCGCAAAGCTTTAATTTTCGCTCCTTTCCTGCATCGTCATATTTCATGTTAACCTCTTTTATAGCCCACCAAGCACGATGCACAAGTTCAACCGGTAAATGACAATTTCGCCCATAAACTAAGCGATAAGGTGTAGTTCCAATAGGTGTTTTATGAGCCGTTCTATAAGCCCATAAAGCATCATTCAACTTCGTCGACCAATCCTTTTGGTCCGGTAAAACGGTCTTTTGCAAAATTTCTTTTATTTGCCTATTTGAAACTTCCACTTGACCACTTGTTTGTGGGTGATAGGGAGTAGCGATTCGATGGTCAACACCATACCGTTTCAAAAGTTTGCCAAAATTAAAATTCTTAAAGTGAGATCCCCTATCACTAATGATCACTCGGGGAATCCCAAATCTAGAAATTATGTTTGTTTGTACAAAATTGCAAACAACGGTATGGTCATTCGTCTTGGTGGCAATCGCTTCAACCCACTTAGATACATAATCGACCGCCACCAAGATATATAAAATGCCATGCGAATTAGGGAATGGGCCCATGAAATCGATCCCCCATACATCAAAAATATCTACAATGAGGATCGGTTGCATGGGCATTTCATCCCTTTTAGAAATACCCCCTAACTTTTGACACTCAACACAATTTTTAGCGAAATTAAAAGCATCCTTGAAAATAGTCGGCCAATAAAGACCGTTATTGAGCACTTTGTGCCCGGTTTTGTAACCACTGAAATGGCCCCCACACGCAAATGAATGCAAGTGTATCAAGACGCTAGGAATCTCCTCGTCAGGTATGCATATTCGAATGACTTGATCCGGACATATCTTGAATAAGTCCGATTCTTCCAACATGTAGTACTTGATTTGAGAAAGGAAGTGCATCCTCTTCTTTCTATCCCAATGAGCCGGCAAGTCACCTGTGACCAAATAATTAACAGTATTAGCATACCATGGTAATATTGAAACTTTTAGAATTTGATCATATGGGAAGTTCTCATTAATCTCTTCACGGGAAGAATCCTCCTCCACAACCAATCGAGACAAGTGGTCCGCAACCACATTCTCACTCCCTTTCTTGTCCCGAACTTCCAAATCAAATTCTTGTAACAAGAGAACCCATTGGATTAATCTCGGCTTTGCATCCTTCTTGTCCATGAGATACCTAACTGCAGAATGGTCAGAATATATGATGACTTTAGTACCCCATATATAAGCACGAAATTTATCCAACGGATATACCACCGCAAGTAGCTCTTTCTCGGTAGTTGTATAATTTAATTGCGCATCCGAGAGAGTCTTACTTGTGTAGTAAATGGCAACCGGTTTCTTGTCCACCCGTTGACCCAATACGGCCCCCACCGCATAATCACTTGCATCACACATGATTTCGGATGGTAAAGACCAATTCGGTGACTACAAGATTGGGGCCTCAACCAACTTTTGCTTCAAAATGTTAAAAGCATTTTGACAATTTTTATCAAAATCAAACGGTTTATCTTTTAACAATAAGTTACATAGGGGTTTTGTTATATCACTAAAGCTTTTTATAAACCGCCTATAAAACCCCGCGTGTCCCAAGAACGACCTAATACCCTTAACACTTGTTGGATAAGGCAAAGTGGATATGACTTGCACTTTTGCTCTATCCACCTCAATCCCGCGACTCGAGACGACATGCCCCAACACAATCCATTCTTGAACCATAAAATGGCTCTTTTCCCAACTCAAAACTAGATTTTTCTCAACACATCTTTTTAAAACTTTTTCGACTTGGTCAAGGCATGTATCAAATGATGACTCAAATATTGAGAAATCATCCATGAAGATTTCCAAAGACTCCCCCACCATATCTGAAAAGATACTCATCATACACCTTTGGAAGGTGGCGGGGGCATTACAAAGTACAAAAGGCATTCGCTTAAATGCGAAGGTACCGTATGGACAAGTAAAGGTAGTCTTTGCTTGGTCTTCCGGATGTATAGCAATTTGATTGTATCCTGAATAACCATCCAGAAAGCAATAAAATTTTTGTTCAGCCAATTTCTCAACAATTTGGTCAATAAATGGCAAAGGGAAATGATCCTTGGAAGTTGCAGCATTTAACTTCCTATAGTCAATACAAATACGCCACCCGGTTACCGGCCGAGTGGCGACTTCTTCACCTGCGTCATTTGTGACGACTTGAATGCCCGCTTTTTTAGGAACTGTTTGTGTCGGGCTTACCCATTGGCTATCTGAAATAGGGTATATGATACCTGCATCTAGCCACTTCAATACCTCCTTCTTAACCACTTCTCGCATGTTCGGATTGAGTCTCCGTTGTGTATCGCGAGAAGGATTAATGTCGTCTTTCGTGATGATCTTGTGCATCACCACCGAGGGACTAATTCCCTTCAAATCCACAATAGTCCACCCGATAGCGGCTCTATGAGTGACCAACACTTTCATCAACTTCTCTTCTTGCTCTCCGGTTAAATTAGATGCAATGATTACCGGAAGCGTGTTACCTTCACCCACGTAAGCATACTTAAGATGCTTGGATAGCGCCTTCAATTCTACAACAGGAGGCTCTTCCAATGACGGTTTTAATTTCATGTCGATACTTTCCGGAAGACTTTCCACTTGATGTGTCCAAGTGGGCCTTCCTTCCCTTGCCGCCATGACCTCCATCTTCTTCACCTCTTCATCCATGCCACGATTTGTTTCCCTTTGCAACCTGTCAAACATAAAACACTCCTCTATTGTGCTTTCCTCGTCGACATTAATGTCGCATAAAGGTATGCACTCGTCAACAATGTCTGCGATATAGCATTCACCACCGACTAGAGGATCCGTCAATCCTGAAAAGACATTTAACCGCAACCGACGGTTACCAAAAGTCATGTCGACCGTGCCCGACTTGCAATTAATTTAGGCATTCGATGTTGCCAAAAATGGTCGACCGAGGATCACCGTTGGTTGCTTGGTTCGGTCCAAAGAAACATAATCTAATACAAGAAAGTCCACCGGATAGTAAAAGTCCTCGACCTTGACTATTACATCCGTGACTATCCCACGGGGTAGTTTAGGAGTCAAGTCGACTAACACCATGGTGGTGTTCGACGCTTGAAGTGGACCAAAATCATATTGGTCATATAAACTACCCGGCAAGATACTCACACTTTCCCCAAGATCCAAAAGTGCCCGGGTCATTTTAAATTCACCGACTTGTATTGAAATAATGGGCGCCCCAGGATCTTGAAGTTTTGGTGGAAGTGCACCCGAAAGAATCGAACTCACATTTTCGGTTAAATCAAGTTTCTTTGGAAACTTGTGAGTCTGCTTTTGGGTACATAAATCTTTCAAATACTTAGCATATGAAGGTACTTGTTTAATTGCATCTAAGAGTGGTAAATTGATTTTAACTTGTTTAAAAATTTCCCACATCTCTTCTTGTTGTGGGCCTCGTTTATTTACCACTTTCTTAGATGGTCCCAATAAAGCTTCGGGATAAGGGGTGGTATTAACCTCCACACCCTTGTCCTTAACCTTTGGGATGGGGACGGTCACAACAGGTGTATTATTATTAATTTTAACATCCTTTTTATTTTAACCCGTTTGACCGTTATTACCTTCATCATCACTCGCATCTTCCACCACCCCTTCAACAAACTTGGGTGGTGGTGGCTCAACACCATTATCTATCACTCGACCACTACGTAAAGAAATTTTATTTATTGGTACCTCACGTGTGTTTTTCGAGCTCGCCCCTTGATGCTTAGGGTTCACCGTGGTGTCACTTGGAAGTCCTCATCCACTTCCACGAATTTGAGCCATCTCTTGAGCAAGTTGTCCCACTTGCTTCTCCAACGCCTTATGGGATTTATCTCTTACTTCAAACCTTTCTTCATTTCGGTTTTGATCTCTTGATGTGAATTAGTAAGGGCACTCATAGCATTCATGAGTGCATCAAATTTAGAATTTATCGAGTCATCACCTTGATAGTTTGAAGTACCACCCCCATTTCCACTTTGGTTGTAACCACGTTGATAATTACCTTCACGGTTTTGATACCCTTGGTTACCCCCTTGATTGTAATTCCTTTGGTAACCCCCTTGGTTACCACCTTGACGATTGTTATAAGAAGAACCACCTTAACCACCGTGATTGCCCGATTGAAAATTCGGGTTCATTTGATTCGAGGCATTACCATATCGGAAGTTAGGGTGATTTCTCAAACCTGGATGGTAAGTGTTGGAATTCATATCGTATTGCTTTCGATCCCCATACACTTGATTTACCTCCTCGGTGTAATAACCCGGTCCCGTTGGACATTGAGCGTTCCAATGGTCGATATCCCCACAATCTTCACACACCGCGAATTGTACCACATTCACCTCCTTCTTTTTCATACGAGCTATCTCCCGTTCTAAAGTAGAAATTCGATCCTTAGAATCAAGATCGGGAAGTGACCAGGAAACGAGATGTTTCTTAGCTCTATCGGCCGATTCCTTTTCCTTTGACCGCTTGCTCATCCGCTCGAGAAATTCCCAATCATCATCTTCATGATTGCTCAATAGAGTTCCATTGCTCGTTGACTCGAGGCGATTCCACGTCTCATCATCCAATCCTCGTACAACACACTTAACTAATTCCCACTTCTCTATTTGGTGATGTGGGCATTTCCGAATCAATTCTTTGTATCGAGTGAACGCTTCATGCAACGGTTCGCTCAATAGTTGGCGGAAAGACCTTATTTCATCTCTAGCATCATCAGTCTTTGCCATCGAGTAATACTCGTCAAGGAATACTTGTTGCATCTCACCCCATGTCCGAATACTATTCGCCGGAAGTGTAAGAAACCATTGCTTCGCTTTATCTTTTAGCGAAAACTGAAATAATCGAAGCTTGACCTCCTCCAATGCAAAATTATGCCCCCTGATAGTGCTACAAATGGATGAAAATTCTGCCAAATGAGTGTACGGTTCATCATTAGACCTCCCATTGAAATGGGGAAGTATATTGATGTAGTGAGGCTTGCAATCGAACATCCTTCTTTCACACACTATTGGAGAGTCGTTATCGGTGACCACCGGCCTAAAACGGTCATTTACTCCCCGTGGAGGTTGTTGACGATGATGTGGACCATTAACTTCTTGATCAACCGGCCTTTGATTATCCCTTCTATCACCTCCCCTATCACCTCTTCGGTTTCCACCTTGATTACCTCTTTGATTACCTCCTCCCACGAAACGAGGAATCCGGTTAGGGTTAGCATTGTTGTTGTTATTGTTGTTGTAAAACCCATAATTCCGGTTCCTTTGGTTGTTGTTCCGTGGTTGTCGGTTGTTTTCGTAACCGTCATTTCTCATATTCCCGTACCCATAGTCATCGTTCCCCACAAAGTTGGCATTTTGGTAGCCAAACTCATCATCTTCAATACCTCTATCATTGTAGACGTTACCCCTATTCACATACCCCCAATCTTCATCATCATTAGCCCGATCATCGTAATATCCCCCATCATCCGAATATTCCGTATGAACACTCACATGTTCCGGCGATTGGTAACCGGGAACACTAAACGGCTCATCGTCGGGGATAGCGTTTTTCAAATCATCTATATTAAAGAACGGGTCTTCATTCACGGGATTGCCACTATCTCGATTGCCTCTACGGTTGGAATTGACATTCCGGTCATCGAGGTGAATGGGTAAGGAATTTTGTCGGTGAAGGTTTTGTTGTTGGGGTGTTCTTTGGGTGTTGTTGGGATTTTGGTTCCAGAAAGGTGGTGTAGGTGGTCTAGAATTGTTATTACCACCCGGTTGTTCTTGAGGTATAGGTTGAACATTTTGGGCGGGATTGAAGTTGCTTCGGTATTGGAATTGGTTTGGATTTTGGTTTTGGTTTTGGTTGAGGTTTTGGTTAGAATTTTGATTTACCATTGAATCGGTTTCAATGGTTGGTGTGAATTATAGTGTTTGAGTGGTTTGATTAGAAGCAAGAGTTGCTTCTAACCGGCTTGCTAAGTTTCTTCTTGCTACTCTTTCGATTTCCGGTTCGTAAACCAACGGTGAAGTCCTCCCGGAGTTCCGCGTATGCATACACTACCTGTAACCTGCACAAGTAACACACCCTGCGTAACAAGGAAAAAAAACAAAGTCCAAGAAGAGAAACTATGCAATTTAAACAGTTAATCACATAAATTCAAACAATATCCAAACACAAAGCGCACGCACTCCCCGTCAACGGCACCAAAATTTGATCGGAGTGTCGCGCTTCGGTCAAAGATAATATTTATAAGCCCAAATTACCCTTAACTATGTGTTAGTGGTAGTAAGGGGTCGAACCACGAAGAGTATGTGGTTTGCGAATGGATTCGATTGAATTAAAATATATGTCACAAATTATGAAGCTTGCTATCTTGTTTTTTGTGTATTTTTGTTTGATTGAAAAGATGTGAATTGAAATTACTAAAGTAATTGGGTTGATAACTACTAATGATTAACAATTGCAAAAATGTAATTAAAGGTTTAACCAAGATAGAGAAAACAAGGCTCACACCCGGTTCGGTAATTGCAATCCTAGGGTTCTTACATGTTTTAAATTTGATTTACTTGAATATGTTAATAACGGATTTTTATTATCAAAGCTTAGGTGCCAATTGCTATCAACGCGTATCACGGACCACAATGCACTTCGTTACTTCGGACAAGTAAAACCTTTTGAATGACAAGGCATAATTGCACAAACTTGTTTCGCAAAGTCAAATTTCATAACTCACTCGACAATTCACAAATATAGTTCAATTGCAAGACAATTGTCAATCAATTCAAATACAATTCAAGTTGTCACCAAATCAAACTAAAACATTGTTCAGACCCTAGACTTACAAAAACTTACACCGGGGTGAAATCTCCAAGAAATTAGCCTCTCATGGTCGAAGAGGCACGATCAACGGATGATGAAAGATTGGATTTGATCATCTTGAAGCTTGAATATGGATGAATGGATGAATGGTTAGGGTTGTGATGAATGATGCTGATGAGAGAATGGAGAAGAAATGGTTGAACTAGGGTTTCGATTCGGATTGAGTCGAATTAAGGTTGGTGATGGTAGGTGGATTGGTAGTGATGATGATAATGAGAATAGGCTCCAAGATCACTTTCAAACTTTAGAAAATTTTAACTCCCCAATTGAATGCCAAATTTTGTGCTTTAAGTCGTCAAACCATAAAAGAGATCAAAATCGCGCGTCTGGTGAATCCGGGAACCATCGCCGACGGTCCAAAGACCCGTCGCCGATGGTATGTTCATGTTTCACTTTTGTCCGACGGTTTATTCTTCTGTCTACGGACATTTCACGTGACGGTAATATTTACGGGGCGTCGCCAACGGCCTAGGAAGCCGTCGGCGACAGTGCTTGGTTTACAACTTTTCATTTTTCCATTCCCTAGCTCCTGATTGATCCGGTGCGCGTCCCAGTGGCCCGTTTTTCGTCCCGGTGACCCGTAAAGCTCCTTTAACTCCGCTAGACCTGCAAAATACATATCTAATAAAAGTAGTCTATTCGAAATTAAAACTTGTGTAAAAACATCAAATTAAGCAATTATGTTCACCGGTTCTCAACCACGCATCAACACCTGTGCTAGAACCTCCACAGTTACCATAATACATATCCGGATTCTGTTGCACATGAATTCTTTTCGCCTTCCGGATTTCTTCTTGATCTTTGTTCTCCAAGAGCTGAACGAAATCATTGATGTTTGTGGTAGCCATAGTGTCATTGTATTTCAAGATTTCTAAGAAACCATTCCATTGTAATGGCAACACATCGGCAAACTTTGTGACAACCTCTGCTGGAGTTGTTGCTACCCCATAATTATTCAATTCAGTCAACAAGTGATAAAATCGACTTGTCAAATCTCCCAAAGATTCTCTTTCCATACATGTGAAACCATCAAACTCTTTCTTGAGTAAATCATGCCGGAGTTTGCGTGAGGCTTCATTTCCTTCACCTCTCGTCTTCAATGCATCCCATAAACGCTTTGTTGTCTTGAAGCTTACGAACTGATGATAGATATCCTTGTTTAGCGCTTGAGTTAGAATAGAAAAAGCCTTCTTTTCTAAATCATAAATTTTCTTATCATCTGGAGTAAGATCTGCAAATGACGCGGCAGTTGAAGCGGCAACATCAAGGGCTTGATCGAAGTCTGTAATGAATCGTAACCATAACTCCGTGTTTTGCCCAAGAGCAAATGTATGGAATCTTTCTTCCCATCCAGGATATTCATTCATGTGCATTAGCTTCGGTGGGCGATTATTGCTTCCGGTTTCATTTTCGCTTAAAAGTATACTTCGAATACTTTGATTTTGATTTGAAATGAACGCCCATTGACTTGACGAAATTTGATTCGCTTGAGATGGAACTGACGAAGATGCGGGTGCGGGAGATTCGGCCCATGATAGAGATAAACCCGTGCTTCTATACTTGCTCTCCGTATTAGATGGAATACCCCACCAGTCTTAACTCATTTTAGATGTATGTTGAAGAATACCTGCTTAAAACACTCAAAACAAACAGTTAAGACAATTTTTAAAGCTTCTATTAACAATTTAAAGAGAAACCCCACAAAGAACTTTAATCTTCGTCGAAGACTCCAACAGACGAAGACTGATTCTTCGGCAAGAGACAAACTATGACCAAGGTGACAAAGTATGGTGAGTTCGTCAATGATCAAAGTGACGAAGTATGGGTAGTTCGTCAAAGTGATTCTTCGTTGACAATAGAGTACAGACAGCTAAGATATTTATCAAATCAAATCTCTGACACAATGAACCAACTTTGTTAAACCACCTTATCTTCAAACCACTATTGTCAAATAATCATCATTTCAAATGGCAAATAATTCAAACAATTAATATTATGGTCAACAACAATAATTCACCACATCAACCAAAGCAGATGTTAATCTTAAAAACCCAGAATTTATGAATAACAATGAAGAACACTTTGAAGATGTTGATGAACTATATGAGTTTTCCGAGTTTACCGGTCACCGGAAAACTTTTCGAACACAAATTTTGCAATAAAGTTTCAATAACAACCCAATCTTAACATGTATAAATGTATTCTAACAAGGTTTTTGTCAAAACTTATAGCAAAACACAAGATTTTCAAGACTTTAACAATTGTTTTTCCAGAAAATGTATGATCTTTAAACTCAAAACACAAGAAAAACACCTAAAAATCTTCAAAATCACAAGAAAACAACTTGGTTTTAACAAGGAATCGAGCCAATGCTCTGATACCAATTGTAGGTCCACCCGGAGGATCGAGTATAACCTGTTCCCTATTTTCCGACGAACCCGAGAGTGCGGAATCCAAACGGGTAAGTTAAACCAAGTTAGAACACGAAAACGACAAACACGGTTCAACGATTAACACTCAAATGTATTAATACGTATGACGGTTACAAAGCAATGTTTACAAGAACTCCTTATAAACTCTCAGTGTGTGTGTTTTACAGTGTGTGCTCACTCAAATCTATTCAGACCTCCTTCTGGTTTGCCTTCTGTTTGATGTATATATACTACAGGTTCAGCGAACAATCTTCAGTGACGAAGGATTGTGACGAACAATGCAAGGCTGACGAAGAATTAGATCTTCGTCGTTGCCTTTGGCGAACAATCAATGTGACGAAGATTGGAATCTTCGTCACTTTCACATTTTGACAAACATTGAACTTCGCCAAGAGGACTTCGTCCAACATGGAATGTTCATCAACATGGAATGTTCGTCCAAAAGCATGTAGTCTTCGTCACATTGGTGTATCATGATTCTTCATCACATGTAAACAATTAATTGCCTTTTAAAAAACGTAAACAGCAAACAATCTGAATTGATTAGAACATGAAAAGTCTTCACATGACATCATCATGGTGATGTGGCGTCGGGAAACGGTTCGCGGCGCTTCGTGCTTCGCGTGTCGAACTCTGGGGCGCACGACGGAGGAATGTCGTGACATCGGGCTTGAGCCGAACCTAACCGAGTCGAATCCACATAACGAACCGCAACGAGTTGTGTCCACATAATGTGCATTAACACCAACTCTAGATCAACTCCAATATTGCAATCAAATAAAACTACCTCCACCTAAATGGCTGTTGAGTACATGTGTTTTGTGCATTGAACAAAACTTATTGTAGTTTATTTCCTCTAGTTTCTGTACACGTACCCTTCTTTATTTTTGTTCACAACACCTAGAGTATTTTCAATAATAAGTAACTTGATACCTAAATAATAATTTAGATAATACAAACACCCTAAACCTAATAACGAAACTGTTATCTACAAAACTCGTAAAAATTCGCTACTCAAATTAAGCAAAAATCTCCAAAATTATTGTTGATAATCCAATCCATATTACCAAATCCCTACATCCCCCTTTCAAAAAGAAAACCCGCAAATTAAACAAATTAAAGATTCTTATCAGATAACAAAAACCCATGAACGAATAGCAGAAACATATATATATTTAACCAGCCTAATCATAAGTTTCTTTGCAGTTGCGCTTTTTTCCGACCCAAATTGGTGCGCGTACGGCATCGTTTTCAGTCGCATCTAAGATCATAGATGAGGAGTCTTGCTCACCCGAATTATTATCAGATTGATGTGATTGGAACCCGTCTTCATGTCATCGTTGTTCTCGTTTCCGGCCAATAAGCTCGTCGCCGTCTAACTTCTTCACTGAACCATCATCGATGCACAATCGGACAATAGACCACCGACATGATCAAGGCTTAGATTGGTAGCAGTCACATGTCGGAGTACTCACCGGAATCCCTTCGTCCTCCCGTCGGCTCTCAGCGTATGTATGTGTGTGTGTGAGACTTTTGAGTTGTTATCAAGTGTCCAAAAAGCAAAAGTAAAACCTACTGTGGCAACAACTAAAAGTCCAAAAGGCAAAAGGTAAAACTAAAAGTCCTAAAAATATACTGGCGCGTTGTCAATTGATATATATAATAATGTTACATATGGCCCCTCAAACTCTCCTCCATGTAGCAATAAAATTCTCAAAGATATTTGCTACACCATTTACACAAAGGCCCTTCTAAATTCACCTCCAAAATAATAATTCCATTAAGTATTGTAACTAATCACAAAAAGCCCTCAATGTCTCATCTTTATGCAACTAGGTCCTTTTCTATTCCGTTAAATCATAAACGCCACGGTTTCAATTGCTTGTCTGATTGAGACTCGTAACTTAGTCAATAAAAAACAATTATACCATTTCGAACACCGGTACCGATATTGATGTTATTCGAACGATATCGATCGGTTTAGATCGTAAAGATATTGGTACCTATTTAATTTATCGTCACAGAAAGGAGTAATGTATTATTAAAATATAAATAAATGCTTAAGAAACCCAAAACAATATTCATCAAGAGTTTTAAGTAATATGTACAATATATATATATATATATATATATATAGGGTAGGGATATGGTAAAAAGTGTTTAAAATGTGAGAAGGGTAACAAGTGTTTTAAACCATTGGATATTTGATCTAATGGTTGAGATCAGTAGGGTATAAAAATGTAAATTGTGTTTTAATTAGAAGGACCTTATGTAAAATTGAAGGGCAATAGTGTCTTTTCGGATGTTTCAAATATGGTAACCGTATCCTACACAACCAATACCCCCATCATTCTCCTAAAAACTAGCGACTTCCCTTCAAAAGTTGATTATCTGATTTCCTTGACTATTGTAAGACACTATACAGTTTAATTAACAATAATCTATTGATTTAAATCAGTTAATAATCATAAAACACTATGAACCAGAAAATTAAGATGTCTATACAGAATATAACACTATTGATTGGGGATAAAACACTATGAAAGGAAATTAAGATGTCTGTACATAATATAACACTATTGATTGGGGATAAAACACTATACATATAAATATAAAAAAAATAACACTATTAATGATAAAACACTAAAACAAAAACTTACCCTAAACAATTCAATGTATAAAACACTATTGATTGGGGGATAAAACACTATGAAAGGAAATTAAGATATCTGTACAGAATATAACACTATTGATTGGGGATAAAACACTATGAAAGGAAATTAAGATGTCTGTACATAATATAACACTATCGATAATCCATATGACACTATACATCTAAATATAAAAAAAATATAACTCTGTTCATGAAAAAACACTAAAACAATTATAATTGATGAAGAATGATGCGTACATGAAATTCTTATTGGATCTTGCAAAAAATTACAAAATTCGAAAGAATCCCTAAAATATCTCATCACCAGTTTTTTTGGCAGTTATCATGGAATCAATTAATTGATAAGAATGGAAAATTACTAATACACCCTTTTTAATTAATTAAGATAAAGGACACTTGTCATTCCCAAATTATTTCTCACCCTTCTCACAAAAGTTGATTAATGTACAGGATCCTAAACCTATATATATATATATATATATATATATAGAAAAAGTATATCGTACATTACGGCTTAACGTACTTCACGTACGACAACGTGCGTGATTTGTTCTATAACATGCGTGATTAATGTTTTCAATATGCGTGATTATTGTGCTTCAACATGCGTGATTTTGGATTTTTGAGTTATAACGTGCGTGATTTTAAAATGAACGTGCGTAATTACCTGTCGTACGTGATGTACGTTAAGCCGTAATGTACGTTAACCTTCCTCTCTCTCTCTCTCTCTATATATATATATATATATAGGCCGGTTATTATACAAATTGCCTTAACGTACAATGCGTACGAGATTGCCTTACAACATGCAAGTTTTTCTTTTCTCATGCGTTTTTTTTTTCTACAACATGCGACTTCTATTGGCTTCAACATGCGATTTTGCTTTGGTAAACCATGCGACTGTTGTTTCTATAACATACAATTCTAGTCTGTAACATGCGAATTTGACACTGGGTACGCTTCGTACGTTAAGGCATATTGTACGATACACTTATTTCTTATATATATATATATATATATATATATATATATATATAGGGGAGGGTTATCTTGAGAACGCTAAATATTGCGAGAACCGTGAGAACGAATGAAAAAACCAATCAAAACAAAATTTTTTTATACAAACCTCATTGTAATTAAGATACAACATCAAAAAAAGAAGTTACAACATCAAATAATTAATTTCTCCTTTCAAAATCATTGTTTTTAGATTTTTTACACATGTGTAAATATAACAGATTTACACATGTGTAAATTTTCGTTATTTACGAATTCACGTAAATTTAACGTGTAAATTAAATTTCTAACATTGTATTCAAATAATAATGATAAGTGTAGAAAAAGTTTTTGAATTTGAATTGTTTTTGACCATGTTCTCGCGATTTTTTCATTTGTTCTCACGGTTCTCACAATAGTTAGCGTTCTCATTTAAAGCTTCCCATATATATATATATATATATATATATATATATATATATATATATTTGGTAGGGTTCATTGAAGAACCACTCTTATTGCGAAAACCACAAGAATCAATGTGAACGCAACAAAATAAACCTACCCACACACCACTCAAAACCTAAACACCCACCCCCACCCCACCCCAAATATCTAAACACAACAAAAGTTTTGGTTTTACGTTTTTATTAAAAATCGTTAAATTTCGTCACTAAAAAAATTGAACAACAGTATCAATGCACATGTGCAACGGTACTTTTTGTTCAATTTTTTATATAAAAAACGCTAAATTTCGTCACTAAAAAGACATGTGCAGCGATACTGTTGTTCGGTTAGTTTTTTTTATTTTTTATTTTTTTAGTGACGAAATATAGCTTTTTCTTATAAAAAAATATTTATGTGTGTTTTTAATTTTTTTAGGTATTTTTGGTTGTGTTCACATTGGTTCTCGCAATAAATGGTGGTTTCTAATGGATCCTTATTCTATATAAAATATAATTAATATGTATATTGTTTAACAGACAAAAAGAAAAATAAATAACAGCAAGAGTTGGCTATTTTATAAATGTTTAATGTTTAACAAGAAGAATAGTGTGACTTTGTTAAAATAAAGGACAATATTGTAATTATATAAAAAAGAAAATAAATAAGAGGAAGAGTTGGCAATTTTATAAATGTTTAAGAGAAGAATAGTGTGACTTTGTTAAAGATAAAGGGTAGGATTGTAAGTCTGCCTAAAGATGAAAATTTACCCAATAAACTAATACATACTAAGACTAGGTTAACTACCTGTATGATACACGGGTTGAACAATTTACATTGTTTAACACAAAAAGTAAGTGTATACTACTTTAAAGAACAAAAATTAAAATTATAATACACATAAATATAAAGTAATCATTAGTCTCTAAATATTTTCTTGTCTACAATATTTGTTATATGATTTGCAACTTTCCCTTCTCTGGTTTAAACTAATTAGTAATTTTACACTCGCTCTACTCTTTACTCTTGAAAACGTGACATACAATTGTCAATGTGTGAATAAAGTTTTTTCAAATACAAACCAACTCGAGATAATGATTGCAATTATATATTATATTATATTTATACGTTTAAAACAGAGACATGTAATGGTGACTATTGATGGCGCATGATAACCGGGTTAACTACCAATGTTGATACCAAATTCAATGATATGGTAACAACCTCATGACTATAGTCCTATGACGTTTGTTAATATCGTAATTCAATTAAGCCTTTTTGGTTAGCTTTTCTTGTGTTTTAGTGTTTCTGATGATTTCTTCAAAACACTAAACTTTATTGTAGAAGACCCTACAAGGATCCACCCACTTGTACAACTTGATTCTTCTACAATAATAAACTAGTTGTAGGACCCGTGTGACCACACGGGTAGCTTTAACAACCATCGAAATAGATTATAATACATCATTTAAATTGTTTGTATTTAGTTACATATCTTTATAAAACAATGTTAAAGCCAATATGTGTTAGAACATAAAAATTTTATTACTGTGTTACGAAAAAATTATTAGCTAAGGTTTGATATAGAAATAAACTAACTAATTGATAATATGTTGTCTAAAATGAAAGCATAACCTAATTTTATGTTGTCTAATAATAAAAAGATGACCTAATTTAAATAACCAAATGTTATTGAACAATTCAATAAAGCCCATATGTTTGATTCGATTAACATTAATAATGGGTTAGAGTTTAAAAGACCATTATTAATATACCAACTGAATTGAAAAATGAAATATTTAGTGTACTACAACTGTAAATAACTCAGTTCTATTTACATAATGTAAAAACAATATGTCACCAATGCACAAACTTTCATTAAAATCAGTCTTTTTTGGCCCAAAGAAAACTTGTTCTTAACTAAGTGTAACAAACGGGTTTTCTTTAGTAAATGAGATCAAAGTACATCTTACATTCTATTAAAAGAATTTGTTTAATAAAATCTTATTTATTAACTTATTAAAAGTTAAAAAGAAAAGAGATCCATTTATAAAATTTCTTAATAAATAACAAAAAGTTTATTTCCAAAAAAAGAGTGATTATAAATCAAATATAAAAAGATTGATTAGTTAAATAACTCTTTTTAAGAATCCTGATTAAATAGATCAAATGCACTGATCATCATCATCATCTTCACACTTCTCAAAAAATCTCCAAATCTCTCTCTCAACTCTCAACACCGATCATCATCATCTTCATCCATCTTCATCTTCATCATCTTCATCCATCTTCAAATCTTGTGTACTTTATTTTTTCTGTTTTACACCGATCATCATCATCTTCATCCGTCTTCATCATCTTCATCCATCTTCATCTTCAAAACAGAGGTTTGGATCATCATCTTATCTATATATGTTTTTGATATTTGTGATGTTTTTGTGAAAAAACAGAGGGTTGATTTGGGTATTTTGGTTTCAGTTTTTGATAATGATAATCTGAATGCCGCATGATGATGATGATGATGATGATGATGATAATCAGTTATTTGTGAATGTTTTTGTGAAAAAAAAGAGGGTTGATTTAGGTATTTTGGTTTCAGTTTTTGATAATGATAATCTGAATGCCGCATGATGATGATGATGATAATCAGTTATTTGTGAATGTTTTTGTGAAAAAACAGAGGGTTGATTTGGGTATTTTGGTTTCAGTTTTGGATAATGATAATCTGAATGCCGCATGATGATGATGATAATCAGTTTTTTGTGAATGTTTTTGTGAAAAAACAGAGGGTTGATGATGATGATAATCAGTTTTTTGTGAAAAAACAGAGGGTTGATTTGGGTATTTTGGTTTCAGTTTTTTATAATGATATCCGAATGCCGCATGATGATGATGTTGATAATCTGTTCTTTGTGAAAAAACAGATGGTTGATTTGGGTATTTTGGTTTCAGTTTTTGATAATGATAATCTGAATGCCGCATGATGATGATGATAATCAGTTTTTTGTGAATGGGTTGATTTGGAGTATTTTGATTTCAGTTTTTCAGGTTTGTTTGTGATGTTTTTGTTCTGTTTTGTTCTTTTTGTTTGTTTTGTTTTTGTTCTGCTTTGTTATGTTTGTTTGTTTTGTTTGTTTTGCTTTGAAAAAACAGAGGGTTGGTTTGTTTTGCTTTGTTCAGGTTTGTTTGTGATGTCTTTTGCGAAAATATTGTACAGAATGGCTGCGGATGTAAAGATACGCAAAACACCAACTACGAAGGCGAGAACACTTGACAACCTCCTAGAAGATGGTGCGGTGCACATAAGGAACTGATTAATCAAAACGATCAATTGCATATGAATGAATACAACCCCAGTGGCATATATGTAATTAGCGAGCTTTGGAATTTCAAGGAAAATCGAAGAGCTACACTGAGGTTATATTCATTCATATGAATGAATATAACCCCAGTGGCAGATATGTAAGTAGCTACACTGGGGTTATATTCATTCATATCTGCTACATTCCGAAGTGCACCCGTCAGTAAAGATCCACAATTGCTTGTGGTGATATGACATTTTGTCTCTGTATTGTATGTTACGGTCTTTTGTTATCGAGTCTGTAAGTTCCATCGAGTCTACAAAGTTGGTATGACGTTTTGTCTCTTTATTGTATGTATTAAAAGTTTACATTTAATATACAATTTAGGCTTTAATAATTTGTTATATATATAGTATACCTTTAATTATTAGATTGCATTTATTTAAAAAGAGTTAATTATTAGATTGCATTTATTTAAAAAGAATTAATTTAAATTATTAAATCAATGATTTCTTAACCAAAAAGCAAGAAAAGAATTTAGGGGCTCTGGTTGATATTTCACTCATACCATAGGGACGCAAAGTGTTATTAATATATGCCAAAAGACGGTCTTACCCCTGGCTCAAACGGTCAAACAGACGGCGCACTGACGGAGGGACTCAAAGTGTTATGAATTCATAAGCTCAGGGGCTCAAAAAACGAAAAAAATGAATTTAGGGGCTCAGGTTGATGTTTCACACAAACCACAGGGACACAAATTGCATTTTTCTCTAACTATAATGATAAAAGTTTTTGTCTATGTAAATATGTAAACTAACATGTGAACAAATATTTGATGAATTCACATTCACATTTTAGTTAAGTATACGTTAAACTTGTCGACTGATTAACTATAGAAATAAGAGAAGCATAACTAACGCAAGAAACATTATTTGTTGCATAACAAACACACGGGTAAAGATGTTAGGATCGGAGGCCCTCATGATTGTGTTTGTTTGTATAAATTGAGCAAATCAATAGATATGAATTGAGATTAAATGCAGTGGAAATAAAAATAAACTTTGTAAACACAATGAAAGGAAAAATAGTTTTGATAAACAGATGCTTCTCATTGAGTGGAATGATTACAATCAAAAGCTTACATACATGCTTACAACAAAAACTCCCCCTCAGCCTGATGCTCCCTGGTTGATCGCACAAGATGAAAGGATTGGATTGGAGGAGAAGAACTCACTCAATCAATCAAATGTAATAACCTTTAACCACTGTTACATATAACTACTGCTAGCTAAATACTGATACTATTACAATAGACAAGGTAAACAACTGTTTCTTCATTCTAAGCAGGGCTTTGGTCTTTAGCAGCACTTGACTTAGGGCAGTAGATTAAATAGCAGCACTTTGTCTTCAGCAGTTGTATACAAGCAGTACTTAATGGACAACATTTGTAGTATACAAACAGTGGATGAGGGCCATCAAATGTTATAACCACTCTCAAGGGAAAAGTCTAATGCAAATAGCTGCTTATGATGAATCCACTGATGTGAACCAGTTTTGGCTATACAAACAGTGGATGAGGGCCATCAGATG
This sequence comes from Helianthus tuberosus, assembly GCA_030545235.1. Classification (NCBI taxonomy): domain Eukaryota; kingdom Viridiplantae; phylum Streptophyta; class Magnoliopsida; order Asterales; family Asteraceae; genus Helianthus; species Helianthus tuberosus. The sequence goes on from CM060443.1 coordinate 177,502,624, forward strand.
TTTCATCTAATGCCATTTTCTTGATGGTTTCTTTAAAGTACTCAGCTTCTTTTTCTTTTTCTTCTGCATCAGTCAGCTGTTTCCTCTTCTTTTGGTTTAACACAATGACAGAGGTATCTGCTGAGGTGAACAGTGGTTCAGAAGAATAAACCTGCTTCTTTGGCTTATCAATACTTTTGTTTTCAGGCTTCTTTGGTAAGTTAGGATCTATCTATCAACCAATTCTTGCTTCTTTTGTTTATACTCCAATGTAAGCTCATCAATGGCCTTTTTATATTTGCTCCAGTTTGGTGCTAACCTTTTCATTCCTGGATCATTCTTTATCCTCTCAATTCTGTTCACCTCATGCTTTAAGGCAATGAGTGGCCATTCACTGAACTGTTCTTCTTTGGCTGGATAGAATTTTTCTTTCATGATGAATGCAAGATAATCCTTTCTCATTTCCTTTTGTAGGTCAGCTCCAGGTGGTAGATTAGACATTTCTTTGCTCAGGTCTCTTGCACAATCTTCCATTTGTCTCACTTTAGAATTGAAGAATTGCATTCTTTCAGAAATAGCTTTGTCACCTTGATCTTTACATTCAAGTTTAGCTCTTAAATCAGCTTGCCTGGCTTTGAGTTTTAGATACTGGTCCATATTTGCTGGATCTCTGAAGCCCATGAGAGAAGGAAATCTTCTTTTTGAAGGATCATCTTCTGTATAAAATTGTCTCATTTCATTCTTTACAGCTTCCAGTTCTAGTGGATAATTTGCAGCTATTGGTGTAATATCAGCAGGATCAAAGCCTTCAAGAATTTTCGGATCTTTTATTGGTATGGCTAGAATTGGTGGTATGAAAGGTTGTGGCTTAATGACATTATAGGGAATGGATGAAATAGGATCAGGTGCTGGTATGTCATCATCATGTTTTTGAGGTTTCGTTTTCCTAGAATACACCTTTTTAGGAGAAGGTGTTTTTGAATAGGTCTTTGGCACAAAAGGAACCATGGATTTTGAAGAAGCCTTTGATGTGATAAGTGATTGACTAACAGTAGTTGAAACAACCGGTGTTTCAACCACTGTTGCCATTACAACAGATGTTGTAACATCTGATGTCTTCTGCTTCTTAGCAGGAGGTGATGATGGTGATGAAGTTGTTTTTGGTGGTGAGATGATTTGTGTTGGTGATGGTGAGGCAGTGGTTGTGGTGTGTGTTGAAGTGGTGTGTGTTGAAGTGGTGGTTTTAGTTTTAACAACTGCTGAAACCACTGATGTACCAATAGTTGTTGATACAACAGGAGTTATAACAGCTGTTTGGGTAGAGGTTTGATGCTTGGAGCCTTTGGAAAGTGGTTTGGAGGCATTCTTTGTGGGTCTGGATGGTGTGGATTTGGGTTGCTGCACTGTCTAGTGGCCTTCTTCTTTTCATCCTTAGGATTTTCATCATCCTTTAGCCCAGAAGTACCTTGTGCATTCAACTCCATATAAGCTCTTTTCTCCTGTTCCCACCTGGCTTTATCCTTAGCCTCTCTATCCTTTTTTACACTTGCTTTTGCTTCAGCAAGTGCATTTTTTGTAGTATCAATCTTTTTACTTCTATCTGGCAAGGGAATCTGTTTTGTCATATTTTCTTTTTCTGGTTCAAGATAGAGACCATCATCTATTCCCTTCTTCTTCCACTGGTTAATTTTCTCCCCCTTTTTGGCATTATCTGGAGGAAGTTTATCAATGAAGAGAACAGTTGGAGGAGCAGTTCCAGTGGTGTTCAAGATGTGGGCCTTTATAGCCTTGATGTCTGCTTGGGTGTTTCTAAACCTTGACTCCATCATGTTTCTCAGCTCTTTTACATGTATTGCATGTTGCTGATCAACCATTTGTCTTTGTTGTTGGAGCAGGGGTTGAAATAAATTCCATAACTCATTTGCAGCAGGTGCAGGTTGTGCAGGTGCTTGAGCTGGAACAGCAGTGGTTGAGACCTTTTGGGCATTCAACAACTGTTGCATCATATCTTTTATTTCAGCAATAGATGTCTCAAGATTGTCAATTCTACCCGTCAATTCTTGATATTTTAAATCATCACCCAATTTAATGGGATCATCTAATTCCCCACCGGCAGTGGTTGTATCAATGTGTGATTTAGGGAACGAATTCCAAAAAACATCCATTGATGCCCCTTGTTCTTGGTACTGGGCTCTTCTTCCTTCAACACATGATAGCCTTTTGATGGTACCAGTGGTCATAAAAAACTCACTGGTGGTTATCAGAGGTGCTATAGAAGGAATTGCCTTCAAGGGAGTCTGATTGATGAAACAACTGGCCAAATGTAGATCTGTTGATCCAACACTTGTAGTTGCTGCTCCACTTGAACTACTGACAGGTATAAGCAGAGGTATAAGCACCAGACCCAGTCACTTGTGGGAGTGTACTCTCAGTGACAGGTGACTGAGAGGAACTGGTTTGTGTCTGAGCTATAGCAACTGCATTCAACAATGGTATTATGGATTGTGGTAATGAGAGGGGTGAAGATATGGGTGTTGAAAGATACATGTCCTTAGGATCAGGACTGAGGAAGATCGATCCAATTGGATCCAGAGCTTCATAATGTGGGGTCCCTGTGCTTACAACCTGATCCTTTTGTGAGGATGCAGGAGGAGTTTGAGGCAAGGGTGGAGATCTTTCTTCCATCTGCTGTGAGGAAGTAGCAGCAGTGGTTGATGGTGACATTTGTGTTGTCACTGGCAGTGGCTCTGGGATCTCATCTTCCAGAGTTGCCTTTGATTTGGGTTTGGGGGGCTTTTTGGATGATTTCTTTTTGGTCTTTTTGGTAATGGCAGGTGTGGGTTTCATAGCAGTGGTTGTGCTACTATGATCACCTGGAGCAGTGGGCTCAATAGCAGATGCCTGAGGAGCAATGTTATCTGCTAAAGTCTGCTCAGACACCATTTATTTGAAAAGAAACACCTTGTTTGAGCAAAGTTTCATTTTCCTTTCCAAATTTTTGTTTAAAATAGTAGCTTAGAAACCTTGGAAAAAGTAAAAATGATTTGCTATCAACATTTTTTACCAAGTCATCAAAGATCTCCTGGGAATAATTAAATTTTCATTATGTAAAATAGCAAAACCCAGATATTGGATCTTTAATGGTATTTCGTTCCAAGCAGTTGTTTTATTTGAAACACACATCAAAAGAGTATGGAATTAAAACCTAGGTGCAGAAGGAAAAAAGCCTTTTTGTAAGGTATCCCTTTTTGTTTGTTCCGCATACCCCCTTTCAAGGAAATCAGTTTTTAACTCGTTTTTGGGAAAAAAGGTTTTACCTTGCTGATCATTGAGTTTAAAGACTTCCGAGATGGATTGTGGAGTAATTTGAACCTTTTTACCCTGTATGGAGGAGTTAATCGCTATAACAGTGTCACCTTGAGATTTAAGTGTGGCATTTATCCAGAACTCTCTCTGGGTTTGTTGGTAAATTGGTGCATCAGCAGTTAACAAAGTTTTGTACTTTGAAGCTGAAAGAATGTCAATGATAGAATCGAAGGTTCTGGTGGTGGTGGGTTTTGTGAGTAAACCCAAGTAATTGTGAGGGGATTTGTATGGGATTTCAATGGGTTCAGTAGCCTTTTGAGTGACCTTTTTGGAAGATGAAGATGAGGATGATTTTGGTTTTGGTTTTGGTTTTGGTTTTGATTTTGATTTTGTCATTTTGATGAAGAAGAACGAACAACGATTTGAGACGGAAGGATGGAAACTGCTTTGAAAAAGGAATTTTGGAATTCAAATCGACAGTGTAAAACCCTACTTGGGGTTTTTGATCAGGGTTTTATAGACTAAAAAGGTGAATGCTGATGTGGCAGCGGTTACAAAGATCTGATGGCTAAGAACTGGCCACGTGCCAACCTCTGATTAAAAGATGAATAATGGAGGACGGTTGTTTTAGGGAACCACTGATGAAGCAAATACCAGTGGTAGGGGTAAGGAAACGGTCTTTAGCAACAGTATTTAGAAAACAGATGTTTGAGCACAACAGTAGTTAGGGGTAAGGAAATGGTCTTTAGCAGCACTTGACTTAGGGCAGTAGATTAAATAGCAGCACTTTGTCTTCAGCAGTTGTTGTACACAAGCAATACTTAATGGACAACAGTTGTAGTATACAAACAGTGGATGAGGGGCATCAGATGTTATAACCACTTTCAAGGGGAAAGTCTAATGCAAACAGCTGCTTATGATGAATCCACTGATGTGAACTAGTTTTGGCTCTTATTATATGTTCATTTGATAGGGTTCAATCCAAACAAAAGAGGCGTGTATAAAAGAGGCGTGTACAAAAGAGGCGCATCAAATTCAGATTATAATATATCATTTAAATTTTGGTCTTTAGTTCTATATCTTTATAAAATAATGTTAAAGACAGTATGTATTAGTATTATAATAACCAAAATGATAAAAGTTTTTGTCTATGTAAATATGTAAACTATCATGTGAACAAATATTTGATGAATTCACATTCGCATTTAAGTTAAGTATAAATTAAACTTGTCGACTGATTAACTATAGACATAAGAGAAGCATAACTAACACAAGAAACATTATTTGTTACTTGTATACCAATTCAATACAAGAGAAGCATAACGAACCCAGGAAACATTATTTGAAGCATAACCTGGACTTGCTATAATTCCATCAGTTCAGTATTTAATCCTAATATACCAACTCAATAGAAAAATGAAATATTATGTGTACTACAACTGTAAATAACTCATGTAACAGATTTGAAACCATAATTATGGATTATAGACATCTATTTACATAATGTAAAAACAATATGTCACCAATGCACAAACTTTCATTAAAAGCAGTCTTATTTGGCCCAAACAAAACTTGTTCTTAGTTAAGTGTAACAAACAGGTTTTCTTTAGTGGATGAGGTCAGTTTTACATCTTACATTCTATAAAAAAACATCATTAACAACACTAAGATGGTGGTACCTCTTCTTCTAATTTGCAAACATGAATATTGAAATGCTGATGCAATTGTTCTTTTGCATAATTAATGTAAAACTGCTATATTAGCCATAACATAAGAGCAAATACACCCCAAATAGAACAAAAACAACAAACAAACTACACAGAAGCGTATACAAAATCCAATTTTTACAAAATTGTTCCAGCTATCTAAGGTGAGATCCACAATTTTTCTCCTTTTAACTATCTACCAGTATGATTTCATTCTGCCTTAATACTTTCCAGGAGCATGGTTGTATCCGTATACTTTAGTTCAAAAACCCTCTCGTCTCGGTTCTTCCAATGAAGCTCTAAAAATGTTTCATAAATTCAGCCAATTTCACTACATACGAATAGAAAAAAAACCGTAAATGGAAAGAACTACATTGATATGAAACCACCAAATCACTAAACCACTTTATTACCCTTTGCTTCCACACTTGCACACAAGCCAAAGTGCCCGGCACACTCCAGCAGCACCGTTTTAACCTGATCAAGATGAACATCTTGCCCCTCCAGCAGCACCGCTTTAACCTGATCAAGATGAACAAAATAATCAACCTTACAACAATGTTCTATCATAAAAAAGAAAATAACCAGGTAACAAAACAAAGCCTCATTAACATCAGGTAACGCTAAATCAGCTCAAGATGAAAATGAAAAGGAAATAATACCTGGCTAAACAGTGTATCATAAAGTGCCATAAGACCGTTTTTGTCGAACAGCCGCACATGCCTTACCGTCAAGCTCGACTTATGGTTTTTGATGATCCACAAATCTTTAAGAAAAAAATAACTATAATTCATTGATATAATAACAATCTCACCACAAATAATTAATGAAAATGTAAATTACAATATTTGTGAATAGTCTCCTCTAGAAGCATGATGGTGTTACCAAGTTCTCGCTCGGTTTGGGCTTTCTTTACCGCAACCATTTTTCATGCTCTTGGGCTTCAATGCTTTGCAAGCACAACAGTTGAAGCCTCATCAACCTTTCTTCTATACACTTCGACTCACTCTCTTTCTAATTCCATTAACATATTGTCTTTCTCTGCTTCATTTTCACAAATGTCCATCCATATTTGCTGCACACATGCCAGAATCCAAAAGGAATAAAACATCAAGAAAAATAGCAAAAGCTAGTCAAAGATTTCGGTTCTCAACTCGGCTTATTGAATGGGGAAAATGAAACCAAATGTTCATTTCAATTGAATGACTGTGATTTGATAACTATATAGCAGTTAAAATAATTAAATGTTTACGAACAACTCGAGTAAAAAGTATAAAATTTGTTAATAAATAATCTTCAAATTTCAATCCATTGAATTGAAGTTCATGTACTGCTTGTGTGCTCAAAATAAGTGGAAAAAACAACAATTTTTAGGGAAAAAACAACAACAAAAATGGATGGATCATGGATGAATCGATATTGACCTAAAATGGATACATCACCAATGAAAGGGCACTTATTGTCAATGTAAGTTCCTAAAGTAATCAAATATCAGATCATGTCTCAGATAAACATAAAGCACAATCAGTTTAACAATTTAGGCACAATCGGATCATGTCTCAGATAAACATAAAGCACAAGTTATCAAATCCACCTGAATTTAGGCACAAGTTATCAAATCCACCTGAGAAGGTTTCCACGACAGCTCATATTACTGAATTTAGGCACAAGTTATCAAAAGTTTTGGTTCACATTAAGAAACTTAATTAAAAATCACAATCCGTTCAATCAGTCGATTATTAGGCACAAATTATCACAAGTTCAAATCATAAACATAAAGCACAATTGGTTTAACAATTGTGAATACAATAAATAATTTAATTTCAACGCACAAACCTTTGCAAAAATCACCTACATCAACAACTGCTGCTGCTGAATCAACAACTACTGCTGCTGAACCTCACAAACTCAATCTTCATATTCCTAAAACTCATAAATTAAATCATTTCGGTTTAACAATCGTGAATACAATAAATAATTTAATTTCAATCAGTCGATTATTAACTCGATTATTAACTGAACCTCACAAATTCAATCTTCATATTCCTGCATCAACAACTGTTGCTGCTGAATCTACCGTTGATTGGTCTGCAACACAACTGGAGCTAGAAACCCAATAAATAGAAACACAAAACCTAAATTAGAAACCCAATCAACAGAAACTTAAATCAATTTAAAACCAAAACTTACTTTATATTCAACGATTTCTTCATCAGATGAAGATGAGTACAGGAACATCGGAATCACCGATTGCCGGAAGTTATTAGTATCCATTAACGTCATCGGCGGAACCACAACCGTTACCTTCAGAACAACTGTACTGTCTTCTGGAATTGAGAGAAAGAGAGAGTGAGGGGATTTGAATGAAATGAAATAAGAAAGAGTTAATCGTGTTCATCACAATCTCAAATCGTGTTCATCACAACACCGTCACCGGATTTCTTGTGCACTGAGGGAAAGATCTGGATGAGAGAGAGATATGATTAATCGGAGCCCAGATTTTCAATTTTAGAGAGAAAGAGAGAGTTGAGAGAGAAATGGATTGATTTATGAAAGTGAAGCTCTAATTTTGAATTTTAGAGAGAGCTTTTTATGGTTCAGTTGTTTAAATTTTGAATTTTAAATTGTCCTGCCTAAAAAAACCACTAATTAATTCTAATAAAAATAAAAATCTGATTTATAGATTATTTGTAAATTGTAAATTGTAAATCGGAATTATGACATCATCATTGACATGTGACATAGCTTAGGAATTGACACATAGGCAGATTTACATCAGCGTAAAGTCTCTTATTATAGATAGTATAGATTTATGCTAATAATAACTCATCAAAAATACAAAAAAAAAAACAGCATTAAAATAATTATTTCCACACATACGATAAGAGAAAAAACTGTAAAATTTCATTTACCTTTGTATTCAGTTTGTCAACAATGATGTTTTTTGTTAAGTAATATTATTGGCTTGTCTATAGAAATCTTCCTTTTCAGCAATTTTATTTTATCAACCTAAACCAATATAAATTGAAAATTAGATCAAAGACTCATTTTCACCAGTGAGTGCACAAGCTCACTAGTTGGAGTTGTGACCTGCTTTTCTACAAAAGGTAAATGTCGCAAACCATGCTCCACAACCTGTTGAATATGGAGTGGTGTGTGTAAGGTGTGATATTTTTATTAGTATTTTAAGCGTATTTTACACATTAGTCAAGTTTTAAATTTATAAAACACGATATTCTACTAACACTAAACACGCACATGGGCAAGTGCACCCATCGTGAGCGTAGTATAGCATTGGTAAGATACCGAGATCGTCCAAGGACACAAGAGCTTTTAGTACCAGTTTATTCTCAACGTCTAATCAAACTAAAATTTTTGAGAAAAGATTTTAAACATGAAAAAAAAACTAAAAATGTTGAATTAAAATTAAAATAAAACAGATAGACAAGATAAATCACTTTGATCCGACTCGCCTTTAATGTATCCTTTGACGATTTCCGCACTTTTTAATAGATTATCTTTGTTTTAGTAGTAGGCCCCTCTTTTGAAGGTGACGTTACCCTCAACCCAGTGGTTTGAATCAGCAAGGATACAATCCCAAAGGGTGGAATATTGAAAGATAATTAATTAAGTTATTAATGCGAAAAGTGGTAGGCCCCTCTTTTGAAGGTGACGTTACCCTCGGCTAAGTGGTTTGAGTCAGCAGGGATACAATCCCAAGTAGCCGGTTTAATGTATTAATAATAGTTTACATATGAGGGGATCAAGCCATTCGCACCCCCGCCATCCAATACCAGTGGGTATTGAAGGAGGTCCTAGTAAGCTTGACCCAGGTCCTTGCAGGATCTATACACTGTCACTGAACAAGGCAAGAACCTTACTAAACCATTCCCTTAACTCCCGACTAGGTAGCCAACATATCTCTATATAGACCGTAGAGATATGAATGGTGAAAATCTTTTACTTTACATAGACAGTAAAGTAATGCCAAGACACCACGGACAAATGATAAAGAAGTTTCACCTTCAACATAAGAAACTAGTTATTAAAGTCATTAATACAAAACCAAATAAAAAGTGTGAAAAGTTTAAAAATCAAAAGTAATACATTAAATGCTTGTCCTTCACCAAGTGATGTAAGAGACTTAGCCAAACATGGCCTTTGATTGACAAGAACTCTTACGATCAATCTTGGATCCCGAGACTACTACACACACTCTATGGTGGATGATGGATGATGGTGGTGGATGTGGGTGTTGTAGTGGTGGTGGTGGTGGAGTGGTGGCAAAGTGGGAGAGATGTGGTTTGCCAAGGGATGCCTTTGAAGTGAGCCAAGCACCCTTATTTATAGCCTGAACAGAAGCCCGGCCATGGCCCCATGTCCAGCGGACACGCCCCCGTGGCCATCCCTTTTCTCTTCCTTCATTAATTGCATTTGTCTGCATTAGGCTCCACACGGCTCCGTGTCTGCTGGACACGGCCCCGTGTGCAGAAGCGTATCTGTACTATCAATATTCGCAAGATTTTACAAATCATAGCGTTGACCACGCCCCGTGTTGAGCCGGGCACGCCCCCGTGGTGGGCGTAGAAGCTTCTATAGCTTTGTCCATTTCTGCAAACATCTGACCACGCCCCCGTGTCCAGTGGGCACTGGCCGTGGTCAACCTTCTGTTTCTTGTTTTTGCTTGTGGAGATGCTGTCGAGGGGTCGGACATGCCACGTTTATTCCTTTTCTTTGTATTTATGTTAGTTTTTGCTGCATATTTGTTCCTTTTGTTCGTTTGAGCTCATTTGATCCTGAAAATACAAAAGGAAGACAAAAACACACTTTTTCCAACATTAGTACTAAAAAGGGTTAGTTTTATGCCTTTTTTGATGTAATTTATATGTTGCATTTTACGCACATCAAATACCCCTACACTTGAATCTTTGTTTGTCCTCAAGCAAAACTCTTTATTATGTGGCTTACACACCCAAATGGAATAGGTAGAAGAGAAGTTTTGGGCTTGTCTTGAGTGTCGGGAATCCAAGATCTTTGTTGGGTTTTATTTTTATTCTATTTACAATCCTATTCGTTATGATTTATTTAGAACGTTTCATAAGAGAAATTACTTATTTGGGCATAATAAGCCTTTTTAAAATTCCATTTATATACAAGTTCACATACCTCACGGGAGATCACTCAACACTCGGCCGAAGATGTATTTTTGTGAAACACTCGAGACCGGCATGGAACTTATTTCTACCATATGCTTGCCAAGCAATCAATCCTCCTCCTTTTTAACTATAAACCTTTGTAAATATCAAGAGGACTTGGGGAAAGGGTTAGGTTTGGGCTAAGGGTAGGTGGTTTTGGTTAGTTAAAAAGGGCTAAAAGCGTAAAAAGCGTCGGTCGTCGTAACACCTTTTGTTTTTGTGACTTTTATTCAAACTAAGCATCTTTAAACAAAGTTTCTTTGAGGAACTTGTTTATTTATTGCTAGACTTTCATTTTTTTTTATAAAGAAATGTTACAAGACTACCGAGCTTTTTACTAAAATAAAGGGTTGGAAAGAAAAAGGTTTTGGTGGGTAAAGGTGTTTGTTTTGTGGGTTTAGAAATGAAAAGGTTTAGGCTCAAAGGGGTTAACTAGGGGGATTTTGGGTAGGTGATAAAGAAAATAGAAAATAATGGTGTTGAAAGGAAAATGGGTTAGTCCTAATGCCTCCATCATTTACTTACTTGGATTTAAGTTGGTAAGGACCGGGAATGTATCATCGTGGCAAGTTCTAGAGTCGTAAGAACCAAGCGGCTATTCACACAAGAAATGAAAAATGAGCATTTAGTTTAAAGATGTATGCTTGTATGGTAAATAAATGCTCAAAACTTACTTATTGTGGAACGGGTTTATAATGTGATCAAGTATATATAATCAAATTTTAACTAGATTTGTCAACACCCTTAACACCTGGTAGCAACATGAGACACCTCCTTTCACTATAAATAGGTGCTTGTTCATTCATCACAACTTGCATCTTCTCAATTTTCATTCTTCTTACTCTCTCTGGAGATTCCCAGCTGAAGGGAGACTCCTTTTGAGTTCAAATTCGTGCCAGCACCTTTTGTAAGTGTTCCTAACTCCTGCATTTTCGTTTGTAGGCTTTTAAAAGGCGAAAATCAAGCTTTTTTCGATAAATGCTTTGACTTTTGGTTTAGACCTTAATAGTCCAGCCATTGTTCACAACGAACATGGTTACGTGATCGTAATTAGGTAGGTGTTAATCCCTCAAAAGGGTACCTCCTGAAAATCACGTTTTCTTGGTCTATTGACGGGTTAACATATTAATGTTTTAAAAGTCAAACGGATCAGTTTTTGAAATAATCATAATCTGATAATGTAGGTGTTATAAATTATGTTTTAAGACATTAATAACTTGGTAATAATTATTAGAACATGTGTAAAGATGATCGGTTCGTCAATTCCAGTTTTAGTGTCGGTTCGCAACTGAAAGTCGCAAAATTTGACTTCTGCTTTGACTTTCAATTCTGACCCGAATTAGATTAGTTTGCTACTAATTTAAGGTTCCATTATGACCATATTATTATGTGGCATAACCCTCTGAGGTTATATTACATGTTCATAATAGTAATCTGAGTTTTTTATGCAAGTTCCGTTATTATACTGAACTTTGACTATATTGCCCTTTTTATTAAAAATAAGGTTTTAATCACCAACGAACTTGCAAATGACATATGTACTGAGATGTTAACATGTTTAACATATTTTGATGTTATTAATCTGATCATAAACCGATTTTTCGTATAATATCGTAAATTATGCTTTTAAAGGACCAAAATGCCCTATCGGCACCCAAAAAGGTTTTAAACATAATTTATTATACCAAACTCATTACCTACTGATATAATATCATAATTAGAATTATTTGGGAGATCAAGTCAGATTACAAACTGAGTTTATGCACAAGTTCTTGTATTATGCTCTTAAATGACGATAATGCCCTTATAACACTTAAAACGGTTTTAATCATAGTTTTCATACAAAAATTTCCACCCACTGATATGTTATATTAAATAACATATTTTAACCATATAAGCCTGATCTTAACACCGGTTTTCATAACACATCCAAATATCGTCATTTAACGACTTTAACGCCTTTTCGGCGCATAGTATGGTTTTAAACCATATTTATCAACCAAGACTTGTTACCTACTAATTTTATAACTTATTTAAAATATTTTTACAGTAGGTATATATTATAAACTCATATTCCCAAATAAGCCTTCAAACTATGTGTGAAATGACCAAAATGCCCACACGGTGCATAGTTTGGTCTTAAACTATAAAACACACATATATTTGATATCCTACTGATATTATATCACACATTAAGTATTTTTTTCCAGAATGATTATGATCATAACATCAGTTTATATGCAAGCTTCTTTTATACGTCGCTAAATGACCAAAACGCCCTTATGAGGCTTAAATTGATTTTAAAACCTTAACGGGCGTACAAGTTGATATCATACTGATATTATAACTTTTTTAAAGTATAATGGCATATGGAACTTGTACATGACTCATCCGGTTACCCATTATCGCTTATACACGTACGGTTCGACTTATGTGTTGGATCGTTTGCGTGACCCTAAACGTCAGTAAAAGTAGTTCATCTTTGAATACAGAGGCGGAATCAAAGTATACAAAGTCACAACAGCTTTATCCTTTCAATTTCCTTTCTATTAATGCTTTTTGAGTTGATTTTGACAGCAATTCGACACCAATAGCATGACCTGATTCCGCTCCACACGTTACAAATGAACTCAACACTAACCTATTTATAGACCTCCTGATTTCGCTCCAAATTACATGTCTGTTTCGAGCGGAATCACCTAATTATACTCTGGAGCGAAATCACCTTCTTACATTTGGAGCGGAATCACCACTTATCTATCTGGAGCGGAATCACATGTTTACAACATATCCTGATTTTGCTTCTAATGACACCTATGTCAGTTGGAGCGAAATTACAATGTAAATCGACTTTTTCATTTCCAAGCTCCAATCTAACCTATCTAGACCTAGGACTCAACTAAGACGCAGTCATCAGACATTCATTGCACCATTGCACCCACAGACTCCCCCTTGGATGTTGACGAAGTCTTCGGCATTGAGTCTTCAGTCTTGGTCTCTTTCCAACTTAGTCTTCACTTGTAAAAACTCTTTCTTCACAGGTTCATCATCTCATCCTATCTCCATATTTAGTCTCCCCGTTAACTGTTGATCCAGAATTTTGACTCCCCCGTTCACAAACTCCCCCTCTCGGTCAGCTAGAGTTCGAATTCTGGTTCAAACTTTGACATTTTGATTGCCATGGGGATTCCTGTTACCTGCACAATCTCTACCTAAATATAAGATATATGACAAGAATAGTATCAAACCATACTTACCATACAAACACAATTTGTAGTCTAACCAGTTTTAGATATCCACTTAAGTATTCAGGTCCAAATTAATGACCCTGATTACTCAATTAATCTACCAAGTTCAACTTAATGACCTTGGTTGATCAGAGATAAATCACACTGACTTTTAGTTCAAGTTTTTCTGAAAATTACAAGTTTCAAGTTAATGAACTTGCTTCAACTTTTCAACTTCTCAAACTTATCAAGATTAGCTCACGACTCATCATCCAGTCCAGAAACCTCCTGCATCTGCTTCAGTTCGAATCCGAAGATCAACTCTCCACTTTGGTTTGTCAAAAATAAAGCAGAAATGAAAAATCTTTTTGGATTTTTAATAAAGCTTCTAAACTAGAAATGAAATACAGAACTAAAATTCAGTAAAAGTAAACTATTTACAAACATATTTTTGGTTAAGCGTGTTAGGGAATCATATCAGCTGTTCGACCAATCACAAGTATCGTTAAGCTTCACTTACATACTCAGAATTAAACAATTCGCTTAGATTGTCGATATACTGATCCACTTTAAATTCTCACACAATTTTCAATCTGTCCAGGATACGAATTAAGTGTTTTAGAGACTTAAACTTATACGTGTTTCCCACTTCTTGAATATACTCCCGTATCCAGATCCCAATATTCAGTCTTACAGGTGAGTATACCACAAATGATATCTGTAAGGGGTTAATAAATTATGAAGAATCATGAGAGCTCAGGTCAGAACTACCGTTCAGCAGAGAGATCATGACTCAACTTTTGAGTGTGTCCCCTTTAGAGGATCTTTTTTACAACAGCATTGCTAAGCAATTTTATTGTCTTATCATTGATGCCGAGGGTGATGCTATGTTTCAAACATTGCAGAAAGTATTATTCGAGGACTAGGTCAGAACTTCCATTTAGCAGAAGTCCAGGAATAATACCCCAGATATCACAGAGTATAAAGACCTAGTATATCAGAAAAAGGAATCTTTCAAACGAGATTTCAGGGGTTACCTATATATCCAAGTAGTGTTCCCCACGAAATAAGCAAGTAAGATTTAGGTTTATATCCTGAACAAACCTACTAAATGTGCAAAAACCTATCGGCACATCATCAGCGAGACTGTTTAACGCATTTAAACATTACATTTCTTTAGCATATCGTGACTGTCAAGCCGATGTACTATCATTTTCCCTTTTTACACAAGCTCTTTTATGATTTTCTATTTTTTTGGATTTTGAAAAATATCTCATGTTTTTGTATTTTTGTCATTTTTTATTGTTTTTGTATTTCCTGAAAAATATTACCCTATACCTCCCCCTAAATACCAAAACAAGTAAAAAATCGACAAACCATTGCAGATTGCTTCTCAACATCATCTACAATGTCTCCTTCATCAACGCCAAGAATCTCTTCCAACACCGATAAAAGCTTCATACCATTCAGTTTTAGCAAATATTGAAAACGAGTTTTGTCAAATGCTTTGGTATGTAAATCAGCTTTTTGTTCGTCAGTGTGGATTTTCTCAATTCGTATCAACTTCTTCTCAAAACAATCGTGAATGAAGTGATGACGAATTTCAATGTGTTTGGTTTTAGCGTGATGAACAGGATTTTTAGTAATGTTAATCACTGCCTCATTATCAACAAAGATAGGGGTGTTTAGAAATTGCAAACCGTAGTCGCGCATCTGTTGCTGGATCCACAAGATCTGTGAGCAGCAGCTGCTAGCAGATACATACTCCGCTCCACATGTGGATAAAGCCACAGAGGTTTGCTTTTTGCATTGCCAGGTAACCAATCTTGGTCCGAAAAACTGGCACCCCGCTGTTGTTGATTTAGCGTTAACTTTGCAGCATCCGAAATCCGAATCGGAATAACCTTCGAGCGTAAAGTCACCATCTTTTGGATACCACAACCCCAACGATGGAGTTCCTTTCAGGTAACGTAATATCCTCTTGACTATTACCATGTGTGATGCTTTCGGGTTAGATTGAAATCTTGCTGCGAGGCAGGTTGGGTACATGATATCGGGTCTTGAAGCTGTCAAATACATCAGCGATCCGATCATGGAACGATACATCGTTTCATCCACTTTCTCTCCGGTGAGATCAGGGTTTTTCCCATGATTCGTTGCTAATGGGGTGGCTGCTGGAGTAGAACCTAACATCCCGAATTTCTCCAAGATATCATGAACGTACTTCGTTTGATGTATGAATATTCCTTTAGGCAGTTGATTAACCTGTAATCCCAAGAAGAATTTCATCTCACCCATCGATGACATTTCGAATTTCTGCTTCATAACTTGTTCAAAATCTTTGCACAAATTTTCATTTGTTGACCCAAATATGATGTCGTCCACATATATTTGAACTATCAGAAGATGTCCGTCGACCTCTTTGGTGAAGAGAGTGGCATCCACTTTTCCATGAATGAAACTGTTGGCTAGTAGGTGTTGAGACAAAGTCTCATACCAAGCTCTCGGGGCCTGGTGTAAACCATACAGCGCTTTGTCTAGCAAATAGACCTTGTCTTTGTGGATTAGATTGGCAAAGCCCGGTGGCTATCCGACATATACCTCCTCTTTTACCTTCCCGTAGAGAAACGCCGATTTAACATCTAACTGATATACTTTGAAGTTTTTCCAAAACGCAAATGCTAGAAAGATTCTGATCGCTTCTAGTCGAGCAACTGGAGCATATACTTCAGTGAAATCTATACCCTCCTGCTGACATAAACCCTGAACTACGAGTCAAGCTTTGTTATCATCTTTCTTACACTTAAACACCCACTTGGTGTTGATCTTCCTCTGACCATCAGGTAAATCCACTAACTTCCATACTCCCAACTTCTCGAATTGGCTTAGTTCCTCCTGCATTTCATTGACCCAAGAATCTTCAGTAAACGCCACTTTATAAGTCCTTGGCTCAATCTGCGAGATAAAACAACTCAATGAGAATTCAGTTTGTAAAGGAGCAACTTTTGAATAAAAACATGTAAGCCCTTTATCAATCTGTCTTCGAGTGCGGACTCCTGACTGCAATTCTCCAATGATCAACTCCTCTGGATGGTATGAAAGAGTTCATGGCATCACTTCGCCTGGAACATCTACATCTCCTTCCAGATTAGTAACATTCTGATTTGCACCTTGCTCACTGACTGGGTTTGTTTGACTTGAAATCTGAATTTGCTCCCCCTCAGAATCTGAATCACCACGATCAAATACTGGCATGTTCTCAGATTCTTGATTATCATTCTGTGTCATTTGTCTATCTTGAGCAACTTCATCTTTTTGGACATCATCATGTTCACCAGCATTGCTTGGACCTGCTTCATCGTCATTTGATGCTCTTTGCAGTCGTCTTGAATACTCAGCTGGATACCTTTCCTGCGATTCTTCATACTCTCTCAGAATATCCAACTCGTCAAAGAAATCTTCTTCTTCTTCTTGTTCTTCCATCATGTCAAACGAATCCCACAACTTGTCGTAACTAAAACGCCATGAGTCACCGGGGTTCTGAGGCGGCATAGTATACCCCTGACACTCAACATTTGGAGCTTCAATAATCCGCTTCAGACTTGGAATGAAGACTCGTCGTAACGGACTTGCATAACCTATAAATATCCCTTCAATACTCTTCGGACCAAACTTTCCAAAAGGCTCTAGAACGGTACAGGGTGACCCAAAAGGTTCAAGATACTTCAAATTTGGTTTGCGGTTATTGATCAACTCAAAGCATGTTTTGTTGAATTTCTTTACAGTGAGAACTCTGTTGAGCGTATAGCATGCGGCGGAAACTGCTTCTGCCCAAAAATTTATCGGTAGCTTTGAATCAGCAAGCATTGTTCTGGCCGTTTTGATTAGCGTCCTGTTTTTGCGTTCTGCAACTCCATTCTGCCGCGGAGTGTACGGAGCACTAAACTCATGCAATATACCTCTTTCATTACAATATTCTTCCATCTTGTTGTTCTTGAATTCAGTACCATTATCACTTCTAATTCTTTTGATACGCCTTTGGTACAGATTTTCAATCTTTTTGAACAACGCCATCAAACTGTCAAACGTTTCATCTTTCGACTTCAAGAATGATACCCACAAAAATCTGGAATAATCATCAGTAACCACAAGACAGTAGAGATCCCCTGTAATACTTTTGACGTTTACTGGACCAAACAAATCCATATGTAGTCTCTCTAACGGTCTGGAAACTGAATTGACTTGCTTTTTAGGGTGTGACTTTTTCTTCTGCTTGCCTTTGATGCAACTAATGCACTCCCCTTCCAGATGAAAACCTTTGATATTAACTCCCAGAACTAAATCATTGTGCACTAAGTGATTCATTTTTCTAAGATGTATATGCCCCATCTTCCGGTGCCACAACTTCGATTCTTTCTCCGTTGCTTTAGACAACAAACAGTGAGCTTGACCCGTGGTTGTAGTAGCTACACTCATGTCCAACACGTATAGATCATTCACTCTAGGTGCCCTCATGATAATCCATTCTTCAGGGATAACAAATCCTGGTTTCAAGATCAAACATTCTTTGTCTGTGAAGTGAGTGGTATACATCCTGTCACAAATCTGTGAGATACTCAGCAGATTATTCTCCAGCTCAGCAATGTAGTTAACTCTTTCAAACGTAACAATCCCATTGGATAACGTTCCTTCACCAATAATTCTACCACCTTGATTTCCTGCGAACCCCACATAACCTCCATTGAAATTTCTAACATCATACAACAATGCAGTCTTCCCTGTCATATGTCGAGACGCTCCACTATCCATAATCCATCGTGAAATAAGTCTCGGAAGTTCCTGCACATATCACAAATTGATTTAAAAACATATTTCAATAAAGATGCCGATTCATGCTTCACAATTACCAACTAGGAAGCTCCGGCAAATCAGAAGTTGATTAACTAAAATAAGCTGCCCAAGCCTCATCAGACTCGGGTAACTTAACTTCATCTACACATTTTACGACCGACTTAAGAGGTGGAAAATTTTTATCATTCATTTCCAATTTGTTATCAACAACCTCTTTAATATCAATTTTAACCTCATTTTCCAATGAACCATTCTTTTTCACAAAGTTTTCATAAGAAATTGGAATATTTTCCTTTTGTATCTCCTTTTTAAGAATTTTTGTCAGAACATTCTTCATCTCTTGTGAAGTTGAAGTTTGTTTCTCTGATTTTGGTTTCCATGTTTGTTGAGATGGAGCAACCCGTTTATAAAATTTGTCATTTTTAGTTACCACATTCTTAACAGGATCAATTTTGACTTTTGTTTTCTCATTTTTCAAAATTTTCTCAACAACCAATGGAACTTTGCCTTTTGCATCAACCTTCTTCTTTTGATTCTCAACAACTTCAGTCTTAGGCTTGAAGTTTGTGCAATTTCTTGCAATGTGACCAACTTTGTTGCATCTAAAACATGTACAAGTATCAACTACTCGACTTGTGCCTTCAGACTGAGGTTGTGAAGCTTTCTTCTCAAAGAACTCTTCATTTGATTTCGCAAAAATCTCAGATTCTTCATCCGAAAGTGAACGTGAACCATTCACAAACACCTTTTTCTCAACAAACTTCTTGTTCTGAAAATTCTTTTGTTGATAATTCTTACCACCCTTATAACCACCCGACCATCTGTTTCGATTATTATTATAAAAACATGGTGGAACAACCGGTTTCTTGTAGTAAGCCTTATCTTTCTCAAAATTCATTTGCCTTTTTGTTTGACTCAAATTATTCACTTCTGACAACTCAACTTCAACCAATTTGAAAACATTTGTTAACTTGTTCACATTAACATTCTCAATGGGAAATTCAGAATCCGAATACAACTTATCAGATCCAGCCATCTTATACATCACAAGACCCGGTTCATCACCTAAGTTGTTTTTGGATTTTGGTTTTGGAATGTATTTGTCCAGAAAACATTCATCTTCCTTAGCTGAATCACTATCCAAAACACTTTCAGCCATGCCTTTAACGATCTCAGTTTGAATACTATCATCAGATGATGATGAAGAAAATGTCACGTCAATTGAATCAGGAAGTTTCACTTCATTATCATCTTCAAGTTCAACCAACCCAGATTGCTTTTTCGAATAATTGTCTAAAACTGGTGGTGGAACTTGATGAAACCCAATCCCAGTTCCATCAGAGTAAACATCTTCGCCAGCTTTGTTTTTGCCTATAGGTTTTGGAACAATGTGTTGCAAAACAAAGCTTGCAGAGTTGTAACTCTTTAGCTTCAACTGGATTCGCTCATTTTCAATTTCAGCTTCTTGAAATTTAAGCTTCAACTTTGCGATTTCATCCAGTTGTTGATTGATTAATTCTTCTTTAATTCTTAAAACACATTGTAATTGGCAGTTTTCTTTGTATGTTTTACCATTTCTGTCATCATTATCTTTCATTGTGCTTTTAAGCTTCTCAAATTTTTCAGTGATCTAACGATCTTCAAAAACTAACCTTTCATTTTCTTTCCTAACCTTTTCTTGATCAATTTTATCATTTTCAATCTTTTTAGTTAATTCTTTTAATCGTTCAGTTGAAGCTTTCACCATTTTATCACGATCAAGGATTTGATCCTCAACACTTCGGACTTTAGCAGTCAGATCATCAATCTTCTTACCTTTGAGATAAGTGTTTGTACTACAAACTTTGCATTCTTTGATGCAATTTTTGCAGTCAACATCACCATTAACTTTCTTACCTGACTCAGTCGTTGACGCATTTGAACTGACCTGACTTTTAGACTCAGAGACGGATTTAGAGTCTACCTCAAGTGCCTTAGCAGCCAGCACCTTGTCAGCCATCTTTCCCATGTTTTTAGCATTCAACTCTTGAGTCGTGTCAATGATTCCATTGTCAATCTTCTTTGTCTTCTCTTTCTCTTCTTTCTCCTTCTTCTCTTTCTCTTCTTCTTCTCCGCTTCCCCACCATTTCTTCTGCCAATAATCATCTTCAACTTTATACTCTTTGATTATGGTTTCCACATCAAGAGTGTTATGATCAATAGCAATATTTCCATAGGGGTCAAGATAACATTCTCTGTCTGGATCCCATCTTTTTGCTCTTTTTGCTTCAGAATAGATACCAGATATTCTGATCAATTTGTTCGTGGCTAACAGCTTTCTGTGATTATACTTCTGTTCTTCAGTTCTGTTATCTTTCCAAGGTTTTGGTTCAGAATTTGCCATGAATGCATATCCAACCGCATCCTCCTCAGGTAACAACTCGCTCCAGTCGAAACCTTCATCGTCGTGAATTACAGCAAGAGCTCTAGACTTCTCTTTGTTATCCTCAAGCTGCTTCATTCTTGGCAGTTCTGATTTATTCTGATGATAAATCGCTTTCTTGTAGTAGTCTTCTCTGAACGGATTTTCAGACTCATCAGCATACGCATTTCGGCATTCACGCTTAAAGTGACCTTTCTATTTGCACTTAAAGCACGTCACTTTAGATTTGTCAAAGCCCAACTTGGTAGAAGGTCCACCAATTGACTTCCTCCCTGTGATCTCCATGAAACGCTGTGCTCTACGAACTGCACTGGCCATACACCACCTTATGTCTATCAGTTCCATCTCCTCAGGATCAATCTGATCATAATCTTCCTTCGTCAAGTTGGTGTTGCCTATCTTCCCTGCTATAAGACTTTCATAAGATTCTAGCACAGATGCTAAGAAAACCATCTGTTGCTTTGCTGACTCCTCGCTGAAGTTTTGAGCGTTCTTTAAGTCTACAGCGATGTTGCATTGAAATAAATTCTTTGCATCAGACTGGTTTGAATTTGATGAAGACCCACTGTGATATCCACTGCTTTGACTTTCTTTGCTCGTTGTGGAAACATTCTCAGCAGAAAACGCAGTCTTGGGAGATGTGTTCTTTGGCATCATGCTCTTTGGATAGTCAAAATCCAAGTTCTGCTGATAAAACGAATGATTGACTTTGTGTGTCTTCTTTAATTCCAACTCGTGACTCTCTAGTCTCTCAATCAGCAAGTCTATTGTCAACTTTTCTGGTGACTTGATAGTATTCTTCAGCATTAAAGCATAATATTGCCAATCCATCTCATCTGGCAATGAATCAAACAATTTATCAATCAGCTCTTCTTCGGTGTATTGAATTTCATGTCTCGCCATTTCCAGCTTCAGATGTCCAAACCTCTCAATCATTTTACAAACTGATTCATTCTTTAAACACCCAAACAAATCAAACTCTTTTCTAAGTAGTTTCTTTTTGTTTTTCACTATTTCTTCACTTCCTGAACATTTAGTTCTCAACTTCTTCCAGAGATCTTTAGAACTTTCATATTCAATCAAGGATATTATATCTTCTCGAACAGACTGAAACAGCAATGCGATGCATTTTTTCTCAGCAACAAACGATTCTATTTCTTCAGTTGTTGTCAAGCTTTCACCAGTTTTGCCTCCATCATTATATCCATTCTTTAGACTCTTCCAGCTGGGAAAAGCAAAGGCTCTCAACCAATCTTCAAATTTCTTTGCCCACCGACTGTATTCTTCTATAGCCATCAACTTCAGGGGTTTGTTATAGGTTCCGAAAGCACTTTCAACCTCCAAGGCATCCGATAGTTTTTTCTTTGTGTTTGAAGGGTTCTCATTTGTGTTGCTAGAAGAAGTATCGTCTCCAGAATTTCCAGCAAAAGCATACATGTTGCTAAACGGGTTCATGAAAACATCATCCATCTTGAATGTACCTGAAAAATCAGCAAACACTTAGAAAATTTTCAAAATTTTGAAAAACAGCAAGTTTCAAGCGAAATCAGCTTATGAGCAAAATCAACAAAATAGGTTCGAGCGAAATCAGAAAGTTTTCTGATTTCGAGCAGAATCAGATATTGACTTTCAGGCGGAATCAGAACTGATCTGTTTTCGAGTGAAATCAACTAATAACTTTCGAGCGGAATCTGATTTTTATGTCTTTACGAGCGAAATCAACTATTTCGCTCCAAATAACCAAATATTTTTCGAGCGGAATTAACCTTTTAGGGCGAAAACAGCGAAGATCTTTTCGAGCGAAATCAGGTTATTAGGCCATTTTTACCATTTTTACTTTGTATTTTAACCTGATACTTTCTAGGGTTTGTTAATTCTATGTTTTACACAATATACTCGAAATTTAGGCCATTTCAACCGTTGGAACTAGTTCAAATCAGAAAAGTATGAGAAGAAGAGAGTAGAAATGAGAAAATCTAGTAGAATCAAGCTGTAATGGTATGAACTCCTCGTCCTGAGCTCTGATACCACTTGTTGGATCGTTTGCGTGACCCTAAACGTCAGTAAAAGTAGTTCATCTTTGAATACAGAGGCGGAATCAAAGTATACAAAGTCACAACAGCTTTATCCTTTCAATTTCCTTTCTATTAATGCTTTCTGAGTTGATTTTGATAGTAATTCGACACCAATAGCATGACCTGATTCCACTCCACACGTTACAAATGAACTCAACACTAACCTATTTATAGACCTCCTGATTTCGCTCCAAACTACATGTCTGTTTCGAGCGGAATCACCTAATTATATTCTGGAGCGAAATCACCTTCTTACATTTGGAGCGGAATCACCACTTATCTATCTAGAGCGGAATCACATGTTTACAACATATCCTGATTTCGTTTCTAATGACACCTATGTCATTTGGAGCGAAATTACAATCTAAATCCACTTTTTCATTTCCAAGCTCCAATCTAACCTATCTAGACCTAGGACTCAACTAAGACGCAGTCATCAAACATTCATTGCACCATTGCACCAACATTATGTAACTAGTTTACATAAGTTTACCGAAACGGGTTTAACCTTATTATTTTATCTCAATTTCCAGAATGTTAATAGTTTACCCATATTATACAAGTCTTAGTACTTTTTGGGTTTAAACTACATTCTATTACGGTCATCGCTTAATCTAGCATTGTTGCTCCCAAGTTCTGTGGATCCAACAGCAAATGCGCGACTACGGTTTTGAATTCCTAACTACTCCTATTTACATTGATAATTCTGCTGCCTTACAGATCACTAGAAATCCTGTGCAGCATTCACAGACCAAACACATAGAGATCAAAGATCACTTCATACGTGATTGTTTTGATAAAAGACTTATCGATGTTGTTAAGGTCCACACCGATGATCAACGTGCCGACCTTTTTACCAAAGCATTTGACAAATCCCATTTTGACTTTTTACTTATGGTAAACGGCATTAAGGTCAAGCAAGAGTAAACTGACATCAGAAAATCGTTTTTGTAAATATCTATTTGTGTTTTTAATTTATCTTACTTTTTCATTTTAGGGGGAGTAGTTTCCTAAAGAAAGATACAAAAACATTGAAAATTTTCAAAAGCACAAAAACATCAAAAAATTTCAGAAACACAATCATTTTAAAGTGTGCAAGGTGATATAAGATGTATCGGTAGGCTCACAATCATTTTAAAGTGTGCAGGTTGATATAAAATTAATCGACTGATGATCGTGTGGGAACCGCTCATTGGCATACGGTCTTGGTACCGAAATTTCGTTTGATAGATTACCGAGGTTCTGAGATACGTGGTCTTTATATTGTTTAACATCTAGGTATCATGGTTGTTTTTTTTTTACGAAAAACATTAGGGACACAAGTCTAGAACTTTCATGATATCGTACATATGTGTACATACTATACATACATGTATATAATATATGCTGCGTACAACCATCAATAAGTGATAAAAATATCACAGTTGTGACACCCCAGGAAAAGCCAGTAAACACCGCAACTTAACTAGCTTCCTCAGTAACCACGTGCTAAATTTCGGGACGAAATTTTCTTAACAGGGGGAGAATGTGACAACCCTCGTAATTTCATGTATCCATACAGTTATTTAATAATAATTAAAGTGCTTGGTGACTGTGTTGAAATATTTAACTGCTCTCTGATTACTGTGTTATACTTACATATGCGTGTTAGCATACTAGTTGTGTACAGAAAAGTTACTAAATAGTCCGGTATGCTTTCCTGAGTGTTGAGAATCAAAAATGCTACAAATATATATATATATATATATATGACACTTTACAAATTAATCAAGCAGTTTAACGGAACAGTATCGAACCGAACAACCGGACACTACCCAAAACACAAAAATATTGTTAAACACATTGTTTTTATTTTTCTAAGCTAATTAGGGTCCCTGAATACCCTAACACACTATATATTACTCAACACACCTAAACCACTAACTATAATATTTAATTTCTAACTAAACTAGTAACTAAGCATTGAAACCCAACCCTTTACCCCCCCCCCCCCAACCGGTTATGGAACATGGGACCCACCCCATGATTTTATCCAATTGATTAAGTGATCTTGTTTAGTATCTTGAAGACATATGGACTAAGGGGTAAAGGTGTGTTGGAAGTCAATTATAAGAACCTCTAGTCCTTCACTCTCATGACCCATTCACAACTTCACAACACGATCTCCCCCTCTCCCCTTGCCACTCTCGGCTGACCACCACACCACCCACCACCACCATCACTTGATCTTCTTCAAGCATTCTACAAGCATACAAAGGTGTTAGAAGGTGCACAACGAAGCTCGGTGTTCTCGGAAGTTGAAGGACCGCTCTCGTTTTCTTTTATCCATCACTTTTACGCCTAGAAACTCCCCTAGCTTTGTGCTAGTAGTAAGTGCCTTAGATCTTCATTTTGTTCATGATTTTGTTGGTTAATAATGAAAAGAATGGTAAAGAATCAATAAACTCTAAAGAACCTTAAACAAGTCTTGAACATAAACTAGTCTAGTGATGAAGTGATGTTAATATGATGTTATTATGATTCTTGTTGATTTCCTGATGATTTGCTGGTTAATATTGATGTTTGATGTTGTTGTGATCGCTAAACATGTTAACGGAATCAATCGAACATGCGTTAGAAGGTAGGGAACTAAAACAGAAAGCTGGTTGGTGTTTATAGCCAACTTCAGTTGGCTGTAACCAGACCGTAACTTAACGAAAAATGTATTTTATGAAGTCTAGATTTATGTATTATGAAATACGGTTCTAATGGCACTGGAATCATAATTTTTGGACTCCGTTTACTATTTTTAAAGTGTCATTTTGTAACAGCAGCTAGAACTGCATTTTTACTGCTGAAAATATGCGTTCTGTTTTCTGTCATAACTTGAATTCTGTGTAGAGTTAGATCATGAAATTTGTACTGTAGATGACCACCGATGTATTTGTAATTCTCCCACTGGAATTTCATAAATAGGACTCTCGATGAATTTTAAATAAATTATTTCGTGGACTGCAATCAGAAGAAGATGAATCTGATTGCAGTCCGGAAAATGAATTTTTATAAAATATTGGTGATGAATTGGATCCCGAGACTTTTACACAATAACACTTGGATCGTTTAAGACCTTCTGTAAAAAGTTCCGAATTTTTGGAATAAGTTAACTATTTTATTTAAATCCCCGAAAACAACCCAGTTTTGAAGATTAAAGCTGAAATGACATAAGTAGTGATTTGCGTGTCTAAATGTCGGGTAGGTTATCTGAGAATAATCTAACATGCTATATGTCAATAAAAGTGTTATGTGCAATGTCGTATGTTTGCTTATGAACGGGAATAGTTGGGAAGCTTATATGGGCATAAACCGTTAAAGTGAATGCATGTTATGTGATAGATACGTATAGGAACTTTGTGCTCTATTTGAAGTCACTAATAAACTAAGTGGTAATAATACTAGGACGTCATTGACCGACCTTGACTGTTAGCTATTTTTGAGAGTCAAACCGAGCAATCAAAGGTGAGTTCACACTTCTAAGGCATGGGATTCCCGGTGGGTTGGGAATGGGATTGAATAACTACGACAGAACTTGTACATTTACCACTACTAGACTACTTACCACTGTCCTCGGATTGGGAAGGGCACTTACGTAAAACCTACGTTATCTCATACCTACCACTGTCCTCAGATTGGGAAGGGCACTTACGTAAAACCTACGTAATCTCATACCTACCACTGTCCTCAGATTGGGAAGGGCACTTACGTAAAACCTACGTAATCTCATACCTACCACTGTCCTCGGATTGGGAAGGGCACTTACATAAAACCTACGTAATCTCATACTTATCACTGTCCTCGGATTGGGAAGGACACCTATAGATACAACTAGTCTAGTAATATGCAACATGGGAAGCCCCCACTAAATAACGTAAAGGTTTGGGAAACAAGGATACGGGGTAACACATGATTCTGAAACAAACTTACGATTTCTGATACGAACTCAATAACTGAACAATCAACTGTGAACTCGCTCAACTTTGTTGTTGACTCGTTGTTACATGCCTTACAGGTCGCTAGATGCTTATGGAGCTTGCACGAGGAGGAGGTTGTTGTGGGATGCGGACTGTTATGTCCCATGCTTATTAATTAAACGTTATAACTTATGGAACTTATGTTTTGGGTCTTAAAACTTATGAACTACGAACTTATGTTTTGGACTTATGTCTTATGCTTCCGCTGTTAACTTAAAGTCGGTTACTGTCTTTTGGTCACCAATTGTATTGTGGTTGGTTTATTTACTTAATTACGTTGTTCAATATGATTGGTGGCTCGATCCTGGTCATGTCACGCCTCCAAGCGGTGATACTCCGCGAGTGGATTTTGGGGGTGTAACAGATTGGTATCAGAGCCATTGGTTATAGTGAACTTGGTTTTTAAAAAGGGAAAAGCTTTTTGATAAAACTAGACTATAACCTGTACAGTGCTCAACGATCCACAACGACGCTTCGCTCCACGTGCAAGACTCAACACTCTAGGTGGTATGATTTATGTATGTATTGCCTGCTTACTAGTTTACATTTACATTGTGTGTTACACATGGTATGCCTAGTTAGAGTAGTAGCATGTTATATACTAGCCCGAATGTGCTCTTTATGACACCCAACTGTTTACTTGAAACTTGACGTGTGATGGTCAAATTATTTTCTGATTTCTTGTCACCCCGCTACGACAACTATTTATGCATTCTATCTATTTACAAGCTTATCTCGACATGACATCACCATCTGACCCTCCGTACATTCGGCTTGTACGTCAACATTCATGAAGACCAGACCTGGCTCAAACGAACTCGGGTTTAGGAGAACTATACCCACGTATCCCTGCTGACGAACCTCATCATCTCCACTGGTCGTCGTTACCAGAAACGAAGCAGCCATAGTTACGCGCGTTCGTCGCTTTGCAACTCACAACCCTACCAACCAAACTCTGTTTTGGACAAGTGATATACTTCCGTGACCATGATTTTCACCGATCACAAGACTACGTTATCACCATGTTGGATGGTTTATTAGCTCCCTTGTATACCCAACTCAGCAAATGAATACCATTACTGGTGAAATAGTCTTCAGGACATTTGGGGACGGAGATATGGATCACTCAACCCACCGGTGAACACGATAATTTATAATTTTACCTGACCCACCTTACACTACAAGAGACGTACTTTAATTTCATGATAGTTTTTCTTAAAAATGCGAACTCTTTGCATTAGCTTTTGTACCGACACATGATTGTTGATTTATGTTAGGTCTAATTTCTACCATTTGCTTAGACCAAACCATCATTCTCTTACCACATTGACATTTCGTTCTCGCTTCTCCATGCAAAGACACTGAAACGAACACCCTCTATCATAGAGAGTTTGGAAGGCTCGACTCTCGATCCTTGGTGATCACTCCTTGAAACCTTGAGGGTAACACGAGGAACGATCCCAACATTGTGAGGGGTAAGTTTCTTCTGGATGATTTCTTTATTACTGTTTTATTCGATTCGGGTGCCGATACTAGTTATGTGTCCTTAAAAGTTAGTCAAATGCTTAAGCGCACCCCAACACTTTTGACCACCAAACACACAGTAGAGCTAGAAAA
Organism: Helianthus tuberosus; assembly: GCA_030545235.1. Lineage (NCBI taxonomy): Eukaryota > Viridiplantae > Streptophyta > Magnoliopsida > Asterales > Asteraceae > Helianthus > Helianthus tuberosus. The sequence goes on from CM060443.1 coordinate 177,531,009, forward strand.
CGGTAAAAGTCTCGAGGCAACGCACGTAGTCAAGGGTTGTAACCTCGTCTTAGCTAGTCAGACCTTCTCTATCGATCTTATTCCTATCGTTCTGGGTAGTTTCGACGTTGTTATTGGGAAGGATTGGCTATCTCACCAGCAAGCGGAAATTCTTTGCAACGAGAAGATTGTCCGCATCCCTCGTTCTGGTAAAGAACCCCTCGTGATTCATGGTGACAAGAGTGGTGTTGTTGTGGGTATCATCTCTTTCCTTAAGGCCCAGAAGTGTTTGCGTAAGGGCCACACTGCCATTCTTGCTCTCGTTACTGACGCATCAATGAAAGAAAAGAAGATAGAAGACATTCCTATCGTGCGCGAATTTCCCGAGGTATTTCCTGAGGAATTACCCGGTCTTCCGCCTCCTTGTCAAGACGAGTTTCAAATCGAGCTAACTCATGGGGCAGCACCCATAGCCCGTGCACCTTATCGCTTAGACCCATCAGAACTTAAAGAACTGTCCACGCAACTACAAGAACTCTTGGAAAAGGGTTTCATACGTCCTAGCGCCTTGGGGAGCTCCAGTGTTATTCGTGAAAAAGAAAGACGGTACCTTTAGAATGTGTATTGACTACCGCGAACTCAACAAGGTGACCGTGAAGAATCGTTATCCTCTTCCACGCATTGATGACCTATTCGACCAGTTGCAAGGGTCGAGATTCTATTCCAAGATTGACCTGAGGTCAGGTTACCATCAACTGAGAGTCCGAGATGAGGACGTCTCCAAAACAGCGTTTAGAACTCGTTATGGGCATTACGAGTTTCTGGTTATGCCTTTCGGGTTAACGAACGCACCAGCGGTCTTCATGGATCTGATGAACCGAGTATGCAAACCTTACTTGGATAAGTTCGTTATTGTTTTCATTGACGACATCCTGATCTATTCTAAGAGTCAGGAGGAACACGAGCAGCATCTACGACTTATGCTGGAACTTCTTCGAGCAGAGCAACTGTATGCTAAATTTTCGAAATGTGACTTCTGGCTTCGCGAAGTCCACTTTCTAGGCCACGTGGTGAACAAGGATGGGATTCATGTTGATCCGTCCAAGGTTGACTCGATCAAGAACTGGCCTGCACCCCGAACACCAACAGAAATCCGCCAATTCTTGGGCTTGGCAGGATACTACAGAAGATTCATCAAGGATTTCTCAAAGATTGCGCAACCTCTCACTTCACTGACTCAGAAGGGTGTCACCTATCATTGGGGTGATGCACAGGAATCTGCTTTTCAGCACTTAAAAGATAGACTTTGTAGCGCGCCTATCCTCTCACTGCCTAAGGGCACAGATGAATTTGTGGTTTATTGCGACGCTTCCATCCAAGGACTTGGTTGCGTGCTGATGCAACGTGACAAGGTCATTGCCTACGCATCGCGCCAACTTAAGGTTCACGAAAGGAACTACACTACGCACGACCTGGAATTGGGAGCAGTTGTTTTCGCGCTTAAGATATGGAGACATTACCTGTACGGTACCAAGTGCACCATTTACACCGATCACAGGAGTCTCGAGCATATCTTCAAGCAAAAGGAGTTAAACATGCGATAACGCCGATGGGTCGAGCTATTGAACGACTATGAGTGTGCAATCAAGTACCGTCCGGGCAAAGCCAATGTTGTGGCCGACGCCCTCAGTCGAAAGGATACTATACCTAAGCGTGTACGTGCGTTACAGCTTACCATCCAATCTAGTCTTCCCGCTCAGATCCGCGATGCTCAGGTTGAAGCATTGAAAGCAGAGAACATCAGGGCTGAGTCCCTACGAGGATCGAGACAACGGCTAGAACAAAAGGAAAACAGCGCCTACTATGTAAACGGACGCATCTGGGTTCCACTGTATGGAGACTTACGCGAGCTTGTGATGGACGAAGCGCATAAGTCCCGTTATTCGGTACATCCTGGTTTGGATAAAATGTACCACGATCTCAAGACTACGTATTGGTGGCCTGGTATGAAAGCCAACATAGCTACCTACCTCAGTAAATGTTTGACTTGTGCGAGAGTCAAGACTGAATATCAGAAACCATCAGGCCTACTTCAACAACCAGAGATACCTAAATGGAAATGGGAGAAAATTTCCATGGATTTCGTTACTGGCCTGCCTAGATCTCAATGCGGAAATGACACTATTTGGGTAATAGTGGATCGATTGACTAAGTCTGCACACTTCTTGGCTATCAAGGAAACCGACTAGTTTCCTACTCTAGCAGACATATACCTAAAGGAAGTAGTATCAAGGCACGGAGGGCCAACCTCCATCATTTCGGATCATGACGCGCATTTTACTTCTGAACTATGGCAAGCCATGCACAAGTCTTTTGGCTCACGTTTAGATATGAGCACAGCATATCACCCGCAAACGGATGGGCAATCTGAACGCACCATCCAGACCCTTGAAGACATGCTTAGGGCATGTGTAATTGATTTTGGTAATGGCTGGGAAAAGCACCTCCCGTTAGTGGAGTTTTCGTATAATAACAGCTACCACACCAGCATCCAGGCCGCTCCGTTTGAGGCATTGTACGAACGTAAATGACGATCACCTCTCTGTTGGGCAGAAGTTGGTGACAGTCAAATCACTGGCCCAGAACTTGTAGTAGATACGACTGAGAGGATTGCTCAAATACGACAGCGAATGGCGGCAGCTCGTGACCGTCAGAAAAGCTATGCTGATAAGCGAAGAAAACCACTCGAGTTCCAGGTTGGGGATCGAGTGCTACTCAAAGTCTCACCTTGGAAGGGTGTCGTTCGTTTTGGTAAATGAGGCAAACTCAATCCGCGTTATGTCGGACCATTCGAAATCATTGAGAAGATTGGCAAAGTCGCCTACAAGCTGAATCTACCTGAAGAACTCAGCGGAGTTCACAACGTATTCCACGTGTCAAATCTGAAGAAGTGTCTGTCAGACGAGACCCTCATAGTTCCTCTCAAGGAACTCACTATCGATGACCAGCTGCGATTCGTCGAAGAACCAGTAGAGATCACCGATCGAGATGTTAAGATTCTCAAGCGTACCAGGATACCTCTAGTCCGAGTTCGTTGGAATTCCCGTCGTGGCCCAGAGTACACCTGGGAACGAGAAGACCAAATGAAACTCAAGTATCCCCAGCTGTTCAAGAAAAGTACAACCACTACTGAGGCTGAAGCTACTGCAGAATTTCGGGACGAAATTCCAAATCAACGGAGGGATGATGTGACACCCCAGGAAAAGCCAGTAAACACCGCAACTTAACTAGCTTCCTCAGTAACCACGTGCTAAATTTCGGGACGAAATTTTCTTAACAGGGGGAGAATGTGACAACCCTCGTAATTTCATGTATCCGTACAGTTATTTAATAATAATTAAAGTGCTTGGTGATTGTGTTGAAATATTTAACTGCTCTCTGATTACTGTGTTATACTTACATGTGCGTGTTAGCATACTAGTAGTGTACAGAAAAGTTACAAAATAGTCCGGTATGCTTTCCTGAGTGTTGAGAATCAAAAACGTTACAAAATATATATATATATATATATATATATATATATATATATATATATATATATATGACACTTTACAGATTAATCAAGCAGTTTAACGGAACAGTATCGAACCGAACAACCGGACACTACCCGAAACACAAAAATATTGTTAAACACATTGTTTTTATTTTTCTAAGCTAATTAGGGTCCCCGAATACCCTAGCACACTATATATTACTCAACACACCTAAACCACTAACTATAATATTTAATTTCTAACTAAACTAGTAACTAAGCATTGAAACCCAACCCTTTACCACCCCCCCCCCCTAACCGGTTATGGAACATGGGACCCACCCCATGATTTTATCCAATTGATTAAGTGATCTTGTTTAGTATCTTGAAGACATATGGACTAAGGGGTAAAGGTGTGTTGGAAGACAATTATAAGAACCTCTAGTCCTTCACTCTCATGACCCATTCACAACTTCACAACACCATCTCTCCCTCTCCCCTTGCCACTCTCGGCTGACCACCACACCACCCACCACCACCATCACTTTATCTTCTTCAAGCATTCTACAAGCATACAAAGGTGTTAGAAGGTACACAACGAAGCTCGATGTTCTCGGAAGTTGAAGGACCGCTCTCGTTTTCTTTTATCCATCACTTTTACGCCTAGAAACTCCCCTAGCTTTGTGCTAGTAGTAAGTGCCTTAGATCTTCATCTTGTTCATGATTTTGTTGGTTAATAATGAAAAGAATGGTAAAGAATCAAGAAACTCTAAAGAACCTTAAACAAGTCTTGAACATAAACTAGTCTAGTGATGAAGTGATGTTAATATGATGTTATTATGATTCTTGTTGATTTCCTGATGATTTGCTGGTTAATATTGATGTTTGATGTTGTTGTGATCACTAAACATGTTAACGGAATCAATCGAACATGCGTTAGAAGGTAGGGAACTAAAACAGAAAGCTGGTTGGTGTTTACAACCAACTTCAGTTGGCTGTAACCAGACTGTAACTTAACGAAAAATGTATTTTCTGAAGTCTAGATTTATGTATTATGAAATACGGTTCTAATGGCACTGGAATCATAATTTTTGGACTCCGTTTACTATTTTTAAAGTGTCATTTTGTAAAAGCAGCTAGAACTGCATTTTTAATGCTGAAAATATGCGTTATGTTTTCTGTCATAACTTGAATTCTGTGTAGAGTTAGATCACGAAATTTGTACTGTAGATGACCACCGATGTATTTGTAATTCTTCCACTGGAATTTCATTAATCGGAGTCTCGATGAATTTTAGATAAATTATTCCGTGGACTGCAATCAGAAGAAGATGAATCTGATTGCAGTCCGGAAAATGAATTTTTTATAATATTGGTGATGAATTGGATCCCGAGATTTTTACACAATAACTTCTGGATCATTTAAGACCTTCTGTAAAAAGTTGGGAATTTTTGGAATAAGTTAACTATTTTATTTAAATCCCCGAAAACAGCCCTGTTTTGAAGATTAAAGCTGAAACGACATAAGTAGTGATTTGCGTGTCTAAATGTTTGGTAGGTTATCTGAGAATAATCTAACATGCTATATGTCAATAAAAGTGTTATGTGCAATGTCGTATGTTTGCTTATGAACGGGAATAGATGGGAAGCTTATATGGGCATAAACCGTTAAAGTGAATGCATGTTATGTGATAGATACGTATAGGAACTTTGTGCTCTATTTGAAGTCACTAATAAAATAAGTGGTAATCATACTAGGACGTGATTGACCAACCTTGACTGTTATCTATTTTTGAGAGTCAAACCGAGCAATCAAAGGTGAGTTCACATTTCTAAGGCATGGGATTCCCGGTGGGTTGGGAATGGGATTGAATAACTACGACAGAACTTGTACATTTACCACTACTAGACTACTTACCACTGTCCTCGGATTGGGAGGGGCACTTACGTAAAACCTACGTAATCTCATACCTACCACTGTCCTCAGATTGGGAAGGGCACTTACGTAAAACCTACGTAATCTCATACCTACCACTGTCCTCGGATTGGGAAGGGCACTTACATAAAACCTACGTAATCTCATACTTATCACTGTCCTCGGATTGGGAAGGACACCTATAGATACAACTAGTCTAGTAATATGCAACATGGGAAGCCCCCACTAAATAATGTAAAGGTTTGGGAAACAAGGATACGGGGTAACACATGATTCTGAAACAAACTTACGATTTCTGATACGAACTCAATAACTGAACAATCAACTGTGAACTCGCTCAACTTTGTTGTTGACTCGTTGTTACATGCCTTACAGGTCGCTAGATGCTTATGGAGCTTGCACGAGGAGGAGGTTGTTGTGGGATGCGGACTGTTATGTCCCATGCTTATTAATTAAACGTTATAACTTATGGAACTTATGTTTTGGGTCTTAAAACTTATGAACTACGAACTTATGTTTTGGACTTATGTCTTATGCTTCCGCTGTTAACTTAAAGTCGGTTACTGTCTTTTGGTCACCAATTGTATTGTGGTTGGTTTATTTACTTAATTACGTTGTTCAATATGATTGGTGGCTCGATCCTGGTCATGTCACGCCTCCAAGCGGTGATACTCCGCGAGTGGATTTTGGGGGTGTGACAGATTGGTATCAGAGCCATTGGTTATAGTGAACTTGGTTTTTAAAAAGGGAAAAGCTTTTTGATAAAACCAGACTATAACCTGTACAGTGCTCAACGATCCACAACGACGCTTCGCTCCACGTGCAAGACTCAACACTCTAGGTGGTATGATTTATGTATGTATTGCCTGCTTACTAGTTTACATTTACATTGTGTGTTACACATGGTATGCCCAGTTAGAGTAGTAGCATGTTATAAACTAGCCCGAATGTGCTCTTTATGACACCCAACTGTTTACTTGAAACTTGACGTGTGATGGTCAAATTCTTTTCTGATTTCTCGTCACCCCGCTACGACAACTATTTATGCATTCTATCTATTTACAAGCTTATCTCGACATGACATTACCATCTGACCCTCCGTACATTCGGCTTGTACATCAACATTCACGAAGACCAGACCTGGCTCAAACGAACTCGGGTTTAGGAGAACTATACCCACGTATCCCTGCTGACGAACCTCATCATCTCCATTGGTCGTCGTTACCAGAAACGAAGCAGCCATAGTTACGCGCGTTCGTCGCTTTGCAACTCGCAACCCTACCAACCAAACTCTGTTTTGGACAAGTGATATACTTCCGTGACCGTGATGCAACGAACTTCCCTATTTGTGTTGTGCCGCCACACCTCACTACTAGAATTGCTTCTAAGCAACATATTACTTGGTCGAATTCTTCTGTTATTGGTGGACCCCTGTTTTCGCTCGATTCTTCGCATGAACCTCATTAATTCCCTGTTTCTTCGATTGGCAACTAATTTAACGAAACGCTAACAACCATACCATGATTTTCACCGATCACAAGACTACCTTATCACCCTGTTGGATGGTTTATTAGCTCCCTTGTATACCCAACTCAGCGAATGAATACCATTACTGGTGAAATAGTCTTCAGGACATTTGGGGACGGAGATATGGATCACTCAACCCACCGGTGAACACGATAATTTATACGTTTACCTGACCCACCTTACACTACAAGAGACGTACTTTAATTTCATGATAGTTTTTCTTAAAAATGCGAACTCTTTGCACTAGCTTTTGTACCGACACATGATTGTTGATTTATGTTAGGTCTAATTTCTACCATTTGCTTAGACCAAACCATCATTCTCTTACCACAGTGACATTTTGTTCTCGCTTCTCCATGCAAAGACACTGAAACGAACACCCTCTAGCATAGAGAGTTTGGAAGGCTCGACTCTCGATCCTGACTGAAAACCGGAAAACAATTGAATCTTCATAAACGGTCGAAGTTAACAAGTTTTATAAAGTTAAAAATCTAAAATTGATTAAATTTTAAAACTTTCAAACTATTGTCGGTTGGTAGTTGATTAAGAGTTGGTCATATGTTTGTCGTCTACTTATATTGTTTAAAATCAACTCTTAGTGAGGTTTTCGTTTGAAAATTTTTCTAAGGTTGATTATATCCCTAGCGGTTATTCTCATTACGCCTTTAGCTCTGTTGTGTGTGTAGATGTGGCATCCGAACCAGCTAAAGGTGAAGAGAACGTGTCAGATGACAAGTTGCGAAGTGACGACATGACATTGATGCATTCAGAGGATCAAGATGATTGAGTTGCAGCTGACCACTCATCAACACCACGAGGATCTGAAGTTTTGATGATTGAAGATTCACGAGCAGCGTCCAAGGGGGAGTTTGTGTCACACCCTGACTTTTGCGGAAGCGTGATTATGGTGTGACTTTCTTAATATCATTGCATTCAATCATAACAACAGCTATATGATAAAACCATAGGTTTGTCATCCATCGAATAAGTTTAAAACATAACAACATTGTTTAAAAACGTAGACTTCAAATTCAAGTTTTACAATTATACCAAAATGTTTATGAGTTCACTAAGGACTCATCGAAAGATATTAAATAGCACCAAGGGTTGGGAGACGTGTCTCGTCCAGGAATAAGACACACCGACCAAAACCCAAAGACCATGGATGACATCTTTATTTCAAACGCAGCATAAAAACTTCCAACGCCTTCCAGATCCACTTACTAGTTCCCTGAAATACATGTAGTTTGAAAACATCCACAAAAGTTGAGCGAGTTCATGTGTTTAGTATGTGTGCACGAATCATCCTTGAAAACCTTTGTATGTTTGTATATATGTATGTACTTGGAAACTGGTATGTAGCAACAAGGAAAAACAGATCAATTAATGGGTAGCTAATACATTAATATATGTGACATGGCATAGGAAGCACTCAAACCTGTATGCGTATTTCATACCGGCCCCTCCGGCGGAACGACATAGTCACCACATGCGGCCAACTCGCAGGCCCATGGGTGGGGCTCGCAACACCCAATAGATCTATTACTCATGCCCCTCGGTCCTTATACAAGGATTAATGGTCTTAAGTTAATCGCCTACCCATTCACGTGATCTAGCAATACCATTCCTTAGCTAATCATACCATTGTAATTGTTTGTAAGCAGTATGTAACATGTATTTCACCCCCGAAGTTATAAAACTGAAAACAGTAAGAGAAAAGGGGGACATGAACTCACTGTTTTGCATTCCTTGTATCCGATGTAACTCAAAGCTTCCTCTAGAACACACGACTACCTACATGCGTACTACGGTCCGTTAGACGAGCGGGTCGTGCCTTGTCTTTGTATTGATTAGTGCCTTTGAGTTACGTTTCAAAGTGTCTTCGTTATTATTCCAAGTTATAATTACTTTGTTAAAATAATAATTATTTTAACTTAAATTATATTTATTTAGTTTTGGAATAATTGTTAAACAATATTTTGTAATAATACTTCTCAAGTATTTATACTCGTATTTCCTTCCCAATAATGGGGGTATCTCATGCATGTATTTCCGTATTCTTGTATTTGTATATCTCGCCATGTATTGGCGTCGCATTCAGGTGTGTACGTATTTTCTTAATAAACATCCAATATATATGTCCAAAACAATATATTTTCAAGTCTCACTTGTAAATATTTGTTTAGAAAATATTTTTCTAAGTGTTTGTATTTTTAGAAAATTTTGCCATAGTTTCCTTTAAAAATGGAGGTGTCCATGCTATTAAAGCATATCATTTTCTTTTCAAAAATCATCACAACAATCAACAATTAACCCTAGACAACTTATACTTACCAAGTGTCCAAAACTATACAATTTACATAATAACATGAACTTGATCTTTCGCAAAAGCTTGTAGTAACTTGGTAGTGTGTTTAGTAGGTCTAGTTATCCTCCAAAATGTATTTACTTCTAGATAAACTTCATTCTTGAAAGTTTTAGGTGTTTACAACTTGTAAACATATTTTACAAAAACGTTTCTTTATGGATCTTCTTATTTCTCTAGTGTTTCTACACTTGTTTTACCACTAAAAAGTGTGTAGGTTTTAGTAAGAACCAATATCTTCTAAAAATCATATTTTGAACTTGGTTCTTTTGGAAAAACCATTCATCATTCTTAGATCCACAAGATCATTAACTTACTTTGTTTATTATTTTTCAAGAAATCATCTTATCATTCAAGTTCATGCTTGCACATGAGGATGATCATCTTGTGTTATCACATATCTAGCAAGTTCCTTATGATGATCAACATCAATATCTCTAGTAAACAACAATCAAACATCACACATACACTAAACAACATAGTTTCATCAATATTTCATCATATGTTAAGCTTATGTTCAAGATTCAAGATTATGTTCTTTAGTATTCTTGTGATTTACAACATAATACATCTTTTAACCAACTAAAATTAGAAGTAACAAAGGTTATGAGAGTCTTACTATTAGCTCTAAGCTTGGGAAGAACACAAGATGATGGTGATGACAAAAGTAGAGGATAATAGCAATCGAGAGAGGTCCTTCAAGATCCACAAGCACCAAGCTCTTTTGTATGAAGTTTAACACCTCTGTGAGGCCTTAGAATGGATGAGAAAGTTTGAATGAAGGTGGAGGTGGGTGTGCTTGGGGTCGGCCGAGATGAGAGGGAGGAGAGGAAGAAGTGAAGGTGTGGTGAATGATAAGGAGGATGATCTAGTGGTTCCTTCTTATAATTTCCAACAAATGTTTATCCAATGGTTCTTATGTTTCAATTAGTACAAGCATAATCTTCGTACTAAATCAATTAGAGATCACATAAGATCTAGTAGGATTATGTAGCGTCCACTAATTAGGCCATGTGGCCGATTTCTAGTGTGAGGGGGGAGGGGTCTAAGTGTAAAATTGTGACCAATTAGTTATCTTGTAATCAAATTCCAAGTATATAGTTAGTGTAGTTAGTTACTAGATATTTTTAGTGGGTGTTAGGGTGTTCGGGGATCATAACTAGCTCAGAAATAAAAAAACAATGCTTCTAGCAATATTTTTAGTGTTTCGGGTAGTGTCCGGTTGTTTGGTTAGATACCGGTTCGTTAAAGTGTCAAGTTATTCCGTTTAGTGATCTTTAAGTACCCTTTTGTGACATTTTTAATTCCCGACACTTAGGAAAGCATTTAGGACCATTTTGCCATATTTTTGCACATTACTAGCTTGTTAAAAAGCTGAATTTTGCTGAAATATGCAGAATTCTGCACTTTTAGTGGGTTTTAGGCACTTTTCGGCACTTAAACTATCACCTAGTGACGCAGTTTTATGGTCCTTACTTCCCTACACACCATACTAGTGTAGTACCTTGTCTCTGGCCCATACTGGGTCTCAAAACATTGTTTGTCTATGTACTGACATCGTCAGCATTGTTCTGAGTTATCCGCTAATTGTGCTAACTGTGCTTTGTGCATCGTTTATGTCACTAAAGTTTGTATGTGATAAATGATGTGACAGTATGCAATATGTGATGCACATGTAAATATGATGCAGCAATCATAAAGCAGTTTAAATCATTAATTGTAATTCAGCACAGCCATTAAGTACTAATCATAGTTAATTAATTGTATGGATGCATGCAAATTTGACAGTTGTCACATTCTCCCCCTGTTAAGAAAATTTCGTCCTCGAAATTTATACTACCTTACCTCCTTAAGGTTACATTATGCGTGTATGTATATGGATAATATTGAGGTAGGTAATCACAAAACCGAATCAAACCTGATTCACATCAGGTGAATCCAAGAATATATTACAACAACACGAATCTAATGGTTAAAAGGTATGTGCTCTTAGCATTTGATGTCAAAGGACACGAGATGTATAGATTATAATCCAGCGTAACTTAGTTAACAGGGGTGTAACAAAGGAGTTTTGACCAATGGATTCTCAAACAATTGGTCACAATATGCCAACGAGTTTTCACAAACCATAGCAACGGCTATATGAACTCAAAATCAACAACTTGGATATGAAAAGGATCTGCCAACTTTCGAATAAATAAATGGTAAGGATTAGTGTGTTAACATTCTTGAATTGCGAAAATACACCGAATGAAGTACAAGTGGATTTGGTGTATCATTGTCCTAGTTTGTAGTTGCATTAGGGATGTTTAAATGGCAAGTCAAACAAAAGTATGTGTAGTTTTGTGTGGAACGGTTGACCATGATTAGCACAAGCTACAAATTTGTAATGACACCACAAGGTGTCGTAATTGACATATTTCGATAATAGCGGTGACCGAACAAGTTCACCGTGCTTGAGATCAAACGAAAGTGTAATGAAACAGTCCTAAGGATTTGATTCAAACAGCATAGTAGGACCTTTTAATTGAATATAGAATATCAAAGAGCCACCGTTTTCGGTCGAAGATGAAAAAGTAATAAGTACCGCAAGGCATTTGATTGACGATGAAAGAATCGTTAGGAGGTATACCGTGACATGAAATAAACCTATGTACCATTGTCTTAACACACAACTGTGTTGAGACCGCTTTGATCGTGATAAACAAAACGGATTTAGAGCAAATAAATAGACAATTAAATCCATGTAAGAGGTGCGTAACCAAATTAGCGCAAGCTTCAATTTTGTGAAAGTATCACTGCATGGTATCGAAACCAATAAACGATTTAGCGGAGTCGTAGATCAATCAAGTCTACTACGACTCGAAACAAAAGAACCTTTGCAAAAATATTTGAATATGATGCTCACAATACATCATATGTCGTCTTAAATTGAATATACGAAATGGATAAGTTCAAGCAATTGAACTTGGTTTCAGCGTAACCCGACAATAAACGTATGTATCAACAAGGGAATTTCAGCATGGTTACGAAGACAAACCATGAATGCAACTTAAAATAAAGGATTTTCAAGAAAGTGTGTTGACTTGATAACAAAGGAGCCAACAATTACAATAATGTAGGTTATTCGAATCATAAACCAATAGTTAGCTTTAGCAAAATAATATTTGAACTTCAATGAAGCGTTTATTCGAAATGAAACCACATGCGTAGCAAATGGTGCATGTGTAACATATAAGTTTCCAAGTAATGAAACAATGAGTATCTGTTAAAATGGAGAAATGACCAAGTATTCGAAGCAAATGTATGTTCGCTCTCAGCGAAGAAAGTCAGCGCGATGCAACTACCATTAAGGGGAGTAGAGATGCAAACATCTACTCGCTAGAAGCAAAAGTGAAGATTTCAACAAAAGAAATTTAAGTACTTTCTGTTTGGTTAACTGAAAGGGTTAGCTTGAGTTAACAGGTGTGGTTCCTGAGCAACCTTTACGAGTTTGGACCTGGGTTCCAAAAGGTCCTAAGTACATGTTTTCTAGATTAACAAAGTTTTGTATACTGTGTAAAACTGTTTTGTGCATCGTGTAGGAAACACCATTTTGTGTACGTTTAAAACAAGTTATTGTCCCATAATTTCCCGGTATACTTTCTTCCTGAATTCACAGCTAATGACACTCAATCATCAATCAGTCGTGAAATAGTAGTTGGATCCTCACAGTTAGTTAAAAAATTAATTCGTTAATCCTTAGCAAGAGTCACCGACTCTTGTTGGTTAGCTCGTTCGGCTCCTGGTAGTTTGATGTTTGTACGAAAGCTATCGTCCTTTATCTTGATGAGCAGAACTGAGGTTACCCATAACGGAAAACTTGGTCTGTTATCTTCCTCCTCTATAAACTACTGAAGCTACACTGACAATCCTTGCATCTCCGAAGGCGTAAGTTGCTAAGGTGCATTGACTGCAGGCGCGGCGCCTGGAATCAAATCGATGCGAAATTCGACTTGTCGTTGAGTAGATAATTCTGGCAAGTCTTCGGGGAAGACTTCAGGATATACCTTATCATAGGGATATCTTCGAGTTTTGGTTCTTCGGTTCCCTTGTCCACGACATGAGTCCAGAAAAAAAAACATATCCATTACGCACAACTTTCGTGCCTTCAAGCAATTTGGAAGCTGTAGGGGCGTATTCTGCTTACCTCCATGAATCATGATTGTTTCTTCATTTGCCATCGGGGTGCGGGTAATAATCTCCGCTTGATTATTCGACAACCAATCCATCCCATTTACCACGTCGAAGCTTCCCTTTAACTATTCTATCAAGTACTGGATATCTATCTTACTTACTACTAAAACAAGTATATTTTGAAGCTAAAATTTGACAACAATGCCAAATAGCACAGACGCATAACATTGACTATTATAAGACGTACCGATGGCCATGTTTGGATCCTGGCGCGCTTTCCTAGCTCCGATGTTAGGCATTTTTCCCACGATCTTGTTTAATCTCCCTTGGGCAATCTCTCCTAAAGTGCCCCATGTCACCGCAGTTATAACATCCTTGACCTCTCTTTCCACGTTTCGTCTCATGCCAACACGTCTCCTTGCAGTGCCCCACTTTGCCATAGTTGTCACACTTTCCATTTTTACATCGTCCAGTATGATGGCGTCGACACTTGTCGTATTTAGGTAGTTTACCCATGTACTCTTTTCCCTTTTTAGCCTTGTTGTTATTTGTCTGAGTACCCTGCTTGAAATTCCTGAACTTTCTCTTGTTATCTCCAGATGACTCCACATGAGTCTCTCTTTTCTCTTCAGAGATTGAAAATTTGTTCAACCTGATTGCCTCTTCAGTCAAGGCCACACTTAGATCAATGGCCTCAGCGATCATTGCAGGCTTTGATGTCGTCACCATGCTCATGATTTGGGGTGCCAATCCCCAAATAAAACGCTCAATGCGCTTGAATTCTGGATCAACCATGTAAGGAACGATGCGAGATAGGTCGTTAAATCTCTGAACGTATTCCGCAATCTTTGGGCCATTCATCTTGAGATTCCAGAATTCAGTCTCCAATTTCTGGATTTCTGGTCTCGAGCAGAACTTCTTACGCATTAGTTCTTTCAGTTTGTCCCATGTCAAAGCATACGCAGCAGTCTCGCCCAACGTCTGAACCTGGGGGTTCCACCATGACAGAGCCCCATCTTGAAGCAGTCTGGAAATGTACGCGACCTGATGCTCTGGGGCGCATCTGCTCACCCGTAAAACAGAATCCGTCTTCTCAACCCAGTGCACGAAGGCTAAGGCACCCCCAGTGCCGTCGAAATTTAGGGGCTTGCAGCCCAAGAACTGTTTGTAGGTGCAGTCGCTGGGTGGGTTATTTCCTGAGGTACCTACGCTGCGCTCGGAGCGAAGGGCCTCGTACTGTGCGATGGCCTGTAAGATGCGCTCTTGTATTTCCGCCTCTGTCGTCAGAAGAGGGGTGTTGGTATCAGTGTTTCTTTGAGTCGACATCTTCCTAGAAGAATATTGGTTAGGTCAGGTCTTATTAAAGACGTGAGCACAAAAGCATCTACTTAACGAATGAGACCCAGGAAGTGTGTATATATACATATATAAGCAATCGTTATATCAATCAATCACATAACATCATAACTATAGCACAACTTGTAGATAGGAACATGTTTAATGAGAACATGACAAGCAAGCACATAGCATCACAATTATAGCATGCAAATCAACAACGTGCTTAGTGAGGGTATGGTGACTGAGTTTTCATCAGTCATTGACCATAAAGTATTGTTATATGTTTAATGGGGAATATGATGATTGGGCTTTCATTATTTTTCGACCACCATCATATTGTCTACAAAGCGTATTGCATCAAAAGGGACACAGGGTCACCCTACCCTTGCCCAATAAGTCTATCAGTGTGTCAGAATCACGTGATCAAAAGTAGTCTTCTAAAATTCTCCACAATCTCGACTCATTAGTAGTGTCTTTTCCCAAAAGTAATGCAATCCGTATAAAACCAAAAGCCAACTATACTGGTGCCTGAGGTGGGGGTGAAGAAAAGCAAACTGCTAACGTGAGATAGCTCCTCCTCGAGCTCGTATATACGGCGAGATAAGTAACTGATCTGCTGCTTAATAGTAAAGAAACGGGCATCAAAACCTAAGAGGGTGCAATAGCAGCAGGTGAGTGTGCCAAAGGAGACCATGATGAATGTGGAGGATCAAAGTATACTGGCATAGACAGGGTGGAGGACGTGGTGTCAGCTCAAGCTCCAAAACTTTACGACTCAAAACCTCAAATTGTAGTTGAAGTGGCATGTGCAACTCATTCCGCGTGTAGTCTCCATAATTCAAAGAATGACAGGGGTACAAAATTAACATAGGGCATGATAGGAACCATCGGAATGGCTCGTCCAGCGGTGAAGCAATGAACGGTACAGCCTGAAGGATCTGTGGAAAAACTGCTGATACAAAAAGATCGTCACGCGGGTGCTGGCCAAAGGTACCTTCCCGAGGTGTGGGTATGTCCTGAAAGAAAGCAATAGGCAGACCGGTGCAATGGACGTCGGTCTCCATAGGGGATAAAGGAGCAACATCAGCGGGTGAGGGTGCAGGAACAAATGTCTCAGCAAAAGAGAAGATCATCAAGTGCAGGTACCGGGTCAGGTAAGGGGTGCAACGTCTGGTAAACCAAAAGAAACATGGTCAGGATCGGGAATCGGCTCAAGATCAATGGGTGCAATATCTGGCTGTCCCAAAAGAAACTGGAGCAGGCTCTGGGTCGTGTGAAGGTGTGGGATCTCGAGCAGGTGATAGTGCAGTAGTCATAGCGGTGTCGTCGTCTGAGTTAGTTGTAGAAAGTTGCAATCCGGCCGTTTGTAAGCTGCAGATGTCACAGACTCAAAGGAGTCTGAAATCGAGTGTATGCTTAGAATCAGAGGATAGCTTGTTAACAGGGGTCTCAAGAAGTGAAATTAGTGACAACGTTCTTATCTAACTTTCCATCATCATGGGCGTCAGCAGGAGGACCATTGATAAACATGTCAACGTCATCATCAACTACTTGTCGAGTAGTCAATCTTCGGAAGGAATGTCCACAGGAGGCGCATCATCAAGGATCGGAGCCATGGTGTGCTCATCATCGGGATGACCAGTGATGAAGTGGTCATGGACTGAAATAAGAGTGACAGAAGGATTCTTGTCAGAGAAACCATCAGCAAGGGTAAAGCATCACCAACATCTGGTAGCGCGGACTGTTGGGAGTCATCCTCGTCCTTGGTCAGCATATCAGGATCACTCTCAGTGTCTGACGTAAATATCTCCAGCGCAGATGCAATCTCATTATCTGTGGCGGTGGCCATAGGGTTATCAATGTCTGATATCTCGCTTTCTATAATAAAGTGACATGTGTGCCGGTACATAATAGTCATAGCATGTATATTTATAGCAATCACTATCGCTTAGTATATTGCAAACAAGGACAACTTCATCATGTAATCATGTATTCAGATTATTCTCCATGAAACCTTCTATCCTTCCTAGTCTCCCAGACTAACCCACCTAGTCTCCCAGACTAAACCAACCAGTCTCCCAGACTAAACACCCAGTCTCCCAGACTAAACTACCTAGCCTCGCAGACTAAACACCCAGTCTCTCAGACTGAACACCCAGTCTCTCAGACTGAAACACCCAATCTCTCAGACTAAACTACCTAGCCTCCCAGACTAAATACCCAGTCTCTCAGACTGAACTCCCCAGTTTCTCTAACTGTCCCAACTAACTACCCAGTCTCTCAGACTGAACTACCCAGTCTCTTAGACTAAACCTCCCAGTTTCTCAAACTGAACTACCCAGCTAGTCTCTCAGACTAACTCCCCAGTCTCTCAGACTGACTACCCAGCTAGTCTCTCAAACTAACTCCCCAGTCTCTCAGACTGCCCCAGCTAGTCTCTCAGACTAACTCCCCAGTCTCTCAGACTGAATTATAAGCATTAACCTTGAAATGTGTTTCGTGTATTTTATTTGTAAAAATGTTTGTTTTTCCTGGATCTGGGCGTTTCGTGTATGAAATGAAAACATGTTGTAAAAACGTTTTCGTGAGAGCCCTAATGATCGTAGTCTAGACTCGAGAAAGAATCCTAGTTCGTTATGATCGAAGCTCTGATACCAAGCTGTCACACCCTGACTTTTGCGGAAGCGTGATTATGGTGTGACTTTCTTAATATCATTGCATTCAATCATAACAACAGCTATATGATAAAACCATAGGTTTGTCATCCATCGAATAAGTTTAAAACATAACAACATTGTTTAAAAACGTAGACTTCAAATTCAAGTTTTACAATTATACCAAAATGTTTATGAGTTCACTAAGGACTCATCAAAAGATATTAAATAGCACCAAGGGTTGGGAGACGTGTCTCGTCCAGGAATAAGACACACCAACCAAACCCAAAGACCATGGATGACATCTTTATTTCAAACGCAGCATAAAAACTTCCAACGCCCGCCAGATCCACTTACTAGTTCCCTGAAATACATGTAGTTTGAAACATCAACAAAAGTTGAGCGAGTTCATGTGTTTAGTATGTGTGCACGAATCATCCTTGAAAACCTTTGTATGTATGTATGTATGTACTTGTAAACTGGTATGTAGCAACAAGGAAAAACAGATCAATTAATGTGTAGCTAATACATTAATATATGTGACATGGTATAGGAAGCACTCAAACCTGTATGCGTATTTCGTAACGGCCCCTCCGGCGGAACAACATAGTCACCACATGAGGCCAACTCGCAGGCCCATGGGTGGGGCTCGCAACACCCAATAGATCTATCACTCATGCCCATCGGTCCTTATACAAGGATTAATGGACTTAAGTTAATCGCCTACCCATTCACGTGATCTAGCAGTACCTTTCCTTAGCTAATCATACCATTGTAATTGTTTGTAAGCAGTATGTAACATGTATTTCACCCCCGAAGTTATAAAACTGAAAACAGTAAGAGAAAAGGGGGACATGAACTCACTGTTTTGCGTTCCTTGTATCCGATGTAACTCAAAGCTTCCTCTAGAACGCACGACTACCTACATGCGTACTACGGTCCGTTAGACGAGCGGGTCATGCCTTGTCTTTGTATTGATTAGTGCATTTGAGTTACGTTTCAAAGTGTCTTCGTTATTATTCCAAGTTATAATTACTTTGTTAAAATAATAATTATTTTAACTTAAATTATATTTATTTAGTTTTGGAATAATTGTTAAACAATATTTTGTATTAATACTTCTCAAGTATTTATACTCGTATTTCCTTCCCAAGGATGGGGGTATCTCATGCATGTATTTCCGTATTCTTGTATTTGTATATCTCGCCATGTATTGGCGTCGTATTCAGGTGTGTACGTATTTTCTTAATAAACATCCAATATATATGTCCAAAACAATATATTTTCAAGTCTCACTTGTAAATATATGTTTAGAAAATATTTTTCTAAGTGTTTGTATTTTTAGAAAATTTTGTCATAGTTTCCTCTAAAAATGGAGGTGTCCATGCTATTAAAGCATATCATTTTCTTTTCAAAAATCATCACAACAATCAACAATTAACCCTAGACAACTTATACTTACCAAGTGTCCAAAACTATACAATTTACATAACAACATGAACTTGATCTTTCGCAAAAGCTTGTAGTAACTTGGTAGTGTGTTTAGTAGGTCTAGTTATCCTCCAAAATGTATTTACTTCTTGATAAACTTCATTCTTGAAAGTTTTAGGTGTTTACAACTTGTAAACATATTTTACAAAAAACGTTTCTTTATGGATCTTCTTATTTCTCTAGTGTTTCTACACTTGTTTTACTACTAAAAAGTGTGTAGGTTTTAGTAAGAACCAAGATCTTCTAAAAATCATATTTTGAACTTGGTTCTTTTCAAAAAACCATTCATCATTCTTAGATCCACAAGATCATTAACTTACTTTGTTTATTATTTTTCAAGAAATCATCTTATCATTCAAGTTCATGCTTGCACATGAGGATGATCATCTTGTGTTATCACATAATCATCCTCTAACTTGCTAGATCATGTGTTTAATCACAATCTAGCAAGTTCCTTATGATGATCAACATCAATATCTCTAGTAAACAACAATCCAACATCACACATACACTAAACAACATAGTTTCATCAATATTTCATCATATGTTAAGCTTATGTTCAAGATTCAAGATTATGTTCTTTAGTGTTCTTGTGATTTACAATATAATACATCTTTTAACCAACTAAAATTAGAAGTAACAAAGGTTATGAGAGTCTTACTACTAGCTCTAAGCTAGGGAAGAACACAGGATGATGGTGATGACAAAAGTGGAGGATAACAGCAATGGGGAGAGGTCCTTCAAGATCCACAAGCACCAAGCTCTTTTGTATGAAGTTTAACACCTTTGTGAGGCCTTAGAATGGATGAGAAAGTTTGAATGAAGGTGGAGGTGGGTGTGCTTGGGGTCAGCCGTGATGAGAGGGAGGAGAGGAAGAAGTGAAGGTGTGGTGAATGATAAGGAGGATGATCTAGTGGTTCCTTCTTATAATTTCCAACAAATGTTTATCCAATGGTTCTTATGTTTCAATTAGTACAAGCATAATCTTCTTACTAAATCAATTAGAGATCACATAAGATCTAGTAGGATTATGTAGCGTCCACTAATTAGGCCATGTGGCCGATTTCTAGTGTGAGGGGGGAGGGGTCTAAGTGTAAAATTGTGACCAATTAGTTATCTTGTAATCAAATTCCAAGTATATAGTTAGTGTAGTTAGTTACTAGATATTTTTAGTGGGTGTTAGGGTGTTCGTGGATCATAACTAGCTCAAAAATAATAAAACAATGTTTCTAGCAATATTTTTAGTGTTTCGGGTAGTGTCCGGTTGTTTGGTTAGATACCGGTTCGTTAAAGTGTCAAGTTATTCCGTTTAGTGATCTTTAAGTACCCTTTTGTGACACTTTTAAGTCCCGACACTTAGGAAAGCATTCAGGACCATTTTACCATATTTTTGCACATTACTAGCTTGTTAAAAAACTGAATTTTGCTTAAATATACAGAATTCTGCACTTTTAGTGGGTTTTAGGCACTTTCTGTCACACCCCAACCAATGGCGGAAACATCGGGATGAGACGAAGTGTGAAGATTGCTCGAGACATCATAACGCTAATTGTGACAATAGAATTAAAGATAAATTGATTTCTTTCATAAATATATGTTACAATACATGAAAGTTGAAATACAACATGTTAAATACCAGAAAAACGATACGACAACAAATATGACATTTATACAATGTATTTGACCTAAACGTCTATATGTGTATCTAGGCATCAACGCTACTTCATTTCATAGCATCATCATCCTCAACCTGTAACATATTTAATATAAAGTTCAATGCAAAAGCAAAGGCGAGTATACAAGTTTGGTACATACATAGCAAAAGATAAGTTTCGAACAATTCCTCATAGCAAGCATGTGATTCAAGATAAACGTAAAAACATGGCATGTGTCTAACATATCAAACCAAATGAGACGCAAGATGCTCATGACATAACCACAAGTCTACGGGCGGGTCGTCAATCCTATAGCGCTACATATGTCACGGTTAGGCTCGTACGAAGTTAATGATAAGTTTAACACATAATGTCCTCAACCCAAGTTTAAAGTATCAAGCAATCACGTATACAAGCATGTTATAGGAATGTTCATGTGTTTAAGCAAAAGTTCATGTGTAAGTTGTTGATAGATAAACATGTTACACCCCAAAATTGGTAAAAGTAAAGAGGGGAAAATACGAGTATACTCACATAATTGCTAAGTCTTCCGATTATCCAAGTGTTGACGAGTGTGCGAGTTTGGGAGGACGGAACACCGAGGTCACCCTATAAGGGTAAACGATGGTGCATGAGTAAAAGGAATTTGACGGAGGATAGGAAGTGAATCTAAAGTATAACTTGTTGATATATATATATATATTCATATAGAGTATACATAGTTTATGTGTTGCTTCCAAATTGACTCATTAAGATAATTATAGAAGTATTATCAAAAGAATGAAAATAAATAAATGACTAAATAAATAAGTTTACGTTTATAATTATTGTTATAAAAATTTAATTGAATCCGATGGGCTTCGTCTAATAAAATAAACGTTTCGTTTTGCGAGATTTTACGAAAAACGGGCAGAGTTTCCTCTGTTTTTGGACGATCCCGACAACCAAAGCGTCGTTTATTATTGTCAAAATTCATCAGTTTAATAACAATGATAAATACGAAACGATAAAATTTAAGACTAATGTCTATATATATTCCACATACATTTACAATTTATAAGCGTTCGTTTTGCGTAAAAATTTAACATTAATATAACTAATATAAAGAACTTCAAGACACTTAAGATTTTACCGAATCTGACCGATTTGACTATTTGACCAGGTTTGACCCGAACCCAACACCGAGCCTGATGTTGACCAACAGTTGACCGACCTTGACTGCGTTGACTTATGTTGTCCAGAAACTAAAAATAACCCGAAAACAAAAGCCCGAATCTAAACCAAAGCTGATCTAACGTGAACCCATCTGAAACCCACGACTGATGTTGAGCCAAACATCAAAACTGAATCGGTTGACGGCTTTGACCGAACCTGAATCCAAGAATGAGACCCAAACCTGAACCACACCACTGTCGTGAACCGGAATCAGAATCATATCAGCTTTTACCAGATCTAAAGAAAGCAATAGAAACAAAAATGAAAGAAAAGGAGATGAGGGGTTACCGATTGAGGTGTCGGGGGACAGCACCACCGTCGCCGCTTAGTTCCGCCACCAATCGGCGGATCATCGCCGGAAACTGCATCATCTTCGTCACTGTCACCCTTTTCTTTCTGGTCGTGCGCGTCGAAGCAACAAAACCCAAGCCGGTGGCTTGTTCCCGTGAAACAGTGTCGATGGGGTTTGTCGGAGGCGAAACCGGTGGCCGGTCGGAGCTCTCCGGTCGCCGATGCCCGGTCACGAGAGGGAGCAGAGATGTGTATAGGGCAGTAGTTGTAGGTTCCTTGTTGTTGGTGGGTGTTGACTGATCATCTAATCGAGAGAGATGGGGTATAACAGTGTGTGTGCGTGCTCGTCGGGTTCACAACGCCGGCAGCCGGCTCGTCACTGGTGAGGCTCATCAGAGAGTGAATGAGGGAAAGCAGGGAGTGCATTTGAGGTGTGTGTTAGGATTTTAGAGATGGAGAAGAAGAAGTAGGGAACAAGGAGTATGGGTGGAAAATATAAGTAGGTGTCGGCTGGTGAAAGAAAAAAAAAGGATTTAGGGTTTTCCACAAATGAATCAGATGTGGTTTGAGAGGTTTTAAATAGATAGGTCAGGTTATGTTGTTAAAAAGGAAAAGAACCAACTTAATAACAAAGTAATTAGGTTAGTTTACTAACTTGAATATCTAACGAGGCTAACTAGGTTATAATAAAAATAACCTTTTTAAATAGTAATATTAACTAATTTAATTAAATAAATAAAATAGGATAGATATTTATGAGCGAATTAAATTAAAGATAAAGATTTTTTTTTTTTTTTTGACGATTATAACGAACGACGAATACAAGGATACAAAGTTTCTAAAAATAGGAATACGACCAATGGTTCCTAAATATGAAAAGTTATGAAAACGCGGAGCGTTACAGTCTCCCCTCCTTTAGGAAATTTCGTCCCGAAATTTATTCAAGAGGTAGACTTGAAGAGCTTTAGTAAAAATTTGAGACTTGAAAATTTTGGAACATTTTGGAAAGGCACAAAACTTAGGAGAGTGACAAGGTAAATTTGTGAGTGAGTTCATTGTCTAAAATAATTTAAGGTATCTGACATAGTTGAAAACATGTAAGTGCGTATATAGGTGAAGTGAGTCTAGGCAAGTTCGAATAACTTAAGTCGGCGACGTATTTAAAATAGGTGACGTATATAAAAAGGAATGACGCATTAAGAAAGAAGATGTTGATAAATGGTTTGTATTTTGTTGGGGCGTGGTAACGAATCACATTTGTGGAAGATTGTTTATTGAGTGGAACGAGAAGGTTTGGTACTTTAAATAAGGTATTAAAGGTATACTAAGTATAGTTACACAAGAAACCAGAATTAAGAAGACTATTTTATAGGTAAGTTAGGACTCGAAAGTTTAAACAACTTAATTGCGAACGAGGTTTGTATGAACCAAAAGGATAAGGAGAATAATACGAGTATAGAATGAACGAATGACTCTTAAAGAGCACAAGCATGAGAATAGCATAAGTGTTGGATAGATGCACGTAGTGTGTTAAGGATGAAGTCTCGTCATGGATAATCGGATATAATGCGTTTGTGAGTTGTGTGAAGTTGTATTAGGTCCAAAAGGTCTGCAAAACACTGAATTTCTCATGGCACGTTTTACGAAATTTGGTAATATGGTGAAAACACTTATATATAGGAAGTATCAGCGGCGTATCCACCATGTTTTAACCACATTACGTCCGTTCCGTATTCGGTGCCATGTTACGTTCCGTGTCTTACCATACACAGTAGTACACTCTATGGTTCTCAAACGCCTATCACTATAATCCCGTGTGCACCCGTGATTATATAGATCGTCGCCTGATCCGCATAGCTTGTACTAGTTGTGTATGAATTAGGGTATCCATAATTTGAAAATTAAGAATGTGCACGTGTAAGAATGTAGTATGTAAGCAAGTCCATGCTTAAGTATGTATGGGACCCACGCAAGCGAATCACTCGGATTACGCTCGCGTATGGGTACGAATGTATGGATCATGAGTATGAATGAAAGCACTAACATAAATATAAGTATGAATTAGAATGTATGTATAAGCATAAACGTAAGACGTGGAAGTAGTACGTGTGTATGTATAAGCACGCAACGTATGAGTATAAGTGAAAACATGAAATATATGAGTGTAGGTAAAATCATGAAACGTATGAGTATAAGTATGAATACGATTATAAGTATAGGCATAAAACGTATGAATGTAAGTGTAGGTATGAATATTTAAATTTATGTATATAGTATACGTTGGAACATCACAGTTTTAGGTGTATAAAATCGTCCCAAAAGGTTAAGTATGTAAATACGAATGATTATGAGTGAATTGTTGCGTTAAAATGACTAAAACGTGTATGATGAAATGTGCATGTATAGTTGTTTAAACGAGACGTTGAGTTTATCAAACCAAATTTAGATTTAGCATGATTTGAAGGGTAGGATATAGTTTGTATATGTAAAGGAACATAAAATACTCCTTGGTTATGCATAACGTATTTTGTAACGAATGGACATTTGTGTAGTAAAACGTTTAAGATATGTTTAAGAATCTCATGTGAATGAGTTAGGTGAAAATAGGTTGTAGGATAGAAAATACGCTTGATAAAGCAATATATTTTGAAATCGTACACGTATGTATTTTGAATAATGATTGATAATTTAGATATAAAACATGATCGAGTTTGCATAATAAAATATTTTGAAGAGGCGTCTTGGTAACGATCACCTAGGTAAGGGAATCACCCCGAACTTGTTGGCGAGGTCATTTTAAGGAAAAGGGAAGTGGAGTTAATCGTCAAGGTAAGGAAATCACTCCTATCTCGATGATACGTCTCCACCTTTCGTTACAAGAAATATGAATTTAAATTATATGAAATCATGCATATGTATAAGTGTATGAAAAAGGTTTAGTATGATGCGTGTGTGAGAAGAAAATATCGAAAGCAAGTACGAATTTGAAAGATTGCATCTAATAAGGTAAGTAATAGAAACACATGTTTGATCAAAATTTGGATGGTTCCATAACGGAACGTTGACTAACCAAAGTGGTCGAAAAGTCTTTCGAATTTGAGGAGCATGCTTTGGCCTAATAGGTAAAATACTCTTGCCGACAAGTCGGTTAACGGCATTTACCCTTCCGGTTACTACATGTCCCCAATTCAATTGAAATTTCGAGACTTGGCGGGATTAATGAAAATCAAGGAGTGGAACTAGTCGACAAGGTGCGGGTTTCACCCCTAACTTGGCGATTTAGTATCCTAAGTGTGGTTGGTACCCGTCGGGTCAAAATTAGATTTCAACACTTTGACGAGGGTCCACTAGAATTCAAAATTTGAATTTCTCCA
The DNA here is from genome assembly GCA_030545235.1 of Helianthus tuberosus. Classification (NCBI taxonomy): domain Eukaryota; kingdom Viridiplantae; phylum Streptophyta; class Magnoliopsida; order Asterales; family Asteraceae; genus Helianthus; species Helianthus tuberosus. The sequence goes on from CM060443.1 coordinate 177,556,541, forward strand.
TCAAGGTGAGGATTTCACTCCTAACTTGGTGGTGAATTTCGTGTAAGAAAAGAAAAGTAGAAGGATCGAGAGTCGTTCACCAAATTGTGGGTTTCACGCCTATTTTGGTGAGGTCGTCCCATTTTTTGTAATATGAATGTTGACGGATTTAGAATAATCGAGTAAAATGCATGAGGGAAGTGTATGTTAAAGGAAATACATAAGCAAGTATAAACACATAAGAAGGCATATCAAGAATGGTGCTTGGATAACGAAATGTTAAAACATGTATTAACACATAAAGAAACATGTTTAGAGTAACACATAAAGAATCGAACAATGAAACAAGTATTAACACATAATAAAACAAGCATTAATGCATAAGAATAACATGTTGAATATTTCTCACGAGTGATACATATGTCTAAAATAGCATAAATAAGAAACAAATGAGGTATCATGTAGTAGTTCAATCAAAACATACGAATAAGGCTCTAAAACTATAGACTAGGTAAAAGCATTCCTACTTTTCCTAATTCCCTATAGTTATGGCTCTGATACCAATCTGTCACACCCCAACCAATGGCGGAAACATCGGGATGAGACGAAGTGTGAAGATTGCTCGAGACATCATAACGCTAATTGTGACAATAGAATTAAAGATAAATTGATTTCTTTCATAAATAAATGTTACAATACATGAAAGTTGAAATACAACATGTTAAATACCAGAAAAACGATACGACAACAAATATGACATTTATACAATGTATTTGACCTAAACGTCTATATGTGTATCTAGGCATCAACGCTACTTCATTTCATAGCATCATCATCCTCAACCTGTAACATATTTAATATAAAGTTCAATGCAAAAGCAAAGGCGAGTATACAAGTTTGGTACATACATAGCAAAAGATAAGTTTCGAACAATTCCTCATAGCAAGCATGTGATTCAAGATAAACGTAAAAACATGGCATGTGTCTAACATATCAAACCAAATGAGACGCAAGATGCTCATGACATAACCACAAGTCTACGGGCGGGTCGTCAATCCTATAGCGCTACATATGTCACAGTTAGGCTCGTACGAAGTTAATGATAAGTTTAACACATAATGTCCTCAACCCAAGTTTAAAGTATCAAGCAATCACGTATACAAGCATGTTATAGGAATGTTCATGTGTTTAAGCAAAAGTTCATGTGTAAGTTGTTGATAGATAAACATGTTACACCCCAAAATTGGTAAAAGTAAAGAGGGGAAAATACGAGTATACTCACATAATTGCTAAGTCTCCCGATTATCCAAGTGTTGACGAGTGTGCGAGTTTGGGAGGACGGAACACCGAGGTCACCCTATAAGGGTAAACGATGGTGCATGAGTAAAAGGAATTTGACGGAGGATAGGAATTGAATCTAAAGTATAACTTGTTGATATATATATATATATTCACATAGAGTATACATAGTTTATGTGTTGCTTCCAAATTGACTCATTAAGATAATTATAGAAGTATTATCAAAAGAATGAAAATAAATAAATGACTAAATAAATAAGTTTACGTTTATAATTATAATTATTGTTATAAAAATTTAATTGAATCCGATGGGCTTCGTCTAATAAAATAAACGTTTCGTTTTGCGAGATTTTACGAAAAACGGGCAGAGTTTCCTCTGTTTTTGGACGATCCCGACAACCAAAGCGTCGTTTATTATTGTCAAAATTCATCAGTTTAATAACAATGATAAATACGAAACGATAAAATTTAAGACTAATGTCTATATATATTCCACATACATTTACAATTTATAAGCGTTCGTTTTGCGTAAAAATTTAACATTAATATAACTAATATAAAGAACTTCAAGACACTTAAGATTTTACCGAATCTGACCGATTTGACTATTTGACCAGGTTTGACCCGAACCCAACACCGAGCCTGATGTTGACCAACAGTTGACCGACCTTGACTGCGTTGACTTATGTTGTCCAGAAACTAAAAATAACCCGAAAACAAAAGCCCGAATCTAAACCAAAGCTGATCTAACGTGAACCCATCTGAAACCCACGACTGATGTTGAGCCAAACATCAAAACTGAATCGGTTGACGGCTTTGACCGAACCCGAATCCAAGAATGAGACCCAAACCTGAACCACACCACTGTCGTGAACCGGAATCAGAATCATATCAGCTTTTACCAGATCTAAAGAAAGCAATAGAAACAAAAATGAAAGAAAAGGAGATGAGGGGTTACCGATTGAGGTGTCGGGGGACAGCACCACCGTCGCCGCTTAGTTCCGCCACCAATCGGTGGATCATCGCCGGAAACTGCATCATCTTCGTCACTGTCACCCTTTTCTTTCTGGTCGTGCGCGTCGAAGCAACAAAACCCAAGCCGGTGGCTTGTTCCCGTGAAACAGTGTCGAGGGGGTTTGTCGGAGGCGAAACCGGTGGCCGGTCGGAGCTCTCCGGTCGCCGATGCCCGGTCACGAGAGGGAGCAGAGATGTGTATAGGGCAGTAGTTGTAGGTTCCTTGTTGTTGGTGGGTGTTGACTGATCATCTAATCGAGAGAGATGGGGTATAACAGTGTGTGTGCGTGCTCGTCGGGTTCACAACGCCGGCAGCCGGCTCGTCACTGGTGAGGCTCATCAGAGAGTGAATGAGGGAAAGCAGGGAGTGCATTTGAGGTGTGTGTTAGGATTTTAGAGATGGAGAAGAAGAAGTAGGGAACAAGGAGTATGGGTGGAAAATATAAGTAGGTGTCGGCTGGTGAAAGAAAAAAAAAAGGATTTAGGGTTTTCCACAAATGAATCAGATGTGGTTTGAGAGGTTTTAAATAGATAGGTCAGGTTATGTTGTTAAAAAGGAAAAGAACCAACTTAATAACAAAGTAATTAGGTTAGTTTACTAACTTGAATATCTAACGAGGCTAACTAGGTTATAATAAAAATAACCTTTTTAAATAGTAATATTAACTAATTTAATTAAATAAATAAAATAGGATAGATATTTATGAGCGAATTAAATTAAAGATAAAGATTTTTTTTTTTTTTTTGACGATTATAACGAACGACGAATACAAGGATACAAAGTTTCTAAAAATAGGAATACGACCAATGGTTCCTAAATATGAAAAGTTATGAAAACGCGGAGCGTTACACTTTCCGGCACTTAAACTATCACCTAGTGACGCATTTTTATGGTCCTTACTTCCCTACACACCATACTAGTGTAGTACCTTGTCTCTGGCCCATACTGGGTCTCAAAACATTGTTTGTCTATGTACTGACATCGTCAGCATTTTTCTGAGTTATCCGCTAATTGTGCTAACTGTGCTTTGTGCATCGTTTATGTCACTAAAGTTTGTATGTGATAAATGATGTGACAGTATGCAATATGCGATGCACATGTAAGTATGATGCAGCAATCAGAAAGCAGTTTAAATCATTAATTGTAATTCAGCACAGTCATTAAGCACTAATCATCGTTAATTAATTGTACGGATGCATGCAAATTTGACAGTTGTCACAGTTTGTTGACGCTTCCCCCTGACTGTGACACGTGAAAACTTTCAAGATCCTTCCGTGTGAAGAACGAACCATCACCAGCAATATCCAAGGGGGAGTTTGTTGATGCACTTATGTGGATCTAGCACGGTTTGGTTCGTCGGATATCAATATCACATGTTTGACTTCCTCTTGTTAAAATATGTGAGCAGAAAATGGTTAAAGGCATTGGAATATACAAGCCAATGAATTACAACAATCAAAGAAATACCAAGGTCATCGAAATAGCTTAGTTATCAAAACAGTATGTGTTTGTGATTGTTTGAAGGAATCGAAATAGATATGTGTATCTATTTCTATGACATGGCACACTATTTGGATAAGATCTGAGCTATTATATTTGATGACATGGCACAAGTGAAGATCTATTTCCATGGGCTTTATACTTTATCTATTTCGATATGATAGAATGCAAAAGTCCTTAGGCATGTTTCGAGATGATACAAGGCAAAAGTCCAAAGCCAATTTCGTTGATACCCTGCATGTTTCGATGATGATGAGCTTCAATGTATTTCGATGTAGAGCTTGTTATTTCGATGTATTTCGTTATGTATTGATATGTTTCGTTGTAAGTCTCTGGTATGGACTATAAATACGAGAGACACTCCCCTGTTTTATCAAGAGAGCACAATTTCAGTAGAGAGAGAGCTTTTTTGTAAACCCTTGTAACAATACTCTGCTGAAATCAAACCTTGAAGCTTTAAAGTGAAACCCATCTGTGTTTGTGTGTGTTATTGGCTTGATTTGCACATAATCAAGGATTCTGCACTTGGTTTTGTGTTAAACAACAAGGATTAGGTGATCTAGATCCTCCTCTAGGGACCTACAACTAGACTATTGGAAACGTTTTATGTTCTAAGAGACATAATAAAACTAGATGGGTTAACGAGTTTAAAGAGCCCGCTAGTTTTAAAAATAAACTTTTAATAGCCCTTCGGTTGTAAAAAGATCAAATTGACCAAAATGCCCCCGAATAATAAATCAGGCCAACTACCATTAAGGGTAGATTAAAAAAATGAGTCTTATATTTGGGATGATCCTTCCGGTAACGTAAAAGTGGAAGACGCAAAGCTTTTCGGCTTAACGCCTCCTAACGGGTCGTTTTGCATAAAATGTTATACCGGAAGATAATAATGAGAAGTTAAGGTTCTTCTAGTGTAACCAACCATAATTCAAGTTGTGGTTGGTAGAAATGATGAAAATCTTGATAAGAAACTAGAAGACATGCACTAGAATGTGAAATGTCTCCTAACCTGTCGGTTGGGTAAATAACAACAAAGGGAACGGGTGATTTAAAAAGCTAAACGATCCGGGTTTGAGTCATGTGTTTGAACTATATTGATGGGCAAAAATCTTAAACATGATAAACTTGAAGTTGGGTCAAGTTCAGTGCAAAAATGGTGAAAATTAGGCAAGATTCCGTGCAGGGGTCAAAACTGTCAGTTCTGAAAATATGCTAGAAACAAGTACTCGTCGCGCCACGCGGCAGGACAAGCGTGCTTCGTCACGTGGCGCGACGGAGCCCTGTTTTCACAAACTTGTTTTTCTTCGTTGTTTTAACCCGCGTTGACTGTTTAACTTAAACACTAATGGTTTTTAGTGTTTATGATAGGTTTTCTCTAAAACAGGAACCGAACAGAAGGACGACCAAACACGTGAAGAACCGAACACTCCTAACCACCATTCCCATTGAAGCATACCTTCGGAAAGTTTAAGCATGAATAAATCAGACAATGTTTGTGTATAAAACCTTATTATTTTCGTCTGTAAATTATTTGTATAATAATACGTTATGCCGATTCATCTGGGATGTCAGTCATCCCAGAGTTTGATATTCTATAAAAAAAATATGTAACCTAAATTTCCGAAACATTAAAATATTCTCATATTCGGGTTTGAGCGTTACACATGTTGTGTAGAACAAGTCATATAAAAAGTGTTATTTTGGTTCGAGTCAAAATGGGTTTGGATCAAAAGAGTTTTTGGGTTCACGTAATATTTAATTTTCTATAAAGAGAGAAGTAATATAATACGTTTATGCAATAAAAATAAAAAATAAAGGTATCACGTTAATGGTGGTGTGAAATAACTTTGCAAGCGTAATGGATTTAACCACCACTAATATGTGGGCAGACAGGAGGCTTCCCTCTTCGTTGACTTTCTTCTACAGCGCCAACCAGGTTCCGATCATCATCATCATCATCATCAGAGGTGAGTTCTTTTGGATTTGATCAAATATGCTGCGGAAAATCAATGGATTTAACCACCACTAATTTTATTCTCTAAAGTTTAAGTATAAAATTGCTATAACTTTTTCAATTTAAAAATTGATATGTTATGTGATTAAAGCGTCTAATGGTGACTAATAACTGAACCATTTAACGAAACCGAATAAAAAACAGGCGAAACTAAACCGAAAGTTATCGAAAAAAATTGTACCCCCAGTTAACTAAAGTTAACAGAGCTGAACCATTCGGATTTTCATATATTTGTAACTTTTAAATATTTGTATCATATTTTATACCTTCATTTCATTTTTATACCTCCGTTTCATATATTTATACTATTATGGAAGGTAAAATTACACGTTTTGTCCTCCAGCTTAATACAATTTTTCAGGCGGTGTCCTTTTAAACAAAATTGAGAAGTTTTGTATTTAATGTTTCAAAACCTTGCACGTTACATCTTTTGGCCCTAACCCAGTTAGTTTTTCTTGTTAAATAAGATAATGTAGACCCCATTTAAGGGTATTCTAGTCTTTTCGCATGCATAAATATTTTCTTTATAAATAAAAAAATAAAACCCACCCACCACACCCCACCCAAAACACACACACACTCTCTCTCTCTCTCTTTCACACTCACACACACCCATCTCTTTCTACCACCACCACCACCTCCTACCACCATCACCACTCAAAACTTTTTATCATAAACCCTACCTTTAACTCTCAACATAACCACTAAATCGCAATCAAATTTCTACTTAAATTTGGGCGTTTTCATCCACCACACTTTAAACCTAATCTTCAATCTCAACTTCAAAGCATTATTGTAAACATCATTATTTTCAGAATCATACTTCAATTTTCAGACCACTCACAACTTGTTCACCTTTAAAAACCGCACTCGCTTCGATTTTGAGGATGCATCTATATATGCAACTGAAACAGCAGGTGAAGGGGTTATAGGAGATGCCACCGGGGTGGATTTTGGGGGGGGGGGGGTTGTAGGAGATGCCGTCAGGGTGGATTTGCAGGGTTGTAGGAGACGTCGTAGGTGAGGTAGTTACAAGAGACGCCGCCAGGGATGGGGTTACAGGAGACAATTGGAGGATTTGTTATAGGGTGGGTGGTGAACCACCGTCCGCCGCCGTTGTTTCAGTTGGGTTGGGGCTTCTGTCGGGTTTTGGTTAGGTAGATCAAGGGTTTTGGTGAGGTGGTGGTGGTTGTAGATCTAGGGTTTCGGTGCAGGGTGGTTACAGGTGGGTGGCGGGAGGCTGAGGTGGTGGTAGGTTGGTGGGTGGCTGAGCTGGTGGGCCTTGGGTGAAGTTGACTGTGTGTGTGAGAGAGAGATATTTGTAGAGAGAGATATAATAATAATTTAAAAAAATATTATTTTATATTTTAAACAATAGTAAATAAATTGGTAAAAAGACTAAAATACCCTTAAGGGATCAGACTTAACCGAAAAAAATTAAATGGGTTATGGAAAAGGACGTAACGTGTAAGATTTTGAAAAATTAAGTATAAAACTCGTCAATTTTTGTTCTAAATGACACCGCCTAAAAATAGTATTAAGCTAAAGGATAAAACGTGTAATTTTTCCGTTATGGAATCATATAAACATGTAAGTTATCTCCTATATTAATTTGGTTTGAAATTCAAAATGTTTCCACATATAGAATAGTGAAAGATGTAATCGTATATATATAAAGTCACGAATTATATTCCCACTTTTATGGTATGAGAGCTTTCTTTCTCTCTGACTACCCAAATAGCCCACGCCACCTCCTTCCCCCGCGCACTACAAATCGACTCTCTTCTCTTCATCTTTCGATTTTCTTTTCTTCAACCTCATGGACTTAAAAACCCATCCGCCTGTAATGGTGACTAACATCAAAAACTTTATCCTCTTCACCCTTGAAATGGAAAGTGGGCAATACAACTCTTGGGCAGAGTTTCTTTAAATTCATTGCCGAGCCTGCCTCTTTAGCTACCATATTGATCCTACAATGAGTTCTAAAATTCAAAAAACCACCTCTGATAAGGATAAAGAAAAAGATATCGTAAGCACAGTGGCGAAGCTTGAAATTTCTGACGGGGGATCGAAAACGTGTATATCCAAAAATTTCTATAGAACCGGGAGGTAGAAAATGTATATACCCAAAAATTTCTATACGAAAGCTACATATATAACACTACTAGCGAAAAGTTCTGGGGTCAGGCGCCCCCGGACCCTTCTAACATGCGCCACTACGAAAGCAGCAACAACAATGAATTATATGGTTGAGCTTAGACGAAGCAAACGACAAAGGGTTGAAAAATCCTTTGGTCCAGACTTCATGAGCTATATGGTTGAGGGTGAGCCCAATACCTACCGCGAAGCGGTTACCTCCGTAGAAGGACCTCAATGGCAAGCAGCAGTTAAGAATGAAATTGATTCTATATTGCAAAATCATACTTGGGAGTTAGTAGATCTTCCACCTGGTTGTAAACCACTTGGATATCGTTGGATGTTCAAAAGGAAGATGAAAGACGACGGAAGTATTGATAAATACAAAGCAACGTTAGTGATCAAAGGATTTAGACAAATGGAAGGTCTAGACTACTTTGATACTTACTCGCCTGTGATGCGAATAACCTCTATAAGATTGGTTCTTGCAATTGCGGCTCTAAGAAATTTAGAAGTTCACCAAATGGATGTAAAGACCGCATTTCTAAATGGCGATTTAGAAGAAGAAATTTACATGGAACAACTGAGGGTTTTTCCGCCCCAGGAAACGAGGGCAAAGTATGTAAATTGGTCAAGTCTTTGTATGGCTTGAAGCAAGCTCCAAAACAATGGCACCAAAAGTTTGATCATGTCATGATTGACAATAGTTTCAAAATAAATGAGTGCAATAAGTGTGTTTATTTTAAAGACACATCAAGAGGTTATGTAATCTTATGTCTTTATGTAGATGATATGCTTATCATTGGGAGTGATGATAACATGATCAACTCAACGAAAGACACGTTGAAAGCGAGGTTTGACAAGAAAGACATGGGTCTCGCGGATGTGATTCTTGGAGTAAAAATGTGACAACCGCCAAATTTGCATGCATCCGTACAATTAATTAATCTTGATTAGTGTTTAATGACTGTGCTGAATTATGCTTTACTGCTTTCTGATTACTGCATCATACTTACATGTGCATCACATACTTCATAATGTCACATCATATTTACATGCAAACCATATTGACATAAATGATGCACAAAGCACAGCTAGCACAGTTAGCGGCACTACAAGAAAATGAAGCTATTGCAACCCCGGTAAAATGTTACATTAGGCCTTGAAAAGGTTGCATTATGCCTAATGCAACCTTTTATCAGGAGCTGCATTAGAAGCAGTTGCATTAGACCTAATGCAACTTTTTTAAAGCCTAATGCAACCTTTGTTGAAAGTGTTGCATTTACTACTCAAATGCAACCTTTTTTTATGCAACCTTTTTAAATTCTATTGCAACTTTTTTAATTTGAAATGCAACTTTTTTAATACTCAAATGCAACTTTTATTATAGTTTGGTTACAAAAAATGCAACTTTTTTCTAGACTTATTGCAACCCTTATTTTATTTTTAATATAAACAAATGCAACCTTTTTTTACATTAAACACAGTTTCTTTTTACACCCAAATGCAACTTTGTATATTTATTATTTCAAGCATTACAATTGCTATCAATATACTTTACTATCTCAATTATGCCATAACGATAACAACGTAGATATCATAAATAATTTTCATCTACTTAAACATATATGTCTAAACTAAAAATAATGTATTCTACTGTCAAATACAATCATGAAGTGTAACTAAAACTTGTACACATGTTAGAAACTCATGACCTTCAAGAGGTACTTGTTTTGTAAGCCTATGCACCATTGCTTCAAAGTTTTCTCAGTGGTTGTCAATTCTTTTTCCACGTAACTTCTAACTCGGTTTTTTTTTCCTTTCATGGTCTTCTTCAATCTCTTTTCGCATTTCATGTAAATAATCTTTTAACTTCATTAGCTTTGAGTGATTCCGTAAGCCCCTCGAAAACCATCCATTTTTTTTTATCAATTTGTTAGTAACACCTCTACCACAAAATCGACGGTATCCTTATGTTATTTGTTCATCACAACCATAAATGGATCTACCAAGCACTTCCATATTTATCTGCAAGTTCGCAGTTCTTCATTTGTTCCTTAAGTATTATTCCAAAAAACAAAACTATTATTAAAAAAATGATACTTATGTTTGAAAGTATAAAGCTTCAATAGATTAAACGATGGCTAAAACATGACTATTAAAAACATCGTAGCAAGATTCCAAATAACCGAGTGGTTATAAGTTATTTTAATTAAAACCGCTCACACTACAAGAAAACGGGGGCAATAGAGGCGACACCAATAGCAGCGACAAGCCATATGTCGCCTCTATTGGTCGATCCGGAGCACGGTGTCCCAAATTAAACCATGGCCATCCATTTCTTATGTTAATCTAATGGCTGATGTTTACCCTAGTCAATAGAGGCGACACTAAAGGTAATAGCAGCGACGGGCGTCGCCCCTATTACCTTTTCGCAGAACAGCAAGCTAAAAGCGGGATTTCTTTCCTCTTTCCCCATTTTCCCCCAATCCTTTCATCTCTCCCACCGAAAAAAAATCAAATCGCGAAAATCACTTCAAGTTCACAATTTCTTCTCCCAAATCGGTTAGTATTGTTAGATTTTGTTGAATTTCTTCATTAATTTGTTAAATATTTGTTAATTTCTTTACTTTGTTGTGTATGTATATGTGTTTGCTAGAAAATTCCGGCCACTTACCTCGTCTCCGACGTCACCACCACCTTATAGGAGCTTCAAATAAGGTTAGTTTTCTTTTAATTTTGCTCCTCATACCTTTTGAGTTCTTATCAAGGTTGTCTTCAAATCAATCAAAGGTGTTTAGGGTTCTTATTCCAGCAGCCGATTGTTCGAATATTCCAAGATTTAGGGTTCTTATTCCAAAATCCACGGTATGTATTTTAGATTTCTTTTACGGCATCTTTGAATCTTTGATTTGTTTGTTCTTTTACGGCAATGGATTGGAATTCAGGGTTCTTCGATCTCGGTAAGAACAATGGTTATCTAATATTATGGTTGTTGGTTGGATGTGCCGATTTATTCTTGATTTTGTTAATATTTCTAGATTTATTTTGTTTATTCATGTTGCAAGCTACATTATCTAATTTTGGTGTTGATTTGTGTTGTAGTGGAACTCAAAATATTATATTGATTAGTTTGTGTTTGCCCTTTTGTTGTAGAAACCTAAAATTTGGGACATTTTGAAAGCTAATGCATCATTCCAATAAAGCATTAGTGAAAAAACCATCCAATCAGTTGCCAGAATCAAGGTAATAGATAGTGTAATTACTTTAACTCTCAATCCTATTCAATTTTGTCTATTAATGCTAAATAAGTATTCGTACTTCCTCAATGTAGAAAACTTGATTTACATGTCTAGCAAACACAATGAAGATAGATGGCTATTGAAAGCGGTTCTAAGAATTGCATCCGGAATGCAAAACGAATGTTTTAAACCAAAAAAAGAAAAAAAAAGGAAAAAAAAAAGAAAACTTAGCATGCCGAAACAATTGAGAAAGTTTGAAAGCATGCTCAATTTTAGTATTACATTATGTTTATATATCCCCAAACCCCAAACCCAACCAAATCATCAAACAAAAAAACGCAGCTGACCCGTTCATCTTTATTCGCAGCTGACCCGTACTGCTGCAGTGCAGCATCTGATCTGCAGCTGCAAATAAAAACGCAGCTGCGTTTTTTGCCGACCCGATCTGACCCGCAGCTGCGAATAAAAACGCGGCTGCGTTTTTTGCCCGTTCTGACCCGCAGCTGCAAATAAAAATGCTGCTGCGTTTTTTGCCGACCCGTTTTGACCCGCAGCTGCGAATAAAACGCTACTGCGTTTTTTGCCCGTTCTGACCCGCACCTGCAAATAAAAACGCTGCTGCATTTTTTGCCGACCCGTTCTGACCCGCAGCTGTGTTTTTATTTGTGTAAAAAGTTAACATAACTAAAAATTTAGTTAGGTTCGTTAAGTGGAATGAGTGTTTGCATATGCATTTAATCTGTATAACAAAAAATAACTAACATCACAAAAAAGTAACAAATAAAAAAAAACTAATGAAGTGGCCTAATCAGACACCAACTTGTGTGCCATGCAAAAACAATTTGATAAGTTTTATTCACAATAGTCCTCATTTTATACTTACTTAAAAGGCTATGTCGGTGGGTGAGGCCGACATAGCCGTTTGTCCTCTTGTGTTAATGTTAAGGAATTGATGGATATATTTGTTATTTCACACTTGTTTCAGGCTGTAAACGAAGCGGTTTAACGGCTGCAAACGCAGCGGTTATCCGTTGCGTTTATGGCCGTATAACGGCTGCGAACGGGCCATAAACGCAGCGGTTAACCGCTGCGTTTGCAGCCGTTGGACCGCTGCGTTTACGGACCGTTCGCTGCCGTTTACGGTCGTAAACTCTGCCGTTTAACGGCTGCGAACGGGCCGTAAATTTTTATAACAAATGTTTTTAACTTTTCTCATTTTTAATGTTAAATAGGGATTGAAACGACTCGATACGTACCGGAAAATGCACACGGATAAAGATGAGAATTGGCTTGACACGGTAGCTGAGCAGAATTATGTAAGTATTTGAAGTATAATATTCATAATATATATATATATATATATATATATATATTAATATATATATATATATATTATGAATATTATACTATATATATATATATACATATAATCATCTTCGTAAAATACAACTAGCTTTGTTAGGAAATTGATAACTTTGGTATATATCATGTTAGTAGAATGTTAATATGCTAATTTGGGTTTTGATATATTTTTATCTTAGGAATTTGTTTCGAGGTTGTTCCAAACCCCGTCGTTTTTAGCCGCCTTGAAGACTATCTCGGTTCGAGGGGAAAGCAATCCACGGACGATGATGATGACATTTTCGATATCGATGAAGACGACGACATGATGTAGTTTTTCATGTTTTATGAAATTTTTGGATGTTTTGTCCGAATTAAACGACTAACTTTTTTGCTATCAATGTTAGTATGTACGAACATATAATTATAGTATTTATGTAGTTTGTTTGTGTGTTTTTTAAAACGTGAAATCAGTAGGTTTTGTATACTTGCGGGAAATATTGTAAAAGCAACAAAAATATTGAAAAAAAAAGAAAGACTTTTAGCAGCGACATGTCGCTACTAATACTCATCAGGTAATAGCGACGAAGGTCATTAGCGACGTCTTATTAGCGACAAAGTGTCGCTGCTATTGGTCTACGACCAATAGCAGCGACAGGGACCAATAGCAGCGACATGTTGTCAATAGCGTCCCATCAATAGAGGCGCTACAATAGCGACAATTTGTCGCTGCTATTACCAATAGCAGCGACGATCTGGATCATTAGAGGCGACACCCGTCGCCTCTATTGCCCCATTTTCTTGTAGTGTCATTAAACCGTGGATATCAAGAAGGTCAAATTAGCAATTGTATGGTGTTCAAACAGAAACAAAAAGAGGCATATGTGCAGACGTGGGTTGTTGCTATCACAAAACGTTGGAGGTGGCAAGTTTGACCCATTTTACTTATTAAAGGATCAATTTGGGTTTTATCTTATATCAATTTGGAGGTGGCCACCCATAAACAAGAGCATATTGTGCTATAGCTTTAAATATGCAATCTAACTAAGGTGACTCCAATTTGATGTTAGGAAAAGTCAAGGAAGAAAACGAAAATAACATATTTTTGATCATGGAACTCGTGCAATGTTCTATCTTGGGAGTCAAATTCAGATATTTGTATTTTCTATCTCAATTTTGAACAAGAAATTAAATTGTAAGACATGACACCTTCAAAACATCACAAAATCCAATCTACATAGACACACCCACTACATTAAACTCACATAATTCTTAAATCAGTTGCTATTACAATCCGCAGACTGAAAGAACATGAGGATTGTTTAAATTATAATGGAAGATATGAGTAATCATGCAGCCATTGAAAGCACTGAAGTTTCCAGATTCCAATCAACAAAAAATCATCTTATCAATAACAATAAAAAAAAAAAAAAAGAAATGTTACAAGAACTTACCCAGTTCTTACCACAATTGATACATTTCCAAATCATTAAATTCAATGTACCATCAGGGAAAGTCTCTGGCTTCACCACAAAACCCTAGTTAGAGAAACTCAAGTCAAACCAAAATCCCAAAACCTATCAGCAATCACACACATGACTCAATTACAAATTTCAAACAACAAATCTCTAACGTAGTGCACCCAAAGTACAAAATTATAATGAAATTAAATGAGGAATGATATACCTAAAGTTGTATGCCAAGTGTTTCTTTTTTCAAAAATATTAGAAATGCTCGATCCTAACATGACATGCCTCCTCAAACACGCACATCCCTAAATTTTATGACCAAAATCAACATTTTGATTAAAACCCTAAATGTGATTGAAGCAAAGTTGATGGGAGAGAAAAAAATACCTTCCAAGGGCTGAAGTGAGGATTGAAGCGACAGTGAAAGAGCAGCGATGACCGGTCGTCTGGTCATGTAGTGGTGGTTCATCAGTCAATCAGATGTGATTCATCAGCGGTGGAGTGGTGGGAATCAATAGGAGGAGACGATTGAGAGGGTTGAGGGAGATAATAATGATCTGGCTTGGTAATGGGAGAAATGGATGTCCTTTGAGAGGGAAATCTAAAATTTTGGGGAACTATTTAGATTTGGGGATGGAAACTAAAACAAAACATAATTTTAAAGTGATGATTTAGAGCATTCACATTCAATCCATCAAATTATACATACATTCCACTAAAAAACAACTCCTATATCAATATATTTCCACTAAAAACAAATACTTTTTCTCTCTCCTTTCAATTAAATAATATTATCATTACATTTTTCTCTCTCCTTCACTCACAACCATTTTCAATATATATTAAAAAAATTATACTGGATGAACAGTGTCCCCCCAAATATACAGATGAACAGTAACATTTTCTCTCTCCTCCACTCACAACCACTTTTTATACCCTTTATAATATAAAAACCTCTCCTCTCATTATTTGATGGATTGAATGTGAGTGCTCTTATATATCAGTTATAATATTGAAAAACTTTATAAATAATATATATATATATATATATATATATATATATTTTGAACGGTGACTTTCTTTTTGAGTGACTCAATGTCACACCGCCTGAACGGTGGCCCTAGCCAAGATCTGCCCAGACTACGTTGTCTTAACCGGGCACGCGCTGGGTTGGTCAGACTTGGTTACGACGTTCCACCGGAAACCGTACTGCCTCCACATGAGATGTCTCGCTGAAATAACAGCCGGATGAAAACCGGGGTGCGGCTCAGGATCGAACCCCCCTTGGTGGGTTTGTCACCATCATTGCGCAATATCCACCCCAATATGACACAAGTGGGAATTGAACTTGAGTCTCCATTGAAAAACTCAAGTCTCCTACCACTAGGCCACAAGTGCGGGGATAATTTATATATAAACCTCTTTTGTATTTTGATATACAGATTTCAATAAACTCACAATGAGTGCCTAAGGGTGTAGGAAGTGGTTAGACACTTTGAATAGGTAAACTCCTAAATCACCCAATCAAACAGTGTCACGTCAATTTACCTATTTTGTTTACCTATTGCTCAAAAACGTTGGTGGTGGTTAGACACTTTGGAATAGGTAAACTATTTTTTTTTAAAGTAAAAATATGTGATTGGTTGAGAAGGTATGGACCACACCACACACCCCTCTCTCTCCCCTTCCCTCCCTTCACTGCGTCGGTGAAGGTTCACCGATTTTCTCCCCCTTTTCGGTAAATGTTGATCGGTAAACATGTTGGCATTGGAGGGGGGACAGTACCGAGTGGGTTTACCACCCCCACTCCATATACCCTAAGGTTTGAGTATGCTTAACCTTGTTCGATCATAATTAACTATTCTTAATCACATTAAACCATCACTTGATAACTTTTAGTGGGTCATACTCCTTAATAGTTATATAGCTCTTAATGGACCATTATAGATGTACAACACACCAAGTCAAAACCATTTTTTTTGTTTACATTCTGTGTCAAATTATTAAACCAAGAAAATGTAATAAAAAATAATAAAAAAACTTTACCGTAACATTGAGGGTTAAGTTAATACATAAATAATGTTTCAAAAACAATGATGACAATTTTGAAGATTTCGTCACAAGTTTTATAACAATTATTGTTTAGTTTATGGGATTCATAAGTGTTATTTTTCTAAAAAGATTCAAAAGTTTTTTTTTTAATCAGTCGACAATTTTTCTTACTATTTTATTTTATTAGAAAATATTATTTTAATATCAAATGTCACAAAACTAATACAAGCATTGGAAGGATTTTTTTCTTTACAATTTACAAATAAAAAATTTATATATTTTTGTGTAGTTCAATGAATTATGCAACCTTTTAGCACTAGAGTTGCAGTATGTTTTAACAATGCAACTTTTCTAATAAGAGTTGCAAATTTCAGTAACATATGCAATCTTTTAAGAAAAAAAGTTGCAATTTTAATAAAATTTTTCAACTTTTTATTAAAAAGGTTGCATTAGATATTTTAATGCAACCTTTATGTTGACTTAAGTTGCATTAGACTCAAATGCAACACAATTGATAAAAGTTGCATCTAAAAGGTTGCATTAACCTCATTTTCTAGTAGTGCGGATAACTCAGAAAAAATGCTGATGAGGTTCAGTACATAGACAGACAGTGTTTTGAGACCCAGTATGGGCCAGAGACAAAGTTTTACACTAGTATAGTGTGTAGGGAAGTAAGAATCACAAAACTGCATTTTTAAGTGATAGTTTAAGTGCCGGAAAGTGCCTAAAACCCATATAAAGTGCTAAATTCAGCATAAATTAGCAAAATTCAGCATTTTAACAAGTTAGAAAAATTCAGCATTTTAACAAGTTAGAAACATGCAAAAATATGACTAAATGGTCCTGAATGCTTTCCTAAGTGTCGGGAATTAAAAGTGTCACAAAAGGGTACATAAAGAACACTAACCGGTATAGTTTGACACTTTAACGAACCGGTATCTAACCGAACAACCGGACACTACCCGAAACACTAAAATTATACTAGAAGCATTGTTTTATTATTTCTGAGCTAGTTGTGATTCCCGAACACCCTAACACACTGTATAACACATAATACACATAACACCTAACTAATGCACTTAGGTTCTAACTAATTAACTTAACCATCATTGCAATCCAACCAAGACCCCCCCCCCCTCATGTTCACGGCATCAAGGGTGGACCCACCCTTGATCTTCCTTTGATTCACTTTGACATCTTAGATGATCTTGTATTGTACTTAAGAAACACTTTATCCATTGGTTAAACACTAAATATGGTTATAAGTAGAACATCATCATTGTCGCAACCCCCGATCCCTTATCTGTCCCGGGAACGGGCGGACGCGAACTCAGAATTTTGGTGGCATCAGTTTGTTAATTTGGCAGCGGAAATTACACCAGGACCGTAGTTAGAAAATGCTTATCAGAGTAAAACCACCATATTTGATATTAATAATCACATGAGTAAAACCTGAGTTTCTTATTACAACATGTTTATAGGGATAAACCCTATTTTATTGAATTTAAAACATCGTCTTTTAGGTAACTTTTATAGCCACATTTTTCTCAAGCCGTCAGTGCTCTCCAGCTAGCTTTTTACTAATTGGCTGTCATATTGTGTTACCTGAAACGCGTTTTAAAAACATTTGTCAGTGGGAAATACTGGTGAGTGAATCCCAGTTTAATCAAGAAATATTAATTTAATTTAAATTTAACAGTATTGAGGGCGATTACAATGTTTATATCTACCCAATTACTAACCACTTGGGCTAGCTCAAGTGGCCACCGACATCCTTGCGAAGTCTCTCGTGGCCTCCCATTGCATGGAGGTCTTGGGTTCGATCCAGGAAGCTTTGTCGGGTAGTGACCTGGGAAGGGAGATCCCTTCCGCGGTTGGGGATACCGTGCAAATTATCCAATTACTCATTCAGTACTGTTAATCCTGACTGGTGGGTCATATTACACATTGGCTAACTCTTCGTCCAATGGTAACGTTACTCACATTTTGTATACAAAACCCCAACATACCGGCAGTAATCGTAGAATTACAAAGACTCAATCACTGCTAAATTGCATTGTAAAATAGTTAAGGTTTTGTAAAAACTGTTTACAAAAAAAAGAGATTACTCACATTGTTGTCTTAGATTTTCCGTAAGGGTTTCCTGAGAATTATCTATAATTTACACAAATGTACACGCGTTAGTATAATAACCCATTTTAACATTAGTAATACCCTCCCCGAGACGACATTCCAACTACTACGTCGAGCAGAACCACGACAGCCTTTACGGAACCCTAGATCAATCGGGCAGCGTATCTAATACGTATCCAGGGGTTATAATACTTACAACGGAGCAGAACTTCGCTATTTAGGGGGGTATAATACCCGCTTATATTGCCTAATATTCAGAAATTGAGATTGAGAAACGTTTGTGAGCGAATTCCGAATGAAACCCGATGGCCTGCTTATATAGTTGCTGAGTCTGGTCCTCTCACGGCCCACGTAACACAAGCCCAGGGTTTACGCGGCCCGCGTCAAATCCGGGTCAATGTGTAGCTGGGCTGAGTCAAGGTATAGGTCTGTCGGGTGTTAGGCCACGTGGCGGCCCAGGGTCGCGCTAAGTTTTAAGTTCACGCGGCCCGCGTGAAGGTTGGGGTGGGTCTTACGCGGCCCGCCTCAACTTAAATTTCAGATTTTTAATTATTTTTAATACTATTTAATATATTTGAGGCCCGTTTTCGCGTATGGGGTGTATTTTGGGACATTTTAGGATATTTTAAAATATATTAGGGTGTCGGAAAAATTATGAGGGTGTAGGTTTTATTGAGGGTTGTTACATCCTCCCCACCTTGTTTTAGAGCTCGTCCTCGAGATCTACTGGAACAAGTGTGGATATTTCCTTTGCATTTCAGATTCAAGCTCCCATGTATATTCAGGTCCTCTTTTGGAGTCCCACTTCAGTTTGACCAGAACTAATCTCTTATGTTTGAGATTCTTGATTTTCCTGTCTTCAATTTGTAGAGGCCTTTCTACAAACTTGAGTTGTTCATTTACTTCTATATCCTTAAGAGGTACCATTAGCGATTCATCAGCTAGGCATTTCTTGAGATTAGATACATGAAATACATCATGTATTCCTTCCATTTCCTCTGGCAGTTGTAGCTGATGGGCTACAGGTCCTATTCTTCTAATAATCTCAAAAGGTCCAATATACCTGGGACTTAGCTTTCCCCGTTTGATGAATCTTACTACTCCTTTCCAAGGAGAGACCTTTAACAATACTTTATCTCCTACTTGAAATTCCAATGGCTTGCGTCGGTTATCAACATAACTCTTCTGTCGATCACGTGCTACTTTTAGTCGTTCTTTGACTTGAATAATCTTGTCGGTTGTTTCTTGCACTATCTCAGGTCCAGACAGTTGCTTTTCCCCAATTTCTGCCCAACAGACTGGGGTTCGGCACTTTCATCCATAAAGTGCTTCGAATGGTGCAGCATTGATACTTGTGTGATAACTATTATTATATGAAAATTCTATTAAAGGTAAGTGATCGTCCCAATTACCTCTGAAATCAATTACACAAGCTCTAAGCATGTCCTCCATTGTCTGAATTGTTCTTTCGCTTTGTCCGTCTGTTTGAGGGTGATAAGCTGTGCTTAGATTTAACTTGGTTCCCAATGCCTTTTAGAAACTTGACCAAAAATGAGAGGTAAATCGGCTATCCCTATCAGAAACGATTGATAAAGGAATTCCATGTAATGAAACAATTTCATTTAGATACAATTTAGCTAGCTGTTCCATAATGAAAGTTTCTTTCATTGGTAGGAAATGAGCTGACTTGGTTAGCCTATCTACAATCACCCAGATTGTATCATTTCCTTTCTTTGTTTTGGGTAATTTAGTAACAAAATCCATTATTATTAATTCCCATTTCCACATTGGCATTTCTAACTGTTGCAACAAACCTGAGGGTTTCTGGTGTTCAGCTTTAACTTGTGAACAAGTTAAACATTTAGAAAGATAGGCTGCTATGTCCTTTTTCATTCCTATCCACCAGAAATTCTTCCTTAAATCCTTAAATCCTGGTATATTTTATCACTTCCTGGATGCATCATATATTTAGACTTATGGGTTTCTTCTAATATATGATGACGTAGGTTTCCTAATTTAGGTATCCACATTCTCTTTTCATGAAATCTCCAAATTCCATCTGTTCCTTGTTCTAATTCCTTAATCATACCTTTTAATTTTTCAGTATCATCCTTGATTACTGATTCTTGTGCTTTTCTGATTTGTTCATTTAAATCTACTTGTAGATTTAATTTAAGAGAACGTACCCTTTTTGGCTTTTCATGATAATTTCGGCTTAAAGCATCTGCCACTACATTTGCTTTTCCTTCATGATACTGGATATCACAATCATAATCACTAAGCATCTCCATCCAGCGTCTTTGTCTCATATTCAACTCCTTTTGGTTTAAAACATATCTTAAACTCTTATGATCAGTGAATACAGTAAACTTACTACCGTAAAGGTAATGTCTCCAAATCTTAAGAGCAAAAATTATAGCTCCTAATTCCAAATCATGGGTTGAATAATTCTCTTCATGATTCTTAAGTTGCCTAGATGCATAAGCTATAACCTTTTAGCGTTGCATCAATACACATCCATAACCTAATTTAGAAGTGTCACAATAGACTACAAAGTCTTCAGTTCCTTCTGGTAACGCTAGTATGGGTGTATGGGTTAATCTATGTTTAAGAATTCTAAATGCTTCTTCTTGTTTTGGTCCCCATTCAAACTTAATGGATTTACAGGTTAACTTAGTTAAAGGGATGGCTATTCTAGAAAAGTCTCGAATAAATCTTCTATAATAACCGGCCAATCCTAAGAAACTTCTAACCTCGGTTGGTGATTCAGGGATTTTCCATTTAGTTATCGCCTCGATCTTTGTTGGATCCACATGAATTCCTTCATGGTTCACTAAGTGTCCCAGAAATTGTACCTGTTCTAACCAAAATTCGCACTTTGAAAATTTATCATAAAGCTTTTCCTTTCTTAATAAACTTAGAAGTGCGTGCAAATGCTTTGCATGATCCTCCTTACTCTTAGAGTAAATTAGAATATCATCTATGAAAACAATTATGAATTTATCCAAATATGGCTTACATATTCGGTTCATCATGTCCATAAATGCAGCTGGGGCATTGGTTAAACCAAATTGCAAGACAGTAAATTCATAATGGCCATACCTTGTTCTGAATGCGGTTTTAGGAATATCCTCTTCCTGTACCTTTAATTGATGATATCCTGACCTTAAATCGATTTTAGAGAAAAATCAAGCTCCTTGCAATTGGTCAAACAGATCATCGATCCTTGGTAATGGGTACCGGTTCTTGATCGTGACCTTGTTTAATTCACGGTAGTCAATGCACATACGCATTGATCCGTCCTTCTTTTTAACGAACAGTATTGGCGCTCCCCATGGCGACGAACTTGGTTGTATGAATCCTTTTTCCAGCAATTCATCTAATTGTTTCTTCAGTTCCTGCATTTCGGCGGGTGCCAAATGGTAAGGTGCTTTGGCAATTGGTGCTGTTCCTGGTAGCAAGTGAATTCTGAATTCAACTTCTCTGTCTGGAGGTAGTCCTGGTAATTCTTCTTGAAAGACATCTGAAAACTGAGACACTACAGGAATGTCCTTTAGTTCTTTTCCTTTAGTGTTTGTGATTATAGAAATCAAATACACTATAGAACCTTTTCTTATATAACTTGCAGTTTTCATCACAGAGATGAATTTCGTGGATCTAACTGGTTTATTTCCTTTAATTGTGATCTTTTCGCCTTTTGGTGAATTTACTTGAATTGACTTTTGATAACATAAAATACTGGCTTTATTGGCCATTAACCAATCCATTCCTAATACAACATCAAATCCTTCCAGATTCATGGGATACAGATTTGCAATATACTTTTGATTTAAAATTTCTATTCTTGCTCCCTGCAAGATTTCAGAAATCCTAATAGTTTCTCCATTAGCTGTCTCTACTAGACATTCTTGTGGTAGTTTAGTTAATGACTAATTTAGAAGTTTGCAAAACGAAGTATTAATAAAACTTTGGTTCGCACCAGAGTCAAATAATACTTTAGCAAAAACATCATTAACTAAAAACGTACCAGCTATCACGTCTGGAATCATCTTAGCTTCATCTGCAGTCAGAACAAATGCTCTAGCATTTTTAGTGTTCTTATTGTTCACAGCTGGAGTCAATTTCGGACAGTTTGGCTTGATATGACCTTGTTCCCCACAATTGTAGCATACCCTGTTGTTGGCTTTCCTCCTGCAGTCTTCTTCCTTGTGTCCTGATTTTTTACAGAAATTGCAATATATAGAGCATTTTCCAGAATGCTTCCTTTTGCAATACTTGCAATAAGGTGCAGATGTAGAACCCATATTCCTACGGTTGTAATTCCCAAAAAAGGAATTCTTGAGTTAGTCTTTGGGCTAGGTTCCTCTTCTGGTCTTCTTCTCTAGTACATACTAATTCATCAATCAAGGTGTTTGTTAATTCTACAGCTTCTTCTATGGTTTGAGGTCTAGCTGCCTTGACTACATGTCTAATCTCTCCAATTAATCCCCAGATGTAACGGGAGATTAATACCGGCTCTGGTGATGCAAGGGTTGGTACTATTCTAGCATATTCAAAGAATAACTTTGTGTACCCCTTACTATCTACTCCATTCATTCTAAGGTTTAGGAATTTGTTTGCTATCTGTTCTTTTTCATTAGGAGGGCAGAATTTCCTTTCTACCATATTCGTAAATTCTTCCAATTCCATATTGTATACCCTATCACTTCCTTTTGACTGGAGGATAGTGTTCCACCATTCTAAGGCTGAATTCTTAAATAGATTGGAAGCAAACATTATCTTGTCCTCTTCCGCACATTTACTTATTTTTAGAACAGCCTCAGTCTCTTCTATCTAGCGTAGAGCTGCAATAGGTTCTTCATTGCCCGAGAATTCTATTGGTTTGCAGGACCAGAATTCTTTGTAAGAACAACCATAAGACATGGTTCTTCTTCTTTTGGGAATGGGCGCTTGAAGTATAGGGCCATTGTTTACGCTGTGTTCTGGTTCAATTGGTCGCTTACTGCTATGCTTACTTTTATTATTCGCTTCTTGAATCGTTTGAATAATAAATGGCATTGCATCTATGATTCCTTGTGCCACTATGTGTTGAACGGCACTATTATCCATTTGGTTTCCATTGTTATTGATGCTCGGATTCTCATTAACCACGTTAATGTTACTCTGGTTATCGTTATTCAGATTTCCTTGATTTTCTTCGTCGGCCATCTGAATTTTAAACATTTACCCCGTATTAATATCACAAAATAATAGCTAATATAGTCAATCACATGACACGCAATTTAGCCAAAAGCGTCGATCATTGCGACTTTACTCTATTCATCTACCATATATCTATTACATACTAGTACTGAAATAAAATTACAATACCAACTGAAATAAATAATAGTAGGCATCCGTACACACATATTTTATTATTTTATTATTAATATTACTATTACCGTCTCCTACCATTACATTCACGGATATGGATTCATCCAAAAATCCATATTGCACTCGTCGTACTTCCAGACGAGTCGCTCTCCCACCTGTCTCATTCTCTCACTGCTTTCTAAAATTTCCTCCCTAAAAGTCCTAAGTTCTTGTACGTTTTCTGCACTCATTGGGGGTGCAGGTTCTAGGACTGGGTTTGGAATTTGTGGTGCGGGTTCTTGATGTGGGGGTGTAGGTGCCTGGAATTGGTAAGGATCTTCTAAAATCTCCCTAATGTATTCATCGTGAAAATAGGGATCTAAAGGGTCCAAACCTAGGTAAGCTCCTACGTTCTGCATGGGTGTGTCTTCATGTATCGGGTAACGTTGCACATAGTCCCTAACATCATCTCACCAGGGATGGTAATTTGGGTCCAGGGGGTTTGGTGCAGGTACCCTAGGGATTTCTTCTGGATCGAAGTCTTGCATCTCTACTTGGTTTTCAGGGTTTCTATCTCCATCGGTTGGTCAGGGATTGGTGGCTGTGGTTGGGGTGCTATTATTTGCTCCAAATTAGGGTCAGCTGCAGTGGTTGCTAGGATGTGAATATTGGCTATACCCCTATTTATCATATCCTAGGCATAGGCGTCTATCTCTCTCTTGGCTGCTGCTAGTACCATCTGGTCTTGTAACTTTTTCATACGCTTTCTACGCTCGTGTGCCCCTCGACTGAACCATCCCCTCTTTTTCTGAGGAAATGACTCTTCTGACTGAGCCTTAAACACAAAGATTCCTTCTTCCGTATCAGCAGAGTACCCTGAGAGGGCAAGCTGAGAAGAGGAGGTGCCTTCGCTTCTAGGCGAACCAGACAATTGACGATACACGTCAGATGGTCCTTGGTCGCTCATACTGTAAACTAACAGATAGTCAAATAACACATAACAATAAATACAGTTCTGCACGTATTCCCGTAATTTATTTCCTAACACAAAATTTAAAATTTAAGTGTCATCAGAACACTTCTTTGGCTTAGACCAGTGGCTAGGCTCTGATACCACCTTCTGTTGCAACCCCGATCCCTTATCTATCCCGGGAACAGGCGGACGCGAACTCAGAATTTTGGTGGTATCAGTTTGTTAATTTGGCAGCGGAAATTACATCAGGACCGTAGTTAGAAAATGTTTATCAGAGTAAAACCACCATATTTGATATTAATAATCACATGAGTAAAACCCGAGTTTCTTATTACAACATGTTTATAGGGATAAACCCTATTTTATTGAATTTAAAACATCGTCTTTTAGGTAACTTTTATAGCCACATTTTTCCCAAACCGTCAGTGCTCTCCAGCTGGCTTTTTACTAATTGGCTGTCACATTGTGTTACCTGAAACGCGTTTTAAAAACATTTGTTAGTGGGAAATACTGGTGAGTGAATCCCAGTTTAATCAAGAAATATTAATTTAATTTAAATTTAACAGTATTGAGGGTGATTACAATGTTTATATCTACCCAATTACTCATTCAGTACTGTCAATCCTGACTGGTGGGTCATATTACACATTGGCTAACTCTTTGTCCATTGGTAACGTTACTCACATTTTGTATACAAAACCCCAACATACCGGCAGTAATCGTAGAATTACAAAGACTCAATCACTGCTAAATTGCATTGTAAAATAGTTAAGGTTTTGTAAAAACTGTTTACAAAAAAAGAGATTACTCACATTGCTGTCTTAGATTTTCCGTAAGGGTTTCCTGAGAGTTATCTATAATTTACACAAATGTACATGCGTCAGTATAATAACCCATTTTAACATTAGTAATACCCTCCCCGAGACGGCATTCCAACGACTACGTCGAGCAGAACCACGACAGCCGTTACGGAACCCTAGATCAATCGGGCAGCGTATCTAATACGTATCCAGGGGTTATAATACTTACAACGGAGCATAACTTCGCTATTTAGGGGGGGGGGGGTATAAATACCCACTTATATTGCCTAATATTCAGAAATTGAGATTGAGAAACGTTTGTGAGCGAATTCCGAATGAAACCCGATGGCATGCTTATATAGTTACTGAGTCTGGTCCTCTCGCGGCCCGCGTAACACAAGCCCAGGGTTTACGCGGCCCGCGTCAAACCCGGGTCAATGCGTAGCTGGGCTGAGTCAAGGTATAGGTCTGCCGGGTGTTGGGCCACGTGGCGGCCTAGGGTCGCGCTAAGTTTTAAGTTCACGCGGCCCACGTGAAGGTTGGGGTGGGTCTTACGCGGCCCGCCTCAACTTAAATTTCAGATTTTTTTATTATTTTTAATACTATTTAATATATTTGAGGCCCGTTTTCGCGTATGGGGTGTATTTTGGACATTTTAGGATATTTTAAAATATATTAGGGTGTCGGAAAAATTATGAGGGTGTAGGTTTTTTTGAGGGTTGTTACAATCATCAACATCTTTCACACAACTTCACAACACTCTTCTTCCTTCCTCCCTTCCCCCTCTCGGCCGAGAACAAGCAACAACATCACCACCATCATCACCTCATTTCCATATATTCCATACACTCACAAAGGTGCTAGAAGGTCTACAAGAGAGCTTGGAGGTCTTGGAGATTCAAGGACCTCTTCCATTTGCTATTAACCAACACATTTATCACCTTCATCTTCAAGTGATCTTCCCTAGCCCTTGTGCTAGTAGTAAGCTTCTTGTCACTTGATTTTACTTCATATTTAGTTGGTTAAAAGTTGTTATGTAAGATGTTAATCACAAGAACACTAAAGAACATAATCATGAAAATTTAACATAAGCTTAAAACCATATGAATACATGTTGATTAGTGTTGATTTGCTTCTTGATGATTGATGATTTGTGTTAGTGATGTTAGACATCATATGAAACCTACTAGATTGTGATTTAACACATGATCTAGTAAGTTAAGGTGGTGATCTTGTGAAAGACCAAGATCATCATACTTTATGTTTCTCATGAACTTGAAGAATGAAAATGATTTTGTGAATAATGAAGTATGTAACACGTTACTAGACATAAACTTGGATGATTTCAAAACTAGTTTTCTCAAGAAACTAAGTTAAGTCACAAGATTTACATAAACATTGTTTTTAAAGAAACTAACCATGTTTCTAGTGGTGAAACAAGTATAAAAATACATTGTTAACAAGAAAAATTCAAAAGAATGATTTTTGGAAAAATCATCTAGTAAGTTGTAAAAGACTAAAATAAGATTTACAAGCAAATAACCACTTTTTAAAGGGTAACTAAACCTACTAAACACACTACCAAGTTACTACAAGTTTTTATGAAAGTTCAAGTTCATGATTGTTATGTAAATAGCATTGTTTTGGCACTTGGTAAGTGTATGTTGTTTAGGGTTGATTGTTGATTGTTTGTGATGATTTTGAAAAGAAAATGATATGCTTTGATAGCATGGACACCTCCATTTTTAGGGGAAACTATGGCAAAATTTTCTAAAAATATAAACATTTAGAAAAAATATTTTCTAAACAAATATTTACAAGTGTGTTTTAACTATGGTTTTCAATATAATCTTTGCCATAATCTTTGTTACAAAAATACAAATATTGGAGGTTGGTTTTTGTAAATAAAAATAACTAAATATGTATTTGAAAGGTATATATTTAGAAGACACATTGTGTGTGATTATTTGTTTACTTTGTGTAATAGTTATATTATTTTAGGGTTAAAGTAATATAACTTAACATATACCAAGAATTTACAATCCAAAATGTTACCAAAAATCATAAGGAATAAATACACAAGTTACGCACATAATATTGTGGAACCGAACGAAAGAATGTAACTTACAAATATTCCGGAAAATACATTTATGAGCATATTTTTGGTAAATACTATTTTGGATACGACAGAAATGAAAATATGATTTTTATTATTATTACAAAGTATATCATAATTTCGACAAGGAGAAAATATATTATTTTTGGGAATTAAAGATATATTTTCTTGGAATATTTAGAAGATATATGATTTTTGAGAAAAATATATATTTTCTTGAAATACATTATTTTTGGACAAAATAAGTTTATATATATTTTCTAAGTAAGACTTGAAAATATATTGTTTTGGAAATATATTGAATATTTATTAAGAAAATACGTACACACCGGAATACGACGCCAATACATGGCAAGATATACAAATACAAGAATACGAATATACATGTATGAGATACCCCTATCCTTGGGAAGGAAATACGAATACAAATACTTGATAAGTATTATTACAAAATATTGTTTAACAATTATTCCAAAATTGAATATAATTTAAGTTAAAATAATTATTATTTTAACAAGTAATTATAACTTGGAGTAATATCAGAAGACATAAAAGAAACGTAACTCAGAAACGTTAAACTCTAAGTCAAGGCACGACCCGTTCGTCTAATAGACCCTAGTACATTGTAGGTAGTCGTGTCTGCTGAGGAGATTTGAGTTACGAGTACCAAAGACGCAATACTGTGAGTTCATGTTCCCCCTTTTCTTTTAACTGTTTCCATTTTTAAAACTTCGGGGGTGAAATACATGTTACAATTGTTTACAAACGTTTTATACATGGTATGGTTAGCTAAGGAAGGTTACTGCTTGATCATGTGAGTGGTGGGTATGACACTTAAGGCCATTAATCCTCGTCGTAGGACCGAGGGACATGAGTGATAGATCTATTTGGGTGTAGCGAGCCCACACCCATGAGGACCAGGGTGGCCCATGTGGTGACTATGTCCACAAACTGAAGCCGTGGCAAAATCCGCTAGGTTTGAGTTTTCCTGCACAATTTCACACATACTATTGGCCTTGCAAACCATTGGTGATCTGTTTTTCCTTATTGCTACATACCAAGACTTACATACATACATACTTTAAAGGTTTATTCATACATACATACACATGAACTCGCTCAACTTTTGTTGATGTTTTTCAAATTACATGTATTTCAGGGAACTAAGTGGATCTGGCAGGTGTTTGCATGTTTTCAAGCTGCGTCATGAATAAAAGATGTCATCCAAGTCAGTAGGGTTTAGGAGATGTATCTTAATCCTGGACGAGATACATGGTTCTAAACTCGGTCTTATTTAAGGTCTTTTGTCGAGTCTTCGTGAACTCTTTAAACATGTTGCATGGTTTGTAAATTTAAATTTGGTGTCAACGTTTCAGACAGTTATGTTGTGCTATTTTCAAACTTAAATTATGGATGAACATCTAATGGTTTTTATCATATAGCGTTGTTATGATTGAATGCTATGGTATTAAGAAAGTCACACCAATAATCACGCTTCCGCAAAAGTCAGGGTGTGACAAAAAATCACTAGAACCCAAAATGGTCTTGTGTTGAGTCAATCTCACTACGTGGACAAGATCCTTGGGAAATTCAATTCAGATGATACGAGTATAGCTCACACTCCAATTGATAATACCCAACGCCTAAGGAAGAATAGAGGTGAGAGTGTTGCTCAGTTAGAGTACTTAAGGATCATTGGTAGTCTCATGTATCTAATGACATGTACTAGACCCGACTTAGCGTATGCTGTGAGCAGGCTGAGTAGATACACCAGTAATCCGTGCGCGGAACATTGGAAAGCTATCACGAGGGTGCTTAGATACATAAGATACACAAGAGACTATGGATTGCATTATACCCGTGATCCAGCAGTGATCGAAGGATACACTGATGCGAACTGGATATCGGATATAAAGGATCATAGATCCACAAGTGGTTATATGTTTACACTTGCGGGAGCATCTATAGCTTGGAAGTCTTCTAAGCAAACAGTTATAGCTAGATCCACGATGGAATTCGAATTCGTCGCTTTAGATAAAAGCGGGAAGAGGCGGAGTGGCTACGTCAATTTGTGGAAGATATTCCAAGATGGCCAAAGCCGTTGACGGAAATATGCATACATTGTGACAATCAATTTGCGCTTGTTAGAGCACAAAACGCGATGTACAATGGCAGATAAAGGCACAATCGACGTAGACACAACACGGTACGACAACTTATCTCAGCGGGTGTTATCTCAGTTGACTATGTTAGATCAAAGGAGAACATTGCAGACCCGTTAACAAAAGGCTTAAGCAAAGATAAGGTGTATAAGTCGTCAAGAGGAATGGGACTAATGTCACACCCCCAAAATACCACATGCGGAAAACACCGCGGGGCGTGTGACGTACCAGGATCAGCCACCAATCACATTGAACTATATCAAGATATTAAATAAAAGTTTCCATCTATTTCATAAAGTAATTTCAAATCACAACTTAAAACCAATACGTTCAACGGAAGCATAATGTAAATCGTTATTCAAGTGTTTCAAAACTAATGTACGAAACCGATAAACATGTCACGTGTATCCAAGAGACTCGACCCATGACCACTCCATCACTACCAGATAGCAAGTTCCATGTCCATGAATCTAACGACCTGCAAGCATGCAGACAAGTGTATCAGACAACACTGGTGAGTTCAAAGTTTGTTAACACGTTTAGTTACCAGATATGAGTTAAAATAGAGATTCAATGTTGTTAATAACTCGATTACCGCATGATGGTTCCAGATTATTTGCCCTTCCCCAATGCTCTATCAAACATTGGTCGAGTGGTTAAGGTAATTAGTTCACGCCCGTCCTCCCCGGTACGGTGTGAGGGTGCCAAACCTAATAGCGCTATCAACTAATAACCCCGTTGCCTCCCCGTCAACTAATTCGGTATATGATGGGACTTAAATGATAGATATGAGTGTATTAACCAACATCCCAAGTTTAACATTCCAGTTAAACCCATTTACCTGACATTCCTCCTCGGAATATTTACCAGATGTCCCTCCCCGGGACGCATGCTTGAAAAAGGCAGTGAACTCACCTTAGATTTGCTCGGTAAATTAAGTTACCCGTTCCGAATAGTCAACCAGCCCTACCGTGGTTACCAATGAAATCAGTTTCACAATAAATTAAGTCACGTATTTTCACAGATTGTATTCATCACAAGGATCACCGTATATCGCATAGCAAGTACTCAGTTCTCATACAAGTCCACATCCCATTTGCAAGTCACATAATAACATTTAACAGATGCATTGTCTACTCACACGAGTCCAGTCAAGTTCCTCATTTCTAGTTCATATTGTTAACATGCAACAAACATAGTTGTATAAACAGAACATTCATCATCATACACATCATAAATGTTAAACTGTTCTGTCCAATTGCCCTTTTTGCAGCATTCTTATGAAGAACTAGTTATTCGTGGAGTGCCTTCTCGACAAAGGACCATAATGGTGAAGAACTATTCTTCGTCGAGAATAAGTGTGACGAAGAACCCCCTTGACGAAGAATCATACTTCGTCAGGAAGTGATTGCGACGAAGAACCACAATTGTTCGTCAAAGACCAGTCGACGAAGGATCAGGTCATCGTCAGCTTGGGTTTTTCGTGGGGATCAACGACAGTTTCATGATTTCCTTAATTCCAGCTCATTAATTCCGTAACAGTCGCTTAACAAGTTCATCAGTTTCCAAATAGATCAAACGACACTTTTTAACGATGATCATGCACCCTAGTTATGAACAATCATCACTCATTCAAAGCGTAACAGTTCCCACTAATCATACAATCATTCTAAACAATAATTAACCCTAATCACCCAATGACCATACACAATCAGATTATTAGTTTATCATGGAATAAGTTCATCAAGCAGAATTATCAAGTCTCATCATGAATATGAACGCATACAAATCATCGAACCCTCATCATACAAGTACTAGATTTACAACCTTATCAATGAAACCCTAATCTCACATAAGATCACATCATCAGTATTTTAGCAATTAACGATGATAGGCACTAACCGTGATACCGAAGTGATTAGGTTGTTTGACATGAAGGGCTTTGAGAACCAAAAGTCATCGTCGCACAGGAAGGAGAGAAAGAGAGAGAGTTTTAGGGTTTGTTGTTTGAGTTTTTGCAGGTTATGAACGGTTTTGAAATAAAAATAACATTAAAACCATACTGGGCCACGAATTGACCTGGACTGAGAGCCCCTTTCGGCGAACAACTCCCTCGACGAAGAACCTTCTTCGTCATGAAGAGTTTGGGGCGAAAAACCCTAGTTATTCATCGACATGTGCTCGGGACGAAGAACCTTAGTTCTTCATCGACTTGGGTCTCATGCAATTCAAGTGTGTTGTGCAGCCCTTAGTTAAACATACATATGTTATTTCCAGACATTAAACAACTCCTAAGTTCACATGTAACACCCAAACGTAACAATACTTTAGTCAATCAAATATCGTACACATAATACAACGTAAAATGAATTGTGAAAACAAGATTGTGCAACAAGTAATGCGTAGAGGAAAGACCTTGAAATATCGGGTTGTCACAACTAGAGCCTGTAGAAGAAGGGAATATGAGGGAAACCTAACCTAGTTGACTGGAGATCCAAAGATCTAGGTTCAATAGGCAAACTTAATCATAAACCCAAAGGGAGTCACTGTGGGGGGGGGGGGGGGCAAAATCAATAAAGGGAGCTGTATACTTCCTAGTCCATTCTAATCAGTGACATCAAGGAAAGGTTAAGCATGTTGAGGTTAAGGTTTTTGAGGAAATCCAAAATTAACCATAATGCTTTTAACGATTCAGAGGAATCACCTATGTTAGAGAGAAGTGGGGTCGCTTCGAATGTATTTGTGGGGAGGCGCAAATCCTAGAGCTCTCGCAGAACCAGGAAAGTGTTCCATGGCCATAAACGAACACAACCATGAGGACTTGACTCAACTAGGGAGAGTATTGTGTGAATGTATATTGTCGCCTACATAAATGGGGGATTGTTCAAAGACACCGCGTCTACAAGACCCTAGGAGGCTAAGTATGCTTCACAAAGTAAGGTTCAAAGGCTACACCTACCTATCTTGCAATACTCAACTGTTGAACGTGTATCGTTGAAACTTGATAGATCGATTTCTATTCATGTGGGGATAGTTGGAAATTTGTGAAAATAGCACTTTTCACAAATATAGGAAAATGATTTTTCCTATTTTGGACTAGAAATAAATATAATAAAATGAGCGGGTTTTATATATTTATTTGTGGGTTTGTGTTTTATGTTGGTAGAGCTTCGCAACGAACTAAACCACGTCCAAAACGGAGCTAAGATGAATATCGATGCTCAAAGTTTGGTGTTTGAAACTTGAATGCTGAAAAAGTGGGAAAGTGGTATCTTGTCCCACATAGGAGGAGAGATGAAACTTAAAGGGGTATTTAAGTGAGAACTCTCCATCCTTATTGTTTCATGGAAGCACACACTAAATGTACTCGCGAAGGGTGCATAGCACCCTAACTCGCACTCGTGGCGTGGGCGATGAGGCGCAATGTGGCGCTTTGATGGCGCACTGTGCACTTCGCACGCTTGAGAGCCGCCTTTGTATTTTTGACCGCGTACGCGTGGTGGAGCACAAGGGTTGCAAGGACCAAGTGGTTGGTGACGTGGCATGCAGGCACATGACCCTGGTGGGTCCGCGCGCAGTGGCGCATGACGTGGCAGTATAGCACGTCCGCGCGCAAGTACACATGGCAGGTAGGCGCACGGTTGCGCGCATGGAGCATGTGCACTGATGTGACGTGCACGGCGCACCAAGGTGAGCCAATACGGCGCAACTGTGTGGCGTGCTCGTATAGGCTCACAGGTGACGTAGCGCACGTGCGCATGGAAGTGAGCCAAAATGGCGCACATGCGCATGAGTGTGCAGACCTGTGCGCGCAAGGGCGCGCGCGCACCAATCTGTCTTGCGCGCGCGCGTGCAGAAGCTTACAACAGTTAATGCCAGTGCAGTTACACTTCAGCATTTGAAACTGGCGAGTCAATGCTTTTGACTGAGAATTAAATGACGAATTAAAGTGTATTGAAGACGTTTAATGCAACTTAATTCTCCTATTTAATTCGTTTTTTCAGTTTCTTCCAAGACGTGCAGTATAAATAGGAGGCTGACCTGCTGAAGATGACACACCGAAAATCACCAGCTAATACAATCTTCTTCACTGAATACTTCTTTTTCTTCAAGCTTTCGAGGTACACCTTCGGGTTGGAGTCAAGACCGGCAGTGCAACTGCTTCAGGCTGTTGTATCCTGGAAACAAACGTGTTCTCCTGGGAGACACGAAATTTGTTTTAAGGGACCCGTGTCTAACACGATCCTCAGCCAAGAACAGTTTTTCTTGTTTTTAATTATGTTCTTATTTTTCCTTTTCAGTTGTAATTGTAATTTATTTTTCAGTTTCATTCTGTTCTTGTTTGTAATTCAGGTTAATAAAAGAATTTTATTTATTTTGCACGAACGAATTCCTACAAAGAGAACGTGTCAGATGACAAGCTGTGAAGTGACGAGACGACATTGATGCATTCAGAGGATCAAGATGATCGAGTTGCAGCTGACCACTCATCAACACCACGATGATCTGAAGTTTTGAAGATCGAAGATTCACAAGCAGCATCCAAGGGGGGGTTTGTTAACGCTTCACCCTGACTGTGACACGTGAAAACTTTCAAGATCCTTCCGTGTGAAGAACGAACCATCACAAACAACATCCAAGGGGGTGTTTGTTGATGCACTTATGTGGATGTAGCACGGTTCAGTTCGTCGGATATCAATATCATATGTTTGACTTCCTCCTGTTAAAATATGTGAGCAGAAAATGGTTAAAGGCATTGGAATATACAAGCCAATGAAATACAACAATCAAAGAAATACAAAAGTCATCAAAATAGCTTAGTTATCAAAATAGTATACGTTTGTGTTTGTTTGAAGGAATCGAAATAGATATGTGTATCTATTTCGATGACATGGCACACTATTTGGATAAGATCTGAGCTATTATATTTTGATGACATGGCACAAGTGAAGATCTATTTCGATGGGCTTTATACTTTATCTATTTCGATATGATACAAGGCAAAAGTCCTTAGGCATGTTTCGATATGATACAAGGAAAAAGTCCAAAGCCTATTTCATTGATACCCTGCCTGTTTCGATGATGATGTTGGGCATGCCTGTTTCGATGATGATGAGCTTCAATGTATTTTGATGTAGAGCTTGTTATTCCGATGTATTTCGTTATGTATTGATATGTTTCGTTGTAAGTCTCTGGTCTGGACTATAAATACCAGAGACACTCCCCTGTTTTATCAAGAGAGCACAGTTTCAGTAGAGAGAGAGCTTTTTGTAAACCCTTGTAACAATACTCTGCTGAAATCAAACCTTGAAGCTTTAAAGATAAGCCCATCTTGTGTTTGTGTGTGTTCTTGGCTTGATTTACACATAATCAAGGATTCCGCACTTGGTTTTGTGTTAAACAACAAGGATTAGGTGATCTAGATCCTCCTCTAGGGACCTACAACTACACTATTGGAAACATTTTATGTTCTAAGAGACATAATAAAACTAGATGGGTTAACGAGTTTAAAGAGCCCACTAGTTTTAAAAATAAACTTTTAATAGCCCTTCGGTTGTAAAAAGATCAAATTGACCAAAACGCACCCGAATGATAAATCGGGCCAACTACCATTAAGGGTAGATTAAAAAAAATGAGTCTTATATTTGGGATGATCCTTCCGGTAACGTAAAAGTGGAAGACACAAAGCTTTTTGGCTTAACGCCTCCTAACGGGTCGTTTTGCGTAAAATGATATACCGGAAGATAATAATGAGAAGTTAAGGTTCTTCTAGTGTAACCAACCATAATTCAAGTTGTGGTTGGTAGAAATGATGAAAATCTTGATAAGAAAGTAGAAGGCATGCACTAGAATGTGAAATGTCTCCTAACGGGTCAGTTGGGTTAACAACAAAGCAAACGAATGATTTAAAAAGCTAAACGATCCGGAGTTGGGTAATGTGTTTGAACTATATCGATGGGCGAAAATCTCAAACATGACAAACTTGAAGTTGGGTCAAGTTCAGTGCAAATATGGTGAAAATTAGGCAAGATTCCGTGCAGGGGTCAAAACTACCAGTTCTGAAAATATGCTAAACAGGTCCTCGTTGCGCCACGCGACAGGACAAGTGTGCTTTGTCGCATGGAGCGATGGAGCCCTGTTTTCACAAACCTGTTTTTCTTCGTTGTTTTAACCCGCGTTGACCGTTTAAATAAAACACTAATGGTTTTTAGTGTTTATGATAGATTTTCTCTAAAACGGGAACCGTACAGAAGGACGACCGAGCACGTGAAGAACCGAACACTCATAACCGCCATTCCCATGGAAGCATACCTTCGGAAATTTTAAGCATGAATAGATCAGACAATGTTTGTGTATAAAACCTTATTATTTTCGTCTGCAAATTATTTGTGTAATAATACGTTATGTCGGTTCATCGATGACAGTCATCCCAGACATGTTTGATATTCTATAAAAAAAATCTGTGACCTAAATATCCGAAACATTAAAAATATTCTCATATTCGGGTTGGAGTATTAAAAAAATCTGTGACCTAAATATCCGAAACATTAAAAATATTCTCATATTCGGGTTGGAGTGTTACACATGTTGTGTAGAACAAGTCATATAAAAAGTGTTATTTTGGTTCGAGTCAAAATAGGTTTGGATCAAAACACTTTTGGGGGTCACATAATATTTAATTTCTATAAAGAGAGAAATAATATTATACGTTTATGCAAAATAAAATAAAAATAAAAAATAAAGGTATCACGTTAATGTTGGTGTAAAAGAGCTTTGCAAGCGTAATATACTACTAATATGTGGGCAGACAGGAGGCTTCCCTCTTCGTTGACTTTCTTCTACAGCGCCTACCAGGTTCCGATCATCATCATCATCAGAGGTGAGTTCTTTTGGATTCGATCAAATATGCTGCTGAAAATCAATGGATTTAACCACCACTAATTCATTTTTTAAGTATGTCAATCTTTCTGATAATAATAATGGCACAACTCTACTAGTATGCTTGGATTTTACGATCCGTATTTTAATAAGATCTGCTCTCAGAATCGGAGTAATTAAGATAGTTCTTGTAGATATGTAAACTGTATCATTTATGAAATCCAATAAGAAATGGAGTGTCTTTGCTTTCGTGTTCATATCCAAGACCAAAATATTGTCAGGTAGTTGCTTTTTATGACACCTACAAATGTTATTGCTTAATTAGAAAACTGGAAATGGTGCATCTATTGATTGGCCGCAGAATGAAACTTGTGTGATAGAACAGATGATGCATTAACCTTAATCTTCCTAGACCATAGATTATAGGCTCATAAAATGATTTTTTTTTTTCTTTGAGTATTTTGAAGAATTCGTACTAGAATAAGCTAAACACATTTCACTTACATTCAATCAAATCAATTAACTTGGAATCCTTGGTCTGTGTTGAATGACAGTTGGACAGAGCAGTTTCACAGCACAGCCGATCCAGTCACTACCAAAATTTTAGAATACTGTTGACATATATCAGGAGAGAACCATGGCGGATGCTCTTGCTCTTCGCGTAAAGCAATTTATCGAAACCAGTTTGACATGTCTCTCAGATTATGTATCTTTTGATGGTCTCATGAATTACCTCACAAACATGATGGTAGGGTATGAAAATGAGGAAGTGCTGGCTTTACTGGAAGAAATAAAAGAAGTGGTTCATCAAAAAGTCTTGTATAGCCATGGAAAAAAAAGTCATATGATACCAGGTCATATGTTCAACATTATATATATGTTAAACAGTGATGGGCAGATTTCTATGACAGAAACATGGTTAAGGGATGCTGTGAAAAGATGGGATAAGATGATAGTTATTTGTGAACAACTCTGTAATATCAGATATAACTCCAATGTAGAGGAAGAAAAAGTTGTGGTTGGTTTTGAAGATGAAATACAAACACTACTCGATCAACTTACTGGAACTACGAAGCAGTTCCAGATTGTCCAAATTACAGGAATGGCTGGGCTTGGAAAGACCACTTTGGCTAGAGCACTATACAGCCATGAATTAGTTGAGTATATGTTTGACTTTCGAGCATGGACTTGTGTTTCTCAGTCATATCAAAAGAAGGATTTGTTACTCAGTATATTAATCTCCTTTATCGGTGACCGAACAGACGAATTTTATGAAATGAGCGAGCAACAGTTGGGGGAAAAGTTGTACAGAAAACTAAAGGGCCGTAAGTATTTGGTGGTCTTCGATGATATCTGGGATTGTAGGGTATGGAACAATCTCAAAATGTATTTTCCAGACGACAAAACAGGAAGCCGAGTTGTATTCACAAGCCGTGACTTAGACGACGTGACATTACATGTAAAGTCAGCAAAGCCTGCTCATGTTTTACGACTTCGTACAAGACATGAAAGTTGGGACATATTTCAGAAGAAAGTGTTTAGAATGGGAATATGCCCTTGTGGATTAAAGAATTTTGGAAGGATGATAAGTAACAAATGTGAAGGTTTACCTCTTGCAATCGTTATAGCTGCTGGTCTACTGAAAAATAATCTTTCCGTCACCTGGTGGGAGCAAATTGCTGCAAGTCTACGTTCATTCATGCTTAGTGATCCAAGACAATACATAGACTCCTTGGCTTTAAGCTACAACCATTTGCCTCCTCACTTAAGACCGTGTTTTCTAATTTTTGGAGCATTTGCTGAGGACTATGAAGTACCCGTGACAAAGCTGATTTGGCTATGGATTGCTCGAGGATTCATACATGAAACCGGAGGCAGAATGCTGGAGGATGTTGCAGAGGATTTCTTGATGGATTTAATCAAGAGAAGTCTATTGATGACTCCCAGAATAAAGGGTGACGGCCACATTAAAACATGTCGCATCCATGATTTATTGCATGATTTTTGCTTGAGAAAAGCTGAGGAAGAAAACTTTCTTTCAAACAATTATAGGTAAGATTATGAATATGTTTCTGCATTATGGGTCTACATATTTACACACCTTTATGCCTATTTTGACACCCTTCAGGACGCCTCGTATAGACCTATACGAGGCGTATAGGGTTACTTTTCCGACCATCTCTGCACCAAAGCACAATGTCAAATCAGTCACATCAGACGGGGAGTCTAGGTCTGTACGAGGGACGGATACGAGGCAATAAGACGCCTCGTATAGACCTATACGAGGCGTCTTCGACAGGTGACAAAAACGTATACGAGGGGTCTAGAGCTATACGAGGCGTCGAAGGCTTATGAAAAAGTGCAACATACAGTGTATGGTTTGTCCCGAGCATCCGACATTTAAGACATTTGCTTGTTCTTCTTCTTTCATTCTGCTTCTTCTTCTTCTTTCATTCTGGGACGGCATTTAATTTGTGTTCTTATCATCCCGAAGTGTTGAAATGTCATCATACTGGGACGGCAACTATGTCTTCGGGCAGTATTATAGCGAGAACTGGGTGCCCGAAAGCGATCCGGTAACAGTACAGGTACTTAAATGTTTTAATTAGTTTTTGTTTTAGTTTATTATTTACTAATGATGATACGGTTCTTTATTTTGGAGGAGTCTTGCGTTCCCGATTCTAATGAGCAAGAGGAGGTTGTGTCTAGTATACAAGGAGAACAAAACAAACCGTTTCTAGATTTGAACAATCATCCCCCTGTTGATGAAACAGCCCCTGTAGATGACTCATACCATGCTTGTCAACCAAGTTATCTGACGCAACAAGGGTATCCGGATTATAGATACGGGTGTGAATACGGAGGAGACGGTGGATACGGAGGAGACGGTGGATACGGAGGAGACGGTGGACGGTGGATACGGAGGAGACAGTGGATACGGAGGAGACGGTGGTTACAGAGGAGATGGTGGATACAGAGGAGATGGTGGATACAGTGGATACGGAGGAGACGGTGGTTATGGTGGATATGGTAGATATGGTGGTGAGACACCTCCCATCCAGGACAGTCCGTACTTAAAAAAGCAGGTATTAATTACTATTTTTGTATTATTTAATTATTATTATTAGTATTATTATTAATATTATTATTATTATTATTATTATTATTATTATTATTATTATTATTATTATTATTGTCGATGTTACAGGTTTTCAACTTTTTAGATGAACTAAAGAATCGGATACAAGAAATAGCAAACGCGTATGGTTTCGTTATTGTCACCCGTCGATCAAAGAAAACCGGTGGAAGAATCCGGAGGGTATGGCTTGAATGTGATCGTGGTGGTGAGCACCAGACTACAGCAACACTTAGAAAAGCCGGAAGCAAAAAAACCGGTTGCCCGTTTTACCTGCTGGCTGTGCGAAACCACCCGTATGAAACCTGGGAGATTAAAGACGGAAAAATTGAACATAACCACGAACTTTGTGAGGACCTGTCGGCCCACGCGTTTGTGCGAAGGTTTACTCCAAGCGAAATGAAACTGATCGAGCAGCTGACAGCTCAAAACATGGAGTCGCGCAAAATATTTCAAACGATAAGGAAGCAGGACCCCGACAGGTTTCATGTTCTGAAAGACGTTCAAAACGTTGTGGCGAAGATTAGAGCCGAACAAAGACAAGGATTGACTCCCATGCAGTCACTAGAAAACAAGCTGATAAACAACGACTTTATTTACGAGACACGGGAGGAACCCGGAACAGAGATCGTAACAGAGATCTTCTTTCTTCATCGGTACTCGAGAGACATGTGGCGTGCATTCCCCCACGTCATGCTGATCGATGCGACGTACAAGACAAACATATACAATATGCCCTTTATCCAGATTGTTGGTATGACGCCTACCAACAAATCGTTTATTATCGCGCATGCCGTTGTTAGTAAAGAACGGGGTGATAACTTTGTGTGGGTGCTTGAGAGGGTCAAGTCAATGTTGGATGAATGCATGGAGCCACGTGTGATTTTAACCGATAGAGACCTAGCCCTTATGGGCGCGTGTGCTAAAGTATTTCCAAACGCCTCTAGGCTTCTTTGCAGGTGGCACATACAACAGAATGTTATGAAGCACTGCAAGGGTGCCTTCACAGACGAAGACTGGAAGAAATTTTTGTCATTCTGGGGGACATTGATTGAGTCTCCATCCATACTCATCTACGAGTACCACTTGCGCAACATGCGACAACGACTTGTGGAGTGCAAACGTTCTAGTAAGTTTTTATAATAACATACGACTCACATATGCAAATTTTATTAAATTATTTTTACGTTTTAGGAGTCTTCAAATACGTGTACGATAACTGGCTAAAAGACTATAAGGAGATGTTCGTCTTTGCGTGGACTGATAAGAGGCGCAACTTTGGTAATCGTACCACAAACAGAGTTGAGAGCCAACACGCCAACTTAAAGAGATACGTTGAAGATAGGAGCTCGCTGGACCGTGTAGTTGGTTGTGTCCATGATATAGTTGAGACACAGTTCGGTGAAATAAGGAAGACTTTTCGAGATAGCATCGAAAAAAGAATGACCCACCACAAACACCCGTTGTTTCAACACCTACTTGGAAAAGTATCCCATACAGCCCTTGACTTGTTGAGGGGCGAGGCAATTAGGAAGGTAGATGTCTTGGAGCGCTTTCATTCATCATGTGGTTGCCAAATGTGGCACAGCTGTGGGTTGCCCTGTGCTTGTAGGATAGAAAAGTACATTCTTGAAGGTAATAATTGTTAAACGTACAACACTTGTGTGATATATTTCCGTTAATCATGTGACTTAAACAATGTTGTTTTTAACCGTGCAGAGCGTCCGATTCAACTCGAAGACGTGGACGTCTTCTGGCGGAAACTTAACTTCCAAAGTTGTAAATTGATAGACGATGACGTGGACGTGGTCGAAGAGCTAAATATTGTTAGACAACAATTAGAGTCGCACCCCCCAGCTCAGCAAAAAAGCCTGATTTCAAAGATTAAAGCGGTGTTGACTCCAAAGAAATCTACCAAGAAACCACCGGTTGTCCAACAAAATACTCGTGGCCGACCAACAACAAAGCAGGTACAACAAAGGTTGGACGAGGCCTCTCGTATAGATGAAGAATTGAGGAGAAGCTCATTCGGTGATGCAAACACGTGCTTTGAAGGTTCCCGACAAAGTAAGTACGACAAACCTCGTCACAGCTCGTACGTTCCGTCACAGGCCTCTCAACAGTCGGTTATAAGGTCCCAAAAACCCAAAGCGAGCCTAAGCCGTTCAAAGAGTTCTAAGAAGAAAGAGACACGAGATGCTCACGGTTTTCCGTTAATCATTGGGGACGAGTACGTGGGAATCATCGAACAGTTTCAGGATGACATTCCGCTAGTGTTCCATCCGTACGTCTCGTGCATACGAGATGTGATGCCGGACGGTCATTGTGGGTTTCGGTCTGTGGCTGTGGGCTTAGGTATGGAACAGAGTTCATGGGGGCTCATTCGAAGGCACCTTGTTCAAGAAATGGATCAGAACAAATCGATCTGGTTCCCAATATTTGAAGCATGGGATAAAGGTTATTTTTACACGCATCGTCAGGGCCTAATTTGGGATTCAGTGTCCGGTTGTGGGGGGGATCACTGGATGGACTTCCCCTATGCAGGACTTCTTATTGCACAAACGTACGGTATCGGGGTGCACCTGTTAACGACAACCATGGGTGCGAGTTCCACTTTCTTCCCGATACTAAGTCCTCCGGCTAATCAACAACCATTGTTCATAACGCTTACACATGTAAACGAGAACCACTTCATACATGTTAAGCTGGAAGGGGATTATCCAATGCCACCAGCACACGGGCTATGGTTGACCCACCGAACACCCCATACGAAACAATGGGAAGATATGTACTTGCCACGTCTAGAATGGTATACATCGATAATGAATC
This sequence comes from Helianthus tuberosus, assembly GCA_030545235.1. Taxonomy (NCBI): domain Eukaryota; kingdom Viridiplantae; phylum Streptophyta; class Magnoliopsida; order Asterales; family Asteraceae; genus Helianthus; species Helianthus tuberosus. The sequence continues at coordinate 177,598,968 of CM060443.1, forward strand.
CTCCGCCAAGATCAAACCCCAGTCTTAATTACATCGATAGTGATACGGAAGAATGATTTTTGTAATTAGAATGTATTTTTTTTATTAATTCCTATAATTTTCTACAATTTGTATAATTTTTTTTTATAATTTGTATCATTTTTCAATAATTAAAACAGTTTAATATCATTTTAAAAAAAAAATAAAAAATATACGACGCGTATAGAGCTATACGCGTCGTATAGCTATGCCCAAAAGACCATTTTGCCCCTGGTATGCCCCCAATCTAGGCTTATTTCAAGGGCTAAAAGGTCATTTCCTAATCCACAGACGCCTCGTATAGATCTATACGAGACGTCTATTTGAGCGGGTTTTTGAAATTTTGAATTTTGAAAATTTGAAAATCAAAATTTGAATTTTTTGAATTAGGACGCCTCGTATAGAGCTATACGAGTCGTCTACAGTCTCGGCAACAATTCTTTTTTTTAAATTTGAATTTTGAAAATATTTTATGTTAATTACCATTTTGCCCCTGAAAGTCCCCAGTATAGACCATTAACAGGGGCTTAAAGGCAATTTTGAAAACCCAGACGCCGCGTATAGAGCTATACGTGTCGTCTTATGAGGCGGCAAATTTTTGAGATTTTTGTTTCTTAATTATTAAAAATAGTTTATTAAATTACCATTTTGCCCCTGTAAAGCCCTCAGTATAGGCTTTATTCAGGGGCAAAATGGTAATTAACCATTCCAGAAATATCTTTTTGGAATGGTTAATTACCATTTTGCCCCTGAATAATGCCTATACTGGGGGCATAGCAGGGGCTAAATGGTCATTTAATAAAAAAGCAAGACGCCTCGTATAGAGCTATACGAGGCGTCTATGCCTCGTATAAGGCTGGGGGGTCTAGACGAGGCTGGTTATAGCCCCCAAACAATAAACAAACACACATACGGATAATACACCTTTATACGCCTCGGATACGTATTTCAACCGGATTTTCGAAGATTTGAAGCATCACCGGTACGTATTTCGCCCCGTAGTTTAGTATTTTTGCAACGTTTTTGCCTTTAGACCGTAGGTTTGCCCTGAAATTTGATTTTTGTGGGGTTTGGGGGTTTGAGTGTGAGGTTGAAGATGAATGGGGAAGAACAGGACGCCGAGTATAGCCCTATACGAGGGCTATACGAGGCTCTGTAATTTTTTTTTTCTTATTAATAATTATTATTAGTATTATTATTATTATTGTTATTGTTATTATTATTATTCATATTATTTATTAATTATTATTATTATTGTTATTATTATTATTATTATTATTATTTATTAATTATTATTATTAGTATTATTTATTAATTATTATTATTTATTAATTATTATTATTTATTAATTATTATTATTTATTAATTATTAATATTTATTAATTATTATTGTTAATGTTGTTATTATTATTGTTATTGTTATTAGTATTATTATTTATTATTATTATTATTTATTAATTATTATTATTATTATTTAGTAATTATTATTATTTATTATTATTATTATTTATTAATTATTAATTATTATTATTTATTAATTATTATTATTTATTAAGTATTATTATTATTATTTATTAATTATTATTATTTATTAATTATTATTATTATTCTGATTTATTTATTATTGTTTTTATACGTATACGTTATTTACCTGCAGATTGATTATGGAGGGCGACGACATTCAGATAGATCTTGATGAGCCACTGCCGGTTCAGCCGGTTCAGGAGGGTCCACGACGGAGGCGGCGGCCGGCTCTGGATACGCTTCAGGGTTGTCCGTACCTAGAGTTTCCCGACGGCACCGATGCCGCCCGCCATTGCCAGAAGCTCAGGAGGATGTACATTGGATCGCATGCATCGATCGACTGGGATGCGATGGACCAGCTTGCTGAGACGGATAGAGTGCGTCGGTTTATACCTCTCGATTCGCCGTGGCATCGTCTTTTTGATTTGGCGCACACGCCGACCTACAGGGAGCTGTTGGTCGAGTTCCTTTAGTCATTCACATTTCACCCTCCTGGGGTCCCCGTGGCGCTTCCGTACCCAGATGCTCCCCCTCCGCCTGAGATTTCTTTCAGGCTCGCTGGCGTTTTGCGTACGATGACGCTAGCAGACTTTGCGGTGCGTTCTGGTTTATACATGCAGGGGGAGATCGAGACTGAGATTTACACAGCGAGGCAAGTGGTGGTAGACAAACCCATTCTTCTAGGGTTTTGGCAGGTGATTGCGGGGCCAGATACTTGGGAGCACGACAAGTCGAAGGGGAGGGTGTCGTTTGTTAGGGACCCACTGTACAGGTACGTACGTTTAGTACGGCAATTTTTGTGATTATGTGCATTGTTTATTAATCTCTGTTTCTGTATTTCGCTAACACTATCTGCAGGTATCTGCACCATTTGCTCGCTACTTCGATTTCAGGGCGCGGCTACAGCCGTGAGTGGTGTACGACCACAGATCTTTTTTTCCTTTATTGTTTGTTGTATAGGAGGCCGTGCGCGCTAGCACACGGTCTAGCCCAGTACTACGCCTCCGCCCATCACCGACAGGAGCGCGGATTTTTGTGTGGCGGGGCGTACGTGATCGTCATTGCCCGTTCATTTGGCCTCGTACTGCACGAGGACCCACATCTACGGACGCCGCCAGTCATGCCGACGCGGATGGGCATGCAGTCGCTGTGGGGGATGAGGGTAATCAGGAGGTTCGCAGCTGGCCCGCGGTTTAAAAACCGCAACGGGGGCATATGGACAGAGGAGGCCCTACCAGAGCATTTCGAGCCCGTTTATCCTCCTGCAGATCCTGCTGATGTAGTGCCCGTGGAGGAGCCTCCGCAGGATGTAGACGGTGCAGCGATGCCACAGCCACCGCCACCTGCCGGGGCGCCTCAGTTTCCACGTCACGCTATTCCAGGTCATGCCCCAGGAGCTGCGCTACATCCGGATGTACGAGCCGAGCTTGACAGCCTCCACGATTTGGTACGTTGGCTGGTACGGTGCGAGCAGGATAGACGAGAGAGAGAGGGGTGCCCCCGATACCGTTTCCACCGGCTCGAGCACCACATCAGCAGCAGCAGCCGCAACAGCCACATCCAGATTCGGATTCGGATTTGGATGCATAGACCTGTTGTTGTTTTTATTTTTATCATGGATGTACAAACTTATCTTATATATTTTTGTTATGGATGTACAAAGTTATCTTATATATTTATGTTTGTTTTCAGTTATTCGGTTACCTAATGATTGTTGTCTTAAATTGAGATAATACGGAAACAAAATATGTTTTGAATATAATACGGAAACAATATATCCCCTGAATATAATACGGAAACAATATTTGAACGAGATAAAATTTTAATCGGAATAATAATATTTAAAAAAGTAAAATGTTAAAAAACATTATAATATTTAAAAAAGACAAAAGTTTTTAAAATAGAGTGAGCCGATTTTTAAAATAGTTGATTTTTAAAAAACAAAAGTTTTTTAAAAACCAAAAATTTTTTTAACTAAAAATCACATCTTCAAAAACTATCCAAAAAACCATACCACCAAAACCCACCAAAACAACCTTCATTTCAGCCAAAAAAAAAACCCAATCCTAGACGCCTCGTATAGGTCTGTACGAGGCGTCTAGGGTTCCTTAAACTTTGTGCCTGACACCCTCGCAGACCCCCTTGAATTCAGTGCTTAGACGCCTCGTATAGGTCTATACGAGGCGTCTAGGGCACAAAAGGTGTGAAAATAGGCCCGATGGGTGTCCAAATATCTCCAGCCAAGAATTACTAATTAAAACATACAGGTATGGCATGCTCTCATCAATGCTTTGCTTTCCATTGGAGCTAGGAGAATCTCTACAAGAGGGTGGATCAATTCACATCGACACATACAAATTTCTTAAGATTTTGGATCTAGAGTCTATTCTTATCTCCTTATTCCCTTTAGTTGCGGTTGACATGGTTAATCTGAGATACCTGGCCATTCAAGCACATGATGGAAGCCCACATGCATCAATATCAAACCTCGTGAACCTTCAAATGCTCATAATAGCCTCAAGGAAGAATACTGTTGTACCAAAAACCATATGGAATATGCTAAATTTAAGGCACCTATATATCAAATCTGGGGAAAACATTATGGAGGATCCTAGTTTCCTACAAGTGACAGAGAAGGATGGGCCCAGTGTGTTGGCTAGCTTTCAAACCTTATCACAAGTAAGTCCTCGATCTTGCCACAATATATTTTCAAGGACTCCAAATCTTAGGAAGCTTGGGTTTTATGGACCCTTGATATCTACGCTAGGCGACTTGAAATTCCCAAATTTAGGCTCTTTGGTGCGCCTTCAAAAGTTGAAGCTACTGAATACATTTTCATACCCTAAAGCAACGAGATCTTGTAATCCTATTATGTTTCCTGAAAAGCTTAGGAAGTTGACTTTATTAAACACTGGCATGGATTGGAATGAGATGTGGACCTTTGCATGGCTGCCTAACCTGGAGGTTTTAAAATTAAAATTTCATTCATGCATTGGAGAAAAATGGGAGACCGGGGATGCTGAGTTTCAGAAACTCAAGGTCTTGAAATTACAAGATCTAGAAATAAAGCAATGGGTTTGTTCCAGAGGGAATTTCCCAAGGCTACAACGTTTGCTGATTCATCGTTGTTTAAAACTCGACAGCGTACCAATGGCTCTTGGTAAGATCTTTACAGTGGAGGTGATTGAGGTTAATGGATGCAGCCTTTCTGCATATAGATCTGCAGTGAATATTCAGGAAGAGCAAGAGAGTGAAGGTAATAGTTTCTTGAAAGTCCACGGAAAAGAAAATTTGTATTAGGGGCTCCATCATGGTAACGTGGGAGAAGGGCTTTATCAGGTGGGGCCCACTTCATTTAAACCAATCAAATCTTTTTTTTTTCATTTTGTTTAATAAGGAGCTCCATCCACACCATGCAAATTAAAGGGGGCTCCATGGCTGAGGTGGATCATAGGTGACGCTGACGTGGCCTGATAAAGCCTCTAGGGGGCTCCAACCACACCCTCCAGCCTTATAATCAGTTATATCTCAAATTGTGTGCATCACTTTTATGTGGATTTTTCTTCTAAACCGAGTGTGTATCAAACATGTGTTCCACATTACTAGTAATTTACGTACAATTGAGGTAAAAGAAGTTTATATTTGGTAGAAATTTGATAAAATGAGTTTTTTAATTAAAGCAATTCGATTTTGATGGTAACTGGTGTGGATTCACCCGCACTACGTGGCTGGAATTTAGTTGGTGTTGATTCGTTTCATTATGTTACCGACGACACTCGTTATAGCAACCGAAAGTTAACACCAAGATATGCCAAACGATATAAAGCCGTGTTTTACAACACACGGAAGAATAATGAATACTAATACCGGTATCGAGGTTGTTCGGTCAGGATGGTACCAAAATCAGTTCAGCCTAAGAAGCTTGAGGGGGGATAATCACATTATTAAAATATAAATAAATGCTTAAGAAACCCAAAACAATATTCATCAAGACTTTTAAGTAATATGTACAATATATATATATAGGGTCGGGATTTAGAGAAAACGGTAGAAAGTGTGAGAACGCTTATGGATCGTCCGATCAAAACAATCCATGGACTAGATTTCGCGGTGGCGTTTTCGTAAATAACATCAATATTATTATGTGGGGCGTGCTTCATTAAGGGTAAAAGGGTCTTTTACCCCTCATATTCAAAACGCCATCAAATGATAAAACGCCATACAAAAAAAAAAAAAAAAAAAAAAACGCTATTAAAAACAAAACGCCAAAAATTACTAATAAAACGCGTTGAATATTATAGGAAGATGAAACAACACAAATAACTGAATTTCAGTTATCAACATTTATTAAAAGAAATTCACTCCTAAAATACGCGTCAAAAACATCTTTATATAAACAAAGGTAAAACATAGCTTCCATAATCACTTCAATCTATCCATTTTCCGGAAAAAAAATCGTTAACCAAAAACGCCAACCTAAACAAAACGCCAAAAATGGCAACAATCGTTTCGTGGAGATACACTCTGGGAATCAGGCGATACGTCCTCCATTTTGACAACAGAAGGAGGGTGTATGTTAAGACGGTCAGGACTATTCTGAAGATAGAAGAAGAGATACAGAGGCAAATCTTATCCATTGGCATCGCTCTAGACAACGAATGCCATGAAACGCATATGCTTATGAAAGCATTAACCAGCAAATTTGGACCAATCAAAGGAGATGTGAAGCCAGACCCTGTCATGACATCATGGCGTTTGATGATGAAACAGACATGGTGACGGTTACATACGACAGCGGAGAGCAGGAAGTCTACTGGCTAGAGAACATCATGACAAAGCAGCGACTGGGTTTCATGGAAGAATTGCATAACAACACTTGTACCAACACAGAAATAGACTCAAAATTGGCGTTAATGCAAGACATGTTCAGGTGGAGGCTTCAGAATCTTCAGGAACAAGAAGCTGATGAAGGTGAATGTGATGAAATGGATGAAGATCAAGATGAAGACTCCAAGGAGGAAGAAGATGACACAAGTGATGGATACTATTCGGATAAAGTACCTTCTGATGAAGGATTTTAATTTCTTTTCCTCTTTTTTTTTATGTAATCTTCTTTTTTTTTAAGATAATTAAATGATATATTTCTATCTTTATTAGCAAAACGCCAAAATAATACTAAAAATGGTTAACCCTAAAAAAAGCCAAAAATAACAAAAAATATTTTTCCTGCTTAATATTTTATTTACTCCATTATTGTATTTTGTCATGTCGGTCAGCATAAAGCCATTTAAAAAAAACTCCAAACTTAGAAGATGGGACGTCTATAACCTATAAAACTGATAAAAACTGATCAACACAGTAAATACAAAAACAGTAACTGAGAAGACAATTACTTTATTACTATCATTTATAACAATAAAAAAGTCCTGCCTAAACTACGCGCCAAAAAATACCTATAAGAGAGGGGTCTATACACAATGAAATTAATCACACCCAGAAAAACACAAAAAATGCCATATCCTCTAGAAACCACTCCCTTTAAAACGCCACAGATGGCAAAGCTTTCACTGAAATGGATCCTCTTTCTGAGCGGGTTAACTCAATAATATTTTGCTGGATGAGATGGACAAATATTCAAGAAAAAGTGACTGATGACAATGATATGCCATCATGTGATCTTTGTTCTTGATGACTATAGGCATGAAAGAAAGGGTTCAACACAAGTATAAAATGCTATTTTGGACTCCATTATTACAGAGAGCATCAAGCAAGAATTGATCTTTAATAACATACCACTAAACAAGAATATCACACCAAAAAACAGGTTGCCACTAAGCAACTTCTTCTGAAAAAGACGGGGTGTATGAAGGAAAGTTGGAATCTAGCTAAATTGTTCAAAAAAGGTTCAAAACGCCAAAAACAAATTCAAGAAGGAAGAGACTGATGACATTGAAGATTGGAAAGAAAAATTATATTACCATTTTTAATTATTTCCGTTTTCATTTTATATTGTATTGATATCAAGTTATATGTTGTTTTGTTATCTAATTCTCTATAAATAAAATACATTATTATATAAAATGCCAAAAACTACAAACACCAAAATGCTAATAGAATGAAAACTGGGAGAACAACTGCTGGCAAAGCACCTTGTAAAATGGTATTAAAACGCCAAAAAATTCAATAAACGCCAAAAAGAAAAATTGGACTTATTTTAATCTTATGCAAACATTAATTACTCGTAGTAAATTATTATACAAAACGCCACAAACGCAAAAAAAAAAAAAATAACCAGAAAACGATATAACGCCAAAAAATTATATATGTGACACAAAACAATTAATTAAACGCCAAAAAGTTTAATAAATACAATTAACGCCAAAAAAAACTTAGACGCCAGAAAATATTATACCTCGTTGTGAAAATAAAAGAAGAATGAAAAGACAAAAAAGCCCCTCCGCCCTTCTCTATGACGCGGGACACGTGTTAGGCCAGGATGCGTTCTCACCATTCTCACACTTTTAAGCGTTTTCTCCCGAACCCGTTTATATATATATATATATATATATATATAAATATATATATATATAGGCCGGTTATTATACAAATTGCCTTAACGTATGATGCGTACGAAATTGCCTTACAACATGCGAATTTTTATTTACACATGTGTTTTCTTTTTTTTTCTACAACATGCGACTTCTATTGGCTTCAACATGCGATTTTGCTTTGGTAAACCATGCGACTATTGTTTCTATAACATGCAATTCAAGTCTGTAACATGCGAATTTGACACTGGATACACTTCGTACGTTAAGGCATATTGTACGATACACTTATTTCTATATATATATATATATATAGGGTAGGGTTCATTGAAGAACCACTCTTATTGCGAGAACCACAAGGACCAATGTGAACACAACAAAATAAACCTACCCACCACCACCCAAAACCTAACCACCCACCCCCACCCCACCCCAAATACCTAAACACAACAAAAGTTTTGTTTTTACATTTTTATTAAAAATCGTCAAATTTCGTCACTAAAAAAAATTGAACAACAGTATCAATGCACATGTGCAACGGTACTTTTTGTTCAATTTTTTATATAAAAAAACACTAAATTTCGTCACTAAAAAGAGATGTGCAGCGGTAATGTTGTTCATTTAGTTTATTTTTTTATTTTTTTAGTGACGAAATATAGCTTTTTCTTATAAAAAAAATATTTATGTGTGTTTTTAAATTTTTAGGTATTTTTGATTGTGTTCACATTGGTTCTCGCAATAAAGGGTGGTTCCTAACGAATCCTTATTCTATATATATATATATATATATATATAGGGAGCCGCTAAAATAGAAACCATCCCCAGTTGTAAGAACCGCGAGAACCACTCTCAACCAATCAGATTAAGGGGTAATTTGGTAATTTCCTTCAAATGTTGGCAAAAAAACTGTAGGTCCCGAAATCTGAGGATCGATAACGAAAACCAAACCCTTCTTTATAACAAACAATGTCACGGGTGCGGAATCCCCGTAACGATGCCAAATCAAACATAGTTAATAACAAACGCGGTATAACCAATGAAACGCAATCTATTGATTAAACGGGATGAGAACCAAGAACAACTGATACACACACAGTTTTACAGAATAACTCTCAGGGTATGCTCTCATCTAGTCTCAAAGTGAAACCAGGAAGGTGTTTATATAGCAGCCTGGGCCCTAACATCGACGAAACCTAAATTGGGCTCGACGAAACAACATTGGGCCTGACCAAACCCAGCAGACGACGAAACCCGATTTCGTTACTGTTCACGACGAAACCTTCAGTTATGGACATTTGGGAGTTTTGTCATGATGTGTTCGACGAAACCTAGGGGTTTCGTCGAAGGCTGCAAAAGCTGTAATGTTTGCTGCAAACAGACAGTTGTAGCAAACAACTTATAAACACATAAATAAAGACATAAATATCCTTTCATGCAACATGCATCGTTCATTAATCATTACATACCAAACGGAGACAAACTAGTCGGACACAAGTGGATAGGAGGATATCCGACATGGTCGACGGCGAATACAGACTCGATTAACGTTAAAAGACCGTACAGAATACAATGCTAATAAAAGACTAGTTACAGACACAAAAAGGTGCACCAACAAACTCCCCCTTGTCTGTTACTCGTCTTCGGTCTTCGAATCTTCTATCTTCAGTGTTGTTCGGACCACAAACTGCCCGCATGAATTCCTCGGTAGTAGCAGAAGCAAGCGACGCGCTGGAATCGCAAAGCTTGATGCGCATCCTTGTCTTCGTAGAAAATGTCATGCCGAAATAATTTGTCGATGTCGGCCGCGGACATGTTAACGATCCACATCGGATCTATCATCCTGAAATTTTCACGATTGCCATAAAAAACAATCATTGCCTCGTGCGTATCAGAGTCGTAACACCATAACCTCATTTCTCCAAGAAAGTTCTGCTTCATCGGCATCAAGGGTATCTTATCCAAAACTTTTGCTGGCTCATAAACAAGCTTGTATCTGCCAGTGTTGGTTGCCGGATCAAGAGTGAACTTAATTTGCTGATAAATGGGGAATTGAGGCTTGTACGACTCATCTTTCCAACCTGACTTTTTGTTCATCTTTATCTTTTTCTCGAACAATGTAGCTCCTTCGAAGTTTGAGCGATTAATGAGCTCTAGCTTCGTCAAAGCTGCAACATCGTAAAATGGTAAAGACAGTATGCTTAGCAGCGATAGGAAGTATTGAATACCAAATTCCCGTTTGATGGTGACGCAATGTGTTTCCTTGACGAACATCCAACAGAGTATTCTTCCATTCGGCTTCACCTTTTCAAATTGTAGAAAATCAACCTGTGCTTCCGGTGCTATAGGTCTTTTAACTCTTGATAAGAAACGTCTTCTCCATTCTTGGAATGCGTCAGCCAGATTATCAGAAGCCATACGATTCTTCAATTGTTCATCAATGTCTTCCTGATTCTCTTGTATCCATTCTTCATCAAATGGATCAAACTCTGTTCCGTCAGCACGAACATAAGTTGATTTCTTTTGATTTCCTTCAAACACGATTTCTTTGATATTTTCAACATCGGTTGTTTCAGGCTCACTCGGCATCCTATCAATCTCAGCATCATCAATCTCTCTCATAACATTCAAGGCTAACAGTTGCTCATTTGAAAAATCCGATATGATCTCCCCTTCTTTAAGTAATTCTCCAGTGATAGGATGAATAACCTGCAATGCAAGATCAGCACTGCTAGGAACAGAAGATGTACCTTCAATCTGTTGTATTTCTTCAACTGTTCCAGAGGAGGTTCCTTGAGCAGATTCGATCGCTGACGGTTGAACAACAATGATTTCAGAAGATGTAGTGGCTGGTGGCTGTTGTGATGTAGCAGAAGGATCAGGATTCCCTTGATCTTCAGGATCATCATCCCTTTTCTTCATTACTTCTTGTTGCTTACATCGATCATCCCACAGAGTAGCGACGCGTTTTCGAAGGAACTCATAGCCTGCATTGATCTTTTTGACTCCGTCAACTATCGTTGTGTTACGAGAGTCGTACCACTCTTTCATGTAGTCGCACCTGCCTTTAAGATCCTCAGCCAACTTCCGAAGTATATAGTTATTTTGCTCTCTCGTTTCTTCTGCAGCTTTCAAGCTAGTGTTCTCTGCTTTCAGTTGCTCAATTTCAGCTTGTTGTCGAGCAACTGTGGAGTTCAACGTGTTTATCTGTAGCTGTTGCTTGACCATGTCTGTTCGTGTAATATATGTCACGTTTGATTGCCTGTTGATTTGACCTGCAGCAGCTTGCAATTGAGAAAATAGGAAGTCTACCTTCTCATCAAGTTGCATCCGCTCAAATCTACTCAGTCTTCTCTCTGCGGCTGGCTGCGACGTGGTTTCACGAATGGTCGCTGCAACTGAACGTGGAGGTGCTTGTGGTGTAATGGATGGTGTTTCGGCAGCTGAAGTGACTACTGGAGTTTTAGGAGCTGTAGATACCACATAAGATGGTTCTGAATGAGAAGGTTCTTGTGGAATGGATTGCTGTGCCAAGTATCTTCTAGCTTTCTTCTTCTGATGGTCATCCGATTTCTTTTTCTTCAAACGTTCCACTTCAGTATCTGAAGGAACGTATTCTGGGTCATCCTCCTGTCTAATCTTCCTGTATCTTTTAACACCACGTTCATCGAGATACATTTCGTATCCAGGCTCAATAAGATGATCATCCGAATCAGAATCCTCTTCGTCATCGCCAGCTGATGTACCACCAGCCGCACCTGCACTAGATGCACCAACGGCACCTGTATCACCACCATCGTCTTCACTATCACTTTCAGAAGACTCTGAATCAACTAGATCCGGACCAAACTTTTCAATCCTTTTTCTCTTCAACTCAGGCTCTTCATCGTCTGATTGGCTGTCATTGTGACGCCATTTATCATCTTCAGGAGCAACGTAATCTGGTTTTCCAAGAGCACCAATTAACTTTCTTGGAGGATCGCTTTCTTTGTATCTATTGGATGCGAGGCTCTTGATTATCTTTAAAGAATTTAAGATCATCTGCTCTATCTTCAGAATGTCGTCGTCAACTTTAGGAAGACCAGGATGTTGAACATTCATGATCATTTGAAGAAACCGTGGATACATCCAGAACTTGTTCCCGGTTGTTCTACTTCCAGTCCTTCGTCATATTTTCCTTCATATTGGCGAATATGTACTTTGAGATGCTAAACGGTTTGTTTAGCACCAACGTCACCATAAGACCAACTAGATCATTTCCTGCCATGTCGTATCCTGCACGTCTATTGCTGATACACTGAATGAGGACATGCAACAAAAACTTGTAACGTAACGGCAGATCTCCTTTGTTAATCTGATTGCTGTAGATGTCTCCAGTGCACTTCATTAGTAATAAGCAACCACGCGTACACATGATAGGTACAGAATACAGAGCATCCGGATGATCTTGCAGCTGTAAGACATCGTTCAAGATATCCGGAGAGACTATAACATCCAAATCATTCACACGACCCTGTATAACTTCCTTTCCATCCACTTCCACAACACTTGCGGAATCCCAAAAGGCTTTAATCAGAGAGTTATACACAGGCGTTGAGAATGTAACGACATGATTGATCCGCGACTCCCTGATCCATTTAGTAATGTCTTTCAGTTCAGTGATCTTTTCCTCGGGATCCAGAAAAGCAATTTGATTATGACGCTTTTCAGACATTATCTCCTCTTCCGACTTGTTTTCCTTCTTAGTCGGTTTCTTACGTTTTCCTTCTTTAGGTGCCATCTGAAAATGAAAGCGTCCACAATAAGCAACAATGGTATCACATATGTATTTAGACATGTATGTATACAAGTTCATGTATCCAATTGACATTTAACATATACATACACATCTTCTGTGAACAAACACCAAACTGAAAATTTCATTAAGGCATGGACGACGAAACCTGAACATCTCGACGAAACTATATTCATTGCAACGAAACTTCCTTGGTCAAACAAAGTCAGTGTTGACTGTTGACCTGAGGAGTTTTGTCGAGAGGAGTTACGTCGTAAAGGAGTTACGCCGTGAAGGAGTTACGTCAAATTGGGGGTTTTGAACAGTTAGGGTTTCGCCGTTTTGGGGGTTTTCAAATCAAAGGAGTTTCGCCGTCTGATGTTTAATCGATGATCAATAAACAATCAAACCAACATTTTGACACTTATGTTAACCCAAAACAAACAGGAAACAACCTTAGACTCAAAATAGATATGGGTTTTGACCGAAACCACCGAAACAACTCAATCAACAAACAAACCCACATCCCCTGTTTTTGTTACATGAAACCCAACCCAAATCAGAGTCAAATCAAAGTATAAACCTAGTTCTATAAGTTTTTATCAATAACCAACACAAACAATCAAGTTTATATCATGAATTCATCAAGTAAAGTGGGTCTCCGAGGGTTTCGAAACACATTCAAACAAAATCAGGACAATCCTAAGTATCGAAAACATGTAGAAATCCCTTTTGATTACCTTGATTTTCAGAAAAAAAAAGATAAAGAAAATGGGGGGTATGGAGTCGGTGAATGGGTATGGGGTTGGAGTGCAGGAGAAGGCAAACAGTGAAGTGGGATTTGAAAAAGTGATGAAATCTGAACACAGGGACCCCTTTTATACACCGACTTACCTCGGCGAAACTCCAACTTCGACGAAACTCTAGGTGGGCTTGACGAAACTCCCTTGTTTGGGCTTGGACTGGGCCTGAACATTTAGCCCATGACGAAACATAAAAGGGCCAGGGGTTTTCGTCGTGATCTCGACGAAACCTAGGGTTTCGTCGTGAACCAAATCAGGTTTGACCAAAGTTGACCAATTTTGAAACATTTGACTTTGACCATGGGGGGTTTCGTTGACTTCAAAGGGTTTTCGTCGATAACATTTTCCAAAATATACCAAGTCTTGAAAATTTTGAAATTTTGCACACTGAACAAATTTTGTTTAATTGAACAGATTTCCATTATGATTGAGTTTAACAAATGCAAGGATGTTTTATGACGTAGGTTTCAGGCTTCCGGTAGAAAACACCAAGCAACAACTTCGGGTTAATCAAAAACGAACTTTACATATTACACTAAAACTGAATTTAAAGTGTGATAAATTAATCGAAAAGCTATTGAAAGCAATAAACATCTGTACAAGCGCAACCTTTTTGCGAATTTCAAGGATAAGGAATCATACCAGCTTACGGTCTTAGTCAACATGATTTTGATTTCTGTTTAAAGCTCTGGATAAGTATACTACCTCGATTATCGGTATTGTTTTCCACATAAGCTCAAACTGATCAAACGTAATCACAATTAGGAGATACGATTAACGGTAAGGATTATACTTACAAGTCAATGTGAATCCACTCACGACACATTCCCGTATCAAGGTATGCACGAGAGTTCATCTTACCGGTGAGTATACCGTTTATCATCTGTTTGACCGTATAAAAGAATGTGAGAAACTCACTTATTTTTGATTGAAAACAAGCCCTAAGTGATAGAATCACTTATTGATGAGGAACTTGATTTTCATATGCATGAGGGCACAGGAGCAAGTCCGTGAACAGGTCAGTACTTTCGTACAGCAAAGAGACGAACTTGACTTCCGCAATAAATGTGATATATTATCACTTATTTTGATTTGGACATGTGATTGTTGATCACTTATTGAGTTCGTATGCAAAATGTACACGTATGTATAGTATCATGGAAGATCTAGACTTCGTCTCCGTTATTTTTCGGTAAAAGATACAACCATGATACCCAGATGATAAGCAAGATAAAGACCGAATATCTCAGAACCTCGGCAATCAATCAAACAAAATTTCGGTACCAAGACCATATGCCAATGAATGGTTCCCACTTGACTTGAAGTCTGTTAGGTTTGTATCATCCTGCACATTTTAGTCTGATTGTGAGCCTACCGATACATCATTAGTAGAGATAGTTATCATTTCTCAATTTTTTTTTGTTTTACATTTTTGAACACGTTGACCGACCACACCAGTGAATATCATCATTTTCCTTTATCCAAGAAACTCATTTTTGATTTTCTATTTTATTTTTTTAATAATTTTTTTTAAACGTAAAGACAGAAAGTAAAGACATCTTTTTGGATTTTTGGTTTTTCAAATGTTTTTGTATTTTCTTGAATTTACTCCCCCTAAAATGCTAAAAGGTTACGAAAATGAAAATCTTTTTGAATTTTTTAGAGTTTTTAAAGAAAATATTTACAAAAACGATTAGCCAAAGAAGTTTACTCGGGTATCACCTTAATGCCATTGACCAAAAGGAGATAATCAAAACGTGATTTATCAAAAGCTTTTGTAAACAGGTCGGCACGTTGGTGATCGGTGTGAACTTTAACAACATCGATTAATCTTTTGTCAAAACAATAACGTATGAAGTGATATTTAATTTCGATGTGTTTGGTCTTGGAATGCTGCACAAGATTTCTAGTGATCTTTAAGGCAGCATTGTTATCAACAAAAATAGGAGTAGATAGGAATTCAAAACCATAGTCGCGCATTTGTTGTTGTATCCAAAGAACTTGGGAGCAACAACTAGAGGCAGCAATGTATTCTGCTTCACAAGTTGATGTAGCAACACATGTTTGCTTCTTGCACTGCCACGTGACCAGGCGATTTCCTAAGAATTGACATCCAGCTGTTGTTGATTTGCCATCAATTTTGCAACCACCGAAATCAGAATCACTATATGCAATCAAGTCGAAGCTATCATCCCTAGGGTACCAAAGACCGGTGTCTGGGCATCCCTTCAAATAGCGAAAAATTCTTTTGACAGCAGAAAGATGTGAGGCCTTCGGGTTGGCTTGATATCTTGCTAGCAGGCACGTCGGATACATGATGTCAGGCCTCGAAGCTGTGAGATACATGAGAGATCCGATCATAGCGAGATAGTATGAAGAGTTAACGCTTTCACCCTTCAGATCTGGAGTAATCCCGTGATTCTGCGGAAGTGGGGTACCAATGGGCGTTGCATCGGACATCTGGAATCGGCTCAAGATGTCACCAACATATTTAGTCTGATGGATGAATATCCCAGACTCTGTTTGTTGAACTTGTAGGCCCAAGAAGAAATTCATCTCCCCCATAGCGCTCATCTCGAACTTTTCCTGCATAACACGTTCGAATTGCCTGCACAAAGAATCATTAGTAGAACCAAATATTATATCATCAACGTATACCTGCACCAGCAGAAGATCTCCATCTTGTTCTTTGATAAAGAGAGTGCAATCAATAAGACCTCGCCGAAATCCATTTTCTAGAAGATAGTTGGATAAGGTTGCGTACCAAGCCCTAGGTACTTGATGTAAACCATAAAGAGCTTTGTTGAGCAACCAAACCCGATCGGGGTGAATAGGATCTTCAAAACCTGGAGGTTGTTCGACGTGCACCTCTTCTTGAACTATACCGTGAAGAAAAGCACTTTTGACGTCCATCTGGTAGACTTTGAATCCTTTGAACGAAGCATAAGCTAGAAAGATCCGAATAGCTTCCAGACGTGCAACAGGTGCATAAACTTCATTGTAGTCAATGCCTTCGATCTGGCGAAATCCCTGAACAACCAATCTCGCCTTGTTTCGAATGACAACACCACGATTGTCCTTCTTGCATTTGTAAACCCAGCGTGTGCCAATTTTCTTGTAGTTTTCGGGTCTTTCAACAAGCTTCCAAACACCCAGCTTTTGAAATTGCTGCAGTTCGTCCTGCATAGCTTCAACCCAAGAATTATCCTTTAAGGCTTCCTTCCAAGATTTCAGTTCTTCTTGTGAAACATAACACGCGAAGGACCAATCATTTTGAAGACCAGATTCTCTAATGGCTGAATATAAACCAGCATTCTGGTTATTTCTCAGCTGATTTCGCGTCTGCACACCGCGTTGGACATCTCCTATGATATTCTGCTGTGGATGGGTATCGTGAATCCTCATTTCAGGATTTTCAGGAACACGAGCATTAATACCCAAAGTGTTAATATTAAGATCAACATCCAATTCTACATTGGGAATAAGTGTAGAAGTGGATGCATTCCCTTCAGCAGTATCTACGTTCTGCACATGAGGAGTTTCTAAAGAAGCACCTTGAACAGGAGCAACCGGAGCTGAAGTGCCTTCAGTCGCATCAAGATATTCATCGTCTTTCGATGACTCATTGTAATCAGTAGCATCTTCAAATACCTCATTTTGAACCGTATTGTTAACCGAATTAGAACCTTGAGGGTTAACAATAATTGGTCTAACTAATGGCGAGCCAGCAGCGTTATCACTATCAAATAGCATTCGAGCAGCTGCAGATTCTTCATCAAAGGTTGGCAGATTAAAGGAGTCGAATAGCCCATCATAATCGAACATCCAAGGATCACCCGGAGCTCTAACAGGATTTGTGTACCTTTGAACCCTTACTTCACTCCATAGCTCAATCTTTTTGGTAGCCAGATTCCATACACGAAAATTCGGAGTTGCATATCCAAGGAAGAAACCCTCGATAGCTTTTGCGCCAAACTTTCCATCCGGCTCAATCATAGTACATGGACCACCAAAAGGTTCTAGGTAAGAAAGATCCGGTTTCCTTTTCTGTAGAAGTTCGAAACAAGTTTTTCCATGCCTCTTAACTGTAAGAACTCGGTTTAACGTGTAGCAAGCAGTCGACACAGCCTCCCCCCAGAATTGAACAGGGAGCTCTGACTCTACCAACATCGTTCTTGCAGTTTCAATTATCGTCCGATTCTTCCTCTCCGCGACACCGTTTTGTTGTGGAGTGTATAGAGAACTGTATTCATGAAGAATGCCCTTAGAAGTACAGAACTCATCCATCACACGGTTCTTGAACTCAGTTCCATTGTCGCTTCTGATCCTCTTAACTTTCAACGTGTAGAGATTTTCCAACATTGTAAGAAGATACTTGAGGATTCCAGGAGTATCACTCTTGTGTGCTATAAAAGCTACCCAAGAAAATCTAGAGTAGTCATCAGTAACTACCAGACAGTAAGCATCCCCAAATGTTGTCTTGTGTTTCATAGGTCCAAAGAGGTCCATATGAAGACGTTCGAGAGGCACGCTGATAGTGTTGATTTTCTTCAGAGGGTGAGACTTCTTCGTTTGCTTCCCTTTCTGGCACGAAACACAGATATCTTGTAGATGAAAACTTCTTACGGGCACGCCATTCACAAGATTGTTTTTCACCAAATGGTTCATCTTCCTCAAGTGAATGTGCCCCATTCTTCTGTGCCAAGAAATAGACTCCTTCTATGTGGCTTTTGAGACAAAACATGTTACTTACGCAGATGTCGTAATAGCTTGGCTCATATTAAGAATATAAAGATTATTAACTATTGGAGCCCATAAGAGAATCCATTCTTGTGGAATTTTGAAACCAGGTTTAAGCACATAACAACCGGCATCATCGAAATGCACGGTGAACTTCTTGTCGCAGATTTGTGAAACACTGAGAAGATTATGATCAATTTGTCGAATATAATTGATCTTATCGAAACATACAACACCATTGGAGATCATTCCTTCTCCAGTGATGTATCCTCCTTTGTCTCCAGCAAACGCGACATAGCCTCCTCTAATATTTCTCACATCATATAGAAGCCGTAAGTCGCCTGTCATATGCCTAGATGCTCCACTATCAACAATCCAATGACTATTAATAGTTCCTCCTGGAACATCCTGCACATATCATCCAATGATCAGTTGAGGATGGGGACCCAAGCCTTAGTGGTCTTGGGTCGTCCCTGAGCATCACGAAAAGTGATCTCGATTTCTTGATGATTTTCAAAAACAACAGCTCCCCCTGAACTTTCACCCATCTTAGGTTTCCAAGTTTGTTTTTGTTTACCAGATTGAGTTTTGTAAACGGATTTTGAAACTTCTGGTTTTAAAGATTGTGGTGTACTTGGTTCCCTGTTGACCGTTGTGACTTCAGATTTTAAAGCCTTTTCAACAGCTTTGACGTTTTGACGTCATTGTTTCATTTCTTGTTCCTTAACAGTTCTTTTATCATGTTTTGGTGAAACGGGACGACGTTGAAGGTGAACCTTTTCAGGTGGTGCTTTCTCAACAAATTTATCCTTGGGAGTGTTTGGACAATTTTTAATGATGTGTCCAAACTCCCCACACTTAAAACATGTTCTCCTTTCCACAAACTTAGGAGAATCTGATCGACGAACAGATGTCGAACCCATAGAACCCGAGGTACTTGCTTTCTCATCACACTCGTTTGTATGTTGAGTGTAATTGTTTTGACTGTTACGCTTTAAAATCGTGACTTGTTGGACAAAATCGGTGTTTGATTTGTTTTCAAAAGTCTCAATTTTATCCGTACCCTTCGATGCTACAAATTTGACATTACTGTTTTTCTTTTGATAACGAGCTCCTTTTGTTTCAAATTTAGATTGAGAAACGTTAGGCTTTTGAGCTCGCTTTTCTGGTTGTTTACCCTTAGCAGCAATAGGTTGTTGTTTTGTTGGTTATTTTTTATTTCCAAATTGTTTCCTGATTTCAGCTTTTGGAATTGGGTCACATTGAGTTACAATGACTCCTGGAATTGTCTTTCCCAAAAACTTGTTTGTATTATCTTCAAAAACTTTATCAATCGAAGATGGATTGACATTTTTAATTGGAAAATCGTGATCTGAATAGATTTTAGAATCACCAACCAAAGTGTACAACACGTTATTACTCTTAACGACAGACACAGATTTCCTGTCATTCTTGACAGGATCTATCACTTATTTGATAACTGGTTGAACAGCAGGAGTAGGAGGATCACAAAGAATATGATTCTCAATTGGAATTTCTACTCCCTTCATCTTGTCAAGTGATTTATCCTGATCACTAATATCTGATTCTGATTCATCATCAGACGACTCATAGTCCTCAATGATTGGAGGACTTTGTTTCGTAGATGTTGAAGTTTCTGTTTGCTCAGATGATGTACTTGAAGAACTGTCCGATTTGAACCCTAGGCTAGTAGTAACTTCCTCATAATCAAGAGGCACACTAGGCTCAAATCGTGGCATTTCTTCTTCATCAGGTATATGAGTATAATTATGTCTTAAAGGGGGCGGACACTTCTTATACCCTACGCCTCTTTTGTTACCTTTGAGTTGTTGAGCATCAATGATATGATCCAGCACATATCGGGAGTTAGAATAACTCTCCAATTTGAGCTTAATTGCATCATGTTCGCATTTGGCAATGGCTAGTTCCTTTTTGGTTTCCTCGATGATATTAATGTAATTGTTAATACCAATTTGCTTATTGAAAACAGTTTTTGTTAGCTCGGAAACACTTTTCTTTAGGGTTTCAATCACAGATTTAAAATCCTTTTCGTTTCTAGCTAAAGCCATATTTGCCTCCTTACACTTAGACAACTCAATAACCAAACTTTGGTTATGACTATAAACCTTTTCAGATTCAAGCTTCAAATCTGCACAATCATTGCAAACACTAGGAGCAGGAGTTTCAGATTTTACCTGACTCGTAGAGGCTGAGACATTTGCCATAAAGGCAGTCTGATAAGAAAAAGATCCGTCTTCAGAGAAGAATTTCTCCATTTCTTTAGATGCTACAGCAGCCTTCTTGATCAGAACAGATTTCTGACTCTTCAACTCCTCTGCTTCAGTCAATAAATCATCAACATCAGAACTCGCTTCTTCCTTCACATCAGATTCCGAATTATAACCACCCGAATTACAACTTTCTTCATCAGAACTCCCGGTATAACCCAAACTTTCGTCACTTTCAGAAAATTTTTCCTTGTGAACGTGCTTGATGTGATTGATGATCTTTGCATAACAAGTTATTCCTCCTCCTTCTTGGTCACCTTCCCCAAATTGTACAGACCAATTACACCCTTCATCAGCTTGAACAACTAATGCTCTGTTGGTGTTTGAAGGTCCAGACTGGTTCTGGTTCTGATTGTTGTTCACCGCTACTATCCTTCGTTCACGATTCTCTTGATTGGTATTAGAAGTACTCGTCTGATTTCTGAACGGATTCTGATTGCCCTGTTTGCTTGGTCGGGTGCACTCACGTTTGAAGTGACCCTTTTCGCCACAATTGAAACATGTAACCACATCTTTATCAAACCCGTACTTCGTATCCTTCTTACTTTCCAATGAAGTTCTTCCCGTTCGACTCATGAAATCCCTTGCCCTTCTAACTGCACTTGCAAACGCCCACTTTATATCCATCAACTCCATTTCATCACGGTCGATTTGTTGATAATCTTCATTGGTCATATTGATGTTTCCAATTTGACCTGCGACCAATCCGCAGTATGCACTGACCATTGTATTAATGAGTTCCATATGCTCTTTTGCTACTTCAATGCTAACTTTTGAGAGGTTCGAAGTATCATCTCTGACAGTATTGGTGTTTTGGGGTGGAGGAATGTTGGTATAATGTGCTTGTTGTTGTGGTTTGGCTTGAGGTTGGGGTTGAGATTGTGGAAGATAAGCACTTGGATCGAACTGTGGTTGAGTAGTGGTAACTTGAGGTGGAGGTTGGGGTGTTGGTAGCCATGCACTTGCATCGAATTGAGGTTTTGAGAAAGCATGAGCTTGAGCAATCATATGCGCTGGCGGATGATAAACACTTGGATCGAAAACCGGTGGAGGAGCTGACTGTGGAAACGGAGATGAGCTTGTATTGGACACAAACGCCGTTTGAAGCTTCGGTTGCTGAACGGATCTAGAACTAGCTGAAGGAGCAAAACCAGGCAAATACATTTCTGTGTTTTGAGGAGCTGCAATCCTTTTAGCTTTCCGAATTTCCTCTTCGTTCTTGTGCTCCAACTTCTGAATGAATTCATAGATATTGACCGTATCCAGAACGCCCGTATGCTTTAGAAGCTCAATGAATGGGCTCCACTTAGGAGGTAGAGCATCAGCAAACCGTGCAACCATTTCCTGATGAGTTGTAGTAACATTATAAGAACACATTTCACTAATCAAATGATAAAAACGAGAAGTCATATCATTTAGGGTTTCATTCTCCAAGAATTGAAATGATTCAAACTCTTTCTTCAATAAATCATGGCGTGTCTTTCTAGTAGCTGCATTTCCTTCTCCTCTCGCTACCAATGCATCCCATAAAGATTTCGTGTTGGTACAATAGCTGAATTGATGATAGATGTCTTTGTGAAGAGCTTGTGTTAGA
The DNA here is from genome assembly GCA_030545235.1 of Helianthus tuberosus. NCBI lineage: Eukaryota > Viridiplantae > Streptophyta > Magnoliopsida > Asterales > Asteraceae > Helianthus > Helianthus tuberosus. The sequence continues at coordinate 177,621,275 of CM060443.1, forward strand.
ATAGCAAACGCCTTCTTCTCTAAATCATATGCTTTCTTTTCGTCTTCTTGCATATTATTGAAAGTTGTCGCATTTGATCCTGCTTCTTCAAGAGCTTGATTACATGGAGAGGTGAAACACGTCCATAATTCTGTGTTTTGCCCCTGAACGTAATTATGGAAACGACCCTTCCATGATGGATAGTCGTTCATGTGATTTAACTTTGGCGGGCGATTGTTGCTACCTGTCTCACTCTCACTAAGCAATAGATTTTGAATGCTTTGATTTTGATTGACACCAATGCCCATTGACTTGCACTTATTGATTGTTGAGGCATGACATTCATTAACCATGCGGCCGTTGAAGTCTGATCTTGACCTGGTCGTGGGTCCGTACTCCAATCCCATGGACTCGTACTACTCATATTTGATATATGAAGTAGAATACCTGATAACACACTTGAAGACACAAAGTTAAATCACTTTTAAAAGTCCTCTGTTGAAAATGACAAATGATCACGACGAAACTCCTTCCCACGAAACTCAGAGGTTTCGTCGTTGAAGGTTCTTTGACGAAACTCTAGGGGTTTCGTCGAAGATGCTTTCGACGAAACTCTAGGGGTTTCGTCGCTGTAGGTTTCGTCGAGATAAGGTTCACAGACAGTGAGTTGGTGAGATTTTTCAAATAAAATCTTATCTTCTTACTGACACATGACACGCTAAATCAACTCACATCATGCTTCTTTTACCAAACAAGTATGGTGTCAATATTTTAATTCATTTTATCCGTTTTCAATTTCACTTTTAAATCTAAATTTAATGAATATCTGATGAACACTTTGAAGGTCTCTTTGAAGATGTGAAGACCAAACCCAGAAATTAGAAATTATGAGTTTTCCGGTCACTGACTAACTTTCTGAAACACGAAATTGCACAAGACTTTCACTAAAAACCCGGTTTAACACTTGAACAATTAATCAAACAAGGTTTTTGATAAAACTCTTTAGCAAACAAACATGATTTAACAGTTTTTAAGAAGATTTTCCAGAAAGATGTGAACTTTTCAAGAACAATTTTTCAGAAACACAAAGATAACCTGTTTTAACACTTGATGAAAACGAACTATGTTTGATTTTAAACAAGGATAAGAGCTGACGCTCTGATACCACTTGTAGGTCCTGAAATCTGAGGATCGATAACGAAAACCAAACCCTTGTTTATAACAAACAATGTCACAGGTGCGGAATCCCCGTAACGATGCCAAATCAAACACAGTTAATAACAAACGCGGTATAACCAATGAAACGCAATCTATTGATTAAACGGGATGAGAACCAAGAACAACTGATACATACACAGTTTTACAGAATAACTCTCAGGGTATGCTCTTATCTAGTCTCAAAGTGAAACCAGGAAGGTGTTTATATAGCAGCCTGGGCCCTAACATCGACGAAACCTAAATTGGGCTCGACGAAACAACATTGGGCCTAACATTGGGCCTGACCAAACCCAGCAGACGACGAAACCTGGGGGTTTCGTTACTGTTCACGACGAAACCTTCAGTTATGGACATTTGGGAGTTTCGTCATGATGTGTTCGACGAAACCTAGGGGTTTCGTCGAAGGCTGCAAAAGCTGTAATGTTTGCTGCAAACAGACAGTTGCAGCAAACAACTTATAAACACATAAATACCCTTTCATGCAACATGCATCGTTCATTAATCATTACATACCAAACGGAGACAAACTAGTCGGACACAAGTGGATAGGAGGATATCCGACTTGGTCGACGGCGAATACAGACTCGATTAACATTAAAAGACCGTACAAAATACAATGCTAATAAAAGACTAGTTACAGACACAAAAAGGTGCACCAACAAAAACCTTGGTTCACCATCAGTATCTTGGGTCATGAACAATTTCCGTCACCTAATTGTTATAGGGGGTGTAATAATAAAAAAAATACTAAATTATATATAAAATTTGTTGTTCATTTCTCTTTTATAACAATTAATTTCACCTAAAATATGGTTTTCTTTAATAACCTATTAACATTTTACTTTTAAAAAATATGAAAAGACAGCCTTGTTTTACTTTTTTTAACATTCAGATAAGTTTTATTAAAAACCGAGTTCGTTCAAATTTTTTTAATAAATATTTTTTATTCAAATAAATATTTTTAAAATATTAATAAATGATTACTACTAGTAAATAATAATAATTAAAAAGACAACAAAAAGACAAAAAAACAATAAAATGTTGATTTGTGATGTAATGGTGTGATGTTTTTATAGGGGGTGTATTTAGTAGCACCCCAAAAAAATTGGACCGGAACATATGAGCGGGAAATCCATGGATTGTTTGAGAAGTTGACACCAGTCCCACCATAAGTTTTACTAGGTTAGAACCCCGTGTATTACACGGGTTGAATAAATATAATTTTATATACTAAGTAATAAAATAGTTACATATTTTAAAAACTCGTGTATTGCATGATTTGAATAAACACATGTCTTACACGAATAATGTAATTCGTTAATACATTTAGTTATCAAGATGTGTTTTCTAACAAAAGGAACTTTGAGGTACTATTTACTTATTGTAACATCTCACTTTATTATTTATTAGGTTAGAGAGTTGTGTATTATATGGTGCATAACATTTTACTTTGTTTTTTTTATTTATTATTAGGTTAGAAACTTACGTATTACCTGATGTTGGATAATCAGCAGAAAAATAGAAAAGAAATATTTTAGTAAAAAATATTAAATATATAAGAGATAAGCTGGATATTATGATTTAGTATTATTATTTCATTGGAGTGTAAAACGGGATAATGAGATCCTTTATTAGAAATATGATTCTAAATATACCATGTATAAAAAATATATATGTTCTACATGTATTGAATAAATCATTTTAACGAAACAGTTGATTAAAATAAATATTTTTATTTTAATATGTGATTATCAGTTATGCTTGTTCTTATCATAAAAATATAAAAAAAATTAAAACTACCAATTAAATAAAATCTTTATCTTTATAAATATTTAAAACGCTAATATATTTTTTAGATTTTAATAATTAATATATTATTATCAGTTATCTTTATCTTTATCCTTATCATTAAAATCTCTTCTATAAATTTTAAATTTAATATTATCAATAAAGGACTTTTCATAATAAATATTTCAAAAATAATTAAGACTGACTCATAGAACGCCATGTGTCCCTAACATGGTTTCTTTTATTATATGTATAGATTTATTATATAAATAAATAGAAGATAGAAGATAGGAGATAGAAGATATATGTGACTATGTGGGTAGGTTTGAATCTTCTTTGACTTAACTAATGAGTACGTAGTTTCTTCTACAGCTTCCATTGAGTAGGGGTACGTAGTTTCTTCTACAGCTTCCATCATCATCGTCGTCATCATCATCATCATCATCATCATCGGAGGTGAGTTATTCTTTCTAGAAAATACTATTCTGTTGCAGATCTAAGGATTTCAGATGTATAGTATTAGTAGTTAAGATTCGTTTTTTGTAGATATTGTTAATGCTTTTCTTATTTTGAATGGAGGAGTATAGTATTGTTGCCTTTGTGTTCAGGTCTGAGATATTGTGGATTTGTGGGTATTTGCTTTTTTATGATACTTGCATATGTTATTGCTCAATTTGATATTTATGAAAGTATAAGATTAAGAAAACTGGCAATGGTGCATCTTTTTATTGCAACAAATTGGAACTTTTATGATAAAGCAATTGAAGCATTAATCTTGATTTTCAAAGTCCTTTGATTGTAATTGTAGGGCAGTTTCAAGAGTTTGTTGATGGATTATGCTAATCACATTCTGTTGACCATCAGTCGAATCAAATAACTTTGAATGCTTGCTTGGTCTGTGTTCATGACAGTTGAACAAATAAGAGTTTCACTGCTTATCAAGATCACTACCAAAGTCTTATAATACTTTTGACATATTACTCAAAACCTGATATAGTTTTCACATCAGGAGAGAACCATGGCTGATGCTCTTGGTCTTCACGTGGAGGAATTAATCAATTACTTCATGAGATATGACCACTCATATGTTGAAGGAGCACAAGAAAACAAGAGAAAGATGACCGAATATTTTGCTGATCTCATGAATTACCTCAAAGACATGATGGTAGGGTACGAAAATGCGCAAGTGCTGGCGCTACTGAAAGAACTGCAAGGCATGGTAGATAGCGAAGCTTTGGATATGATTGTAAAAGCAGCAAGCAGCTCTGGATTGTCCGCTTTGATCTCATATCGTTCAGATACACATATAACACACCCATTGGATAAGATGATACTTATTTGTGAACAACTCTGTAATTTCAGATATAATTCAAACGTAGAGGAAGAAAAAGTTGTGGTGGGTTTTGATAATGAAATAGAAACACTACTTGATCAACTTACCTCAACTTCTATAAAGCAGTACCAAATTATCTCCATTACCGGAATGGCTGGGCTTGGAAAGACGACTTTGGCTAGAACATTATACAGCCATGAATTAGTCAAGTACATGTTCGACTTTCGAGCATGGACTTGTGTTTCTCAAATATATCTAAAGAAGGATTTGTTACTTAGTATATTAAGCTCTTTTATGGATGATCTTACAGACGACTTTTACGAAATGTCCGACCACCAGTTGGGGGAAAAATTATACAGAAAACTAAAGGGTCGTAGATATTTGGTGGTCTTGGATGATATATGGGATTCTAGGGTCTGGAACGACCTCAAAATGTATTTTCCAGATGACAAAACCGGAAGCAGAGTTCTATTTACTAGCCGTGACATAGATGTCAGTTTAAATGTACAGTCAGCAAGACCTGCTCATGTTTTACGTTTTCGTACTGAAGATGAAAGTTGGAACATATTTAAGAAGAAGGTGTTTAGAATGGGAATATGCCCGGATGGATTGGAGAAATTTGGAGCAGTGATAAAGAGAAAATGTGAAGGTTTGCCTCTTGCAGTTGTTATAGCTGCTGGTCTAGTGAAAAATAATCTTTCCGTCACCTGGTGGGAGCAAATTGCCGCAAGTCTACATACATTCATGGTTAGTGATCCAAGACAGTATATGCACTCTCTGTCTTTAAGCTATGACCATTTGCCTCCTCACTTAAGACCTTGTTTTCTCTTTTTGGGATCATTTCCTGAGGACTATGAAGTCCCTGTGACAAAGCTGATTTGGCTATGGATTGCTCAAGGATTCATACATGAAACTGGAAGCAGAATGTTGGAGGATGTTGCAGAAGATTCCTTGATGGATTTAATTAAGAGAAGCCTGTTGATGACGTCCAGAATAAAAGCTGACGGCCAAGTTAAAACATGCCGCATCCATGACCTATTGCGTGATCTTTGCTTGAGAAAAGCTGAAGAAGAAAGATTTTTGTCAAGCAAGTATAGGTATGATTATGAATATGTTTCTTCATCTAACTTACTAAATTAAGAATTACGAGTCAAAATTTACAGGTATGGCATGGTCTCGTCAATGCTTTGCTTTCCATTGGACCTAGGAAAATTTCTTCAAGAGGGAAGATCAATTTCTGTTGGCCTATACAAATTCCTTAGGATCTTGGATGTAGAGTCGATCCTCATCTCCTTGTTCCCTTTAGATGCAGTGCAGATGGTTAATCTGAGATACCTGGCGATTCAAGCAAATGATGGAAGCCCCCATGCATCAATATCAAACCTTGTGAACCTACAAGTGCTCGTAATAGCCTCAAGGAAGAATATTGTTGTACCAAAAACCATATGGAATATGGTAAATCTAAGGCACCTATATATCAAATCCGGGGAAAATATTATGGAGGATCCTTGTTTTCTACAAGTGACAGAGATGGATGGACTCAGTGCATTGACTAGCTTTCAAACATTATCACAAGTAAGTCCTCGATCTAGCCACAATATATTTTCAAGGACTCCCAATCTTAGGAAGCTTGGCCTTTGTGGACCGTTAATATCAAGCCTAGGCGATCTGGAATTTCCAAATTTAGGCTCCTTGAAGCACCTTCAAAAATTGAAGTTACTTAATACATTGTCATACCCTGAAGCAACGAGATCATGCAATCCTATTCTGTTTCCTGAAAATCTTAAGAAATTGACATTATCAAACACCGGCATGGATTGGGAAGAGATGTGGAGCTTCTCCTTGCTACCTAAGCTTGAGATTTTAAAATTAAAATTTCAAGCATGCATTGGAGACATGTGGGAGGCAGGGGATGCAGAGTTTCGGCAACTCAAGGTCTTGAAATTGCATGATCTGGACATAAAGCAGTGGGTTTGTTCGAGGGATAATTTCCCAAGACTAAAACGTTTGGTGCTTCATCGTTGTTTAAAACTCGACAGTGTACCAACGGCTCTTGGTAATATCTTTACATTGGAGGTGATTGAGGTTAATGGATGCAACTATTCTGCATATAGATCGGCATTGGAAATTCAAAAAGAGCAAGAGAGTGAAGGTAATAGTTTCTTGAAAGTCCACCGAAAACTTCACATGTGACAGTTAACTTGTATGGGTCTAAGTATTAAGGTTATAGAAGTCTGTGTCTTTTATCCCTTGCGTTGTGTTCTATAGAAAATAAAAGCAGTTTGAAAATTTATATAAACATATAATATTACCGTTGAACTACATTTGATTAACTCCGAATGAATGATACGTATCTTTTTTTCCAGACAATGGGCAGTCTAATAAACAGCAACTTGCCTGCCGTTTTTCTTGTGAGCCTACCTGGTTGTATTGATTTGGTTTATACATGAATGATGGTGTTCTATTTATTATTTTGATGTGTTTATCATCTACCTAGGTAGTGCGTTGCGTTGGTGCTTGTTAGAGTTGATGAGAATGACATACACCTGCAAGTCTGCAACTAAGTTAATTTCATTTTTCATTAATCTAAAAGTGGCCAACTGTACCCTTTGGTGGATCAATTTACTAACTTTTTGTAAATCGTGATTCATTGGGGTGAGCGGGTATAACCCACCAAACCCGTCAGCCGGCCCGGCCCATAGGGTGTGCAGTGCGTGCAACCGAGCAGGGCCCAAAAACTTTTAGGGCCCATAATTTTTTCGTTTTGTTTATATATAAAATATTTAGTCAGAATAAAAATAGATACTTGCTGTAGTTCAATTGGCTCTGCCCTTCCCCTTTAACATGCAAGTCTCCGGCTCGACACCAACAATCCATCTGTTTTTTTCATATTTTTTTCGTTTCATGGTTGGGCCCTGAAGCCCATTCAGGCATTATTAGGCTTATGAATAAATTTACATAATCTGTATATAGGGCAATGCTAGACAGAAAACCCTCATTTTCTTAGAAAACTCTAGAAACCCAAATCTCCCCCCATTTTTACCCAACCTCCCGACATTTTTTTTTTTTGAAAAAAATAACACATGTAATATACATGTTTTAGAGTGTTTTGGGCCAAAAAAAACAAAAAAGCGCCGAAGGGATTTTTTTTTAAAAAATAAACAAATTTCAGCAATGTCCGGTTGCCTAACATGTGTTAGGCACAAAAGACAGAAATTGCTGAAATTTTTTTTTTTAAATTATCCCTTCGGCGCTTTTTTGATTTTTTTGGCCCAAAACTCTTAAAAACATGTATATTACATGTGTTATTTTTTTCAAAAAAAAAATGTCGGGAGGTTGGGTTTTCTAGGGTTTTTTATATAGATAGGGTTTTCTATATAGCCCTACCCATCTGAATATTAGAATATATTTATGTTTATATTTTTTTTTGTTTAATTGTTTAGAAGCAGTCTTATTTGGTTGGTCAAACTCCTACCTTTTTGGAGTTTTATTCTGCTTTCCTTGGTCTTATATCGGCATGTTCTGGTTTGAGATTATTCAATGAAAAAGGAATCTGTTTCCATAATCCTTCATGGTAATCAGAGCAAAGGTTAAGCCCTAATTTTTTTTCCGATCCATCCCCACCCATGTCTGACGATACATCTTCCGGCTGACCTTTGGTCACTAACCCACCACCGGAAAAACCCGCCTTACATCCGGCATACACTGTTACAAACATCAACAACAAAATTCGAACACTTGATGGCAAGAAGGTAACATACTCGGCCTGGGTCAAGCTTTTTCATCTCCATGCTCGTGCCTACAAAGTCCCTTGGCTGAATCCGATCCAACATATGACTCCTGGTCCAAAATCGATGCACTTATTCTTCGGTGGATCTACAGCACAGTGTCAGACGACTTGCTTGCTCGGGTACTCTCCGCCGATCTCACAGCCCGTGCGGCGTGGCTGAAAATCCAAGAGATATTCGTCAACAACAAACAAGGCCGCGCCGTAACCCTCGAAACAAAGTTCACAAACACCACACTCAATTCATGTGCCTCCTTTGATGATTATTGTCAAACGTTAAAGGACCTTGCCGAACAGTTGCGGGATGTCGATCAGCTGGTCTCATATAGCCACCTCGTAATTCAAATGGTACGTGGTCTTCCGATTGAATACGACACCATTGCTGCAATAATTAATCAAAACAAACCCTCGTGGGACGTAGCTCGAAGTATGATCAAAGATGAACAGATTCGTGTATCCGCAAGGTCCTCCACCTCCAAAGAAATAGTTCTTATGCACTCCTCAAACCCACCACAATCGGAATTACCAAGGTCACCTTATCCAAATGGCTATAGGGGTCCGAACTATGACCCGGCTAAAGCTGCACGGGGTCGTGGTGCAAATTACCGTGAGGATAATCTAACAGAAACATACCCCCATATGGTAGATCTTCGGCTCAGTGGGGTCACAACCAACAAATCCAACCCACCTATCCATATTCTCATGCCACCCAAAACCCAACATCGACCCTACCTACTAATGCAACAACATCGCCCCTACTCATGGCCCAACTTAGTCATACCCTTTATCGTCATTTCTACAAGCCAAGTGGACCCCCCACACCCACACCGTATCCATCACAGCCCACCCAATTACACCCTCCCCCAACTCAACAGTACATCCATCAAGCCCATTTGGCCCACCAACCACCGTCTGGATTCTTTGCCCAGCCCAACAATGCGCTCTCACCTACGGATATTGGCTTGGCTCTCTCAAATTTGTCGGTTCACTCTCCGAATCCTCAGTGGAACATGGACTCCGGGGCTTCCTCTCATATCACTGCGGACATAGGTACAATTTTAACTCCCACTGTATTACCTCAAAGTCCTATATTTTTCGGTAATGGTCATCGTTTACCCGTTATGGGTTCCGGTAATGGCTTGTACACCCTACCCAACAAAACCTACAAACTTAATAACATTATCCACTCACCCAATATAATAAAAAATCTGTTATCTGTACGTAAATTTACTACTGATAACCAAGTTTTCGTTGAGTTTGATCCTTTCGGTTTTTCTTTGAAGGACCTCAAGGATGGATGCCTCCTTTCCCGCCACAATAGCAGTGGAGACCTATATCCGCTCACCAAACCGGAGTTTGCTTTGTTATCATCCACAAGACCTCAACCGTGGCATGCCCGTCTAGGCCATCCCGGCCCGATTGTGCTACAACATCTTACCCGTACTTCTAGTATTTCATGTAATAAAGCTGTTGACGTGTCTATTTGTTCTTCTTTTCAATTGTCAAACAACAAACGTTTGCCTTTTGTTGATTCTCTTTCACGTACATTTATGCCTTTTGACATTATTCATTGTGATTTGTGGACATCACCTATTGTCAGTAATTCAGGTTACAAATATTACATGGTTTTGGTTGATAATTTCACAAATTATGTTTGGGTATACCCACTTAAATACAAATCTGAAACTTTTCCCACCACCAAATTTCACAAATTAATTCTCACTCAGTTTCATTTGCCCATTAAAACCTTCCAGTGTGATTTAGGTGGTGAATTTGATAACCATAATTTCAAATCCTTTGCAGACCAAAACGGTCTACTTTTTCGGTTCTCGTGCCCACAAACCTCTCAACAAAACGGACAATCTGAACGCATGCTTCATCGTCTAAATGATGTCATACGTGCCCTTTTGATTCATTCTCACATACCTCCTCAATTTTGGGTTGAGGCTCTTCACATGGCTACCTACCTACACAACATTTTACCTATCTCCCGTCTCAGTTTTAACACTCCCGCTTCCGCCCTCTATTCCCGTAATCCCACCTATGATCACATTCGCACCTTTGGATGTGCTTGCTACCCAAACATGTCAGCTACACAATTACACAAATTGTCTCCTAGATCGGGCCGATGTGTTTTCTTAGGTTATCCGTCCGACTTCCGAGGCTACCGGTGCTATGACCCAAAAACCGGTCGTGTCCATTTGTCTCGGCATGTCGTTTTTGATGAAAGCACATATCCATTCCTTGAACTCTCATCCAACCACTCCTACAATTTCCTTGATGATACTTCACCAATTCCCACCCAATTTTCTAGTACCTCATTCCCTTCTACTAAACCTACTGTGTCCACCACCCATCCCAATAATTCAATAAATATTCAAAATTCTTCCTCAACTACAACTGTAACAGAACCGTCCTTTCACTCTTCCTCACCTCAAAATGCGACTCCAACTATCCCCTATCCAACTCACTTTCACTCGCCTCCACCTACTCCCCATTTTACCTCCAATGACCAGCCTACCTCAATAACTAATCTCGACCAATCCAAACAAAATACTCATTCCATGCAAACTCGGTCAAAAACCGGGATTTCCAAACCGAACCCCAAATACAATCTTGTCACCACAACAGACATATCTCCCGTCCCGAACTCGTACACAAAAGCCTTATCGGACCCTAACTGGCTACGTTCCATGAATGATGAATTTAGTGCTTTGCAGAATAATAACACTTGGGAGTTGGTTCCGAAGCCTTCGGACCGTCCGGTCATCCGTTCGATGTGGTTATTTCGACACAAGTTCAACGAAAACGGGTCTTTGGAACGTTATAAGGCTCGGCTGGTCTGCAACGGTAAGTCTCAGACTGTCGGCATTGACTGCATGGAAACTTTCAGCCCCGTCGTAAAACCGGCCACTATCCGCACGGTCCTTTCATTGGCGGTATCCAGTTCATCTTCAAGAAACTGTATATATGCATCAACCGGTTGGCTTTGTTGACCAAAATTATCCGAATCATGTTTGTCGAATTGCCGTCTCCGCCGACTAAAGCTACGGGTGTCTTTTGTGACAACATTTCAGCAGTATACATATCAGGTAATCCCGTTCAACACCAACGAACCAAACATGTAGAAATTGACATTCACTTTGTTCGTGAGAAAGTCACTCTTGGCCATATTCGAGTTCTTCGTGTTCCTGCACCCGAACAGTATGCGGATCCAGCTTGAACGTTTGTCCTGTTTGAGACCTTCAGATCCAGCTTGAACGTTCGTCCGTACCCACGATCAAGCTGATGGGGACTATTAGAATATATTTATGTTTATATTTATTTATTTAATTGTTTAGAAGCAGTCTTATTTGGTTGGTCAAACTCCTACCTTTTAGGAGTTTTATTCTGCTTTCCTTGGCCTTATATCGGCATGTTCTGGTTTGAGATTATTCAATGAAACATAATCCTTCACTGAATTGCAATGCACTATTGTTGTTGTTGTTGTTGTTGTTGTTATTTTAATAAATTAGACTCGTTTATTATTATAAAAAATAACTTTTGTTACTAGATTTATAATTATTGTTGTTGTTGTTAATAAATTAGACTGTGTTATTATTATAAAAATTAATTTTTGTTACTGGATTTATGAAACAGAAACGCTAAAGCCCAACTGTTTTTGTCAATCAAATCCATAAACCCAACTATTTTATTGTGTAATGAATTAATGACTTGGCTCAAATCAATAAACAAACATAATAGATTAATGAATAGAGCCCAAATTTTTTATCTTGCACAGGGCCATTTTTTTTTTTGTGATTTTCGGAGACGGCCCTGAAACCCGTGTACCTGACCAGTGAGAATCATGAATAAGAACCGTATCCTTTATATACGTTGGTTCTTGGTTCTGGATTCTGGTCCAGTTCCAGCCTCCGAGTAGTACCCGCCATCAACTAACTAAAAATCGTCACCTGCCTAGATTTTTTATTGCGAATGGTTATAATCAGTTATATCTCAAATTGTGTGCATCACTTTTATGTGGATTTTTCTTCTGAACCGAGTGTGTATCAAACATGTGTTCCACATTACTAGTAATTTACGTACAATTGAGGTAAAAGAAGATTATATTTGGTAGAAATTTGGTAAAATGAGTTTTTTAATTAAAGCAATTCGAATTTGATGGTAACTGGTGTGGATTCACCCGCACTACGCGGCTGGAATTCAGTTGGTGTTGATTCGTTTCATTAGGGTACCGACGACACTCGTTATAGCAACCGAAAGTTAACACTAAGATATGCCAAACGATATCAAGCCGTGTTTTACAACACACAGAAGAATAATGAATACCAATACCGGTACCGAAATCGGTTCAGGCTAAGAAGCTTGAGGGGGGATAATCACCAAACCTTTGCGGATGATAGCCGAAAATCAAGCATTCTTTAAGGTTGAATGGATATGGGTTACGGTTTCGTAAAAGAGCATGTAGGGTTTGTAATATAGAAAAAGATTTAAATGTTACATATGGCCCCTCAAACTCTCCTCCATGTTGCAATACAATTCTCAAAGATAACTGCTACACCATTTACACAAAGGCCCTTCTAAATTCACCTCCAAAAATAATAATTCCATTAAGTATTGTAACTAATCACAAAAAGCCCTCAATGTTTCATCTTTATGCAACTAGGTCCTTTTCTATTCCGTTAAATCATAAACACCATGGTTTCAATTGCTTGTTTGATCAGGACTTGTAACTTAGTCAATAAAAACCAGTTATACCACTTCGGTGATCAAAACTAGATGTCACCTCTCTCTCTCAATCTCTCTCTCTCTCTCTCTCTATATATATATAATAATAATAATAATAATAATAATAATAATAATAATAATAATAATAAATGAAAAGAATTTGGGCCACGTGCCAGCTTGTGGTGCAACCTCAGGTAAGTTTGGGCGGGAAAATGGATGGGTCAATTTTTATTGTTAATAGGGCAAAGCGGGATCCGACTATGACCCGACTATATAACCAGTTTTCTAAAGCCCCATCTTCCTTTCTCATTTGAGAACCCTAATTACTTTTTATGCCGCTTTGTTTCCTCTGGCCTTTCTCTTCCTGACGCTTTGTTTGAAACCCTAAATCATGTACCGTCGAGTAGTTGAACAATAGAATATTGATGTAAGATCTATTTTCTCATTCAGAAATTTTATTTGGTTTTATCTATTTGATTCACGTGTAATCATTCCAGAAATCAGGAACCCTAAATCTAAATAACAGATTTAACAACCAGGTATATATCTTGTCGCTCAAACCATTTTTCATCCTATATTCCTTTGATTAGTTCGATTTAATCAATGTTGAATCTGTTTATCGTTCACTTATGTATAGATTAATGGACCAGAAAGGATGTTTCGCTTCAACGAGCAGTTATTGGAGATCCAGATTTGCAAGATGGTCTCGCTAATGAAGCTACTTAAAAGATTATTAACCAGCCGCTTCATTTTGCTGTCGTAACAACTGCTAGGGTTCAATGTTACGACATGTTAGTCCTGATGTGCATCGTTTTCATGAAGTGCCGGTTCAAAGTAGGTTCGGGTAAGATTGTTTTTATGTTAGAATGGGTTGATTAAAAAAGTTTTATTTTTGGTTCGGGTCATAACCAGTTGATTAAAAAAGTTTTATTTTTGTTTGGATCAGAATGGGTCGATCAAAAAAGGGTTATTTTGGTTTGGGTCAAAACGAGTCGCTTTGAAAAAAGGCATGGCATTTAGCTCTTAGAAGGTATAGAAATCAACACCAGTTTTGCATCCACATAAAACGATAAAAACGAACATCAGTACCAACATCGAGTTCGATAGAGAAATCAACACGTGTTTTACATCAACATAAAACAATAAAAAACGAACACTGGTACCGGTATTGATATTATTCGAACGATATCGATCGGTTTAGATCTTGAAGATATTGGTACCCATTTAATTTATTGTCACAGAAGGAGTAATGTATTATTAAAATATAAATAAATGCTTAAGAAAACCAAAACACTATTCATCAAAACTTTTAATTTTAATTAATATATGTATAATATATATATATATATATATATATGTGTGTGTGTGTGTGTGTGTATGTATGTATATATAATATAAGGGTTAGGTTAAAATGAGAACTACCTTGAGTTGTGAGAACCATGAGAAATAGGCCGTCTAAAAGGTTTTTCCAAAAAAAAAAAAATTTCTCAAAAATCTTAAAAAAATCAGTTGTTTCATCAATTTTTTTTTTAAATGCCGCATACACAGTTTTACATGAGGTGTAAAAAAAATAATTATCGTCGTAACAAAATTTACATCAGCGCGTAAACAAAACTTACATCAGGCAAAACTACCAACTCGATAATTTTTTTTTGTTTTTTTTACAGATGTGTTTATAATATTCTTCCAAACCGAGTGTGTATCAAACATGTGTTCAACATTACTAGTAATTTACGTGCAGTTGAGGTAAAAGAAGTTTATATTTGGTAGAAATTTGACAAAATGAGTTTTTTAATTAAAGCAATTTGATTTTGATGGTAACCGGTGTGGATTCACCCGCACTACGCGGCTGGAATTCGGTTGGTGTTTATTCAGCAGCGGAACTAGCCCAAAAATTTAGGGGTATCCCAATTTTTTATTTTTTAGACCAGGGGTATCCTTTGTATAACAAAGGCGAAGTTGAGGAATATTTTTACACTACGGAAACGGAGTTAAGGGGTATTTTTACACTACAGAGACGGAGTTGAAAGGTAGCCCGTGCTACCCCTACTAACATTCTAAGTCCGCCCCTGTGTTGATTTGTTTCATTACGGTACAGACGACACTCGTTATAGCAACCGAAAGTTAACACCAAGATATGCCAAACGATATCAAGCCGTGTTTTACAACACACAGAAGAATAATAAATACGAACACCGGTACCGAGGTTGTTGTTAAAATGTAACCTTTATTTTCAGTTTAATATCTTTTTAATTGTTTTTTTGTTAATGAAAGTGTTTGTTTTTATTTTTCATGTTTTCATGGGCTTTTAATGCTTGTATTGGGCTGTTGCTGCTTATGGACCTCCTTGTATTGGGCTGCTGCTGCTTATGTACAGTTGGGCTTCTATCGCATAAAAAGGAGCATGGCCATCTGAATAAAAGGGTCAAAGGTCGTTCAGCAGGTTTTTTGGTGTGCATATATTTTTTTTACATAGTCTCTCTTGTTTCTCTCTCTAGATACCTAGGGTTTCATTTGATTAAACTGATTCATCTTGAATCAGTGGTTTAGATCGAAATTCGGTGTTCTTGTGAGTGATTATCTTGTTGATAATCCTATTAGTTAAGAGTTGAGAGTTTTTGTAAGATTGAGTGATCTGTTCGTTCATACTGTGTGTAATCGCTGAAACGTTTAAGGTAATAAACAACATTGGGTTGGGTTTCTTGTGTCGATTATTTCATCGCTGAAACGTTTAAGGTAATAAACAACATTCGAAATTCGTTTAAATTCGATTCGATTATCAAGAATTCGTTTCGATTATAAAAATTCGAATTCGAATTCGATTCAATTCGAGTCAAATAAATCGAATACGAATTTATAATTTCAAATTCGATTCGATTCGAAATTCGAATAAAAATTATACATTTTTATTTATTATTATATATATAATACATATATAACTTTTATTAGGCTATACAATAAATTATTTTCAAATTTTTTTCCAAGTATTAAAATTACCCATTACCCATTACCAAACCCACTACATGGCCCATAACTAAAACCTAAGTAACAAATCTATCAATAGATTTCTAAACGTAAAAATATTAACTTGTAATGTGGAGTGGTTATTCCTGACTTCTTGTTTTGAATTTTAGACTTGTGGTACTTTATTTGGGACTTTTTATTATGATATCGTGCTTTATGGCTGTTTTAAAATTTATATTTCATTTTGAAAGTTTTTTACATGTTTTTAAAGAATCTGAATTAAATCGAATATATTCGATTTCGATTCGAATTCGAATTTTTAATCGAATACGAATTGGGTTTTTTATTCGAATACGAATTCGAATTCGGTAGGTTTTAATCGAATTCGAATCGAATACGAATTCACAGAAAAATAAAAATTATTCGAACAATTCGATTCGAATAATTCGAAAATTCGATATTCGATTCGATGAACACCCCTACCTTAAGCAGGCTCACAGAATGTGGAATGAGAAATTAGTCGGTGTGTCATTTGGTTTAGGTTTTTGCCAAAGCAAATGTGACTACTCTATATTTTATAAGAAAACTGAAAGTGTAATTGGTTATTTGCTTGTGTACGTAGATGATATTGTTGTCACTGGTAACAACTTTAATGAAATAGAAAATGTTAAAGCTAAACTTAGATCGAAGTTTTTAATCAAAGATCTGGGTGAGTTAAAATATTCTCTTGGAATTGAAGTGGTGAAGGTAGATAAAGGAATTTGTCTTTACAAAGGAAGTATTGCTTAGAGTTATTAACTGAGTATGGCATGACTGCATGCAAACCAGTTAATAACCCAATTGAGCAAAATTATGTTTTGGTAAATAGGTGTAAAGAAAATAGTGGTGTTCTTGATAGTATTACAGGCTATCAAAAGTTAGGGGCTGTTTGTTTACCTCTTAATGAAGTTCTTAATGGTTCAGACCTCTTACTGGTTCAGCACTTAATGGTTCAGACGGTTTGTTTCACAAGCAGATCTCTGAATGGTTCAGACATTTGCCTCTAAATGGTTAAGAAATATATAGAGTCTGAATGGTTAAGACATCTAATCTGAATTGGTAAGACATTTTCCTCTGAATGGTTAAGCATTATACATGATTCAGACCTCTTACTGGTTCAGCACTTAATGATTCAGACCTCTTACTGATTCAGCACTTAACAATTCAGATGTTGCCAAACGGCCCCTTAGTTGGCAAGTTAATTTATCTTGCACATACTAGACCGTACATCTCTTACACTGTGCATTATTTAAGTCAATACATGCATTCTCCTACACGTGGTCATCTAAAAATTGCGTTTAGGTTATTGCGATATCTAAAACATTCACCTGGAAAAGGCATTTTATTTAGTAAAGGATCTGTTTTTATCTTGAGTGCATATGCAGATTCGGATTGGGCTAAGTGTCTCGAGACACGAAAGTCTATTACAAGTTTTTGTGTATTTCTAGGAAACTGTTTAGTGTCCTGGAAAAGTAAAAAACAATATACTGTTTCACGATCCTTAGCTGAAGCTGAGTATCGCTCTATGTGTGCTGCTGCTTGCGAATTGGTTTGGCTAAAAAATATGCTATTAGAATTGGGTATTAAGGTTGAGTTTCCTATTAATCTATATTGCGACAATACAACAGCTTTGTCTATAGCTGCAAATCCTGTCTTCCATGACAGGAATAAACATTTTGAACTTGATTTGTTCTTCTTAAGAGAGTTAATAGCTAAAAATGTTTTAAAGCCGTTGGGTATTGGTTCAAAAAAGCAATTGGCGGACTTATTCACTAAAGGGTTGTTAATACAACAACATGAATTTATGTGTGCATGTATTAATATGTTTAATCCTTTTGGATATTAAACTGATGGGGGTGTTAAAATATAACTTTTATTTTCAGTTTAATATCTTTTTAATTGTTTTTTTATTAATGAAAGTGTTTGTTTTTATTTTTCATGTTTTCATGGGCTTTTAATGCTTGTATTGGGCTGCTGCTGCTGCTTATGGACTGCTTATGGACCTGCTTGTATTGGGCTGTTGCTGCTTATGGACAGTTGGGCTTCTATCGCATAAAAAGGAGCAGATGGCCATCTGTCAAAGGTCGTTCAGCAGGTTTTTTGGTGTGCAGATATTTTTTTACATAGTCTCTCTTGTTTCTCTCTCTAGATACCTAGGGTTTCATTTGATTAAACGCTGATTCATCTTGAATCAGTGGTTTAGATCGAAATTCGGTGTTCTTGTTGGTGATTATCTTGTTGATAATCCTGTTAGTTGAGAGTTGAGAGTTTTTGTAAGATTGTGTGATTTGTTCGTTCATACTGTGTGTAATCGCTGAAACGTTTAGGGTAATAAACAACATTGGGTTGGGTTTCTTGTGTCGATTACTTCATTCTTTTGGTACCAATATTTACAGTTGTTCAGTCAGGATGGTACCAAAATCGGTTCAGCCTAAGAAGCTTGAGGGGGGATAATCACCAAACCATTGCGGATGATTGCCGAAAATCAAGTATTCTTTAAGGCTGAATGGATATGGTTACGGTTTCCTAAAAGAGCATGTACAGTTTGTAATATGGAAAACTAGGCTAATGCCCGCGTTAAACGTGGCTTCAACCAAAAACAAATTATTTATGTTCAAATTTAATAATATGTAAAAACACATACTCTGGAAGACAAAAAAACAAAATTATTCAACTCCCGGAAAAACTTCCTTGTAGACCACATTAGTTGTTTTATTTGTTACATTCTCATCTTTATCTAGTATACGTAACTTCACACCGGCTCTACTTTTAACTCTTGATAATGCAACATAAAGTTGACCATGTGAGAAAACTGGATATTTGAAATACATTCCAACTCTTGATAGAGATTGTCCTTGACTTTTTTATATAGTCATTGCGATGAGGGGAAACATACAGATAAGGGGAAACACACAATAATGTCGAAGTACAAGATGAGGAGAAACTGCAGCGACAACGATTCCACTATTCCATCTTCACCTGAAAATCGATTACCAAAATATTATAAATTTTCACATAAAAATAGTTCGATCTAGATAATGTTTTATATCTGATAGGTTGAGCTAAATTGGTAACTTGAAAAGGAAACTATGGGTCAAACGGGTCACGAGTCATCCAAAAGGTGTACTCAAATGCAATAAACCTCCTAAGTAGATTTACTAAAAAACATAGATGACTATTTTAATAATACAATATTTGTAATCACAGTTAACACATTTATCATTGATAAAAATAAATAAATAAAATGTGTATGTGAAGTGACCCAACCCAGCCCAACCCAACATGTTTCGGCCTCATACTTAACAATCAAACTTTTTGACCCAAACACGTTTTAACTTGTAAACTGACTGCCTACCACCCACACACCTAAACAATAATCATGTTGGTCAAGTTTATGGGTTGCCACCAAACTCAAACAATAGTTGTCTTAAAGATTAAACCTGTGATTTAATTAATACTTCCCTTTTTGCATAACCATATTTCTTCAAAGATGAGAAACAAATGCCAATTTTGTTGTTTCCGTAGATTTACACTACTTGTCTAATCTTCTTTAACTGGTCCACAAAATTATTGATGAGAGGTCTTTTAGAAAATTTGTTTACAGCAAGTTCCGTTATTAGACAAACAAAAGGCTCCCACAAAAAAAAATTATGGACTATAAGTTTCATTCTTATTCCTTCTATTATGCTATGCAGATCGGTGTATCGGTTTCAAATATCGGTATCGATATTATCGGCGATATTGACCGATATATCACTGAATTATTGGTGTTAAATTGCTATATATATAAATTCTGCATTATATTAAATTTACCGATATCTCACCGAGATAACCTATATTTTAAATATCGGTCCTTGACCTATATCCGATATTTTACCGCATTAACTGCATAGCTATTATGTACCTGAACTAACTCAAAGTAGCTAATAGTCACGCCTCCAGCATTTGCATATATATCCGGAAGTATTAGAACTCCTTTCTTTGACAAAATCTTTAGAAAGAAAACATATCTTATTAGAAATTTACAATGTAGTTTCCAACGAATCAAAGAATCTAAACGGAAATGGTACCTCGTCTGATTCTGGATCAGTTGTACTATTTGCAGCTTCTATGATGAACTTGGCTTTAACATCGCCTGCATTTTCTCTTTTTGAACAAAGAAATCAGATCCGTTTGGATTTTTAATGACCCATGAAGATCCCAACTTTTATTCATACTTGATTTTCTAACATTAGTGAATCTTAAAGCTAGAAGTAACCGTTTGTTCTTTACCATTATTAGTACTTATGTCTTTAAAAACATATGTCCTCATATTAATCTGGTTAAATAATATATCCTCTTTCGGCATGGGATTCAATATTTGATAAATATATACAAGAGACGATATTTTGTCAGGACCATTTGGGTTCTTTACAGCTCCAGTAACATCACTAACCGCAATGATCTTACCACCCCTTTCGTGTATCAGCCTTGCTACCCAAGATCCCACACTGCCAAAACCCTGTAAAAATAGTTAAAATATCGGGAAACATAAAATTAACATTTGATTATAAACCATACCTGAATAACAAAAGTCAAACCTTTGATTGACTTCCCATGGTCAGCAAGCAAGGCTTCTGTAGCAAAAACAACACCACGACCGGTTGCAGCCTCTCTTCCAAGTGATCCACCGAGCTCCTGGTAATTAGAATGTTGTTATAAATTATCTAGATACTCAAATATATTGATAGCATGCTATATAGATATATTAACTTATACTCAGCATTGGTTTTCCTGTGACAATAGCGGGCGAGTAGCCATGGAATTTAGAATACTCATCAGAAATTTAAGCCACAGTCTAACAATATCCGAAACAATTATTACTACAGTTTGGAAATTTTGTTTATTGTAAATTAAACTATGTGTGATCAGCAATAATAGTACAAATTTGGGCATTGGTGCCCATATCCGATGCTGGAACATCAATGTTCACTCCAATAACATCAAGAATCTTTTGTGTGAAAACGCGAGTAAGGCGCTCAAGTTCACTCACATAAAAGTCCTTTGGTGAGCACCTGATTCCACCATTGGCTCCACCATAAGGAACGTTGACCACAACCATCTTCTAAGTCATTAGTTGAGCCAACGCGTTTACTTCGTCATGTTCAACCTTAAAAAAATACAAAATTTATCCAAAAACAAATTATTTATGTTCAAAATTATTTTTTAACCAGTTTGACCCATTAGAGTAAAACTCAACCCAAATCGACCCATTCATAAGTAAACGGGTCGAATATACCACCTCTAAAACAACAACAATACTTGAAACCTGTTCTCAGATGTGTGTTTTTTCTCAGTGGGTTTGTTTGAAGCATCTCCATTGTGTTCAACGCCATTTGAGGTGACCTTCGCCATTTCTTATATCTTTCTCCTCATTCTTCCTTGTTCCAGTGCTTCACCTCGTTTTTTCTACTGCCAATGCCTTTTGCTCTTCAATATATTCATCCAGCTTTTCTCCCATTACGTTGCACGCAAGGACTTCATTAACTAACTGAGCAAAGATAGCTAGCTTTGCATGAATATCTAAGATACCGTAATGACCGCGCTTAATGGTTGTTATGTGAGTAGATAATTCCTCATTGCCAGCCACTTCTAAGAAATCACACATGTAATTCGTCCAGGTGATCACCAATGAAATATGTATTGAAAGACATAAAACACATGAGTATAAAAAGAAATCAATTTCAGAAAAAAGACATTCAAGTACGGTTTTGTCCTCTTTAACCATAAATGGGTTGATTTTGGTTTTATTGTCTTTAATGGGTCAAATGGATAAACCTAATATATTATATTGCAAATTACATGTAAAAAAACAGCCCATATAGTATTCAAGTGCTTACCCCTCGTAAAAGCAAACGAAGAAGAGCAGAATAAGACTCCACGATAAGAACTACATTGCTGTCTTTATAGCAGATGACTTCAAAATCATCTAGTGACAAACTAATTCCAACATGCTAATGGGGACATAAGATTTCGCTTTGTGCAAATATAAATAAAAATATACCATACGTGAAAGCAACAAATTTGCAACAGTTTGTAAGATTTATAAAAACTCTTAAGAGTAATTGTGTAAAGAAACTTGTTTAGCCAATAAAGAAAAGAAACCATCCTTACAGTCTCGTGTTTTAATAAGATTCTTCTTCGATGATGAATTGTAGCACATGATAGAATAACTTGCTCATTCACTTCACAATAGTAAATAAATAATCCGTCAAACAATAACTATTAGTTACGTTTTATCACATACAAAGTGCAAGGTATTATTATTCACATGCAATACTTTTTAGTACCTTATGAGGAACGAAATAAATACTTTTTAGCCAATGATCTCTAGATCAAGTGGTGGAGGGCTTGCATTTCTCTTGAGAGATACAGGTTCGACTCCCACTTGGTGCATAGTGAGGCACCGGTGGGCAATGATAGGAGACCCAGGGAAACATGGGTTGGATCCTTGA
The DNA here is from genome assembly GCA_030545235.1 of Helianthus tuberosus. NCBI lineage: Eukaryota > Viridiplantae > Streptophyta > Magnoliopsida > Asterales > Asteraceae > Helianthus > Helianthus tuberosus. The sequence goes on from CM060443.1 coordinate 177,643,605, forward strand.
GCCAAACGGGTTTTACCGGTAATTTCACTGTCGTGTCTACGGGCGGGTGGGTTACCGGGTTTTCCCCGGAATTGGTGGTGGACTCGGGTTACTCTCGGAGTACTCCGTTTGTCCAGTGGGTGCCCCGAGAGTGCTTGGGATTGAGTTTGTTGGCCGTTCAAAAAAAAAAAAAAAAAAACAGATAACAATTAAAATATTGCAAAAAATAACAAAATTGAAATATAAAGTTTAAAAACTATAACAATTATTAGGAAACAAATAAAATCTTAACATAAATTTGTTATGTTTACCAAATAAATAGTCTATATTTATAAGGTAAGTAATCAAAATTTATCAAAACATTTTTGAGTGATAGCATAATAAATCTTACCAAAAATGAAAGATTGAAGCATGTTATATTTGAAAATTATACAAAAATAAATAAATTAAATCACATTTATTTTTGCGTTTTCAAGTTACCAAAAATACTGTCTCAATTTAAATTTTAATTTGATTATAATATAGTAAAAAAAATATTTTTTTTACTTTTTTTTAAATGACCAAAAATAAATACAAAAAATACAATAGCAAATTAAAAATTCACAAAAGGTAAATTTTAGAAACTAAATTTAAGCATAACTAATCAAAGAAAATGGAATTTACTTAAAGGAAAGTGGAAAATAACTAACCAAACTCTTTGAAACTTTGTTATGGTAGGATATTCTCACAAAATCAATTGTTTAAAAACAATTTTGCTGTCAATATAAAAAAATTATAAATTAGTAGCATGAACAAATAATAATAAGCATAAACATAAAATAATATACTCAGACAGTAAGTACTATGAAATAATAAGCGTAAAAACGTAATTTATTTACAATAAACATACCTTTGATTTGGATGATTTTTTGTACCTTTGACCTGGGTTATAAAACAAAATTTTAAAACCTAATATTGATCCAAACAAATGAAATGATGATTTCTTAAAAAAGAAAAAAAGAACTTTTTAAGAAACAACATATAACATTATTATTTTTACATAAAAAAGTTGAATAAACATGAATTTCATGCTTCTGTAAAGAAGTATTTCAACTTTCAAATGAAAAAAAAAAACTAATAATTACAAATCATCATAACATAGTTATGGAATCAAAATCAAATCCAAACGAGAACACATGAATCGTCAAAATAATCACACGACATTCAAAACAATTAAATAATAAAAGTAGGATAACAAAACCTCAAATAAAACAATACATGAGTGCTTAACAAAAAGATAAGAAAAGAAGATGCACAGAAAATACATACTATTGGAACAATAGTTAAGGAGAATGATGGTATGCGAGATCGAGCAAGTGGAATATGAATATAGCCGTCTCCATTAGGGTGTGTCAGAAAGCTTTCTCCAAAATCGGAAGAAGCCGAATCATTCTCCAAAATCAGTACCAAAACAACAGTAAATCAGAGAATACCAAATAACATACAATAATCGATCATCAAATCAACTTAATACTATCACCGATGATTAAAAGTGTAACTCCCCAACCCGGAACGGGCTGACGTGTCACTTTTACAGAGTCAGATCAAAAACATAATTCCATTAATACTTGAATGTATTACAAGGCTTTACAACTTAATGGAAATAGGATATCTAATCCAGTACATTATTTCTACCATCTGTTTCATATACTCGAGCACTCTTCTATATCCCGTCCCAGATTGTCTTGATAACCTGACGTAAAGAAGAAAACACAAAAACGTACGTCTGAGCAAAATTTGAAAGTTTTGCCCAGTGTGCGGACAGAGGGAAACCAAAAAGGCTCATTTTATTTGAGAAAAAGGCTAAGTTCTTCAAAATCCTTTGTTTTAGCAAAAATGCTAAGTTTTCATAATTCAAAATATATTAAATAAGTACCACAATTAATATCCGAATATGATATACAGATTTACCCGAAGTCCAGAAGGTTCATTTTATTACAGAGGTTGATACTGGGTAGCTAGCCCATGTATCCAGACATGAATGGAGTGTGGGCAAATCACACAGATCATTCACCAGATATCAGACTTTATTTACTTTTTCCTAGGATCGATCCATACGCCTCTGAACAGAAGTCCGTAGACTAACAGAAGTCCGTAGACTGAAACAGAAGAGACGCCGTGATCTCAACTCACCGTCACGGATGGTGCCACATCATTTTATGCCACAATGATGGGTCTGTGGTCATCCTCACAGAAAAGGGAATGACTTGGGTAACATAATACTTTTATATAATATTAAACTTGTAATTTATTTACTTGTAACTTGTAAGCCTTAAGATATTTTACTTGTAAACAAGTGAGTCCGTAGACATGTAAATGTATAAACTCGTATACATGTAAGTTCATATATTTGTAAATTCATAAACTTGAAAACTCGTAAGCATCTAATCCCGTAAACATGCAAACTCGTTAACTCGTAAATTCATAAACAAATAACTCACAAACATGTAAACACGTAAATATTACAAGGATATTTTTAATAAACCATTTTCTAAATAACCGATGTAAAACAAAACCTTTTCAAAACGTTTATAACTTCCAAAACATATTTCATAACGTAATCTTAATACGGAATTTAAAATCAGAAATGAGATGCCTGTAGCCAAATGACATATATCGAAAGAAAGGATTCTATCCGTACCTTAATAGTTTCAAAGTGATGCTACCTTGTTTACAATTGTTTCTGATAATATTGCAGATTTATACGGGCAGAGTTTAGCCTACTGATTAACCTCTTTAACCTAATTTAAATAACATGCACACAAACTAGGTCAGTAACTTAATACAACATTTACGATAACTCACGAGATTAAAATCATCACAACGAATGACAAAGTGCAATACTTAAACATCCATCGGATTCACAACGAATGACAGAGTATTCCCCGAGTTTAGGTGGTACTCAAACATCCTGTCGGAATCACGACTAATGACAAAGCATAACCCAAATTTGAGCAGCACTTAAACATCCATTGGTTTGATTTCAATCGATCGGACATTGAATCGTAGCAGCGATCGAGTTATTACCCTGTATTGCGGCGTCGATTAGTGATCCGTGTGTGTTTTCAGACTGTTTATACTACAACTCAACGTACAAATTGAAATTGAACGTCGAACAAACGCCCAGAATCAAGTCCCAATGCCTGCTATTTATACCCAAAATTTGTCACCCCTTGCGCACCGTAAGCCTTTTTCCTTACGGTGCGTAAGGAACACTAAGGGGTCATAGGGTAACCACGTTTGGGACTAGGCCTGCTGAGTCGACGAAACTTTAAAATTCAAATTTGACAGCTTTTTAAGTGGATAATCGTAACTAGGGTTTTACCCCCCCTGAGTTTTAGGGGCCCTAATCCTGATTCTGAATATTCTAAAAATTTTAGGGTTTGAACAGAATCACTTGGGTGTCTCAATTAGGATTTCCTATTGGACAATACCTAGTTTAAAAATTTTTGGATGTTACAAATCTACCCCTCTTAAAAAATTTCGTCCTCGAAATTTGAACTTAAAAATAGACCAACAAAAGAGACGAGTAAAATTTCATAAATATAATAGAATAGTAAATTTTTTTTTTCTCCAGGAAAACTTGACTTAACAAAATTTTGGATCAAATTTTAAAAGATGAAAGACTATACAAGGCCTATGCTAATGCTTTAGCGGAAGATAATGATTCCTAAACCAACGTCTACCCATTACCTCACAGGTCTTAACTTATGTTTAAGTTTTCTACAGGAAAGAGCCTTTGCTCTGATACCATAACTGTAACACCCCAACCCGGAACGGGCTGACGTGTCACTTTTACAGAGTCAGATCAAAAACATAATTCCATTAATACTTGAATGTATTACAAGGCTTTACAACTTAATGGAAATAGGATATCTAATCCAGTACATTATTTCTACGGTCTGTTTCATATACTCGAGCACTCTTCTGTATCCCGTCCCAGATTGTCTTGATAACCTGACGTAAAGAAGAAAACACAAAAACGTACGTCTGAGCAAAATTTGAAAGTTTTGCCCAGTGTGCGGACAGAGGGAAACCAAAAAGGCTCATTTTATTTGAGAAAAAGGCTAAGTTCTTCAAAAATCATTTGTTTTAGCAAAAACGCTAAGTTTTCATAATTCAAAATATATTAAATAAGTACCACAATTAATATCCGAATATGATATACAGATTTACCCGAAGTCCAGAAGGTTCATTTTATTACAGAGGTTGATACTGGGTAGCTAGCCCATGTATCCAGACATGAATGGAGTGTGGGCAAATCACACAGATCATTCACCAGATATCAGACTTTATTTACTTTTTCCTAGGACCGATCCATACGCCTCTGAACAGAAGTCCGTAGACTGAAACAGAAGAGACGCCGTGATCTCAACTCACCGTCACGGATGGTGCCACATCATTTTATGCCAAAATGATGGGTCTGTGGTCATCCTCACAGAAAAGGGAATGACATGGGTAACATAATACTTTTATATAATATTAAACTTGTAATTTATTTACTTGTAACTTGTAAGCCTTAAGATATTTTACTTGTAAACAAGTGAGTCCGTAGACATGTAAATGTATAAACTCGTATACATGTAAGTTCATATATTTATAAATTCATAAACTTGAAAACTCGTAAGCATGTAATCCCGTAAACATGCAAACTCGTTAACTCGTAAATTCATAAACAAATAACTCACAAACATGTAAACACGTAAATATGAAAAGGATATTTTTAATAAACCATTTTCTAAATAACTGATGTAAAACAAAACCTTTTCAAAACGTTTGTAACTTCCAAAACATATTTCATAACGTAATCTTAATACGGAATTTAAAATCAGAAATGAGATGCCTGTAGCCAAATGACATATATCGAAAGAAAGGATTCTATCCGTACCTTAATAGTTTCAAAGTGATGCTACCTTGTTTACAATTGTTTGTGATAATATTACAGATTTATACGGGCAGAGTTTAGCCTACTGATTAACCTCTTTAACCTAATTTAAATAACATTCACACGAACTAGGTCAGTAACTTAATACAGCATTTACGATAACTCACGAGATTAAGATCCTCACAACGAATGACAAAGTGCAATACTTAAACTTCCATCGGATTCACAACGAATGACAGAGTATTCCCCGAGTTTAGGTGGTACTCAAACATCCTGTCGGAATCACGACTAATGACAAAGCATAACCCAAATTTGAGCAGCACTTAAACATCCATTGGATTGATTTCAATCGATCGGACATTGAATCGTAGCAGCGATCGAGTTATTACCTTGTATTGCGGCGTCGATTAGTGATCCGTGTGTGTTTTCAGACTGTTTATACTATAACTCAACGTACAAATTGAAATTGAACGTCGAACAAACGCACAGAATCAAGTCCCAATGCCTGCTATTTATACCCAAAATTTGTCACCCCTTGCGCACCGTAAGCCTTTTTCCTTACGGTGCGTAAGGAACACTAAGGGGTCATAGGGTAGCCACGTTTGGGACTAGGCCTGCTGAGTCGACGAAACTTTAAAATTCGAATTTGACAGCTTTTTAAGTGGATAATCGTAACTAGGGTTTTACCCCCCCTGAGTTTTAGGGGCCCTAATCCTGATTCTGAATATTCTAAAAATTTTAGGGTTTGTACAGAATCACTTGGGTGTCTCAATTACGATTTCCTATTGGACAATACCTAGTTTAAAAATTTTCGGGTGTTACAAAAAGCCTAACTAACATTCAACCCTTAATGAAATCAGACGAATCAAATGACAAAATAAAAGAATCCAACCACAAAATAGAGATTACCGTCGAGTTTAGAGTGTTGATAGCCGTTGAATGATGACTGAAACCTTCGATTGAAGGTAGTCGCCGATGATCTTCAGAGATAAAGAGGCAGAGGAATTTTGATCTAGGGTTTGTGTTTAGAATGCAGATGAAGTTTGAGAGAGAGAGAGTGTATAAGAAACTTCCCTTATAAGCTGTCTCTAATACTCGCTCAATATTAAGCCACGTGGATTGCTTATGTGGATTAACCAAGGGGTGACATGTGTCCCCCAATGGTTTACTTTATTATATATATAGATATAGATGATTTAAATGTTACATATGGTCCCCTGAAACTCTCCTCCATGTTGCAATAAAATTCTTAAAGATATTTGCTACACCATTTACACAAACGCCCTTCTAAATTCACCTCCAAAAATAATAATTACATTAAGTATTGTAACTAATCACAGAAAGCCCTCAATGTTTCATCTTTATGCAACTAGGTCCTTTTCTATTCCGTTACATCATAAACGCCATGGTTTCAATTGCTTATCTGATCAGGACTCGTAACTTAGTCAATAAAAACCAATTATACCACTTCGGTGGTTAAAACTGGGATGTTACACCTCTCTCTCTCTATATATCTATATTTATATCTATATATATATATAGGGATGGGTTAAAATGAGAACCACTACGAGTTGTGAGAAGCGTGAGAACTTTTTGATCCCGCGCGAGTTGGGCCAAAATTTTTTTGCACAAACGTAGATGAAAGCATTATAAACACATCTGTAAAAAAATTGTAGAGTCTTTAGTTTTGTGACTGATTAAAAAACAATAATTATCAACTGTAAAATTTTACACCAGAGCGTAAAAAAAACTTGCATCAGTCAAAACTAACTCCTCGACATTTTTTTTTACTTTTTTTACAATGTTTTCATCTACGTTTGTGCAACAAAAAATTGGCCCAACTCGCGTGGAATCAAAAAGTTCTCACGGTTCTCACAACTCGTAGTGCTTTTCCTTTGAACTGAATCCTATATATATATGTATATATATATATATAGGAGAATGATCCGTTAGGAACCATTCTTTATTGCGAGAACCAATGTGAACACAAGCAAAAATACCTAAAAAAAAATCTAAAAAACACGTAATTTTTTTAAAATTATTTTATGAAAAAATCGTTACTTTTCGTTATTAAGAAAATCATTTTTTTAAAAAATTTAAAAAAATTGGCTATTAAAAGTACCGATTTAAATAAAAAAAAATTGTGTGTTTTTTAGATTTTTTAAGATTTTTTTAGGTTTTTTGGGGGGTTAGGTTTTAGCATTTAGCTTGGGTGGGGGGTTGGGGGGGGGTTAGGTTTTTGGTGGTGTAGTGAGTTTATTTTGTTGTGTTCTCGTTGGTTCTCGCAGTTCTCGCAATAAAGGTGCTTCTCGCATGAACCCTACCCTATATATATATATATATATATATAGGTAGAGGTTCCTGTAAAAAATGGTTTTTTTTTTTTTTTTTTTTTTTTTTTTTTTTTGTGAGAAAGGTAAGAAAGAATCTACACCATTAGATTTAGATCTTTGATCTAATGATTAAGATCATAATGGCAAAATTGTAAATAATGTTTACTATTAAACATATTAATTTTATAGATTAAGGGTATATAGGTAAATTTAATATTTTTAAATTAAGAAACTAACATTGATGCACATGTAACCTCCCCCGTCTTTTTTAAACGTCAATAACTTTTTATACGTAACTTTAAAAAAAAATTACACCATAATAACGAGCGTTTTTTTATCTTTAATATGAGTACCATATTGCTATACTTATATAGAGAAAAAATATGTTTCGATCAGATGTTTAGTCCATGAATGGTGTTATATACTTACTGAATGGTGTTATATACTTGATGAATGGTGTTATATACTTACTGAATGATGTTATATACTTGCTTAATGGTGTTTATAGAGATCTTTTAAAAAAATCCAGTTCCTATAATTAAGGTGGCGGTTATGGGAAGTTTTTAATTAATTGAATTAATGATAAAATTATTTGTTTACCCTTTTGAATTAATTTAGATTTAGGACACATGTCATCTCCACAATATTTCTCACCTTTCCCACACTTTTAACCTTTTTTACAATAACCTTACCCTATATATATATATATATATATATATATAGGGTGAGGTTCCTGTAAAAAGGACCTCTTTCGTGAGAAGTGTGAGAAGGCATAGAAATTGACATGTAGGCATCATGTTTTCGACTTAGGCATGAAGTTTTGGGTTGTTTTGCCAAGAAAAACACCAAACATAATAATTTAAAACACAATGCAACGTATTATGGGCGTGAATTTTAAAACACACTGCTTAACACTTAAAACACACTACTTAACGTTCTTGGCATGGTGTTTTAAGTTTTAAGCCTAGAATTCATTGCATTGTGTCTTAAATTGTTATGTTTGGTGTTTTTCTTGCTAAAACAACCCAAAACATTATGCACAAGTCCAAAACATGATGCCTACATGTCAATTCTTACGCCTTCTCACACTTCTCACGAAAAATGTCCTTCTTACAGGATCCTAAAACTATATATATATATATATATATACACATACATATAATAGAGTAGGAGTTGGGTAGAAAGCCTTATTTTCCTTGAAAGTCTAGGAAGCAATCAGAACGTGACATGTGGCATTGAAGGATTTTAACTAAAAGGGCAATTGTGTAATTCGATATATTATTTTATTTTTGGAATTTTATCTCTCATTAACTAACAATGCCTAAAATTATGGAAACTGTTTCTCCAAGATTTTCTAAATGTCGCAACCTTCTCCTTCTTCGTTTCCATCATCATCAAACACTTCTCCATCTCTACCATCTCCGAGTTCATCATCACCATTCAAATACTGTTCATATCATCTCCGTTTTCTTGACGATGTGTTTTAACAGCAAGCAGATTCATACAGTTGTGTTTTAGCATTCATATTCATACAATTGTGTTTTAACAGCAAGCAGATTCATACAGTTGTGTTTTAGCATTTAGATTCATACAGTTGTGTTTTAACAGCAAGCAGATTCATACAGTTGTGTTTTAGCATTCAGATTCATACAGTTGTGTTTTAACAGCAAGCAGATTCGTAAAGTTGTGTTTTAACAGCAAGCAGATTCATACAGTTGTGTTTTAGCATTCAGATTCATACAGTTGTGTTTTAACAGCAAGCAGATTCATACAGTTGTGTTTTAGCATTCAGATTCATATAGTTGTGTTTTAACATTCAGATTCATACAGTTGTGTTTTAACAGCAAGCAGATTCATACAATTGTGTTTTAGCATTCAGATTCATACAGTTGTGTTTTAACAGCAAGCAGATTCATACGTTGTGTTTTACCATCCATGCTGGTAATGTTGGAGGATTTCTTGACGATGTGTTTTAACAACAAGCAGATTAGCAAGCAGATTAATACGATGTGTTTTCTTGATGTGTTTCTTCATGAAGGATAGAAGGAAGAGAGAGAGAGAGAAAGGGAGAGAGAGAGAGAGAGAGAGAAAATCGCAAGAAATGTGAGGTGGTTATGGAATGTCTTTGTACATGCCTTTATTGCATGGATGAAATATTTATAAGATTGATACCATTCATATATGTGTATATATATATATATATATATATGACTTACACATAATTTAAAAAAAAATAAGTTTAAGCTATTCCCTGTTGATATATAGGTATTATGCATTAAAATCATTTAATTGCATAATACTAGGTTGTTGTATATATTCCTGTTTCATAAATTCAGTTTTATAAAATATTTCCCATGGTATATGTACATGTGCTTAAATTTTAGAATCATCAAACTATGGATTACGAACTGTAATAACTATTGTTCATTATTTGAATAAATTAAATTAAGAATTATGTTTTATAAAACTCTTTTAACATAACTTTATTCAACAGCCAAATATTTTATTCTTCCAAAATATTATTATTAATTTTAATTTAAAACAAAATTTGATAATATTAAATAATGATGATAATAACAGTAAATATTAAGATTTTTTTCTTAAAAAGTGTTTGTGTATGAAAATTTTACTTAACATGTTAATTATCATCAATATTCAGTAGACATATAATATAATTTCTGAATATTACTAAATTTATTAAATTTTGATGAATAATCTATATATTTAATATTTAATAATACGATAAGAAGTAATAAAGAATTATAAAGTGATTTACAAAGTATTTTAATTATTGTATCAAAAAAAATGCTGAAACATTATATTTTAACAAAATTAGTATAATTATATGTTTTACCAAAACTTTGACAAATACATATCTTTAAATTGAGTAAAACTTTTTGGATTGTATCATAAAATATACTGCTTTCATCGAATATTATTTTATATTATGATATTTCAGTGATATCATACCTAAGGGTGTTATCTTATATCTTTGATTAAGATATTAATATCAATAATATTATTATAATTTATTTTGAATTGTATTCATATAAATATGTAGATATGATATATCACAAAATTAAATATTATTTTATGAATATATTCCCTATTTATAACCTAACATATTGTACGATACAATAGGAGTTACATATCCTGAAAATTTAAATGACGTAGAATCATTTTAGGCATAATATATATTATCCAAATATTTATATTATGATGTTTACAAAGTATCATATATGAATTGCATTTATCTTATATTAATATTTAACTATTAATATTAACATTGTATTAAAATTTAGATTGCATTATGTTTCTATATATATACATATGGGTATGATAGACATATAAGATATCACAAATTTTACTAAGACATGATATTATTAATATATAGCATAACTATAAGATACAGATATGGGTAACACATATTGGGAATTTAAAATTCGTTAGATCATAATAATCATATTGAGATTTCATGTTTACAGGATAACACATAAGATATTAATTTCCTAACACAAATATTTAAGTTTTAGGTATTGGAAGAACACCTAAAGGGCTTAAATCAGTGGGATGGCTCTGATACCACCTTCTGTCACAGCCCCCGACCCCACCCAGGGAGCGGGCGGCCACGAGCCTCAGAGCAGATGGTATCGGTGTTTTTTAATTTGGCAGCGGAAAATTTCATCAGGACCATAGTTAGGAAATATTTTTATCAGAGTTAAAGACCAGAATGTTTAAAATAATTAAATGGAATAAAATCCAAGTTTTTCGATAATATGTTTAAATTCACAAGTGGGACAAAACCCGATTTTCAGTTTAGTACATTTATAGGGAATAACCCTAATTGTTGAAAACAATTATCCTTTTTAATTAGGTAACTTTTATAGCCACTTTTCTAAGCCTTTAGTGCTCTCCAGCTAGCTTTTATGGGCTTCACACTAAGTTGCCTGAAACACGGGTTTAAAATATTTTATCAGCAAGAAATACTGGTGAGTGAATCCCAGTTTAATCAAAACAGGTTTTATCATCATACAATATTGAGAGCGATTACAATGTTTATATCTACACAATTACTCATTCAGTACTGTCAATCTTGACTGGTGGGTCATATTACACATTGGCTATCTCGTTGTCCAATGGTAACGTGTTCCACATTTTGTATACAAAACCCCAACATACCGGCAGTAATTGAAGAATTACAAAGACTCAATCACTGCTAATCACATTGTAAAATATTTAAGATTTTGTAAAAATAGTTTACAAAAAGGAGATTACTCACATTGCTAATTTAGATATTTTCCTTGTGACTTCCTGGTTATAATCTATTAATTAAACAATGCACATGCGTTAGTATAATAACCCAATTTACAATAGTTATACCCTTCCCGAGACAGAACTCCAACGACTACGTCGGGCAGAACCTCGACAGCCGTTACGTGGTACTAGATCAATCGGGCAGCGTATCTAATACGTAACCAGGGTTATAATACCTACAACGAGGCAGAGCTTCGCTTATTAGGGGGGCTAGTATATCCAAGAATTAAAATTGCTATCAGAAATTGAGAGAAATAATTGTGATTTGAATGATTGACGACTGAAGCCTCGACCTCCTATTTATGGTGCTGATTCGGGAGTTTCTCACGCCCCGCGAAAGAAACAACAGGGGCTTTCGCGCCCTGCGAAAGAAACATCATTAGTGTCAAATAATGCATATATTGTCGCAATTGATCTATATTGTCAGTTACGGAACTACATAGTCTTCAATTACTCCAAACACGAAGCTCAAAACCTTGAAGACGACCTCTCACTCATTTATTGTTGCGGTCGAGGTGTTTGCTTATATGAGCAATAATGCGGCTACGAAGGCATGTATTAGGAACCTCGACTATGGTGAATGTTTATAGGGTGTTTGGGGAGGTGGTGGTGGCTCATCATTTTTCCGGCACTTTAATAATATTTTAATATTATATGTGAGTGAGGATCCTACGGAAAGTGTGTTGTTCCTAGAAAGTCTAGGAAGCGATCTGGGCCATCCAATGGGTGTGTTTAATGGTTGAGATCATCTTGGTGGCATTTTGGTAATATGTGTGACAACCCTCACAATTTCAGGTATCCGTACAATTAATCAATATTTAATTTGTGCTTAATGACTGTGCTTGATTACAATTGTTGACCAAACTGCTTACTGATTTATGTTACATACATACACATGCATCACATTCATACAGTCACTCCATTTATTACACGCAAAATTTAGTGACAAACTTGATGCACAAAGCACAGTTAGCATAGTGAGCGGATAACCCAGAAAACATGCTGACAATGCCAGCACATAGACAGACAATGTTTTTGGGACCAGTATGAGCCAGAGACAGGATACTACACTAGTAGGGAGTGTAGGGAAGTGAGGACCACAAAACTGCGTCACTAGGTGATAGTTAAAGTGCCGGGAAGTGCCTAAAACCCACTTAAAATACAAAATTCTGCACTTATTATCAAAATTCAGCATTTAAACATGCTAGTCACTTGCAAAAATATGGCAAAATGGTCCTGTATACTTTTCTAAGTGCCGGGAATTATTTGTGACACAAAAAACTATATAAAAGACACTTTACGGATTAAGTAAGCACTTTAACGGAACGATACCCAACCGAACAACCGGACATTACCCGGAACACAAAAATATTGTAAAACACATTGTTTCACTTTTACTAAGCTAGTCATGATCCCCAAACACCACAACACATCATACAAAATATCTAGCAACTTATATCACTAACTAATACTTGGAAACTAACTAATTATATAACTATCCATTGAAAACCAACCATACACCCCCCCTAAACACGGTTCATCAAGGGGCCCCACACCCCTTGATTTCTTTTAATATTTTATTTGATATGTTGTGTTGATCTTGAGCACATTACACACTAGTCCCTTACATGTTGGAAGTAACTTTATAAGAACCAAGGGTCTTCATCTTCACCTCATTCAACACCATCATTCTTCCTTTCTCCTCTTCCTTGTTTTGGCCGAACCCAAGAGCCACCATCACCATCATCATTTGTTCATTCTCATCCAATCTACAAGTATACAAAGGTGCTAAGGGTCATACAACGAAGCTTGGTGCTCTCTGAAGTGGAAGGACCTTCTCTATTTGCTATTAACCACCTCATTTCTCCTCTTGATCTTCCCTAGCTTAAAAGCTAGTAGTAAGTCTCTTGAATCCTCATTTTTCTTCATGTTTAGAGTGGTTAATAGTTATTGTATGATGAAATCTAAAGAACTCTAAAAGATTACAAACAAAAGTCTTGAACATAAAGTAACAAGATGATGAACTAAGATGAACTCATGATTAAATGAAGTTGTTTTGTCATGTTGTTGAATACTTGTTGTTTATTTGATGATTACTAGTAAAATGATGTTTGATCATCATATGAAGCTTGTTAAGTTATGATTAAAAACATGACTTAACAAGTTAGGGATGATTATGTGTACAAAATAATCATCTTCTTGTTAGAGCATGAACTTGATGATAAAAGTGGTTTTCTTAGAAAATAATGAACCTAGTGAACTAGTAAACTTGTAAATCCAAGTCTTGATGATGATTTTTCTAAAATTAACCAAGTTAAAAAGACGGGTTTTGAAGAATCATAACTTTACTTGCATACACATTGTTTTTGGAATTTAAAAGAGTATAAAGATGCAAGTGAAACATGAAAATATTGTAAATGGATATTTTTGTAAAACAAGTTCACAAGTTGTGAACATCTAAAAACCCCGAGAGTAAGATTTTACTAAAAGTAAACACACTTTGGAGGGTAACTAAACCCACTAAACACCCTACAAAGTTACTAAGCGTTTTTACGAAAAACCAAGTTCATGTTATTATGTAAAGTACATTATTTTTGCACTTGGCTAGTGTAATGTTGTTTAGTAATTTGTTGTTGATTGATTGAATGAATTTTTGAAAAGAAAATGATATGCTAATAAGCATGGACACCTCCGTTTACAAAGGAAACTCTCGCGAAATTTTCTAAAATTTCAACACTTAGAAAATATTTTTCTAACAAATGTTACATGTATATTTTACAACCTGTGTTTGCAGTATAAACTTCGCCATGGTTTCTTCACAAAAACACAAAGTATCGGAGGACGATTTTATAAATAAAAACGGATAAATATATATTTAGAATATATATTTTCTACTAAGACACTTGTGTGAATATTTGTATATTTTGTGAACTAGTTATATTATTTTAGGGTAAAATAATATAACTTACAAATACCATGGAAATTACAACTCCAAAATAATACCAAAAATCACACGGAATAAATATTTAAGTTATACGCTTGATATCGTGAAACCAAACGCAAAGACGTAACTTACAAAATATTCCGCAAAATACTCTTACACATATATTTTTGGTAAAATATTATTTTGGAAATTAAGGGAGTAAAAATATATTATTTTTGGGAAAAATACATATATTTTGGAAATAAGTTATTTTGGACCAATGAGTAAATATATTTTTCTAAGTGGGACTTAAAATATATTTTTGAAACTACAAATAGACATGTATAAATACCCCCATCCTTGGGAAGGAAATACGCATATAAAATACTTGAGAAGTATGGATACGAAATAGTTGCCTAACTATTATTCCTAAACCCTAAAAACAAAACTTAAGTTAGAATAATTATTAATTATTATTTTAACAAGAAGTTACAACTTGGAATAATATCAAAGTAACGTAACTCAAACCCGTAAATACAAAGGCAAGGCAAGGCACGACCCGTTTGTCTAATAAACAATAGTACGTTGTAGGTTGTCGTGTAGCGGACCAGGTTTGAGTTGACGATACGATCCAGGAGACGCACTACAGTGAGTTCATGTCCCCCTTTTCTTTTAACTGTTTTCAGTTTTATACTTCGGGGGTGAAATACATGTTACAATTATTACAGATATTTTTATACATGGTATGGTTAGCTTAAGGAAGGTTTACGACGCGATCATGTGAGTGGTGGGCATGACACTTAAGGCAATTAATCCTCATTGTAGGACCGAGGGACATGAGTGATAGATCTATTTGGGTGTAGGGAGCCCACACCCGTGAGGCCGGGGCGGCCCATAGTGGTGACTATGTCTTCATTTCGGAGACAAATTTGCTAGGTTTGAGTCTTCCTGCACCAATTTCACACATACCATTGGCTTTGCAACCCATTGGTGATCTGTTTTTCCTTAAATGCTACATACCAGGAACTTTTATACATTCAGACATACTTTAAAAAGGTTTATACAAACTCACATACACATGAACTCGCTCAACTTTTGTTGATTTTTCAAACTACATGTATTTCAGGAAACTAAGGGATCTGGCAAGTGTCTGCACATGTCAAGCTGCGTTGAATAAAGATGTCATCCAGGGTAGTTGGTTTAGGAGGTGTAATCCTTACCTGGACGGGTTACATGTCTTTAAACCACGTATTAATTAAATTCTTTGTTGTGTTATGTGAACACATTTTAAAACAAGTATGGTTTGTAATCTAACTTAAGTGTCGACATTTTCAAACAATGATGTTGTGGTAGTATTAAACTTAATGAAGGGATGATCATCTTATGTTTTATTTTCATATAGCATTGTTATGATTGTTGCTATGGTATTGAGAAGTCACACCAAAATAATCCACGCTTCTGCAAAAGCCAGGGTGTGACAGCTTGGTATCAGAGCCTCAATCATAGCGAACTAGGATTCTATCTCGAGTCTAGACTATGATCACTAGGGCTCTCACGAAATCATTTTACATTGCATACACTAAACGTCCAGATCCAGGGTACAAACATTTTTACAAAAGGCACAAATACACATTTCAAAATTTATATTTCAGTCTTAGAGACCGGGGGAATTCAGTCTTAGAGACTGAGGGAGTTCAGCCTTAGAGGCTGGGGAGGTTCAGTCTTAGAGACTTAGGGGTTCAATCTTAGAGATTGGGGAGATTTAGTCTTAGAGACTAGGAAGTTGGTCTTAGAGACCAGGGATTTAGTCTTAGAGACTGGGAGGTTGATCTTAGAGACCAGGGATTTAGTCTTAGAGACTGGGAGGTTGGTATTAGAGGCCAGGGATTTAGTCTCAGAGACTGGGAGGTTGGTCTTAGAGGCTAGGGATTTAGTCTTAGAGACTGGGAGGTTGGTCTTAGAGACCAGGCAGTATAGTCTGGGGAAGACTAGGATGATTATTTGCATACTTTGTGTGACTTACATGCTTATTTGACTACATGTTGATATATGTGCATATGTGTGGTTGTGGTACAGACAGCATGTCATCTTTGGATACCGGAGTGTCATACACGCTTGATCCTATGGCGATAGTCTCGGCGACGAGATTCTATATGAGAGCGAGGTTTATACGTCGGATACTACGAGCACTGATGAGGATGATTTACAGCCGTTTGCTCTTCCAGATTTTGGGGATGATATTCCTCTAGCTGATGGTCCATTCGACGGGGATCTACCTCTCATTCAGATCCTTGCTCCTCTCCCACTCGCCGCAGTTCCTGTCAAGGATCTGCCACATGACGAGTTCGCTGATGATGACATCGATTTATTCATTGAGGGTCCCCCGGAGGGTGACCAGGATGGTGTGGCCCTTATGGATGACGATGTCCCTCCTGCTGATGTTCCCGTTGATGATCATGTTGTTCCCATGATTGAGGTCCATGCTGATGTTCCCATTGACGGCCCTGTAGTTCCTATTGTTGAGGTTCCTGCCGCTGACATTGTTATCTTGCCACCTGCTGAGGCTCCCGTAGAGGAGGCTCCTTCTGATTCATCCGGTCCAGACTCGTTTGTGTCTGTGGCATCTACATCTATTCACGGCCAGGGCATGCAGCACCACTCTCCTGACGCAGACTCAGACATGGCGATGTCTGCCGCACCTTTCGTTCCCCATGACGTCAACCCAGATCTGGAGGTCGAGTTTGTACCTGCTGACCCAGCCCCAGCTGATCCAGCACTCGAGTTAGCTCCAGAGCCTGTCATTGCTCATGACCCTATTGATATCCCAGCTGTTGCACTATTGCCTGATCCTTTACCTGAGCCTGTTCATGTTGATATACCAGTCTTGGCACCACCCATTGTTGATGCACCAGCCGTCGTACCACCGGTTTCTGAGGTTCCTATTGTTGATGCACCCGTTATTGTACCACCTGTTGTCGACCATGCACCTTTTGCCACACATGTTGACCCTCGATACGCCGACACCCGTAACGGGTGGATCGAGGATGATGATTATCCTCCTTTTGTTATACCAGTTACACCCACTGTTGCACCCGTTTTTGCGCCGCTTGATGTTCCCCAGTATCATCCGCACGTGTCTGATGTCCATCGCACAGACTTACCCATCACCTTTCTACAGGATATCCCTCCTCCCCGTCTAGGGGAAGGACCTTCCACACAGCACCACGATCACGTGCCACCCACGACAGCAGCTATTCCTTTTATGCCCTCTTTTACACCGGCTGCACACACCACATCTCCCTTTACACCCTCAGGCGAGCCGTTTCTGTGGACTTCGCCCCATGTTATGCCTCTGTCAGACCCGTATCACCCTTTTCATGTCAGATATACCACAG
This sequence comes from Helianthus tuberosus, assembly GCA_030545235.1. Lineage (NCBI taxonomy): Eukaryota > Viridiplantae > Streptophyta > Magnoliopsida > Asterales > Asteraceae > Helianthus > Helianthus tuberosus. The sequence goes on from CM060443.1 coordinate 177,661,473, forward strand.
ATGACATACTGAGATCCCTGCAGTTACAGCAGGATGACTTGAGTCGTAGGGTACACGAGCTGGAGAGGACTCCGCGTCCTCCTTGTCACTGTCAGTCTCCTTTTGCTACTCCACCAGCTCCTCTTCCACTACCCCCTGATTCGGATGTTCGTTTCCTTACTCCTGAGCAGCAGATAGCTTACCTGTTGCGCGTTATCCAGGCACTTGAGGAGGATTAGGTGCGTATGCGCTGTTTGATTTTCTTCCCTCCTCCTCCTCCCCCATCAGCATGAGGATTTTTGGTCTGTTGCAGGTAGCGTTACTCTTGATGAGAAGACATCGATTGAGCCAGACTATACAACATTTTGAAGACCGCATTTTGACATCATGACTTTTGATATTTGATTTTTGGTTGTTGTATATGGCTAGATAGTTCAGACAAGGGCGTTGTGACCCTTAGTCTCTTTTGGGATGTATGATACATTTGGAAAACTTGTGAACACTGTATTTGTGGTCTTGATTATATGATAACACAATTGCAGTATTCTCATTACATGCATTGTTGATTTATTTGCTTGTATTATAGTATGGGATGTTATGTGTTATTGTGTTAATGGATGTTACTACCTACACATATTACTTACTTACTATACTTACAAAGACCTGACCAGCATAATCTTCTTTTAGAAGATGCCACCACGTCGAGACACACGCTTGCCTACTACTGAGGCAGAACTTCAGGAGCGTATTTCAAAGGCAATAGCAGACTATGAGGCCTCGCAAGCCGAAACAAGCAGGAATACCTCAAACAACAACAACAACCCACAAAATGGTAATGTTAGGTCACTCGAGACACATTACCTTACATTTGGACATTTCATGTGCAAATGCTAATGTTTTCTATGAATAACATTACTTGGACAGGCTGCACCTACAAACAATTCCTTGACTGTAAGCCCTTGAACTTTAACGGCACTGGAGGCGCTGTTGCATTCGTTAGATGGGCAGAAAAGACGGATTTAATTCTAAGGATGAGCAAGTGTGCTCCGGAGCAGCAAGTTACCTACATTTCAGGGCTTTTTCTTGATGGTGCCCTATCATGGTGGAATCTGCAAGTGCAAACATTGGGAGAGGCGGCGGCATATGCACTGACATGGGCTGAGCTGAAGGAGCTCATGAGGAAGAAATACTGCTCACGGGCCGAATACAAAAACTAGAAACGGAATTCTGGAATCTAAAGATGGACGGCCCAAAAATCGCTGAGTATGTTTAGAGGTTTCATGATCTGTCCCATGTGGTGCCGTACATGGTCACACCCGAATTCAAATGCGTGGAGCGTTTCATCTGGGGATTAGCACCTCAGATTATGAGCATGGTTACATCGTCAAAATCGGCAACCATCACTGAAGCCATCGATCTGAGCATATCTCTGACTGAAGAAGTCATCAGGCTGAACAAGTTTTCAAATGCTGATCAGAGAAAGAAAGAGACTCATGTGGAGTCATCTGGAGAGAACAAACGGAAATTCTCCAACTTCAAGCAAGGTACCAGCAGTTTGAGCAAGAAGGGTGAGACAAGCACACTGGCCAGGGCCAAAACCGGTGTCAAAAACAGAGGGAAAGGTTACATGGGCACTCTACCCAAGTGTGATACATGCCAGTACCACCATCCCGGCCCATGCAGACTCCGGAAATGCGAGTCTTGTGGGAAGACTGGCCATTCAAAGGAAACATGCTGGGTTGGTACCGGTGTTGGTCGTGGAAATCAGCGAGGTCATGGAAATGGGAACGGGAACCGCCAAGAGGGAGGAAATGGCGGGAATGGAAACCGTGGAAATGTTAGGAACCAAGCTGGTAACCGGGGAGCAAACGGAAATCGAGGTGGAAATGGTCATGGGAATGGTCGAGGACCAGGATGTTTCAACTGTGGAGACCTGGGGCACTTTAAAAGGGAATGCCCAAAACTCAATCAAGCGCAAGGCAGAGTCTTTAACATCGGTGCGAGGGAAGCACGCCAGGATCCCAATGTAGTTACTGGTACGTTCCCTATAAACCAACGCTTTGCATCTGTACTATTTGACACTAGTGCCGACTATAGTTTTGTATCACTAGAATTTAAGAATATGCTTGGGTTAACTACTAGTAAGTTAGACATTCCGTACTCAATTGAACTGGTTAATGGAAAGCTAGTGGAAACCAACGAGGTTATCAGAGGTTGCGTAATCGAGCTGGGAGAACATGAGTTTACACTAGAACTACTGCCAGTCGAGTTGGGAAGCTTCGACGTGGTAGTAGGGATGGATTGGTTATCTAGCAACAAAGCTAAGATTGTGTGTCACTAGAAGACCATACGCATCCCAATGGCGGATGGAGAAACGATTGTGGTTCATGGAGAGAAGCGCGATGCGCCATTGAGGATCATTAGCTGCCTAAAAGCTCGAAAGTGTTTGAAGAAGGGGTGTGTTGCCTTCTTGGCGCATATCGTTGATAAGGAAGCCGCTGAACCAAAGATCGAAGACATTCCAGTCGTAAGGGAATATCCTAAAGTCTTTCCAGAAGACTTGCCAGGATTGCCACCTCAAAGGCAAGTCGAGTTCCATATTGACCTAGTTCCAGGCGCTGCACCTGTAGCTAAGGCACCTTATCGACTTGCACCTTCGGAGATGCAAGAGCTGTCAACGCAACTTCAAGAGCTGTTAGACAAAGGATTTATCCGACCAAGCTTCTCGCCTTGGGGAGCTCCAATTTTGTTTGTTAAGAAGAAGGATGGTAGTTTACGCATGTGTATCGACTACCGGGAGCTGAACAAGTTGACAATCAAGAATAGATATCCTTTGCCACGAATTGATGACCTGTTCGATCAATTACAAGGTTCGAGTTTTTACTCAAAAATCGATCTATGGTCGGGTTATCACCAGTTGAGAATACAAGAGGAAAGTATTCCCAAGACTGCTTTTAGGACTCGTTATGGACATTACGAGTTCCTGGTTATGCCGTTTGGGTTGACAAACGCGCCAGCTGTTTTTATGGATTTGATGAACAGAGTCTGCAAGCCGTACCTCGATAAGTTCGTAATTGTATTCATTGATGATATTCTGATTTATTCGAAGTCAAAAGAAGAGCATGAACAACATTTAAGAGCCATTCTAGAGCTACTTAAAAAGGAGAAGTTGTACGCTAAGTTCTCGAAGTGCGAGTTCTGGTTACGCGAAGTCCAATTTCTTGGTCATGTGGTTAACGGAGATGGAATACATGTGGATCCAACAAAGATCGAAGCGATCAAGAAATGGGAGACTCCTAAGACGCCAACCGAGATTCGACAGTTTCTAGGTTTGGCTGGTTATTATCGTAGGTTCATTGAGGATTTCTCGAAAATCGCTCAACCGTTGACCTCCCTTACGCAGAAAGACAAGAAGTTTGATTGGGGAGACAAACAAGAAGAATCATTTCAGTTATTGAAGAACAAGCTCTGTAACGCACCGATCTTACCACTACCCGAAGGCACAGACGACTTCGTGGTATATTGTGATGCTTCGCGTCAAGGTTTGGGCTGCGTGCTGATGCAGCGTCAGAAGGTTGTAGCATATGCATCACGCCAGTTAAAGGTCCATGAGAAAAACTACACCACGCATGATTTGGAATTGGGCGCAGTGGTGTTTGCTTTGAAAATATGGCGACATTATTTATATGGCACGCGATGTACAATCTACACTGATCACAAGAGCCTGCAGCACATTTTTGATCAAAAAGAGCTTAACATGAGGCAAAGACGCTGGGTAGAGCTGTTGAATGATTATGATTGTGAGATCAAGTATCACCCAGGGAACGCGAATGTGGTCGCCGATGCCCTGAGTCGGAAGGAAAGGATCAAGCCCATAAGGGTTAGGGCTTTGGAAATGATCGTTCAAACGGACCTCTCATTGTGCATTCGGCCCGCGCAGAGAAAAGCACTCAAAGAAAAGAATATTGAGGATGAGTATCTTCGTGGGATGGAGAAGCAGTTGGTACCAAACGGGGAAGGAACTTTGTGTTTTATGAAACGAATTTGGGTTCCCTTGTTTGGTGGTTTGAGAAATGTTATTTTTTATGAGGCTCACAAGTCACGGTACTCGATTCATCCAGGAGCGGATAAGATGTACCAAGACCTTAAAGATTTCTATTGGTGGCCAAGAATGAAAGGCGATGTTGCGATATACGTTGGTAAATGTTTAACTTGCGCCAAAGTGAAAGCCGAGTACCAGAAGCCTTCAGGTCTTCTGCAGCAACCTGAAATACCCAAATGGAAATGGGGACAAATTTCAATGGACTTCATAACGAAATTGCCAAGGACGCCCAAGGGCCACGATACGATTTGGGTGATAGTAGACTGTTTAACGAAATTTGTGCACTTTCTGCCGATCAAGGAAAAAGACAACACGAGTAAACTTGCTGAAATATACATGAGAGAGATTGTTGCACGACATGGAGTGTCTCTCTCCCTTATCTCTGATAGAGATGGACGCTTCGTGTCAAGGATTTGGCAATCCTTTCAGGAAGCATTTGGTTCTCAGTTGAATCTGAGTACTGCCTTTCACCCGCAAACAGACGGACAGAGTGAACAGACGATCCATACATTAGAAGACATGTTGCGAGCTTGAGTAATGGATTTAGGAGGGAGTTGGGACACTCACCTACAATTGGTTGAAATTTCATACAATAACAGTTACCATGCAAGTATTCAAGCCGCACCGTTCGAAGCTCTCTATTGACGCAAATGTCGATCACCGATTTGTTGGGCTGATGCGGGTGGTAGACAACTAGTTGGTCCGGAACTGGTCCAGGAAACGACAGACAAGATTGAACAGATCCGAGAGCGCATCAAAGCGGCTCGTGATCAACAAAAGAGTTATGCGGACCTGAGAAGGAAACCTCTGGAATTTGAGGTTGGTTATATGGTTTTGTTAAAAGTTTCACCCTGGAAGGGTGTGGCACGCTTCGGGAAGCGTGGGAAGTTGAACCCTAGACACATTGGCCCATTTAAAATTCTGAAAAGGGTTGGTTTGGTAGCATACAAGTTGGACTTACCTGCAGAACTTAATGGCGTTCATGATACATTTCACGTATCTAATCTGAAAAAGAGTCCAACTCAAGAAACAGTGGTCATTCCTGCTGACGAAGTTCATATTGACGACACACTCCACTTTATTGAAGAACCAGTTGAGGTTACGGATTGGAAAGTTAACAAGACACGTCGGAGTAGTGTCAAGCTCGTCAAGGTTCGATGGAATACACGACACGGGCCAGAATTCACATGGGAACGTGAGGATCGTATGAAAGAAAAGTATCCACATTTATTCCCCAAGACCCCTGCATCTAGTAGCAGAACCAAAATTTCGGGACAAAATTTCTCTAACAGGGGGAGAATGTGACAACCCTCACAATTTCAGGTATCCGTACAATTAATCAATATTTAATTTGTGCTTAATGACTGTGCTTGATTACAATTGTTGACCAAACCGCTTACTGATTTCTGTTACATACATACACATGCATCACATTCATACAGTCACTACATTTATTACACGCAAACTTTAGGGACAAACTTGATGCACAAAGCACAGTTAGCACAGTGAGCGGATAACTCAGAAAATATGCTGACAATGCCAGCACATAGACAGACAATGTTTTTGGGGCCAGTATGAGCCAGAGACAGGATACTACACTAGTACGGAGTGTAGGGAAGTGAGGACCATAAAACTGCGTCACTAGGTGATAGTTAAAGTGTCGGGAAGTGCCTAAAACCCACTTAAAATACAAAATTCTGCACTTATTATCAAAATTCAGCATTTAAACATGCTAGTCACTTGCAAAAATATGGCAAAATGGTCCTGTATACTTTCCTAAGTGCCGGGAATTATTTGTGACACAAAAAGCTATATAAAAGACACTTTACGGATTAAGTAAGCACTTTAACGGAACGATACCCAACCGAACAACCGGACATTACCCGGAATACAAAAATATTGTAAAACACATTGTTTCACTTTTACTAAGCTAGTCATGATCCCCGAACACCACAACACATCATACAAAATATCTAGCAACTTATATCACTAACTAATACTTGGAAACTAACCAATTACATAACTATCCATTGAAAACCAACCATACACCCCCCTAAACACGGTTCATCAAGGGGCCCCACACCCCTTGATTTCTTTTAATATTTTATTTGATATGTTGTGTTGATCTTGAGCACATTACACACTAGTCCCTTACATGTTGGAAGTAACTTTATAAGAACCAAGGGTCTTCATCTTCACCTCATTCAACACCATCATTCTTCCTTTCTCCTCTTCCTTGTTTCGGCCGAACCCAAGAGCCACCATCACCATCATCATTTGTTCATTCTCATCCAATCTACAAGTATACAAAGGTGCTAAGGGTCATACAACGAAGCTTGGTGCTCTCGGAAGTGGAAGGACCTTCTCTATTTGCTATTAACCACCTCATTTCTCCTCTTGATCTTCCCTAGCTTAAAAGCTAGTAGTAAGTCTCTTGAATCCTCATTTTTCTTCATGTTTACAATGGTTAATAGTTATTGTATGATGAAATCTTAAGAACTCTAAAAGATTACAAACAAAAGCCTTGAACATAAAGTAACAAGATAATGAACTAAGATGAACTCATGATCAAATGAAGTTGTTTTGTCATGTTGTTGAATACTTGTTGTTTATTTGATGATTACTAGTAAAATGATGTTTGATCATCATATGAAGCTTGTTAAGTTATGATTAAAAACATGACTTAACAAGTTAGGGATGATTATGTGTACAAAATAGTCATCTTCTTGTTAGAGCATGAACTTGATGATAACAATGGTTTTCTTAGAAAATAATGAACCTAGTGAACTAGTAAACTTGTAAATCCAAGTCTTGATGGTGATTTTTCTAAAACTAACCAAGTTAAAAAGACGGGTTTTGAAGAATCATAACTTTACTTGCATACACATTGTTTTTGGAATTTAAAAGAGTATAAGATGCAAGTGAAACATGAAAATATTGTAAATGGATATTTTTGTAAAACAAGTTCACAAGTTGTGAACATCTAAAAACCCCGAGAGTAAGATTTTACTAAAAGTAAACACACTTTGGAGGGTAACTAAACCCACTAAACACCCTACAAAGTTACTACTTATTTTGACGAAAAACCAAGTTCATGTTATTATGTAAAGTACATTGTTTTTGCACTTGGCTAGTGTAATGTTGTTTAGTAATTTGTTGTTGATTGATTGAATGAATTTTTGAAAAGAAAATGATATGCTAATAAGCATGGACACCTCAGTTTAAAAGGAAACTCTGGCGAAATTTTCTAAAATTTCAACACTTAGAAAATATTTTTTCTAACAAATGTTACAAGTATATTTTACAACATGTGTTTCGAGTATAAACTTCGCCATGGTTTTGTCACAAAAATACAAAGTATCGGAGGACGATTTTATAAATAAAAACGGATAAATATATATTTAGAATATATATTTTCTACAAAGACACTTGTGTGAATATTTGTATATTTTGTGAACTAGTTATATTATTTTAGGGTAAAATATTATAACTTACAAATACCATTGAAATTACAACTCCAAAATAATACCAAAAATCACACGGAATAAATATTTAAGTTATACGCTTGATATCGTGAAACCAAACGCAAAGACGTAACTTACAAAATATTCCGCAAAATACTCTTACACATATATTTTTGGTAAAATATTATTTTGGAAACTAAGGGAGCAAAAATATATTATTTTCAGGAAAAATACATATATTTTGGAAATAAGTTATTTTGGACAAATGAGTAAATATATTTTTCTAAGTGGGACTTAAAATATATTTTTGAAACTACAAATAGACATGTATAAATACCCCCATCATTGGGAAGGAAATACGCATATAAAATACTTGAGAAGTATGGATACGAAATAGTTGCCTAACTATTATTCCTAAACCCTAAACACAAAACTTAAGTTAGAATAATTATTAATTATTATTTTAACAAGAAGTTACAACTTGGAATAATATCAAAGTAACGTAACTCAAACCCGTAAATACAAAGGCAAGGCACGACCCATTCGTCTAATAAACAATAGTACGTTGTAGGTTGTCGTGTAGCGGACCAGGTTTGAGTTGACGATACGATCCAGGAGACGCACTACAATGAGTTCATGTCCCCTTTTTCTTTTAACTGTTTTCAGTTTTATACTTCGGGGGTGAAATACATGTTACAATTATTACAGACATTTTTATACATGGTATGGTTAGCTTAAGGAGGGTTTACGATGCGATCATGTGAGTGGTGGGCATGACACTTAAGGCCATTAATCCTCATTGTAGGACCGAGGGACATGAGTGATAAATCTATTTGGGTGTAGGGAGCCCACACCCGTGAGGCCGGGGCGGCCCATAGTGGTGACTATGTCTTCATTCCGGAGACAAATTTGCTAGGTTTGAGTCTTCCTGCACCAATTTCACACATACCATTGGCTTTGCAACCCATTGGTGATCAGTTTTTCCTTAAATGCTACATACCAGGGACTTTTATACATTCAGACATACTTTAAAAAGGTTTATACATACTCACATACACATGAACTCGCTCAACTTTTGTTGATTTTTCAAACTACATGTATTTCAGGAAACTAAGGGATCTGGCAAGTGTCTGCACATGTCAAGCTGCGTTGAATAAAGATGTTATCCAGGGTAGTTGGTTTAGGAGGTGTAATCCTTACCTGGACGGGTTACATGTCTTTAAACCACGTATTAATTAAAGTCTTTGTTGTGTCATGTGAACACTTTTTAAAACAAGTATGTTTTGTAATCTAACTTAAGTGTCGGCATTTTCAAACAATGATGTTGTGGTAGTATTAAACTTAATGAAGGGATGATCATCTTGTGTTTTATTTTCATATAGCATTGTTATGATTGTTGCTATAGTATTAAGAAGTCAAACCAAAATAATCCACGCTTCCGCAAAAGCCAGGGTGTGACAATATGTGTTTCTTAAAATTAGGATTATTTAATTAATTAGGGGTTGATATGTCATTTACCTTGTTTTAAATATGGAAATAATTGTCATTCCATAACCACCCCACATTTCTTACGATTTTATCTCTCTCTCTCCCTTTCTCTCTCTCTCTCTCTTCCTTCTATCCTTCATGAAGAAACACATCAAGAAAACACATCGTATTAATCTGCTTGCTAATCTGCTTGTTGTTAAAACACAGCGTCAAGAAATCCTCCAGCATTACCAGCATGGATGGTAAAACACAGCGTATGAATCTGCTTGCTGTTAAAACATAACTGTATAAATCTGAATGCTAAAACACAACTGTAAGAATCTGCTTGCTGTTAAAACACAACTGTATGAATCTGCTTGCTGTTAAAACATAACTGTATGAATCTGAATGCTAAAACACAACTGTATGAATCTGCTTGCTGTTAAAACACAACTGTATGAATCTGAATGCTAAAACACAACTGTATGAATCTGAATGCTAAAACACAACTGTATGAATCTGCTTGCTGTTAAAACACAACTGTATGAATCTGAATTCTAAAACACAACTGTATGAATCTGAATGCTAAAACATAACTGTATTAATCTGCTTGCTGTTAAAACACATCGTCAAGAAAACGGAGATGATATGAACAGTATTTGAATGGTGATGATGAACTCAGAGATGGTAGAGATGGAGAAGTGTTTGATGATGATGGAGACGAAGAAGGAGAAGGTTGCGACATTTAGAAAATCTTGGAGAAACAGTTTCCGTAATTTTAGGCATTGATAGTTAATGAGAGATAAAATTCCAAAAACAAAATAAAATGGCAAATTACACAATTGCCCTTTTAGTTAAAATCCTTCAATGCCACATGTCACGTTCTGATTGCTTCCTAGACTTTCTAGGAGAATAAGGCTTTCTACCCAACTCCTACTCTAAGAATAATACTTCATTACTTAAGATATTAAGAATCAAATTTAGAAACGCCAGACTTTGTATTATCTATTTTGACTCTTTAAATAAATAGATATAATAAAATTTTGAATCAAGTCCTAAAGTATGTTGTAACCAAAATGAATCAACCTGTCATTTAAAGATTTAAATTGTTCTAAAAGAATCCAAAAAATTTATATCTTTATCAAATTTATTCTTTTTGTTAAAATTCCTTTTTATTCCAAGATATTATGTTTAATAAATCTAGTAGAAATTTGTTTTGTTAATATAAAGGAAGTTATGTAATTAAATTTTTATGAATTAGTATTATATGTACGGGTTACAGAATATTTTAATTTATACGTATATGCAAGACACAATTTTCTTGATAGTATCTACAATATAATAATCAAATATCTTCTGTAGAAGGACAAACTTTTATGTAAAGAAGCAAACCTACATGTTTATTCAAAATCCATTTTCCCAGCTTTAATTCCGAAAATACCTTAAGGATATTTGTAATAGCACCACCTCTTAAAGATTAATAAGGGGTCAAGAACGGATTTCATATAAAGCTCTTACCTTTATTTTCTAAATACCTATCCAGTCAGGAGTTCTGGAAATATAGTTAAATTAAGGCAATATAGAGAAAAGCCATTACACTAAAGGAAGAAACAATACATATAATATATACATTTTCCTTATATTTTGATAAAATATATAGTGAAAGACAATGTTAAAATAATATATATATATATAAAGTATATCGTACATGACGGCTTAACGTACTTCACGTACGACAACATGCGTGATTTGTTCTATAACATGCGTGATTAATGTTTTCAATATGCGTGATTATTGTGTTTCAACATGCGTGATTTTGGATTTTTGAGTTATAACGTGCGTGATTTAAAAATGAACGTGCGTAATTACCTGTCGTACGTGATGTACGTTAAGCCGTAATGTATGTTAACCTTCCTCTCTCTCTCTATATATATATATATATACACATATCTGTATCTACCAACATGTAATACGGATAGCTATGACTATAAGTGTGCTAAACAAAATGTGCTTGCATAATTGCTTAGTTTTGCGATAATTATATCTGAACATGTTTGTAATTCAGATGTCAAAGGAAATAACATATAATCAAGAAATTCAGACTAGTAATGAAAATTCTTTGGATAGGAACACTATAGAAAATATAATAGCTCAAGGAATATCAAAAACCATACCCTCGATCATTGAAGCTATTAAGATTTCTGTGCCTATAAACAAGAATCCTACTATACACTGTAAGCATACCCATCACTTCAAACCTAACCCTAGTACCAATGAAAGTTATGATATTCGTATCAAAACTCCATCTTCCAAACGAAAGGAAACCACAACCTATGGCTACTCCTATAAGGAATTCTACTCTAACAAATCCTCCAATGACAAAGGAATGAAACCAGAAACCGCACAGCCTACCTGCAACAGCAAAAAGCACGCAAGAAAATGTCATTCTAAGAAGATACTCCGTTGTAACTACTGCAAAAAGGCTGGGCATACAGAGGAAGAATGTAGAAGGATAAGGGAAACCAATCTATGTTATAAATGTGGAGATCCAGTCCACTTCTGTTGCTACTGCCCAAAACTATCTAAGGCACCCGACAACGAGTACAGAAACCCAGATGAAGCCAAGGAGAATGCATAAACACCGGAAACCACAATAACTTTTAAAAATAAGCACCCTTACGTTTTGTCTGTACTAAAGTATTAAGTTAAGTTTTAATCTCGATTAAAGTTTTATAATAAGAAGTCTTTATTTCTCTGTCATAAAGTCAACACTCATTTGTCTCATCTCTTGACAAATTCATATGCTGCTCGTGCATTGCTTGTCATGCATGAGAATTCACTTCAAAAGGATCATTTATTCATGAGTTTTAATATTTCGTTACATTCGTTCTGATAATCGATATGATTACATAATGTTGAGTTTTGATAATCAAGCCAACAAATTTCTTGGAAAACTCCTTTTCAAAGTTACTTACAAGATTTTCATTGAAAGCATTTCTTGTCAATACGTATATCCATTATTGGAATATATCCACACCAAGCTCAAATTGTTTGAACTTGCTCCTATACATTCGATTCAAAATCCCATATGATGAATTGAGATCATTATATTCAAGGTAATACTCATTGTTTGAATCATAATAAACTTGTTTAAAGTCTTCAATTTCCATGTATCATTTGTTAAAAACGCAACACCTTGCGGTGTCGATTTCTTTGAAACTGGGACTCATTTCATTTCACACATGAGGTACGAATTTATTTATTGATTATCCTAAACCAGTCTTAATACAATTTTGTGTTAGGATAAAGCTACTAAAATTTTATTCCAACGTACCTCCAACATTTCTTTCATCTTTGAATTAATCCTACAATATTCATTTCTTTCTTCATTTGAACATCCTATCTTTTGAATATCTAGATTCACTTCATTTGAAACTTTCAATTAATTAAAAAACGGTGAATTCATTCGGTCACCGTAATTAATGAAATTTTTCAATCCTTACCACACCTTGCGGTGTCTGTATAAATTTATAGCATGTGCTAATAAGTAAACCCTAAATCATACGTCATTCGTTTGACCCATCATTCAAGTAGTCTCGATACAATTATGTATTAAGAGCATGATACACTAAATTCCATTGTATTGACCAGTGTATCCTCGCCATTTAAATAAATGTCACTGATTTCTGGTTTGATTATTAACAAATCATTTTCATACTTCTATCTTCAATTGAGATTATTGATTCAGAATTCTTTTAAACAAACAAAGTAAGTTCTCTTTTGGCATTTAATCCTATTCTCTCTAAAAATCTTTTACATTCAATTCATATGTCTCCATTGATCTTGTAAAACTTAATTATATCACGTTTAGTTAATAATTCCTGGAACTAATCAAACATTTATGTTTTCAATTTCTTCTATGTCCTTAGAAAAAAAAATCTCACTAAGGATTCCTCTGCTAAGCATTTTTGTAAGAATTCATACATATATCATTTCTATCAGTTGTAGCTAATAAGCTACGGGTCCTACTCATTTAAAGAATAATCCAACATACCTGGAACTTGACTTTCCTTTTTAACGACTCTGATTACCCCTCTCTATAGAGAAACTTTTAACAAAACCTTATTTCCCACTTAGAAGATTTTCATCGTAACTCTTTTGATAATCACGTCTTGCTTTAATTAACTTGTCTATCGATGCTTACACTATCTCAAGTCCAAATAGTTGCTTTTCTTCAATTTCGGCCTAACGGACGGGGATTTGGAACTTTCGATGCTTTCAAAGACGCTTTGACACTGTTTCTACTAGCTACAAACCTTGATATAACTCCAAGGGAATATAGTAGCTCGAATCTCGAGGATGAGATTTAAAACAAGGTGGGGAGGATATAACAACCCACCTTAAAATATTTTAGACACCCTTAAATGTCCTAAAATACACCCCGTATACGAAAACCGGACCCGAAATACCTTTATATAATTAAAAATCAAATAAAAACAATAATTCAAGTCTGTCGCGGGGCGTGACAGACTACTCTTGAGTCTTCGCGGGCCGCAACCGAGCAACAAACGGCAACACCACAGCCCGCCCCGTGGCAGGACACGCGTCAGAACCCGGGATGACTCAGCAAATCAGTTGCCGCCTTAGGGGCCCTCGCGGGGAGCGAAAGCCCCTGTTGTTTCTTTCGCGGGGCGCGAGAAACTCCCGAATCAGCACTTTAAATAGGAGGTCGAGGCTTCAGTCGTCAATCGTTCAAATCACAATTCTTTCTCTCAATTTCTGATATCAAATTTAATTCCCGGATATACTACCCCCCCAATAAGCGAAGCTCTGCCTCGTTATAAGTATTATAACCCCGGTTACGTATTAGATACGCTGCCCGATTGATCTAGTACTCCGTAACGGCTGTCGAGGCTCTGCCCGACGTAGTCGTTGGAGTTCTGTCTCGGGGGGGTATAACTAATGTAAATTGGGTTATTATACTAACGCGCATGCATTGTTTAATTAATAGATTATAACCAGGAAGTCACAAGGAAAATACCTAAATTAGCAGTGTGAGTAATCTCCTTTTTGTAAACTATTTTTACAAAACCTTAAATATTTTACAATGTGATTAGCAGTGATTGAGTCTTTGTAATTCTTCAATTACTGCCGGTATGTTGGGGTTTTGTATACAAAATGTGGAACACGTTACCATTGGACAACGAGATAGCCAATGTGTAATATAACCCACCAGTCAAGATTGACAGTACTGAATGAGTAATTGTGTAGATATAAACATTGTAATCCCTCTCAATACTGTATGATGATAAAACCTATTTTGATTAAACTGGGATTCACTCACCAGTATTTCTTGCTGATAAAATATTTTAAACACGTGTTTCAGGTAACTTAGTGTGAAGCCCATAAAAGCAAGCTGGAGAGCACTGAAGGCTTAGAAAAGTGGCTATAAAAGTTACCTAATTAAAAAGGAGAATTGTTTTCAACAATTAGAGTTATTCCCTATAAATGTACTAAACTGAAAATCGGGTTTTGTCCCACTTGTGAATTTAAACATATTATCGGAAAACTTCGATTTTATTCCATTTAATTATTTTAAACATTCTGGTGTTTAACTCTGATAAAAATATTTCCTAACTACGGTCCTGATGAAATTTTCTGCTGCCAAATTAATAAACACCGATACCATCTGCTCTGAGGCTCGAGGCCGCCCGCTCCCGGGGTAGGGGTCAAGGGCTGTGACATTTGTAGTCGTCGTCACTTGATTGATCTCTAATTCAGGTTTGCAAACTGAACTTTTGTCTGTTTCGATTAATGATGGTTCGAATTCTGTCCTGGTCATTGTCTGGTGATTTAAGTTTTAACTAATTAGGGATATGATGCTATTAAAAAATAGGTATATGTCAAAGAGATTTCTTTTTCCATCATTCATTTATTATAGGAAATTTGACCAATTTTTATATTTGTGAAAACAAGATATGGTACAAGAGGAAGAGGTGCAGGCGGTGGTAAAGAGAGAGAGAAGAGAGGGGGGAGTTTCAGTCAGAGAGAAGAAAGAGAGTTTATACATATTTTTTTAAGTTTTGTACAAACTAGTCTCTGAATAAAATTCTTTTACAAAATAGCCCCTGGAAATGTGAAATGACAAGAATGCCCTCATGTGCAAAGCACATGACCATATTTAACAAAAAAATCTGATTGAGTTAGGGCTAAAGGACATAACGTGCAGGATTTGAAACGTTAAGGACAAAACTCGTCAAATGTAAAGACAAAAGGATACCACTTGCAATTTGGTACAAACATAAAGGACAAAACTTGTAATTTACTCATTATAATTTATACCTCTTTATGGATGGTCTTGAATAAAAAATTAGAGATGTTTTTTATAACATGACATCAATATAGTTTTCATACAGTAAAAGACTACATTTCTTTAGCCTTGAAATTGGATAAAATAAGTTGAAAGATTCATATTCTCCTTATGATCCAAAATCTTCCTTGTATGTAAAAGTTGAGCATGCCCCTATAGTGTTTAATGAAATGCCTGGTAGCTTTAAAAATGAGATTCAAGAAACCATGGGCAAATCTAATAATGGGAATGATATTAAAGCAAAAGAATCATTTGATAGTGATGACGTGTGTAGCTCAAAAGCTTAATAAACTGATCAGAGTACAAAATAGCTTAAAAGGTTGAAAGCCAAAAATGTTCTAAAGTAAAACAGCTGTCACAAGAAACAAAAGGAACCAGACAGTGTCCAGGTCACATCGTACTTTACGTGTGGACTCTCCTGCCCAGCAGCAGCAGACGCACGTGGGAGAGTGAACTCTATTATCTGCAGGTCAAAAGCCTTCCATTAACCAAAAAGGGCAAGTCTTCCACTGCAGTCTTGAATCGAGAGTCAAGTACTTCTCCTTATTGAAGATCCCTTCTATAAATAGCAGATCTCTTAACTCAAACAAAAAGACCAGATTCATCTCTCTCTCTCTCTCTCTCTGTAGATCTTGCTTCTTGCTTGATCTATTCTTCACTAAAAACAATAAACAACAACTAAACATAAACATTCTAGGTTGAAGATCTTTCAATCCAGAGTTCAAAACAATAATAACAACTCGATCCAACTCCACGTATTGCAAACGTGGGGGGACGCCACGACCCGCGTTAAGCTAATTGAAACCCTTGAACCCTTTTATCTCGTAGATCTCATTACTATCCTTGGTCTTATATCTGTTGTAACAACAAGTTGGCGCCCACCATGGGGCTGCGCCGCTAAATCCATCTCAAAGACCAGTAGTGTAGCTCTAACTTTCTAAAGTTCTACTATGTCTGACGATGAATCTCCCGGCGAGGTGAATCATGTGCCTCACAGCATTGATTCGGCACCAAACGTTGGTCGGACCAGGTCCACACCTTTCTCTACTCCCGGAGGCACTCCAACGGGGATTGTGTTCCTGGAGTTCTCCTCTTTTCTAACACCGACCCTTTCCCGCTCAAGGGTTGCCTCTCCCTAAATCGGTACTATGCGTACACCGGAACACATAGATCTAACGCCCAAGGGAGTAGCTAGAAACTTCCAACAGTTGAGATCTCTTCTCAACCAGCATGTGAGTAAAGAAATGGAAAAGGGGGTAAGAATAAGGTTAGATTACGACGAGTCTGAACCTTCGTTGTCACCTGGTCCTCCACCACCTCCTCTAAGCAGCTCACGACCTACAACATCATAATTTGAAGCTGGTCCTAGTACAACTAACCTACCACTTAACCCAAGCCCTTATGATTTTGGGAGGCCAAGTCCGACTGCTTTCCCTTTGCCTACCTCCCAACCCGTTACAACTGGTGCACCTATAGGGCATGAAACCACTCTTGATCAGCTCTGGCAGTCACCGGCTTTGAGCGTTCCCCGCCTGTTTCCACTTCATAGGAACAGGTCATGGCCACCTACCCATGGCTCGAAGTCCAGCCATGAGTACTCCTATGGGAATGAATTACATGATGCCACCAGAAAGCCTTCAAAGTTTTCACATAATTAGGATTGAAAATAAGAATCAGCCCAAATAACATCAATGCCACACCGCTGGTAGCGATCACCAACACAGAAGTTGCGGCGTGTTAATGCGAAGAAATAAGACTTTAACATATAACATAAAAAAATAACTATGTCGATTTAGGACACACGCGTTGCGACGAACTTGTTAAATGGAAAAATAGACGTAAAAACGTTGAACCACACACGCACGTTGCGCCGTGTTAACTCGCAAAATAACGTAGAAAAGAATAACTAAGTCAATGTAGGATCCGCCCATTGCGGCGAACTTGCCAAAGGGGGGAAATAGACACGTTGCGACATACCTGTCAAATGTGAAAAAAATAGATGAAAAACGTTGAACCACACACGCACGTGACGACGTATTATTAACTCGCAAAATTTAGAACGAAACGTAAAACGAAAAACTTGCGAAAGATAAAAAGTACGGGGGACGAAAGTTGTAAATAAAAAAGTTTTGGGTTAAATTATAAAAGATGAAAAGTTTTGGATTAAAAGTAAACAAACTAAAAGTGTTAAAATACAGAAGATGAAAACTTTTGAGTTAAAAGTGAAAAATCATAATTTTTTTTTTTTTGAAAAAAACCCAATGCTTGGGGTACAACAACACAATGCAACAATGTGTTGCTAATTTATATTATGGAAATAAATGACAGGATTGTAATTATATAAAGAGTTAATTACTGTTTTCGTCCCTGTGGTTTGTCAAAAATCACTATTTCAATCCATTAGTTTAAAAATTGTGATTTCAGTCCCGGTGGTTTCACTTTCGTAACCACTTTTGTCCGGTCTCCTAACACCATCTATTTTACCGTTAAGTTTTTAATGAAATACCTAACTACCCTTGTGTTAATTAAATATGGACTTATATGATTTTATTATTGGATTTATATGATTTTACTGTTGTATGACATATGGACTTAAATTGGATTGTAGGGTTCGACCCACCATGGCTTCAGTAGAAGTAGAAGTAGAAGTAGAAGTAGAAGTAGAAGTAGAAGTAGAAGTAGAAGTAGAAGTAGAAGTAGAAGTAGAAGTAGAAGTAGAAGTCTGGCACTATTTTTACATATATGGTTCCAAAATTTTAATTTTGGATTTTAGAATGAGAAAATGTCCAGGTAAGCATTATTTTTCAAAGTTATTATGTTAATTGATGCTGCTAGGAAGATATTAATTGGGGTGGGGTAATGGGTCGCCAGACATTAAGAGGGTGGGGTTGTGATGCCGGAGAAGATGACCGGAAACTTTTGCTAGAAATGAGAGCAGGGATGGAGTGGGGTGGGGTAGCGTGGAGTTGTGTTTTAACAAGTGGGTCCTAGAAAACAATCTTTTAAATTTCCATGGTTTTTTATTTAATTAACACAAGGGTAATTTAGGTATTCATTAAAAACTTAACGGCAAAATAGACGGTGTTAGGAGACTGGACTGAAATGGTTACGAAAGTGAAACCACAGGGACTGAAATAGTGATTTTTGGCAAACCACAGGGACGAAAACAGTAATTAACTCATTTAGATATCTTTTTGTTTTTATTAATAAGGGCATTATGGTCAATTCACATGTACTTAACAGAATAAATGGATGGGGTTAACGGAAGTGGACTGAAATGGTTACGAAAGTGAAACCACATGGACTGAAATCGCAATATTTAAACTAATGGACTGAAATAGTGATTTTTGACAAAGCATATGGACGAAAATAGTAATTAACTCTTATATAAAAAAGAAAAATAAATAAGAGTAAGAGTTGACTATTTTATAAATGTTTAACAGGAAGAATAGTGTGACTTTGTTAAAGATAAAGGACAGGATTGTAAGTCTGCCTAAAGATGAAAATTTATCGAATAAACTAATATATATGTGGCTATGTGGGTAGGCAGAAAGGTTTGAATCTTCGTTGACTTGACTAATAATGAGAATGTAGTTTCTTCTACAGCTTCCATCATCACCATCATCATCATCGGAGGTGAGTTATTATTTCTAGAAGAGTTAATTACTGTTTTCGTTCATGTGGTTTGTCAAAAATCACTATTTCAGTCCATTAGTTTAAAAATTGTGATTTTAGTCCCAGTCCCTCCCTGTGGTTTCACTTTGGTAACCATTTCAGTCTACCTCCGTTAACCCCATCCATTTATTCTGTTAAGTACACGTGAATTGATCATAATGCCCTTATTAATAAAAAACTAAAAGATATCTAAATGAGTTAATTACTGTTTTCGTCCCTGTGGTTTGTCAAAAATCACTATTTCAGTCCATGGGGTTTCACTTTCGTAATCATTTCAGTCCAGTCTCCTAACACCGTCTATTTTACCGTTAAGTTTTTAATGAAATACCTAAATTACCCTTGTGTTAATTAAATATGGACTTATATGATTTTATTATTGTATGACATATGGACTTAAATTGGATTGTAGGGTTCGACCCACCATGGCTTTAGTAGAAGTAGAAGTAGAAGTAGAAGTCTGGCGTTATTTTTACATATATGGTTCTAAAATTTTAATTTTGGATTTTAGATTGAGAAAATGTCGGTAAGCATTATTTTTCAAAGTTATTATGTTAATTGATGCTGCTAGGAAGATATTAATTGTGGTGGAGTAATGGGTCGCCGGACATTAAGAGGGTGGGGTTGTGATGCCGGAGACTGGACTGAAATGGTTACGAAAGTGAAACCACAGGGACTGAAATCGCAATTTTTAAACTAATGGACCGAAATAGTGATTTTTGACAAACCACAAGGACGAAAACAGTAATTAACTCATTTAGATGTCTTTTTGTTTTTTATTAACAAGGGCATTATGGTCAATTCACATGTACTAACAGAATAAATGGATGGGGTTAACGGAGGTGGACTGAAATGGTTACGAAAGTGAAACGACAGGGACTGAAATCGCAATTTTTAAACTAATGGACTGAAATAGTGATTTTTGACAAACCACATGGACGAAAACATTAATTAACTCTTTCTAGAAAATACTATTCTATTGCAGATCTAAGGATTTCAGATGTATATAGTAGTTAAGATTCGTTTTTTGTAGATATTGTTAAGGCTTTTCTTATTTTGAATGGAGGAGTATAGTATTGTTGCCTTTGTGTTCAGATCTGAGATATTGTGGATTTGTGGGTATTTACTTTTTTATGATACTTGCATATGTTATTGCTCAAATTGATATTTATGAAAGTAGATTAAGTAAGAAAACTGGCAATGGTGCATCTTTATATTGCAACAGATTGGAACTTTTATGATAAAGCAATTGAAGCATTAATCTTGATTTTCAAAGTCCTTTGATTGTAAGGCAGTTTCAAGAGTTTGTTGATGGATTATGCTAATCACAATCTGTTTACCATCAGTCAAATCAAATAACTTTGAATTCTTGGTCTGTGTTCATGACAGTTGAACAGATAACAGTTTCACTGCTTATCAAGATCACTACCAAAGTCTTATAATACTTTTGACATATTACTCAGAACCTGATATAGTTTTCACATCAGGAGAGAACCATGGCTGATGCTCTTGGTCTTCACGTGGAGGAATTAATCAATTACTTCATGAGATATGACCACTCATATGTTGAAGGAGCACAAGAATACAAGAGAAAGATGACCGAATATTTTGCTGATCTCATGAATTACCTCAAAGACATGATGGTAGGGTATGAAAGTGCGCAAGTGCTGGCTCTACTGAAAGAAATGCAAGGCATGGTAGATAGCGAAGCTTTGGATATGATTGTAAAAGCAGCAATCAGCTCTGGATTGTCAGCTTTGATCTCATATCGTTCAGATGCACATATAACACACCCATTGGATAAGATGATACTTATTTGTGAACAACTCTGTAATATCAGATATAATTCAAACGTAGAGGAAGAAAAAGTTGTGGTGGGTTTTGATAATGAAATAGAAACGCTACTTGATCAACTTACCTCAACTTCTACAAAGCAGTACCAAATTATCTCAATTACCAGAATGGCTGGGCTTGGAAAGACGACTTTGGCTAGAACATTATACAGCCATGAATTAGTCAAGTACATGTTCGACTTTCGAGCATGGACTTGTGTTTCTCAAATATATCTAAAGAAGGATTTGTTACTTAGTATATTAAGCTCTTTTATGGATGATCTTACAGACGACTTGTATGAAATGGGCGAGCACCAGTTGGGGGAAAAATTTTACAGAAAACTAAAGGGTCGTAGATATTTGGTGGCCTTGGATGATATATGGGATTGTACGGTCTGGAACGACCTCAAAATGTATTTTCCAGATGACAAAACCGGAAGCAGAGTTCTATTTACTAGCCGAGACATAGACGTCTGTTTAAAATGTACAGTCAGCAAGACCTGCTCATGTCTTGCGTCTTCGTACTACAGTTGAAAGTTGGGGCATATTTCAGAAGAATGTGTTTAGAATGGGAATATGCCCGGATGGATTGGAGAAATTTGGACTGGTTATAAATAGAAAATGTGAAGGTTTGCCTCTTGCAATTGTTATAGCTTCTGGTCTAGTGAAAAATAATCTTTCCATCACCTGGTGGGAGCAAATTGCTGCAAGTCTACATACATTCATGGTTAGTGATCCAAGACAGTATATGGACTCTCTGTCTTTAAGCTACGACCATTTTGTTAGAGAACGATATTAAGCTAGAATAAGTTTTATTATATTAGTTATAAAGTATAGTTTATGTAGCATTATTATTTTAATTATGATAACCTAAGTATTAGCGGTTATCTTTACATTAACCCTAATGTATATATGTATCGGTCTGCACATTTGGTTAATCACCAATTCAATCAAGAACACAGATATCAATTCTTCGAATATTCATTCCTTCGCACAGATCATTCCATTATTATTCTGTAAATCTAACAAAGTGGTATCAGAGCCACCGATCCACAACATAGAGCGAAACTCATCCGAACAATTCTTTACAAATTTATAATTCCTAAATCGTTTTCTGATGACGACCAATGGAGGGATTCAAACTCAGATTCCGAAACTTCTGGGACAAAATTATTATCAGCATATACAGATGAAGGTGTTACTGGAATCACAAGACTTATGGTCAATTGTAGAAGAAAGTTATGCAGAAATCGCTCCAAATGCATCTGAGAATGATCAGAACAATTACAAAGAAAAGATTAAGAAGGATAAAAACGCATTACATATTATCTTTCAAGCGGTGAATGAAACAGTTTTCGAACGAATCGCTACATGCCAGAAATCTAAGGATGTGTGGGATGTTCTTCACAAAGCCTACAGGGGAGAAAATAGAGTCAAAACGGTAAAACTTCAAACCCTACGTTGTGAATTTGATTCGTTAAGAATGAAAGAGAATGAGTCGATAGAAGATTATGTAAATCGAACAACTATAATAGTCAATCAATTAAGATTAAATGAAGAGAAGATAGAGGAACAACGAATTGTAGAAAAGATCTTGCGAAGTCTAACACGAAAATATGAAGCAGTAGTAGTGGCCATAGAAGAATCCAAAGATTTACATATGATTACTACAGATGAATTACTGGGAATTCTACAATCACATGAACTTCGATTAAAACAGTATGATGATGTGCCAATCGAACAAGCATTCCAAATTCAAGGAAATAATCACGAAAGGTCTAGATCATCTCGGTCAGAATATGCAGGTAGAGGACGCAGCAGGGGACGAGGAAGATACAATAGTTCCATCCGATGTTACAACTGTCAAAAACTAGGGCATGTGGCTAGGTTCTGTAACAAGAAAGATGATGATGAAAAAATGAATAGTGCATTAATGCACAAGGATGATACAGAAGAGGAAAGCGATGAAACTATGTTTATGATTTTTAATGTAGAGGAAGTAACCAAGAATGACTGCTGGTATCTGGATAGCGGGTGCAGTAATCACATGACAGGTGATAAGAACCTATTCGTCAATCTAAACAAATCAGAGAGAAGAGAAGTAAGAACCGGAGATGACAAACGACTCGAAGTTCTGGGCTGTGGAGATGTGACTATCAAGGTTAAAGGTCAAGAAAAACGAGTTCCGAATGTGTTTTATGTAGCAGGCCTAAAACACAATTTATTAAGTGTTGGACAGTTAGTTCAGAAAGATTATGAAGTAAAATTTAACAATCAAGGATGCATGATCAGAGACTCCACCAGGGCATATATTGGAACAGTGAAGATGACTGGAAACAAAATGTTTCCATTAAATCTGAACCAAGATATAATACCCCGAGTATGCAATGTAACGACAACTGGTCCGTCCACGTTGTGGCATAGACGATACGGGCATTTAAACTTAGATACCTTATGTGATATGGGGATGAATGAAACTGTGAAAGGTTTGCCGAAATTAGTTAGAACACACAATATATGTGAAGGTTGCATCTTTGGCAAACACGCAAGAAAGCCATTCTCGAAACAAGCAACATGGCATGCAAGCAAGCCGCTCCAACTCATTCACACAGATATATGCGGACCTATGAGGACTCAATCGATAGGGGGATGTAAGTACTTCGTTACTTTCATAGATGATTTCACGAGAAAGACATGGATATATTTTTTGAAGCTCAAGTCAGAAGCATTAAGCCGTTTTAAATTATTTAAAAGTCACGTAGAAAATCAAGCTAATCTCAAGATAAAGAGCATATGATCAGACAGAGGAGGGGAGTATTGTAGTCATGAGTTTCAGAATTTTCTTAAGGAAAATGGGATACATCACCAACTTACCACTAGTTACACTCCTCAACAAAACGGAGTAGCCGAGAGGAAGAACCGAACGCTCATGGAATTAGGTAGAAGCATGCTGAAAATGAAGAACTTATCACATGCATACTGGGCAGAAGCAGTTGCATGTGCAACATACTTATTAAATCGGGCGGTTACAAAAAATGCACCAAAAATAACACCTCAGGAAGCATGGAGTGGAAGAAAACCTAATGTGGAACATCTAAAAGTCTTTGGATGCGTTGCATATGTTCATGTACCTAAAGTCCATAGAGGCAACCTAGATGACAAGACAGAGAAGGCCATATTTGTGGGATATAGCGAAAACAGCAAGGCATACAAATTATACAACCCAATATCAAACAAAATAATCATAAGTAGAGACGTAATATTTAATGAAGATCAACATTGGGGTGTAAACAAGGGTGGTAAAGAAGCCTCATCATACATTGAAATCAGGAATGATGATGATGACAGCCCACTTATAGCTGAAGACGATCATGAACCTACGGCAGAGGAAGTTTCAAGTAAACAAATTTTAAATGTGAATGATCAAAGTATTTCAACTGCACCGGAGTTGAACAACCAAAGAGATGAACAAAATAGTGAAGACAACGATGAGGCAAGCACTAATAGCCATGACGATTCAGAATCTTCATCATCCGAAAATGAAGTTATAAGGACCAGAAATGTTACTGATGTATATCAAAGATCACAAGCCTTAACGGAAACGCAAGTTGAAGAGCTCTACAGGAAGGATCAACTAAATACAGGGAGTTCGGCTCACTTTGTTCTATTCACAAATGCAGATCCCTCCACCTACAAAGAAGCATGCAAGGAGACAAAATGGAAATAACCTATGGATATGGAAATGGAGTCAATAATCAAGAATGATACATGGGAACTAGTGGATCCTCCAAAAGGTCAAACCCCTATCGGCATGAAGTGGATATATAAGACTAAATATGATGAACACGGAAATATAAGCAAACACAAGGCTCTTCTGGTGGTAAAGGGTTATAAACAGAAACATGGAGTCGATTATCAAGATGTTTTTGCTCCAGTGATAAGGTTTGATACAGTTAGACTTATTTTAGCTTTGGCTGCACACTATGGATGTCATTTGCATCAAATGGATGTGAAGACGGCCTTCCTTAATGGCACGTTGATAGAACAAGTGTTTGCCGAACAACCAGAAGGATATGTCACAAAAGGGAAAGAAAAGAAAGTATGCCGACTCAAGAAAGCTTTATATGGATTAAAGCAAGCCCCGAGGGCGTGGTACAGTAGAATAGAAGGATACTTTACATCATGTGGTTTCAAGAAATGTGCACATGAACATACATTGTTCACCAAGATTCACAAAGGTGTGAAAATAATAATCTGTCTCTACGTAGACGATCTCAATATAGCCAGCAACTCCTCAAGTATGATTCTGGAATTCAAGGAGTGTATGAAGAGAGAATTTGAAATGACAGACATGGGAGTCCTACATTATTTCCTTGGAATGGAAGTGACTTATAAGAACGGAGACATAATGCTATCACAACAAAAGTATGCAAGAAGTTTACTTGATAAATTCAAGATGATGAATTGCAAAGCTGTCTCCACTCCAATGGAATATGGTATGCGATTATCCAAACAAGACCCAGAAGAAGAAATGGATTCAAACTTATACAGAAGCTTGGTAGGAAGTCTCATGTACCTAACAAATACAAGACCTGATATCATGTTTGCTGTTAACAAAATAAGCCAATTTATGGAACAACCAAAACGGAGCCACTGGGAAGCTGGGAAAAGAGTTTTAAGATACATAAAAGGAACTCTAAATCATGGGCTCATATACTCCAAAGGAAGTAAAGGGACTTTAATCCGTTTTAGTGACAGTGACTATGCAGGAAGTATAGATGATAGCAAGAGCACATCTGGATATCTCTTTCACTTAGGATCAGGAGCTATAGCATGGCAGTCAAAGAAACAAAAGGTAGTGGTGGCATTATCATCAACGAAAGCTGAATATATTGCACTCTCCATGGCTGGATATCAAGCTCTATGGCTCAAAGGAATTCTGAAGGAATTACAAGAAAGTGTTGATCATCCCCTCACCGTTTACTGTGACAATAAATCTACAGTATGTTTAGCCAAAGATCCTGTATATCATGGAAAAAGCAAGCACATAAGAGTGAAATATTGTAACATTCCCATTTTTATCATATAAATTATAGGTTTATTAACCACTAGTAACTAGTAACTAGTTTAATTTTAATATAATTATTCAACCCAAATAGTTTTAAAAACTATTTTTAGTTGGTTGAAATATTATAATTAATTGGCCTGTATATGGGTGACCTTTTTAAATAAAATAAAAGTATATAAAAACTTATATAATTAGACGGGTAGATTACGGGTAAGTTGAAGATTAGAAATATGAAGTATCTAGACGGGCTTAGAAACCATTTAATAATTAAATTATAAAAATACAATGTATTTGGACGTACTCCGTTTTTAATAAAACTTGGTTCAAAATGTAGACAAAAATATTCTCGTTCTAATAACATATTTATTATTTTATAAAACATCATATTTTAGAAGTTATAAGCGCCAATAAGTAAAGCAGTTGAATTAATTATAATAATAAAATAGTAATAAATATATATATATATATATATATATATATATATATATATATTCAAAATGAAACTTGTTTCGTGTCCCATATAAACATTCGTGTCCTATTGTGAATAAATTAATAAAATAAATAATATGGATAATCACTAAACTTACGTATGAAATAATAGAATGATATAAGTTTTAAAATAATAGAAAAATATATTTGAGAAGGAAAACGTGTCTTCTACTTCTTGATTCAAGATGAGTCATGACTTTACTATATAAATAGATCATTCTACAACAATTCAATTATTCAGTCTTCTTCCATTTCTTACACCCACTCTTTCGAAATCATATATATGTATATTCTTATTTTCATTATTTACACTATAATAATAATAATAAAGCCCTACCCCATTTTAAGTGTTTTAACACCCAATCACCGCTACCCTTTTCCGATTAATCTGAGCCCCATAACGCATGTCAGGGCTTTGCCCCACTAAGTTCGTTGGGATTCGGTCTCGGACATCGGGATAAGGTTGAATTAGGGATACTATACTTAACACATTTACAAATATATATTTTTAAATAGCTCAGAAGTTATACCCAAGATTTATACCAGGGGATTTTCTAGCTAAACCCTAAAGTTACAAAGTGAGTCCATTTTCTTTTCTCATCGTTTTATTCCTTTTTGTCCCAAACCGTAACAACTCTCATCAAAACTATTATTTTCTTATTATATATATTATATTTTGTACAATAAGAAACCCTAGTTAAGACCCCTAAGTGATCCTGCATAAACCCTAAAATTTTCAGAACAATCAGAATCAGGATCAGGGCCCCTAAAACTCAGGGGGGGGGGGGTATCCCCTATTTACGATTATCCTAACAACTTGCTGTCAAAATCGAAATTTAAAGATCCGTTAACTCAGCAAAGCCACCTGTACATATGGCTACCCTATGGTAGACTATGACCCTTCGCGTCACGCGAGGGGGTCAAATTCTCAGTATAAATAGAGGGTTGTGGGACTTAGATTTCTGCGTTGGAACGACGAACAAATTCGTTTTATACTTCAAGATATCACCTGATTACTACCAAACACACACACACAGCACTAAACGCTGCCGCAAAACAGGGTAATAACTTGATCGCTGCTACGATTCAATGTCCGATCGATTGAAACTATCCTATGAATGTTTAAGTGCTGCTCAAACTTGGGTTATGCTTTGTCATTCGTTGTTAATTCGATGGATGTTTAAGTATTGCACTTTGTCATTCGTTGTGAGGGTTTTAATCTCGTGAGTTATCATAAATGCTGTATTAGTTATTTACCTAGTTCGTGTGCACTAGGTTACAAGACTAATCAATAGGTTAAGCTCTGCCTGTATAAATCTGCAATATCAAGGCTAAATCAGTAGGCTAAACTCTGCCCGTATAAATCTGCATGCTTATAATGTGAGTCATTCTCTTTTTATCAAATTACTTTCAAAACCCTATTTATTTCAAAGTTATAATTACAGGGATTAAGTCTTTGTAGTCTCCAAATTACAGCCGGTATGTGGGGTTTTGTATACATTACTTGATAACCGTCACCATTGGACAACGAGTTAGCCAAGGGGTGATATGACCATAGTCACAGACACCATTGGACTATGAGGTAGCCAATGGATGGTCGAGTGACAAATACCGTGGGTAGTTGGTTGATATATGGAAACATTGTAATCGCTCTTAATACTGTAGATTATAACAAAGTATCGTTTTAAGCAAAATGAATGAACTCACCAGTATTTCCTGCTGACAAAACCTTTTTAAAACGTGTTTCAGGTAATTACAGTAGATTGGAGTAAGAGTTGGATCCGGCACTGAAGGGCTTCAAGAAGTGGCTTATTTTATTAATTAAATCAAATTAAGAAATATTGTTTTATGTAATTGGGTTTATCCCTTAATTAAAGCTACCTTTGTAAAACATGGGTTTATCCCATCTATTTATTAAATAAAATCTGGTGTTTTCTAAACTCTGATATTTTTCCTAACTCACGGTCCTGATGAAATTTCCGCTGCAATGTTTTTCTAAATAACCACCGGTACCACTTGGCTGCTCGCTGATCCCGATTCCGTCTAGGGTGGGGTCGGGGGACGTGACAGAAGGTGGTATCAGAGCCACTGATTTAAGCCTATAGGTGTTGTGATAATAATACCTAAGCTTATATAAAAGAGTTAGGAAATTGCTGTTAACCGGTAGCACACAGGATAACATTTAGACTTGAACTTAAGAAAAGATGCCTTAGTATAAGCTTCGAGATAAGCTAAGTACTTGTGTAAATAAAGTATGATGGATTTTGGTATGCCGTAAGAATGACCATTAGAACATTGCAGGCAATAGCACTTAATTGCTATTAATTCTTGCTTATTGATATTACTTGGTCTAGAATAAGATATGTTACGGGAATACAAATTTCCTTAATTCTGGATAAAAGCCCTAATAAAACAGGCACTTTTAAAATATTGAAAAGATACTATTTATGGGAATATACAAATTTTTCTCCGGCAAGACTGGGTATGGTGTAACAGACTCTCCAGCTTGTCCGGATATAATGGGGTTACCTCTCCGGCGAGAACCGGATAAGACGGGGTATATAATATGTCCAACAAGTGACAAGATTTCCCTAAAATAGTATCATGACCTGATGTCTGACTTGTTTTTGGAAATATGAATCTATTAAATACATTGACCTTATGAAGGGTATGTATATTACAACATGTGAAATATATGATTATATAGATATGTATATCTATAAGAATTTCCAAAATTCATAACGATTGACAATTTAAATCACGAACATAAATGTCAATAATAATTCTAGATTTCTTTATCAAGAATCTCTTGCATATAAATTCCGATATCAAACATTATTTCGTTTGATCATCTACCTCGTAACTCGTGCGACAATATAAACAATGGAAACTCTTTAAGTTGAGACGCCATCAAAAGTATAAGAATTACCAATGCGTTACCATATACTATTAACGCAAGTAAGAAGCATGTAAAGTTGTGCTAGTACACAAGAAAGCACATGAAACTTAAAATTATACAATCGACGAAGTATATCACACACGACTTTCAAGGCAAGACCTTTGGAAAATATAATTGGGCATAACGACACCAATGTGGATCCCGTCAGTGAAAGAACTACTAATCAAAAAGCTGCACTTGGCCACGAAATCCTACAAACGACATGAATCTCGCCAAGGGAATACTTCGGTGTGCATTGTTGGGTGACAGTTTATATCGGATTTGGAGTAACCCCTCGACAGCACGTTGGACTGCGTCATTTATCTTACGATGTCTAGAAGTCGTGCCAGAGCTACGTGAACTGCATCGGTAAAATTCTTAAATTTCTTTTGTTAAAATTCTGACCCTGCGAATAGACTTTTGCATTGCTACTTCCCCTAATGGTCATCATACCATGAGAATTTCTTTTCATAGTAGCAAATATTGATCTGTTTCATTTCTTGGTAAATCCACACGTTACACATGCACTGTTTGTTGCACATGTGGTTCATTTGATTTATGAAGACCATTGGAGGACTTCATTCCAATTTATTGTTTTATCAAAACTCAAATATCATTTCGCTATCCTTGATTTTTGCACTGTGAACCGTATTATTACAAAACGATGACTCTTTGATATCAAGTCAATGACTTTCTTGAAAAACTCAATTTCCTTTGGCATACATGATTTTTGTTGTGACCATGTCCGAACTTTCTTATTAATACATGAACTCGTTTTGTTTAAACCAAGTTCAATTGCTTGAACTTGCTCGCATTACATATTCATTTCAAAATCCCATATGATGGATTGAAGCTATCATATTCAAAATAGTACCAACAAGCACTTCATTTGTTTTGAACCATAACATGCTTGCTTGGCCTTCGACTTCACTGAATTATTTCTTTGATCACGATCACCTTGTGGTGACGTTTTCACAAAATCTGAAGCCTGCGCCAATCTCGGATTTAATTATTTATTTATTTATATTGAATCCGCTTTGTTGATTTATTCTATACAAGCAATCTTAACACAATCATGTGCTAAGATAATGATACACAAATTCATTTCATATTTCAGTGTATCTCTTAATAGTTCTTACAGCATCAATCGAGCCTTTCGTGATATTTATTGCTTTATCATCGTTGATCGAAAAACATTATATAAATTTAAATATAAACTTAATTGATTATATATGGAAACTTATATAAGTAATTACCTAATTTACAAAATAGTATTCCTATATTTAAAATTCTTGTTAAACCATTGAGGTGAAGAATTTATATTTTTATGTATAAAATTATGTTTGAGGTATACTCTCGTTTAAGTTTATGTTTAGTTATTTATTATTTATTTTTGGGAGTTAATATTAGTTTTATTAATAATAATATATTAATAGTAGTAGTATTATTTTTAGGTACTAGGGTTATTGTCAGGAGCGGATATTGGGTAGCCTAGCCTTAGTTAGGCATGGACTGATCACCCATGCTTAAACAAGGCAGCACTAACCAATATCCAACCATGATAATGACTAGTTAATATATAAATTAAGTCATCATACTTATTTAGTAAATTTTAATTATATATAAAAATATTTTTATATAAAAATATATATACTTTGTACTGCAAGGAGAAGACATATTTTCATAAAACAATACAAGAATTAGAGGGACGAATAAAATTATACAAATAATTGTCTAAGTATTCATGGACAAGACATTTTATACTTATAAGTAATTGTTCATCTTGTTTAATATTCCACAACTATTAAATACTTATAGAAGTATTATGTATCAAGATCGACAAAAGAGTTATGCAAATCAGAGGCATAAACCCCTAGAGTTTTCATTAAAAGCTTTCAGTTGATTACACGGTGAATTTGTTTGATCACCATAATTATTGAACTATTTCAATCATTACGACACCTTGTGGTGTCAGTATAAACTTGTAGCTTGGGCTAATCTCAATCATTCGAATCATTCAAAACCACATCTATCTTTCGTTTGACTCATCATTGAAAAAAATCGTCTTAATGCAAATATATATTAAGACAATGATACACTAAACTCTATTGTATTTCGATGTATCCTCATAATTCGATAAATGTTAACAACCCATTGATTTTTCTCATATCATAATTCAATATTTGACAAATCATTTTCATGCTTTTATTTCATTTTGAACCTGTCGATTCTAAGTCTTCCTCAGTAGTTGACAATCAAAGTAAGCTTTCTTTTGACAAAGAATTTTATTGATTCTAAAAAATCCTTCACATTCAGTTTAGATATCTATTAATCATATATCTTTTGGCTTGAACCTAGTCACCTTGGAAATTATATCATTTCATCTCATTCATTTGACATTGATTTTTTTCAAATAATTCAGTTGAACCATTGAGTCCTATTTATTATACAACTCATATTCACAAAATTTGATGTCTTGATTCTGTGTCATTTTTCCTAAATACTGTTCTTATTGACAAAGATATGACATAACTCTAAAAGAGATATCGTAGTCCAAATCTCGAGGACGAGATTTAAAACAAGGTGGGGAGGATGTAACATTCCCATTTTTATCATATAAATTATAGGTTTGGTTAAATTTATTAACCACTAGTAACTAGTTTAATTTTAATATAATTATTCAACCCAAATAGTTTTAAAAACTATTTTT
The DNA here is from genome assembly GCA_030545235.1 of Helianthus tuberosus. Taxonomy (NCBI): domain Eukaryota; kingdom Viridiplantae; phylum Streptophyta; class Magnoliopsida; order Asterales; family Asteraceae; genus Helianthus; species Helianthus tuberosus. Next base: position 177,693,564 of record CM060443.1, read on the forward strand.
AGTTGGTTGAAATATTATAATTAATTGGCCTGTATATGGGTGACCTTTCTAAATAAAATAAAAGTATACAAAAACTTATATAATTAGACGGGTAGATTACGGGTAAGTTGAAGATTAGAAATATGAGGTATCTAGACGGGCCTAGAAACCATTTAATAATTAAATTATAAAAATACACTGTATTTGGACTTACTCCGTTTTTAATAAAACTAATGTAGACAAAAATATTCTCGTTCTAATAACATATTTATTATTTTATAAAACATCATATTTTAGAAGTTATAAGCGCCAATAAGTAAAGCAGTTGAATTAGTTATAATAATAAAATAGTAATAAAATATATATATATATATATATATATATATATATTCAAAATGAAACTTGTTTCGTGTCCCATATAAACTTTCGTGTCCTATTGTGAATAAATTAATAAAATAAATAATATGGATAATCACTAAACTTACGTATGAAATAATAGCATGATATAAGTTTTAAAATAATAGAAAAATATATTTGAGAAGGAAAACGTGTCTTCTGCTTCTTGATTCAAGATGAGTCAAGACTTTACTATATAAATAGACCATTCTACAACAATTCAATTATTCAGTCTTCTTCCATTTCTTACACCCACTCTTTCGAAATCATATATATGTATATTCTTATTTTCATTATTTACACTATAATAATAATAATAAAGCCCTACCCCATTTTAAGTGTTTTAACTCACAATCACCGCTACCCTTTTCCGATTGATCTGAGCCCCATAACGCATGTCAGGGCTCTGCCCGACTAAGTTCGTTGGGATTCGGTCTCGGACATCGGGATAAGGTTGAATTAGGGATACTATACTTAACACATTTACAAATATATATTTTTAAATAGCTCAGAAGTTATACCCAAGATTTATACCAGGAGATTTTCTAGTTAAACCCTAAAATTACAAAGTGAGTCCATTTTCTTTTCTCACCGTTTTATTCCTTTTTGTCCCAAACCGTAACAACTCTCATCAAAACTATTATTTTCTTATTATATATATTATATTTTGTACAACAAGAAACCCTAGTTAAGACCCCTAAGTGATCCTGCATAAACCCTAAAATTTTCAGAACAATCAGAATCAGGATCAGGGCCCCTAAAACTCAGGGGGGGGGGGGTATTCCCTATTTACGATTATCCTAAAAACTTGCTGTCAAAATCGAAATTTAAAGATCCGTCAACTCAGCAAAGCTACCTGTACACGTGGCTACCCTATGGTAGACTGTGACCCTTCGTGTCACGCGACGCCCAAAGGTGACCCCTCACGTCACGCGAGGGGGTCAAATTCTCAGTATAAATAGAGGGTTGTGGGACTTAGATTTCTGCATTGGAACGACGAACAAATTCGTTTTATACTTCAAGATATCACCTGATTACTACCAAACACACACAGCACTAAACGTTGCCCCAAAACAGGGTAATAACTCGATCGCTGCTACGATTCAATGTCCGATCGATTGAAACTATCCGATGAATGTTTAAGTGCTGCTCAAACTTGGGTTATGCTTTGTCATTCGTCGTTAATTCGATGGATGTTTAAGTATTGCACTTTGTCATTCGTTGTGAGGGTTTTAATCTCGTGAGTTATCATAAATGTTGTATTAGTTATTTACCTAGTTCGTGTGCACTAGGTTACAAGACTAATCAATAGGTTAAGCTCTGCCTGTATAAATATGCAATATCAAGGCTAATCAGTAGGCTAAACTCTGCCCGTATAAATCTGCATGCTTATAATGTGAGTCATTCTCTTTTTATCAAATTACTTTCAAAACCCTATTTATTTCAAAGTTATAATTACAGGGATTAAGAGCATTCTCATCCAAACCACCAAAATCTGTGTGGGGGGTTTTTAAAATATAAGAAGTATAAAAAGTGGTTGTGAGTGGAGGAGAGAGAAAATGTTACTGTTCATCTGTATATTTGGGGGGACACTGTTCACCCCCTATACTTTTTTAATATATATTGAAAGTGGTTGTGAGTGGAGGAGAGAGAATGTAATATATATTGAAAATGAGAGAGAAAAAATATTTGTTTTTAGTGGAAATATATTGATATAGGAGTTGTTTTTTAGTGAAATGTATGTATATTTTAAGTGGATTGGATGTGAATGCTCTAAGTCTTTGTAGTCTCCAAATTACAGCCGGTATGTGGGGTTTTGTATACATTACTTGATAACCGTCACCATTGGACAACGAGTTAGCCAAGGGGTGATATGACCATAGTCACAGACACCATTGGACAATGAGGTAGCCAATGGATGGTCGAGTGACAAATACCGTGGGTAGTTGGTTGATATATGGAAACATTGTAATCGCTCTTAATACTGTAGATTATAACAAAGTATCGTTTTAAGCAAAATGAATGAACTCACCAGTATTTTCTGCTGACAAAACCTTTTTAAAACGCGTTTCAGGTAATTACAGTAGATTGGAGTAAGAGTTGGATCCGGCACTGAAGGGCTTCAAGAAGTGGCTTATTTTATTAATTAAATCAAATTAAGAAATATTGTTTTATGTAATTGGGTTTATCCCTTAATTAAAGCTACCTTTGTAAAACATGGGTTTATCCCATCTAGTTAATAAATAAAATCCGGTGTTTTCTAAAGTCTGATATTTTCCCTAACTCACGGTCCTGATGAAATTTCTGCTGCAATGTTTTTCTAAATAACCACCGGTACCACTGCTGCTCCCGGCTCCCGATTCCGTCTAGGGTGGGGTCGGGGGACGTGACAAATATCATTTCATCCGAGATTTGGTTAAAAACAATGAATTAGAAATTCTGTTCTGTCCAATGAAACATCAGATTGCAGATATACTTACCAAGGCTCTTCAACCGAAGGATTATGTGCATATGAAGGATCTCATGAATATTGCAGCATTCTAGCTTACGGGAGGGTGTTAGAGAACGATATTAAGCTAGAATAAGTTTTATTATATTAGTTATAAAGTATAGTTTATGTAGCATTATTATTTTAATTATGATAACCTAAGTATTAGCGGTTATCTTTACATTAACCCTAATGTATATATGTATCGGTCTGCACATTTGGTTAATCACCAATTCAATCAAGAACACAGATATCAATTCTTCGAATATTCATTCTTTCGCACAGATCATTCCATTATTATTCTGTAAATCTAACACATTTGCCTCCTCACTTATGACCTTGTTTTCTCTTTTTGGGAGCATTTACTAAGGACTATGAAGTCCCCGTGACAAAGCTGACAAAGCTGATTTTGATATTGCAGTGGATTTCTTGCTGAGGAGAAGTTTGGTGATGGCGTCTAGAAAAAAGTCTGACAGCCAAGTTAAAACTTGCCGCATCCATGACTTATTGCATGATTTTTGCTTGAGAAAAGCTGAGGAAGAAAATTTTCTGGCAAACAAGTATAGGTATGACTATATTACTGCATTAACATGCTAAATTACGAATCATTAACCAAAATATGCAGGTATGGTAAGCTCTCATCAATGCTTTGCTTTCCGTTGGAGCTAGTAAAATCTCTACAAGAGGGTGGATCAATTCACATCGACACATACATGTTTCTTAAGATTTTGGATTTAGAGTCCATTCTTATCTCCTTATTCCCTTTAGCTATTGTTCAAATGGTTAATTTGAGATACCTGCCCATTCAAGCACATGATGGAAGCCCCCATGCATCAATATCAAACCTCGTGAATCTACAAACGCTCATAACATCCTCAAGGAAGAATATCGTTTTACAAAAACAATATGGATGTTAGCGGAAGCCGTCATCATATTTGACATCGTAATCGTGTTTGTGTGTGTGTTTTGTACAGAGAACAGAGAAACATGAATGGATATTATAGAATATCTTGGTACCGAACAAACTGCCGGTGAATACATATATATACGTCTTGTAAGGGATGGTTGTTATCGACGGTTATTTTTGGCGGGAGTAACCACCTTTTAAACCGATATGTCATATGTGACATGCCCCTACACATATATTCGATACATACACACATATCTACAAGTATAGTAATATTATAATACATAATAAATATAATATAATCAAGTTTATATTCTAACACTCCCCCTTAAACTGGATTATATTTGCGGGAGTGCATTAAAACGCTCCGATTTGCCTCGTTCACTGCTTTCTCAGCCTGCCTCGAACCTCCTCCTCTTTTGATCAGTCTTTGTGCAACATTCCAGTAGTCCCTTAGCCGGTTCCTTATCATATCCTTGCAGATCATCTTGTGCTTCATTTGAAGTGGATTCTTTAATTATCTTTGCCCTTTGAGATTTAAAATCTCTATAATACCTTTCCAGAATGTTGACTCGTTTGTGTCCACCTTCCTTTTCGATGATACCAACAGGATCAAACAATTCCACCATTTGAAAAAAACTTATTCTTAAATATGCCATGATGTGTGCATATCTCAATGGGTGATGAATTAAATTCAAGTTCACTTAATATTGTGTCAGTTTTCTGAAATTGGTTATGATCTTGACTGATCATTAATGCAACAAAATCAGAATCCAAATAATCCCTTTTAAATTCATCATAGACCCCACTATCTCTTAATTTGATATAACCATTGTGAATTGTATGACCTGGTAGTCGGTAGCAATAATGTGCTTGTTGTTCCCTTGTTTTCCGTTCCATTGTAGGTCTTCTAAAGTTCCAGAAATTAAGGTAATTCTGGTTTCTAAATCTCCTTTCCATTGCTAATAGTCCATCTGTCGCTAAAGGTTCTTATGCTATCGCTAAAGCCTTCCCTTCTTTGTCGCTGAAGTTCGTCACTAAATCTTTCTTTCTTCTCTTTATCGCTGAAGTGACTCTTGTATACACTTCTTTAAAAAACAGAGCATCATGTCCTTTTCCGTTCACATCCTTTATCATTGTAGTTCTTCGTGTCCGATTGCTTCCTTGATCTTCACAATCATATTTACAATCATCGGTGTAATCCCTTTCTTTTCTCTTGTGATGCTTTCGGTTAATTACCGATTTCTCTCTTGATTCCGTATCCTTGTCGTCTTCTCTATTGTAATAACCGTCCCTGTCTTCCTGCATCTTACCGTTCAGTTTTTGAACATCTTTACAGGCCAAATCATCTCTTTCGGAATCGTCTTCTTCTTTCTGTGTCATTACTTCGTTTGCATCTCCGTTATCTTCGTGACGTCCTGATTCGTATTCCAGTAATGCAATTTCGTATTGCAATTCCATTATTGCAATCTCTTGTTTCAAGATTGCAATCGCGCGTAATCGGGGACTTATATAATCTGAATCGCTATTTGTTTCTCGCCTCTTCCCGTGTTTGTTTTTCATCTTCTTCACCCGTATCTTCCCAGGATCATGTAATTCTGATCCTAATTCTTCGTTTTCTAACCATGCGCTCTGATACCACATGTTAGCGGAAGCCGTCATCATATTTGAGATCGTAATCGTGTTTGTGTGTGTGTTTTGTACAGAGAAACATGAATGGATATTATAGAATATCTTGGTACCGAACAAACTGCCGGTAAATACATATATATACATCTTGTAAGGGGCGGTTGTTATCGAGGGTTATTTTTGGCAGGAGTAACCACCTTTTAAACCGATATGTCATATGTGACATGCCCCTACACATATATTCGATACATACACACATATCTACAAGTACAGTAATATTATAATACATAATAAATATAATATAATCAAGTTTATATTCTAACAATGGAGCATGCTAAATCTAAGGCACCTATATATGAAATCAGGGATAAACCTTATGGAGGAGCCTAGTTTTCTACAAGTTACAGAGAAGGATGGACCAAGTGCATTGGCTAGCTTACAAACCTTATCCCAAGTAAATCCTCGATCTTGCCACAATGTATTTTCAAGGACTCCAAATCTTAGGAAGCTTGGGTTTTGTGGATCCTTAATATCAATGTTAGGTGATCTGGAATTTCCTGATTTAGGCTCTCTAGATCACCTTCAAAAGCTGAAGTTACATAATACATTTTCATACCCTGAACCAACGAGATCGTGCAATCCTTACAATTTTCCTGAAAAGATTAAGAAACTGACTTTGTTAAATACTTGCATGGATTGGGGAGAGATGTGGACCTTTGCATGGCGGCCTAACCTTCAGGTTTTAAAATTAATACTTAATTCATGCATTGGAGGAAGATGGGAGACAGGTGATGCAGAGTTTCTGAAACTCAAGGTCTTGAAATTGCATGATCTGGACATAAAGCAATGGGATTGTTTCAGGGATAATTTTCTTAGGCTGCAACATTTGGTGGTTCATCGTTGCTTAAAACTTGACAGCGTCCCAGCGGCTCTTGGGAAGATTTTAACATTGGAGGTAATTGAGGTAAATGGATGCAGCTTCTCTGCATATAGATCTGCAGTGGAAATTCAGAAAGAGCAAGAGTCTGAAGGTAACAGTTTCTTGAAAGTCCACGGAAAAGAAAATTTCTAAGACACTTATGTTTAAGAGTAGTGATTGAAATCTCTCATTTGAAAGTTTTGTGGGTCTAAGTTTTGAGGTAATAGAAGTGTGTGTTTTCTTCATCTGTCTGATTGCTTTTTGTTCAAAATAAAAGCAGCTTGAAAACTTTATATAAATATAAAGGGTGTGCCTATTGGCACACTAAAGTGCCTATTGGCACACCAAACCCTAGCAAAATTAGGGTTTATCTACGCAGCGTATAGGGTTAACCCTCTACGCTGCGTACTGACCAATACGTTGCGTAGATAAACCATGGATCTCAGTGCCTGATAACCAATCATTGCACAGAAAACAAGGGTCATATACGCTGCGTATAGGTCTATACGCAGCGTATATAAACCATTAGATTTTTTTGGGTCATTTTGGTAGGTTTAAGGGATCATTTTTTCACAAATTTCATATACGCTGCGTATTGACCTATACTCAGCGTATATAAAGGTCTGAAAATGTCATTTATACCCTTGTATTGAGGCTATACGAAGCCAAATACAAGGGTAGTTGTGTCATTTTTGTCTTATATGCTGCGTAGTGATCTATAAGGAGCGTATATAAAGCTCCATTTTTGTATTTTTTTTTTTTGTGTATTCCTTTGTTTATTTATAAAAAAAAGGAAAAATATTTATAAAAAAACAATATTATTGGTAAATAATACAAATATAAATTATAAAAATTAAAAATAATACAACTATTATGAATTATAAAAATTAAAAAAGAAAATTATTTATAAAAAACAATATTATTGGTAAATAATACAAATATATTATACGATACGATGCAACACGATACGCTACTACACTATTCGATACGATGCAACACGACACGCTACTACGCAACGTATATAAAGGTCAGAAAATGTCCTTTATACCCTTGTGTTGAGGCGATACGAAGCCAAATACAAGGGTAGTTGTGTCATTTTTGTATCGTATAGGTGTGATTTAGTTCCCGTATTGACCTCGTATAAGCCTATAAGTGTGATATCGTATCGTATAGCGTAGTATATGTCCCGTATAAGCCTATAAGTGTGATATCGTATCGTATAGCGTAGTATATGTCCCGTATTGACCTCGTATACTATACGATACTATACGATATAACACCCGTATAGGCCTATAGGTGAGATTTAGGTCCCGTATTGACCTCGTATAAGCTTATAAGTGTGATATCGTATCGTATAGGTGTAGTATAGGTCACGTATTGACCTCGTATAAGACTATAAGTGTGATATCGTATCGTATAGCATAGTATATGTCCCGTATTGACCTCGTATAAGACTATAAATGTGATATCGTATCGTATAGCATAGTATATGTCCCGTATAGGCCTATAAGTGTGATATCGTATCGTATAGGTGTAGTATAGGTCACTTATTGACCTCGTATAAGCCTATAGGTCACTTATTGACCTCGTATAAGCCTCTAAGTATAGGTCTACACGGGACATATACTACGCTATACGATACGATATCACACTTATAGGCTTATACGAGGTCAATACGGGACATATACTATGTTATACGATACGATATCACACTTATAGTCTTATACGAGGTCAATACGGGACATATACTATGCTATACGATACGATATCACACTTATAGTCTTATACGAGGTCAATACGTGACCTATACTACACCTATACGATACGATATCACACTTATAGGCTTATACGAGGTCAATACGGGAACTAAATCACACCTATAGACCTATACGGGTGTTATATCATATCGTATAGTATCGTATCGGGTGTTATTTTCCTTTTTTTTATAAATAAACAAAGGAATACACAAAAAAAAATACAAAAATGGAGCTTTATATACGCTCCTTAGAGATCACTACGCAGCATATAAGACAAAAATGACACAACTACCCTTGTATTTGGCTTCGTATAGCCTCAATACAAGGGCATAAATGACATTTTAAGACCTTTATATACGCTGAGTATAGGTCAATACGCAGCGTATATACACTATAAGGGTTAAAAAGATAATTTTACCACAGGTTTGGGGTTAAAAATAATTTTACCACCCTTTATATACGCTGAGTATAGACCTATACGCAGCGTATATAAAGGTCAGAAAATGTCATTTATACCCTTGTGTTGAGGCTATACGAAGACAAATACAAGGGTAGTTGTGTCATTTTTGTCTCATACGCTGCGTAGGGATCTATACGCAGCGTATATAAAACTCCATTTTTTTGTGTATTCCTTTTTTTATTTATAAAAAAAAGGAAATTAACACCCGATACGATACGATACGATACGATATAACACCAGTATAGGCCTAAAGGTGAGATTTAGGTCTCGTATTTACCTCGTATAAGGCTATAACTGTGATATTGTATCGTATAGGTGTGATTTAGTTCCCGTATTGACCTCGTATAAGCCTATAAGTGTGATATTGTATCGTATAGCGTAGTATATGTCCCGTATAAGGCTATAAGTGAGATATCGTATCGTATAGGTGTGGTTTAGGTCCCGTATTGACCTCGTATAAGCCTATAAGTGTGATATCGTATCGTATAGGTGTAGTATAGGTCACGTGTTGACCTTGTATAGATCCCTACGCAGCGTATGAGACAAAAATGACTTATACGAGGTCAATACGGGACATATACTATGCTATACGATACGATATCACACTTATAGGCTTATACGGGGTCAATACGTGACCTATACTACATCTATACGATACGATGTCACACTTATAGGCCTATACGGGACATATACTACGCTATACGATACGATATCACACTTATAGGCTTATACGAGGTCAATACGGGACATATACTATGCTATACGATACGATATCACACTTATAGGCTTATACGAGGTCAATACGTGACCTATACTACACCTATACGATACGATATCACACTTATAGGCCTATACGGGATATATACTACGCTATACGATACGATATCACACTTATAGGCTTATACGAGGTCAATACGGGACATATACTATGCTATACGATACGATATCACACTTATAGTCTTATACGAGGTCAATACGGGTGTTATATCATATCGTATAGTATCGTATCGGGTGTTATTTTCCTTTTTTTATAAATAAACAAAGGAATACACAAAAAAATACAAAAATGGAGCTTTATATACGCTCCTTATAGATCACTACGCAGCATATAAGACAAAAATGACACAACTACCCTTGTATTTGGCTTCGTATAGCCTCAATACAAGGGCATAAGTGACATTTTCAGACCTTTATATACGCTGAGTATAGGTCAATACGCAGCGTATATAAACTTTGTGAAAAAATGATCCCTCAAACCTACCAAAATGACCCAAAAAAGTCTAATGGTTTATATACGCTGCGTAGAGAGCTATACGCAGCGTATATAAACCTTGTTTTCTGTGCAATGATTGGTTATTAGGCACTGAGATCCATGGTTTATATACGCTGAGTATAGGTCAATACGTAGCGTATAGGGTTAACCCTATACGTTGCGTATTGACCAATACGCTGCGTAGGTAAACCCTAAGTGTGCAGATAGGCAAACTGGGTGTGCAGATAGTTAGGGCCAATATAAAACATTGCTTTTGAACTACATTTGATTAATATGTATGTTTGTTTCTCCTCAAAATGGGCATACTGATAAACAATTCAAGAACCCAAATCAATATGTTGTAGGAAACAACCTATACGGCTTTACCCATAGGCCAAGGCCTGTTGCTCAAGCCCAGATTTGGGCATGTGCTGGTTAAGCAATCAGACCTCCATTTTCTTAGCCCCAGAGTTATCTAAGTTCTTCCTATATGTATCTATTAACCTTGAGTTTCAATGCTTTAAGGTTCTTGCTTTAGACTAAAGGCATGTACCAAACTTGTTAACGCTTCTAGAACGCCTTTGCCAGCATGGTGCTCAAGAGATCACATTTGGAGGCTTTGGTTAATATTTGTGTCTCCATGAAGTGTTTGATTACAATAAGAAGTTTGGTGTCTTACATCTTGCGTGTGCTTCTAATTAATTACTTGTATCTCAGCATTATATTCTTTGTCATCCTATATAATCTGCATTTGAATAGGCTCAATTAGAACATGTATTTGACCTCTTATTGTGACCAAGACATTCATACAACAACCTGCACCACTCTGATCTATGCTCCATTAGGTAGAGCACCGAATTTGCTCTACACTTCTCAGGATTCTGAAATAATTCACAATTATTGTTTCTTGGGTATACATTGAGAGTTAATCAGGGTGCTTCATGGTTTCACCCCTGACATACTTGTTTTCTTCAAAAGATCCGCCTCTTTTCTTTGAGATAGGAAGATCCCCCTTTTTGCTTCTCATTATCTCAATTTCCATACAGTATTTCACAAGTCCTAGGTCATCTTTTGAAAATGAGACTTGAGAAATGTCTTATGCTTGTATGCACAAATTATGGCTTTCAAAGTAACCAGACTAATAATCAAGTAAAAACACTTTTGAGGACTATGCTTAAGAGTATCCAGCAAAATTAAAAATATATACCTTTCCACACCCCTTAACAAAAAAGACTCCATGCACATCTCCTCGACTTAACCACTGAGAGATTGCATCCAAAGAGATTATCGAATATATCAGGTGAGTTTAGCCACTGAGAAAATATACACCATACTGATAATGGTAACCCTTGGTCACAAAATGAGCTTCATGCTTAGCCACAAAACCATCATGATCTAGTGCCACAAAACCATCTGGATTAATCTCAACTGTAGGAATTAATAGTGTCTACTTTGGTTACAAAGCAGCTAGAAGAGGAAGATAGTTGACTGTTAGATGAAACAATTGAATGAGTGCAAGTGCACTTATCTTTTTGAAAGGCAATATGGTTCAACTCACAGCCAGGGGCGGATTTATTTGATCTTTAAGGGAAGGGCCTTCACTGACTTAAGCCCATTAACATGTAAGAAAGGTCCATTTTCAAGAATAAATTTATTAAGCCCATTAACATATAAGAAAGGTCCATTTTCAACACTTTTCCGACACGTGTGAATCATCACGGACTACCTCCGGTGACGACATCCTTTATCTCTATCCATTATCTCTCATTCGGTATATATATATAATCTCAACTCAAATTCGCTCCGGAACCGTTTTTTTTTTTCGGCGCCGCCATACTTTTCATCGGAACACGAAACCCACTACGTTTGGGTGTCTGCCAACCGTCATCCGCAATATAAGAATAACAAGATTAGAAGAAAGAATGAAAGGGGTTTTGAAACTTTTGATTAATAAAGTTTATTGATAGAATACATAAAAGGTACGGATTCTCTGATAATGGGTTTTATCCATTCTCTAGAATGTTTTTTTATTATTATTAAAAGTTGCTTGCTTGACAGCTGTATTCCATTGAGAGAAAAGAAAAAAAAAATAGAAAAACCAAAAATTTGATTTTTTTTTTTGGTAACTGATCTTTTTAATTTTCGTTTTTTCAAAGTTTGACTACAAATTTGGGTGACTGATCTTTTTAATTTTCGTTTTTTCAAAGTTTGACTACAAAAACTTTATTATATTCAACATTCAAAGTTTAATATATGTTAATATAGTCAAATATTTAATTAAATTATCAAAACACAATTTCTATTTACAATGTGAAATCATACAAGAGTTTCCGAATTCCTATCCTCTTATTAAAACGGCGTAAAGTATAGAACCCGAAGTTCTAATTATAAAGAACCCGAAGTTCTCCTATAGTATCCATTATATACACATGCTTGTTATTAAACGCATGTCTCTTTCCTTTGTAGACAAAATGTCGAACTTATCAAATCTTAAATTCACTGCACTTGAAATCTCGGGCAACAACTACCCCTCGTGGGCTTTTGATGCTAAAACCCATCTGGAAGCAATGAGTCTGGGGGTGACAATCATTGATGGGAATAAAACGTCCCTTCAAAAAAAAAAAAACTAAAGCTATGGCATTCCTTCGCCTTCATCTTCATGAAGACCTAAAGAGGGAAAACTATATTGTAGAGGACCCTCTCGAGTTATGGAAAAACATTCAAGAAAGATTTGACCACCTGAAGTTGGTCTTACTCTCTAAAACTCGCTACAAGTGGGTTCATTTAAGGCTACAAAATCATAAGACTGTTAGTGAGTACAACTCTGCCCTACTTCGCATCACCTCTGAGATTAAATTATGCGGTGAACAAATCACCGACAAAGACATGATTGAGCAAACTATCTCAACGTCCCATTTATCCAACATGCTCCTAGCGCAGCAGTACAGAGAACGTAATTTTACAAAATATTCTGAGCTAATATCATGTTTGTTGGTCGCGGAACAAAACGACAAGCTCATTCTACAAAATCATTAAATGCGTGTTATGTGATGTTTTTTTTTAGACTATTTGAATTTTGAACTATTGTTATGGTTTTATTTAAAACCTAGTGATGTTTGATTTATAGTTGCATGATGTTTTTATCATACTCAGACATGCAATTTCTTATACTTAACGTGTTTTATTATTTCCAGAAGAAATATGTATACTAGCTCCAGTAGACCTATTATTGGTGATGAATGTCTGGTAGATAGCGGTAGTACTAACACTATTCTCAAAGATATGAAATTTTTCTCTGAGTTGTCTCCGGCAGAGACACCGATTAGTACTATATTTGGCGTCAGTAACCTTATCGAAGGCTCCGGCAGAGCACACATAACATTATCTTCGGGTACCAAATTAACTATTGATAATGCATTATATTCTGGTAAATCCAGAAGAAATTTACTCAGCTTTAAAGATATTCGAAAAAAACGGTTACCACCTAAAAACAATATCTGAAAATAAAATTGAATATCTTCAAATTACTTCAAACAAAAATGGCCAAGAAACAATTGTTGAACAATTAGAAGCCTTATCCTCTGGATTATATTGTACTAATATCAATCCTATCGAATCATACATGGTGAGTAACCAAAAGTTATTAGATAAAGACACATTCAATATATGGCATGACCGTCTAGGTCACCCTGGTAGCATAATGATGAGACAAATAATCAAAAGTGCAACCGCGCACCCTCTCAAAAACTTAAGAGTTTTGCTACCACAAGACTTATCATGTGCAGCATGCTCTCTGGGCAAACTTATAACTCGGCCCTCACAAACTAAATTGATACATGAAACCCTATCATTTTTATAAAGAATCCAAGGGGATATTTGTGGGCCCATTCATCCTCTGTGTGGACCATTCCGCTATTTCTTGGTCTTAATTGACGCATCCTCAAGGTGGTCACACGTGAGCCTTTTAGCTACTCGAAATGTAGCATTTGCCCGACTTTTAGATCAAATCATACAATTGAGAGCAAATTTCCCGGATAATCAAATTAAAAACATCCGGATGGATAATGCGGGAGAGTTCACATCTCAAGCTTTTAATGACTATTGTATGTCAATTGGGATCAATGTTGAACATTCAGTACCTCATGTTCACACACAAAACGGTTTAGCTGAATCTCTGATTAAACGATTACAAATAATCGCTAGACCACTCTTAATGAAATGTAAATTACCATCTTCTGCATGGGGTCATGCTATTTTGCATGTCGCTGCACTGATTAGATTGAGACCAACTGCTGATCATGAATACTCCCTATTGCAACTGGTTTCCGGACGAGAACCAAGTTTTTCCCACCTTAGAATTTTTGGTTGTGCGGTATACGTACCAATACCGCCACCACAACGTACTACAATGGGACCCCAAAGAAGACTGGGTATCTATATTGGTTTTAACTCCCCGTCCATAATTAAATATTTAGAACCAATGACGGGAGACATGTTTACAGCACGGTATGCTGACTGTCATTTTGATGAAACAATGTTCCCAGTCTTAGGGGGAGATAAGGACAAAGAAAGACTGGTAACACAAGAAATAACGTGGAATGCATCATCGCTATCAAATCTCGACCCCCGAAGTGGTCAATGTGAATATGAAGTCCAAAAGATCATACATTTGCAAAGAATAGCGAATGAATTACCAGATGCATTCACAGACACGAATAGAGTGACAAAATCACATGTACCAGCATCAAATGCACCTGCTCGAATTGAAGTAATCCCAGAAGCGATTACTATACAACGAAAGCATGGGAGACCAATCGGTTCCAAAGACAAAAACCCAAGGAAACGAAAAGAGCAAAGTAACGCAGTTGGTGAAAACTCACAAAAGATTATAAATGAAACCCCAGTAGAGGTAAATGTCCCAGAAGAGACAACTATGAATCCAGAGGAAAATGAAGTTTCAGAAGAAACACCGGCTACTGAACGAAAATGAGATCTCTATTAATTATGTACAAGATAGTACAATGTGGAACCGGAATAAAACACGTGTTGATGATATATTCGCATATGCTATAGCAACGGATGTAATCAATGAAAATGATTACGTACCTAAAACTTTAGAAGAGTGCATGCACAGAAATTATTGGCTAAGATGGCAAGAAGCCATAAATGCCGAACTAAATTTGCTCGAAAAGCGACATGTTTTCGGACCTATAGTCCGAATGCCCATAGACGTCAAACCAGTAGGTTATAAATGGGTGTTTGCAATAAAGAGAAATGAAAAGAATGAGATTGTACGATATAAGGCTCGACTTGTAGCACAAGGGTTTTCCCAAATCCCAGGAGTTGATTATGAGGAAACGTATTCCCCTGTAGTGGATGCGATAACCCTTAGGTTCCTAATCGGCCTCGCAATCTCTGAAGGACTTCATATGAGACTAATGGATGTCGTCACCTCATACTTATACGGGACACTTGAAAATGACATCTACATGAAAATCCCAAAAGGATTAAAATTGCCTGAAACATTAAAATCAACACCTCGAGATATGTGTTCTATAAAGCTCCAGAGATCTTTATATGGTCTCAAACAATCTGGTCGTATGTGGTACAATCGACTTGGTGAATATCTCAAAAAGGAAGGATACAAGTCTGATGTAATCAGTCCATGTGTCTTTATAAAACGATCACTCTCAAATTTCACTATAATAGCAGTCTATGTTGATGATATCAACATCATCGGATCTCCTGAAGAGATAGAGAAAGCTGCTCAGTTGTTAAAGAAGGAATTTGAAATGAAAGATCTTGGTATGACGAAATTATGCATCGGACTACAATTTGAGTATCTGTGCAATGGCACATTTGTCCATCAATCAAACTACATCCAGAAGATGTTAGTACGTTTCAATATGGATAAAGCACATCCATTTAGCGTACCTATGGTTGTCCGACCGCTAGATCCACACAAGGATCCTTGTCGCCCCCAAGAAAAGGCGAAGAAGTACTTGGTCCAGAAGTACCGTACTTAAGCGTGATCGGTGCCCTTATGTATCTCGCAAATAACACAAGACCTGATATTGCATTTGCAGTACATGTACTAGCGAGATACAGTTTGAAACCAACACGTAGACACTGGAATGGTGTAAAACATATATTCCTTTATATTTGAGGGACACAAGACTTAGGTCTTTTCTATCAGAAAGATCAAAAGTCCCAGCTTGTTGGGTATGCTGATGCCGGATATCTACCAGATCCTCACAAAGCAAAATCTCAGACAGGTTATGTATTCACATACGGCGGCACAACAATTTTTTGGAAGTCAATTAAGCAAACACTTACAACAACATCATCAAATCATGCCGAATTGATAGCACTATATGATGCTGGTCGAGAATGCGTGTGGTTAAAATCAATGATTAATCACATACAAGAAGCATGCGGATTAGAACAGATCAAGAAAGAGCCGATGATTATTTATGAAGACAACGCTGCTTGCATAGCTCAGATCAGGGAAGGTTATATCAAGGGTGATCGAACAAAGCACATCTCACCAAAATTTTTCTCAACATATGACTTGCAAAAAGAAGCGGAAATCGATGTTCGCCAGATTAAGTCAAGTGAAAATCTAGTTGACCTGTTCATGAAATCTTTACCTAGAAGCAGTTTCGAGCAGCTATCTGATGTGCGTGAAGTGTGTTATGGTTTTAATGTTTATTTTAAGCCCTTTTACACTTTTTTTAGCCAAGTTTTAAATTTATAAAACACGATATTTACTAACACTAAACACACATATGGGCAAGTGCACCCATCGTGAGCGTAGTATAGTGTTGGCAAGATACCGAGGTCGTCCAAGGACACAAGAACTTTTAGTACCGGTTTATCCTCAACGTCTAATCAAATCAAAAGTTTTAGAAAAATGTTTTAAACTATGAAAATGAAAATTAACTAAAATGCTGAAAAATAAAAATAAAAGAAAAACAGATAGACAAGATGAATCACTTGGTTCCGACTCATGTATAGTGTAACCTTTGATTATTTCCGCACTTTTGCACTTATTTAAGAGATTATCTTAGTTATCGTAGTAGGCCCCTCTTTTGGAGGTGACGTTACCCTCAACCCAGTAGTTTGAGTCAGCAAGGATACAATCCTAAAGGGTCGGATTATTGAAAGATAATTAATTAAGTTATTAATGCAAATTATGGTAGGCCCCTCTTTTGAAGGTGACGTTACCCTCGGCTAAGTAGTCTGAGTCAGCAGGGATACAGTCCTAAATAGTCGGGTTATAGTATTAATAGTAGTTTAACTTATGAGGGGATCAAAGAGTTTGGACCCCCGCCATCCAATACCGTTAAGTATTGAAGGAGGTCCAACTAAATTTGACCCAGGTCCCTTGCAGGATCTCTAAACCCTGAACAACGGCAAGACTCTTACCAAACCGTTCCCTTAACCCCCGACCAGGTAGCCAACATACCTCCATATAGACCGTGGAGATATGAATGGTGAAAATCTTTTATTTTATATAGACCGTAAAATAATGCCAAGACACCACGGACAAACGATAAGGAAGAATCACCTTCAACATAAGAAACTAGTTATTAAAGTCATTAATACAAAACCAAGTAAAAAGTGCAAAAAGATTAAAAATAAAAAAGTATTACACTAGACACTTTGTCTTCACCAAGTGATGTAAGAGACTTAGGCAAACATGGCCTTGATTGTCAAGAACTCTTACGATCAATCTTGGATCCCGAGACGACTCACACACTCTATGATGGACAATGGATGATGGTGGTGGATGATGGTGTTATGGTGGTGGTGGGTGGTGGGTGAAGTGTGAGAGAGGTGGTGTGCCAAGGGATGGTTTGAGCTTGAGCTAAGCACTCCTATTTATAGGCTGAACAGAAGCTCGGGCACGGCCCCGTGTCCAGTGGGCACGGCCCCGTGTCCACATCCTCTCTTTCTTCATTTAATGCAGCTTGTCTTTATTAGTTGACCACGCCCCCCAGTCCGCTGAGCATGACCCAGTGTGCAGAAGCATATCTGTACTATGAAGATTTGCCTGGATTCTGCGAATCTTATAGTTGACCATGGCCCCGTGTCCGCTGAGCACGGCCCCGTGGTGGGCAATAGAAGCTTCTACCACTTTGTCTTTTCTGCTGACACTTGGGCATGCCCCCATGCTGGCTGAGCACGGGGCGTGTTCAGTCTTCTGTCTTCTTGTTTTGCTTGGGAAGGTGCTGTCGTGGGGTCGGGCATGTCACGTTTGTTCCTTTTCTTGTATTTATGTTAGATTTTGATGTCTTTTTGCTTCTTTTGTTAATTTGAGCTCATTTAATCCTGAAAATACAAAAGGAAGACAAAAGCACACTTTTTCCAACATTAGTACTAAAAAAGGGTTAGTTTTATGCCACAATTGATGTAATTTATATGTTGCATTTTGCACACATCAAATACCCCCACACTTGAATCTTTGCTTGTCCTCAAGCAAAACTCTTTATAATGTGGCTTTACACACCCAAATGGAATGGGTAGAAAAGAAGGTTTTTGGGTTTGTCATAGAGTGTCGGGATTTCCAAGATTCTTTATTAAGTTTTATTTTTATTTATTTACAATCCTATTCGTCATGATTTATTTAAAACTTTTCATAAGATAAATTACTTATTAGGGCATAACATGCCTCTTTAAAATTCTCTTTATATACAAGTTCACATACCTCACGGGGGATCACTCAACACTCGGCCGAAAATGTATTTTAGTGGATCACTCGAGAGCGGCATGGAACTTACTCCTACCATAGGCTTGCTAAGCAATCAATCCCCCTCCTTTTTAACTATGTACCTTTGTCAATATCAAGAGGACTTTTTGGGTGAAGGGTTAGGCTTGGGTTAAAGGTAGGTGGTTGGGTTAGTGGTTAGTAGAAAGGGTGAAAAAGCGTAAAAAGCATCGGTTTTCGTAAGACTTTCTATTTTTCAACTTTTTATTTTGATGAAGCTATTTTTCAAACAAAGTTATTTTTGATGAACTTGCTTGTTTATTTATTTTTGCTTCATCATCAACACATTTTTTTTTGAAAGTCATATGAAAAACCGAGCTAGTTACTAAAACAAAGGGTTAAAATGAAAAAGGTTTTGGTGGGTGAAAGGGTGTTTGTTTGGGTTATGAAATGAAAAGGTTTAGGCTCAAAGGGGCTAACTAGGGGGATTTTGGGTAGGTGGTAAAAAAAAAAGGAAAATAATGGTGTAGAAATAAAAAAAGGGTTAATCCTAATGCCTCCATCATTTACTTACACAGGTTTAAGTTGGTAAGGCCCGGGAATGTATCGTCATGGCAAGTTCTAGAGTCGTAAGAACCAAGCGGCTATTCACACAAGAAACGAAAAATGAGCATTTAATTTAAAGATATATATTTGTATGCTCAATAAAGGCTCAAAACTCACTTTTGTGGGAATGGGTTTTTATGTGATCAAGTATATATAATTAAATTTTAACTAAGCTTGTCATGCCTTTTCATAATTTTCTTATGTTGGTTCTTTTTATCACAACGCTATCGGTTGTAAATTTGTAAAAATATAACCTTTTTAGAACTTTGAAATTCCCAAGTTAAACCTAGACAAGTAAAAAAAATGAAAATTTTTGAAAAAAAATTTGGGGTGATTAGCGATTCCAATAGAGTTTTGTGTAAGGCTTGTATTTAGGACTTGCAAGATTCAAGGTTTTAGCATCCCCCCACACTTAAATTACACATTGTCCTCAATGTGTCCCAAAAATAAGTTTTTAGGTTGATTGAATGTGTAAAAAGGGTGAAAAAGCAAAAAATTTGTGTTACTGGGCACTGAACACGGCCCCGTGTCTGGTGGGCACGACCCAGTGTTCAGGTGCCAGTAACGAAAACTTACAGAAGGTGGACACGGGGGCGTGTTGGCTGGGCACGACCCCGTGTCTGTTAAAGTCTGCAGAATTAAAACAAACAGCAGGTTCAGGGGAGTGAGCACGGGGGCGTGTCGGCTGGACACGGCCCCGTGTGGACAGTCTGCAAGGTTGAAAAACAGGTTTCTTTCTTCGGTTTTCCTGTCCTGGCTTTAGTAGTACTAATGCTTAGTACTCTAAGCCTCGTATGTACCTGCTTAATCAATAAACACTATACCACACCATAGCAAACATCTTAATTATACCAAGTTCATCATCCATGTCAACAAAGTTAAAAGAAAAAAGAAAAATAAGTGCAGAAAATAAAAGAAGTTAGGGAAAGTAAAGTGTTCAACACTTGGCACGCAGGCATTAAATTGTTCAAGATTGAAAAAGGTTAACCTGGGGAATCACCAACCAACCGCTTCTTCCTCCGCTCCTCCCGCCTAATCCATGTCCTCGTCTTCATCATCATCATCTCCACCATGCCCGGCCATGTACTCCCGGATATTTCCAATATCATCTTGGATATCGGATATGTTTCTCTCGATCGCCCCAACCCGGTGGTACGTGTTGCTTGCCATATTGTAGGTGTTCCTGGTGCACATGAGGTTTTCCTGCAACAAATCATGTAAACTTTGAAAGTTAGGAAAACCGCCTCCTGAGGAGGATTGCCCTGGATCACCATGGGGCTGGTATTGGTACTGATGATGTTGTGGAGCGTGGAGGACAAGTGCTTCTTGCGGGTTCCATGCATGCCCTTGCATCCTTTAGAAGCTAACCGTCCCGTCTTCAGCTTCATAGATTAGGTTCATTGAGCGGCAGATGTGTATATCTACCCTACCCGACCATGGGCTCCTTCCCAATGACCTAGGTATGTTGGTGAAATGCTTGAAGAGACGGTACACCCATCCCCCAAAGAAGATAGGGGTTGGTGCAGTAGCAAGGCGGTTATGATGCATGTTTCGGAGCATGAGGAACGGAACATCAAGGTGTCTGCGGTTATGGATGCAGTGGAGGACAACCAAATCTCTTAACCCAACGACGCCACCGCTATCGTGTCTTTGACTAAGAGAGTAGCCGAGGAGCCTATGGATGTATCGGTAGAGCGGATCCCTCAACTTCGTGCTCTTAGTGCTGCTCGGATTGTAGTACCCTTCACCAATCTGAGCCCACGCGGCTTGGCGATCGTTTTCGTCTATCTCTCGCATCCCTCCAGTATTTTCCTCGTTTCCCGCATCTTCTTCCGCGCACAACCCGACAATCGACCCAAATTGTGCCATAGAGATCGAATACCTAGTTCTGCCACATCGGAATGCTACCCCATCATTGTCGAACGGGTCACACCTTGAGTTGAACGTGAAGGTGCTATAGAATTCCAAAGTGCATTCGTGGACGGAACGAAGTCGAGTTGTTAAAGCGACTCTCAGAGGTCCTGTGACATGGTTGTTGAAGCGGTCGAGTTGGTTTACCAATGTTAACAAATCCGTGCATGCTTGCCTTGGGTATTCCTCCGGCCTTGTTTGAAGTACTTCGTATCTAGCCCTCGCATCGAGCTCATTTGCGTTAAACCTTGTGAACTTCCTTGCCATCTGAAAGAATACACCAAAAGTTAGCACGAAACATTAGCATTTTCGGACAAAACTGCTAACAGTGGGCTGGACACGACCCCGTGTTCAGCGGACACGGCCCCGTGTCCAGGCGTCTGTTACACAAAAATTCCATTTTTCGACCCGGTTTCAAAAACTTGAAAATTTTTGGTCCAATAGGTGCGGTTTCTCCCGAAAATGAAATCCCAAGTGCCGTTTTTCCCAAAACAACTCGTTTACCCTATCAATTTTATCTTTTTCGGTTCAAAAACAAGGGTTTGTGGTTTTTGTGAGAAATCGGGCGAATCTATGAACAATCCAAGTGGATTTACTTCCCATAACACTAATCTAACTAAATGCTAACAGATCTAAACAAAAATTTGAGGTTCGATTCGGATGAACTTCAAGAACCCTAGATTTTTCCCCAAATTTTTGGTGTTTTAACTACATGCAAGTAACTAATCTAACTAAGAATAGTGATAGAATCATACCTTGATGTTGTTAAAATGATAGGAGATGTTGAAAATCTGCGGAAAATTGCCAGGAACCAGAGCGTTTTCGGGGAAACGGGGCGTGTGGAATGAAGTAACTGTTATGAAAAAGGGGTTTTATCCGGACTGCAGCGCGGACACGGCTCCGTGTCCAGCGGACACGGCCTCGTGCCGAGCAAAGTAATTTTTTTTAGTGCTCGTGTGAGTGCCCGTTGTTTCCCAAAAAGTTTGGTTAGAAGACTTACCGATTAAATGTCGTCCTTATCGTTCGTAACTCACCAGGTATGATGATGATGTTTTCATTCTTCAATCGTTTGAAGCGAGATCTCCTCCTCTTCATCCTCAATGAATCCTTGATAGAGTTTCAGCCGTTGGCCATTGACTTTGAATGGGGGTCCATTCCGAGATTTAATTTCTATGGCACCGTGTGGGAAAATATGGGTGATGGAAAAAGGTCCTGACCACCTAGACTTTAATTTTCCAGGAAATAATCGAAGTCGTGAATTAAACAAAAGAACTAGATCTCCTACTCGAAATTTATTAGGTCTAATATGTTTATCATGCAAATTTTTCATTCTTTCCTTATAAATTTCGGAGTTTGAGTATGCATAATTCCTAAGCTCGTCTAATTTAATTGACAAAATCGATTTTTACCAGCAAATTCTAAATGTAAGTTTACATTTTTAATTGCCCAGTAGGCTTTGTGTGCAATTTCTATTGGCAAGTGACAACTTTTTCCATAGACTAGCTTATATGGGGTTGTACCTGTTGTTGTTTTATAAGCCGTTCGAAAATCCCATAAAGCATCATCTAATTTATCTGCCCATTCCTTTTTATTTAACCCTATGGTTTTTTTCGAGTATTCGTTTTAAACCTCTATTAGTCACTTCGGCTTGTCCGTTTGTTTGAGGGTGATATGTTGTTGAGACCCGATGATAGACCCCATATCTTGTTAAAAAAATTTCAAGTTGATGATTGCAAAAATGGGTACCTCTATCACTTATTAATGCTTTAGGTGTGCCAAAACGAGAGAATAATTTTTTCAGAAATCTTACCATGACTCTTCCATCATTTGTTGGAAGTGCCTCGGCCTCGGCCCATTTAGACAAGTAGTCTACTGCCACAAGTATATATTTGTTTCCTTTTGATGGTGGGAAAGGTCCCATAAAGTCGAGTCCCCATACATCAAAAATTTCACAAACAAGAATGCCATTTTGTGGCATTTCGTTTTTGGAAGAAATATTACCTGTTCTTTGGCAAGCATCACATGTCTTGACAAGACTTTGGGCGTCTTTGTAAATGGTTGGCCAATAAAATCTTGAATCAAATACCTTTCGTGCGGTACTTGAGGCACCATGATGCCCTCCGTATGGACCTTCATGACAATGGTGGAGAAATCTTCGTGCTTCGCTACCATGGACGCATCGTCGGATGAGTTGGTTGGCACACATTTTGAAAAGATATGGATCTTCCCAAAAATAGTGTTTCATATTGGCAAATAATTTTTTTTCTTTGATGATGTGGCCAACCCTTAGCGACTATACCGCTAGCTAGGTAGTTAGCATAGTCGGTGTACCATGGTTCTTCTTTGTATTCCACCATTTCTAGGGACTCCGTTGGAAATTTTTCATTGATTTGTTTGTCCCTGGTTGCCTCTAAAGCTGGGTCTTCTAAGCGCGAAAGATGATCTGCTGCGGTATTTTCTGCTCCTCTTTTGTCTTTGATCTCAATATCAAATTCTTGGAGGAGTAAAATCCACCGAATGAAACGTGGTTTTGCATCCTACTTTTTGAAGAGATATCGAATGGCTGCATGATCTGTATAGACTATAGTTTTAGAAAGAACAAGATAAGAACGAAATTTATCAAAAGCAAATACCACAGCTAGTAATTCTTTTTCAGTTGTTGTGTAATTTTCTTGCGCATCATTAAGTGTTTTACTAGCATAATAAATTGGGTGGAAATGCTTTTCTTTTCTGTGTCCCAGGACAGCTCCAACTGCAAAGTCACTTGCATCACACATGATTTCGAAAGGAAATTTCCAATCAGGCGCTATCATGATAGGTGCGTTGACTAACATTTCCTTTAGGGTTAGAAATGCTTGATTGCAATCCTTGTCAAAGATGAAAGGAGCATCTTTTTCAAGTAATTTTGTTAGAGGCCTAGAAATTTTAGAAAAGTCTTTGATAAACCGCCTATAAAATCTGGCATGCCCTAGGAAACTTCTGATAGCTCTAACGGAGGATGGAGGTGGTAATCTAGAAATTGTGTCAATCTTGGCTCGATCCACCTCCATTCCTTCGCTTGAGATTTTGTGACCGAGTACTATTCCCACCGTTACCATGAAATGGCATTTTTCCCAATTAAGGGCGAGGTTAGTTTCCTCGCATCGGGATAGCATTCGTTCGAGGTTATCGAGGCATTGGTCGTATGAATCCCCAAAGATAGAAAAGTCGTCCATGAAGACTTCCATTGTCTTTTCTATCATGTCATGGAAAATGGCTACCATGCAACGTTGGAATGTTGCGGGGGCATTACATAGACCAAACGACATGCGTCGATAAGCAAAAGTTCCATAGGGACATGTGAAAGTTGTCTTTTCTTGGTCTTCGGGTGCTATCGGGATTTGAAAGTAACCTGAAAAACCATCTAAGAAACAGTAAAATTTATGACCGGATAATCTTTCTAACATTTGATCAATGAAGGGTAGAGGAAAGTGATCTTTTCTTGTTGCTTCATTTAATCGTCTATAATCTATACATACTCTCCATCCTGTGACGGTTCTCGTTGGTATTAGTTCATTCTTTTCATTAGTTATTACCGTCATACCTCCTTTCTTTGGAACTACTTGGACGGGACTTACCCAAGGACTATCGGAGATAGGATAGATAAGTCCGGCGTCAAGTAATTTGATGACTTCGTTTTTAACCACTTCTTGAACATTTGGATTTACTTGACGCTGTGGTTGTATTACCGATTTGTAGTCATCATTCATTAAAATTTTGTGCGTGCACATGGAAGGACTTATTCCTTTAATATCTACAAGCTTCCAAGCAATCGCGTTTTTGTGTTTTTTCAAAAGACTAATTAATTTTTCTTTTTCTAAGTTATCTAATTTAGATGAAATAATTACAGGTAATTTACCATCTTTGTCTAGAAAAGCAAATTCCAAATCTTTTGGAAGTTCTTTGAGCTCAAGTGGTGGGTCTTTAGGAGACTCCTTATTTGGTTGCTCATTTTGATCAAGAACTTTAAAAGTTTGTTCTATGGCGACCTCTTCTTCAACAAAGTGGTCAAACTTTTCACTTGTATCTGGTGGTTCATCTTCATCTTCAATTAGGGGGTCATTGTTGCCGAATGGATATTTCATTGACCGCTCAAGATCGACACTTCTTTTAAATGCCCCTAATTGGAGAGGTAGATTGTTGTACTTCCGGTTTTTCAAAGCTTCGTGGGTTTTTACAAATGGCCGTCCCAACATTAGAGAAGCGTCATCGAGGATGACAAAGTCGGTGGGAACTACCATTTGATTTGTTTGAACCAAGACATCCTCAGGTTATTACTTTCCGATTGGATAGAAAAACGGGTATTTGAAGTGGAGAAAAATCACTAATACTTAATTTTTCGAAAATGTAATTAGGCATTATGTTAACACAAAGATCTTTATCGATTGTGACATTACTAATAAATGAATTTTGAAAAAAACATGGAACCGGTGTAATGTTAATTTCAAATGGGTCTTCTTTTATTAGCGAGGTTTGATCATTAGTTAACTTAACACTTACCGTTTCGTCAATTTTAGTGTTAGTGTTTAATTCTTTTAAAAACTTAGCATGAGTGGGTACTAAACAATGATTTTCAAAAGAAGGTGACAAGAGATTAATTTCTTCAAAATTAGACTCTTCTTGAATTTTAACGTTATCGGACTCACCTTTTTCGTTGTTTAACTCATGTGCCGGTTCTTCACTTATTTGTTCTTCCATTTTTACACTTTCGGTTATCTCTTCTTTATTTAATTCTTCTCTTGCGCGGGACTCCTCTTCCCTTGCGCGAGATTCTTTTATATAGCGATCGATAACTCTAAGGTGTTCTAATATCCTATCGGTCACTTCGGTTATAGAAAAAGGATCGGGATTTTCAAAGCTTGAATCCGGTTGTTCGATCCTTTGTTCCTCATAATACCCATATGAAGTAGATGGTTCACACCATTGTTCTTCATTGTAAGCATATGATGGATAAGGGTCGTAATTTTGTTCTTCATAATACTCGTATGAGGTGGGTTGTTCACGCCATGGTTCCTCATAGTAAGCATACGAAGATGGTGGCTCATATCTTGGTTCCTCAAAGTATGAGTAAGAAGGTTCATACCTTGGTTCATCAAAATATGAGTATGAGGGAGGAGGTTCATACCTTTGGTCTTCATAAGATGTGTATGAAGTTGATGGCTCGTACATGGGCTCCTCATAGTAGGTGTATGAAGTGGATGGTTGATATGAGTGATTATATTGAACCGAGTGCGGCTACAATTAGTGCAATAGTTACTCCTATAATCATCCTCCTCATAGGTGTAGTTGTAACCTCCTGAGTATTGATCCATGAGAATCACTCAGCAGACCACAACCAAGTCTCGAGATCAGAAAACAAAAATAAAAACGGAAACAGAGGCTGGACACGGCCCCGTGTTCAGTGGACACGGCCCCGTGTTCAGGATCTGTATCTGGGCGTTTTAATTAAATTTACTGATTTCGTTGAGCACGGGGCGTCTTCAGTGAGCACGGCCCGTGTTCAAGCTACTGTTACTGGTGTTTTTATGAAAATGTGCAGCACGGCCCCGTGTTCAGCGAGCACGGCCCCGTGTTCAGCGAGCACGGCCCCGTGTATAGGTTACTGTAAATGCAAAACTAAACTAAAATGCAGAAAAAAGTGCGCGCGTTTTAAAAAAGTTTTGAAAAACTGATTAGGCCGTCGATTTTAAGCTTTCTTAAAATCCTTGTGTCCCCGGCAACGGCGCCAAAAACTTGATGTGCGTGAAGTGTGTTATGGTTTTAATGCTTATTTTAAGCCCCTTTACAGTTTTTTTAGCCAAGTTTTAAATTTATAAAACACGATATTTACTAACACTAAACACACATATGGGCAAGTGCACCCATCGTGAGCGTAGTATAGTGTTGGCAAGATACCGAGGTCGTCTAAGGACACAAGAGCTTTTAGTACCGGTTTATCCTCAACGTCAAATCAAAAGTTTTAGAAAAATGTTTTAAACTAAGAAAATGAAAATTAACTAAAATGCTAAAAAATAAAAATAAAAGAAAAACAGATAGACAAGATGAATCACTTGGTTCCGACTCGTGTATAGTGTAACCTTTGATTATTTCCGCACTTTTGCACTTATTTAAGAGATTATCTTAGTTATTGTAGTAGGCCCCTCTTTTGGAGGTGACGTTACCCTCAACCCAGTAGTTTGAGTCAGCAAGGATACAATCCTAAAGGGTCGGATTATTGAAAGATAATTAATTAAGTTATTAATGCAAATTATGGTAGGCCCCTCTTTTGAAGGTGACGTTACCCTCGGCTAAGTAGTCTGAGTCAGCAGTGATACAGTCCTAAATAGCCGGGTTATAGTATTAATAGTAGTTTAACTTATGAGGGGATCAAAGAGTTTGGACCCCCGCCATCCAATACCGTTAAGTATTGAAGGAGGTCCAACTAAATTTGACCCAGGTCCCTTGCAGGATCTCTAAACGCTGAACAACGGCAAGACTCTTACCAAACCGTTCCCTTAACCCCCGACCAGGTAGCCAACATACCTCCATATAGACCGTGGAGATATGAATGGTGAAAATCTTTTATTTTATATAGACAGTAAAATAATGCCAAGACACCACGGACAAACGATAAGGAAGAATCACCTTCAACATAAGAAACTAGTTATTAAAGTCATTAATACAAAACCAAGTAAAAAGTGCGAAAAGATTAAAAATAAAAAGTATTACACTAGACACTTTGTCTTCACCAAGTGATGTAAGAGACTTAGGCAAACGTGGCCTTGATTGTCAAGAACTCTTACGATCAATCTTGGATCCCGAGATGACTCACACACTCTATGATGGACAATGGATGATGGTGGTGGATGATGGTGGTGGATGATGGTTGTGGGTGAAGTGTGAGAGAGGTGGTGTGCCAAGGGATGGTTTGAGCTTGAGCCAAGCACTCCAATTTATAGGCTGAACTGAAGCTCGGGCACGGCCCCGTGTCCAGTGGGCACGGCCCCGTGTCCACATCCTCTCTTTCTTCATTTAATGCAGCTTGTCTTTATTAGTTGACCACGCCCCCGTGTCTGCTGAGCACGACCCCGTGTGCAGAAGCATATCTGTACTATGAAGATTTGCCTGGATTCTGCGAATCTTATAGTTGACCACGGCCCCGTGTCCGCTGAGCACGGCCCCATGGTGGGCAATAGAAGCTTCTACCACTTTGTCTTTTCTGCTGACACTTGGGCACGCCCCCGTGCTGGCTGAGCACGGGGCGTGTTCAGTCTTCTGTCTTCTTGTTTTGCTTGGGAAGGTGCTGTCGTGGGGTCGGGCATGTCACGTTTGTTCCTTTTCTTGTATTTATGTTAGATTTTGATGTCTTTTTGCTTCTTTTGTTAATTTGAGCTCATTTAATCCTGAAAATACAAAAGGAAGACAAAAACACACTTTTTCCAACATTAGTACTAAAAAAGGGTTAGTTTTATGCCACAATTGATGTAATTTATATGTTGCATTTTGCACACATCACTATCACACAAGATCGGTCTTCGTAGATTGAAAGATGTACTTTTTTTCCCTTAACTAAGTTTTGTCCCACTGGGTTTTCTTAGTAAGGTTTTTAATGAGACAGCATAGCTGATCCAGTAGTATCAGTTTATTTATTCAGGTCCTGAAGTACCTATTTAACATCATCCTTGAAGTATGTTGTTAAACTGTGTATAATTCTAAATGTCTGAAGGGGAGTGTTATAAACCAGACATTTTAGGCCCAACCCATTACTTATGTGCTTTAGGGTTTATGGTTATGTTTATCTCTATATATTGTAATGTTGAATATTGTGCAGGAATGAATTAAGTTTATCTCAATTTCTCTTTAGTTTTTATCAGCCTAAGTTATATTTTTAATCTTTCTAATTTATGAAAATAGATATGAGCATATGGGGGCACAAATAAAAAAATATTAAATAATTTCAAGTTTTCAACGAGGGTTTTTTTAATTAATTAATATTTTTGCTTTGTTTCTTGTTTTAATTTTAGTTTAGTTTGTTTAACTAATAATTTATTTTTATATGTATTTATTTATTTGTTTAACGAGGTTAAAATATATAATAAAATTATTGAAAGTACTTTTATGTTCACGTTAATTACTTATTTAATTTATAAAATATAAAGAGAGCGAACCTAAACGTGTGTAGTGCTACAAGTGTGGATACACAATCGTCCATTTTTTAAATTAGTTATATGAAAAAGGTTATTTATCTGGTTTTCTTTGCCTGGGCCCGTTTTTGCCTCACGTAACGAAAAATCTTTGATTCGTCGCTACACATGTGCATGATTATCATTACTAATACAAAACCTTCTGGAGTTAGGTATTATCTCGTTCATTTATGCCAGGAAAAGAATTTAAACACAAAATTATTTCTCAAATTAAATTTCTTCTCAAATAATTCTTCATATATATAGGGTAAGGTTTATGCGAGAACCACCCTTATTGCGAGAACCGCGAGAACCAATATGAATACAACCTAAAATAGCTAAAAAAACCTAACCCCCCCCCCCTCAAGCTAAAATGCTAAAAACTAAACCCCCAAAAAACCTAAAAAAATCAAAAAAAATAAAAAATCTAAAAAAATAAAAAAAAATCTAAAAATTTTTTTTAATTTTTTTAATATTTTTTTAATATTTTTTTAATTTTTTTAATATTTTTTTAATATTTTTTTACTTCGAAAAGTAGCGATTTTTTTATAAAAAAATAATAAAAAAAAATTTGTGTGTTTTTTAGCTATTTTTAGGCAATTTTGGTTGTGTTCACATTGTTTCTCGCGGTTCTCGCAATAAGAGGTGGTTCCTAACGGATCTTTATCCTATATATATATATATAGGGCCAGGATTTAGAGAAAACGGTGAAAAGTGTGAGAACGGAGAGAACGGTTATGGATCGTCCGATAAAAGCAATCTATGGACTAGATGACGCGGTGGCATTTTCGTAAATAACATAACTTTTATTGCTGTGGCGCGCATCATTAAGGGTAAAAACGTCTTTTGACTTCTCTACACAAAACGCCATCTCATGAAATAAAACGCCATTAAAATTACCACCTTAACCTACAATAGCACACACCATCATAATCTAAAAAACGCCATTAGTTATAAAACACCAAAATTAATTATAATAAAATCCCGCCTAAAAAACCGCCAAAAAACATCCTATATATACAACATCTCAGACCTTCCAAAATAAACACACAAAAACCCAAACGCCATATTTAATATATACCATTCGTCTTATAAATGCCAAAAAACCCAAACATCAAATATCCTCTAAACCAAAAACGTTTATTTGAAATTCAGTTTGGTTGTCGGTAAGGTTTCGCTCAATGTAATGGACAAAATCCTTAAGTGAGGATATTGTCCATTTCATTGAGTAAAATCTTATTGACTTTATCATCAACTTCCATCCAATTTATAATGCCAAAATATACAAAAACATTATTGAGGTTTGTTGTCAATAAAGTTTAGCTGTATGGGATGGACAACATTGTCAGACATCTTTCTTAACTGAGGATTAACAATGTTGTCCATCACCATACAGCAAAACATTATTGATTTAGCATGATCAAATTTAGAGTTTTAAGGTGCTTTTATTTAGTAGCGTTCATTTTCTCAGTAAAACGCCAAAAAGTTAAAAAATCTAACATCGTTCATTGGAAATTCAAAGATTGTTGGCTGAAGGGTGTAAACTCAATAGCATTTTGCTGCATGAGATGAACAAATATTCAAGAAAAAGAGGCTGATTTCAGACTTTGTGCTTCCACACGGCGACAAAAAAACAACTTCAAAAAACAAAAATAAAAAAAATTATACGAAAGTCGAAACAGCCAGTGAAGATGCTTCAAAACAAGAAAGAGACTGGTGACAGTGAAGATTTGTAAGATCAATTGTTTATATATATATATATATATAATTTTCTTTTTCAGTTGATTGTTATACAATAATAACGCCATATGTAATAAAAACACCACACAGCCAAATGCTTGTCAAAACGCCAACATGCCATAAAATGCCCCAAAAACTATCAAACCATAATAAAATTACTTTGGACAAGTATTATAAAAAACACAAACAATAAAAAAATAAAATAAAAAAATAAAAACCAAACTTGAAAATGTAACTAGAAACAGTAACTACAAAACAGTAAAGCTGAAGAGACGAAAAATTTATTATGTTAGAATCTAAAACGCCAAACTTGAAAGATGGGACGTGTTACAGACTTCAGAGATAAAAGCTTATAAAAAACAATAATTACAGAACAGTAACTGAAACGACGAATACTTTATTATAATAATGCACCGCCTAACCTACGCGCCAAAAAGACATCCTTATAAAATGATACGTCTCAGCAACTTCCATTTTGATCAAACCAAAAGAACAAACGCCAATACTACTAAATACCACTCACTGTAAAAGCCAAAAAATTAAAAAAATCAAAGATGGCTAATATGCTCTCTTGGATATTCAGTATTGTTCTTTGTGAAGTTTCACTGAATGGATTGTTAGCTGAGGGGAGTAACTCAGTAAGATTTTGCTGCATGAGATGGACAAATATTCAAGAAAAAGATACTGATGAGAGTCATATGTCATTTTTTGTTCTTTGTTCTTGAAGAATGCTTGGATGAGGAGAAGAGATCAATGACACTGAAGAGTGGGATGATTATAAAGATGAATATCAAGTTGAAGAACAAAGCGAAAAAACTCACCCACACATCATACATTTATGTCCCCAAACATCCACAAAAGGCCAATTCAACAAACGAGCAGGAAAAATAATTAAACCGATGGGTTTGTTAGGTTTTACATAAAACGCCATATATTTGGTGACAGTTCTTGTAGTATTAAAGAACAGAGAGACTTATGACAGTGAAGATTGTGAAGAGAGATCCGATTAGGATTTTTGATTTATTTTTTTGGCTTCAATTTTTTTCCCTGTGGTTGTAATATAATTTTAGAATTGTAAAACGCCAAGATACCACAAACGCCAAAATGTATATAAAAATAATAGAACAATGGGCCATCATGTCTAAAACGCCTTGAAAAACGTCATTCAGAGAGATTTAAAAAACTATATAAACGCCAAAATGTTAATACAATGAAACCATTAAAACGCCATATAATTATTGAATTTGGTTAACGCCAAAAATCTTAAACCCCAAAAATAAATCAATATTGTGAAAAGCGGAAGATAAAATGAGAAAAAAGCCCCTCCGCCCTTCTCTATGTCGCGTGACACGTGTTGGGCCAGGATGCGTTCTCACCGTTCTCACACTTTTGGGCGATTTCTACTGATCCCATTTCTATATATATATATATATATATATATATATATATATATATACTAGTAGTAAAACCCGTGTGCAAACACGGGTGGTACATCTTATCAGCGCCAGGATGAATAGAGTAACGAGATTTGTGAGCCTCATTCATAATGAGCTCACGAAGATTATCGCGGTCTGGCACCCAGATGCGATTGAGATAGTATTGAAGTCCATCAGACTTAGTTTCAAGTTGATCAACAGAAGCACCTCGTACTTCAACGATTAGACTACCTTCATTAGCTGACGAATACTGAGCTTCACGGATACAAGCATGAAGATCACTAGAGACGTGAAAACAACGGATAGTATTAACATGAGTCTTACGACTAAGAACATTGGCCACGACATTCGCTTTGCCAGGATGATAGCGAATTTCACAGTCATAGTCGTTAAGCAATTCCACCCAACGTCTCTGTCGCATGTTCAGTTCCTTTTGGTTAAAGATATGTTGTAGGCTCTTATGGTCAATGAAAACCACACACTTAGTTCCATATAGGTAGTGTCGCCAGATCTTTAAAGCAAAAACAACTGCGCCAAGCTCAAGGTCGTGGGTAGTATAGTTTTTCTCATGTATTTTGAGTTGTCGGGAAGCATAAGCAATGACATTGTCCCGTTGCATGAGCACACAACCCAAGCCACGGTTCGAGGCATCATAATATACCATAAAGTCATCGTTCCCATCGGGGAGAGCTAGGACGGGAGCATTACAGAGAAGATACTTAAGGGTCTGAAAAGATTCCTCTTGCTCGGGACCCCAAGCAAAATGTTTCTCTTTCTGAGTCAAAGAAGTGAGAGGAACGACGATCTTTGAAAAGTCTGAGATGAACCGATGATAATAACCCGCCAATCCTAGAAAGGAACGAATCTCAGATGCAGATTTAGGTGTACTCCAATTCTTCATAGCCTCGATTTTGGAAGGGTCAACATGAATACCTTGTTTACTAACAACGTGCCCGAGAAATTGTACTTCATTAATCCAAAACTCACACTTAGAAATATAAGATGAAAGTGACATCTAACAACATTAAACAACTCTAAACACTGCTTAATACAAAACACTGTATAATTAAACACTGGTTAGTAAACTGTTGTTGATGCTATCATCTGATGGGCTCTACCGCTGATGAAGCTTTAGCAGTACTTTCCACAAAGGTTGATCAGTGCATTAACTTCCAGCAGATCTTTGACTTCTTCAGTGGATTGGTCTTCAACAGTCTTTACAATCTCCCCCTAGAACAGATGATGCCAAAACCCTTCATTATTCTCTGATCTTTATTTCCTCATCAACAGTTCCCTGATTTGCCCTTTGAATTAAAGTTCAAAGTCCAAGGAATCTGTGTCTTCTTCATCC
This sequence comes from Helianthus tuberosus, assembly GCA_030545235.1. Taxonomy (NCBI): domain Eukaryota; kingdom Viridiplantae; phylum Streptophyta; class Magnoliopsida; order Asterales; family Asteraceae; genus Helianthus; species Helianthus tuberosus. The sequence continues at coordinate 177,727,306 of CM060443.1, forward strand.
CTACTCAGTTGAAGGTTCAATAGATCTTGAATGTCACCTGCATTCAGACCATATGCATCCTTCCTTGATATCATTTCAACATTACCATCTGATCTGAGCAGAGTCAATACATGGGTGTCTGGATCAGACTTCCACTTTAGTATTTTTGGATCAGATGGCTTTCTAGGGTGAGATTTATTTAGATGAGTTTGGGGATGGAGGTCTACTGGCCAACTTTTTTATTATTTCAGCAAGTTGAGTAGTGAGTAGGTCAGTAGCATCATCCATTTGAAATCTGAGCTGACATCTGATTCCCTCTTTTCTGTTTTCTTCAAACCTCTGCTCATCCTCCTCATAAGTCTACTTTTGCCTTTTTAGTTGGTTCAAGGCACTGATGGGTAAAGCAGATGATAAGGTAAGCTTTTTAGAGGCTTGGGTCTGTTGAGGTTTGTCAGCAGTGATTTCAGGATAAACTGGCTTTTGAGGAACTTTTGGGTCTTTCTTTCTAAGCTCTTCCAGTCTTCTATAGGTCTTATCAACATTTTGCTTTGACCATCTGGCAATTGATCTAGCAGACCCATATCCTGCAGTAACAAGCTTTGCTCTCATTCTTTTGAACCTCAATGCATCATTTTTATCAACCTGCTTGTATTTGTTCCAATTTGGTGCAGTTTTCTTCATTTGAGGATCTTTTCTCATCATTGTAATTTTGTTAATTTCTTTTTTAAGGTCTTTGAATTAAGACTTGTTAGCTTTGTAGGGCTTGTTCTTCATGATAAGGTCTAAATAATCAACCCTTAATTCCTCTTGAAGACCAGGATTTTGTGACAACTCTGACATGGATTTACTGAGGTCTCTAGCAAAGTATTCAAGTTTCCTGACTTTGCTAAGCCCATGTTGCATCAGACCTTGGTATCTCCTGTCCCCTAACCCTTTACTCTCTTCTTTGGCTATAAGCTCTGCTTGTTTGGCTTTCAACTTTAAGTATTCATCTAGATTCTGAGGTGTTCTGAAGCCAAATAGAGATGGGAAGGTTCTTTTAGATGGATCCTCTATCTTATAAAATTTTATCATTTCATCTTGGACTGTAAGCAGTTCCAGAGGATATTGAGTTGGCAATGGGATGACACATGGCATGTAACCAATGGGTGGATGATTGAGTGGGTTTATTTGTGGTGATGAGGATAGAATGAATTGAGCTGGAGCAGATGATAAAAGAATTGATGATGGAATTTCTTTATCTTCTTCAAGCACAACAAATTTCATTTTTCTTGCATAGGTAAATTTGGGAGGAGGAGTTTTTGATGGAGAAGTTGTAATCCAAGTTCGATTCAACATGCATTACTCCTAACAGGCATGTGTGGTTCAATGATTATTATTCAATGATGGTGGTGGAAGTTGATTGAAGAGAGATAGAAAGAAAGAGGGAGAAAGATGGCTGAGAGAAGAGTTTTAGGTTTGGGAATTGGGGAAGATGAGTGAACTTGGGAAGATGATCTTATATATATGTCAATTTTTTTGATTTATTTATTAATGAACATTTTAAATAAAAACATGAAATGACCAGAATACCTTTAAGTGGATAGACATAACTGAAAATTTTAACTTGGTTAGTATTAAAGGACGAAAGGTGTAATGTGTTTTCCAAATAAAGGATTGTGATTGTAATTATTAAAGTTAAAGGCTATCCATTGCAACCCGCTACAAACATAAAGGATGAAAAGTGTAATTTACCCTAGGTCAATATTCACTCCAAGAGCATGTGTTTTGAATCTACCACTCCATCCCGAATAATCGTCCAAATGAAGAAGCTTAGGAGGACAGTTGTTGCTTCCTGTCATTCTTACTTATCAATAGGTTTTGATTTGCAACAAACGCTTACTAGTTTGTTGAAATTATTGCGGACTGTGAAGGTATAAGCGTTTGAACCCATGATGTGTTGGATGGATTCAGTTGTGGTTGTGGGTTACTTGAAGGTATAAGTGATTGTAAATAAGCTGCGACAGACGGATTTGTTTGTTGTGGATTTGGTATAAGTTATTTCCCCAATCCTAAGGATTCGTACCCATTTTGTTTGAAATGTTAAAAATTATGAAAAGTTTCTAAGGCAGGAACACAAACAAACACACTGTTGAAATAATTGTTAAGTTTACTAAGTCAGACGGCAGTGAAACTTAAACGGAGGTGGTTGACTGTCGTTTGGATCTTGTTTCAAATGCTAGTAGGCTTTTAAACCAGGGTCAATTATCTGTCGTTTGAAAATGGTATCAAACGAAAATTGAACTAAACAATGGTTATTGAGTGTCGTTTGAAAGTGGTTTCAAACGATAGTTGATTTAAGTGAAGGTGTGTTCCTGCCTTTGACTATCGTTTGAAAGTTGTTTCAAATGACAGTTGACTGTCGTTTTGTCGCAGCCCCCGACCCCTGCCCCAAGAGATGGTGCCGCGAGCCAATCTAGTGGTATCGGTGTTTATTAATTTGACAGCCGAAATGAGACATCAGGACCGTAGTTAGGAAATAGTATCAGAGTTTCAAACACCAACTTTTTATAAATCATAAATAAATAGGATAAAATCCAAGTTTCGTTTACAAATACATTTATAGGGATAAACCCCAATTATTGAAAGTAAAATCTCTTTTTTATTTATGTAACTTTTATAGCCACTTCTTTAAGCCTTCAATGCTCTCCAGCTGGCTTTTATTAGCTTCACATTAAGTTAGCTGAAACGCGTTTTAAAAAGATTTTATCAGCAAGAAATACTAGCGAGTGCATCCTAGATTAATCAAAACAAGTGTTTATAACTTTACAGTATTAAGATTTACAATGTTTATATCTATCCAATTATTCAATACAGCATTTCTACTGGGCAACCTTTGTCCCTCGTGCTTGCGGTCATGCTACTATTCGCAATAGTAACGAGTGCCAAGTAATGTATACAAAACCCCACATACTGATGATAATTGTACAAAACCTTAATCTCTGTAAGTATCTTGATGAACATTTAGGGTTTTGTAAAATATTTAAAACAATGATTCACAAAAAGGGTTTATAAAAAGAGAATGTACTCACATTGTTAACTTAAATAATATTATAGCTTCCTGGTGATTCTCCTGGTTATTATCTATTAAAATTAAACAATGCACACGTGTTAGTAAGATAACCCAATTCACATTAGCCATACTACCGAGACAGAACTCCAACGAACTGAGTCAGGCAGAGCCTTGACATGCGTTACGGAGACCTAGATCAATCGGGTAGGGTAACAAATACGTGATCAGGGGTTATAATACTTATAACGAGGCAGAGCTTCGCTTTTTAGGGGTATAATACCCGAGTATTATAGCACTAGAGATTTGAGAGAGAAAAAGAAAAAGAACGGTTTGCAAAATGAGGCCGAAGCGTCCTTATATAGGCTGATCGAGAGGCGGTTCGCGCCCCGCGAGTCCCTCCTCTCACTCCTTCGCGGCCCGCGAGCTAGGCTGGCTAGGGCTTAGCCTTGGTTAGTCATTGGTCTAGACTTAACACGCATGAGGACACGTGGCGTAAGCGGGTGTCGCCTTGTGTCATCCCGTCGCGCCCCGTGACAGACCTGGGGGACCGGGTCGCGGCCCACGAGACCATATATATTTGTTTTTATTTGATTTTTATTAATATAAATATTATTTAAGGCCATATACGGGTATAATAGGAACATTTTAGAGTGTTTTTAAGGATTTTAGGGGGGTTGTTTATACGTTTGGGAGGAGTCCAAACGATAGTGTGTCACAATAGACAAAAAAATTTAAACGAGGTGAGGACATATAGTACACTCTACACCACTATAATCGTGTATGTCAGCTAAGACTAAAGGGTATGGGGGCTGGCTTAGGCTCGGCCTGGCCCGGCGCCGATCCCCCACACCACCCCCCTCATGCCCGGCTCGTCCTATCCGTCGCCCAGCAGACGGTCTCGACGGGCCTCTCTCCTCTCTCCTCACACACACAGCTATACATACATACATACATACATATATATATATATATATATATATATATATATATATATATATATATATATATATATATATATATATATATATATATAAAAGGGTTCATCCCCCACCCCCTAGGTCCATACCCTTCAAGCCCCGCTTATGTGACGGTGACGTGGCGGCCCATCCCGTTGGGGATGAGGCTCTCCATACCCTCCAGTCTAATAGAATTTCAGCACAAACTTGTACTATTCCGATGAGAATTCTGGCAAGCTTAATTACCAAAAACAAAGGTGATATGCTTCTTAAGCTCCAAACATAACAAAAATCATGTTTTTGATTGTTTCCATCAATTTTAGTAAGTTTTAACCAATACTTTCATCAAATATTACTATATTAATCTGTTTTAATCCATATTATCAACCAATACGCAGGGTTTTGGGTTCTTGTCCAAGGAAACTTTAAAAACCATTCAAAAACCTCACAAATAACTCAAAATGCTTGGTTTTCAACAAGAAATCGAGCCGAAAGCTCTGATACCATTTGTAGGCCCAAAAAGATCTTGAACACAATGAATTTCTTTTTGGAAATGTATTGACAAGTGCGGAAAATCCAAGTTAATACACCAAACCGAGCATAAACACAATCAACACACAAAGATATACTTAAAGATTCACGTTGTATTGATTTGAACCGAGTTTCGACACAAAGTTTACAAGAAATGGTCTCCCACTCCGCTCTGTGCTCACTACTTGATTGCAAATGACACTGTAGGTATTTATACCACATACCAGCAGGTCTTCAAACGACAGTCTAACAAACCAAACGACAGTCCCTAACCTCAAACGATAGTCCACTATCGTTTGATGACAAAACATAATGGGGTTGATGTTAAACGACAGTCAACTATCATTTTACATTACTCACTATCGTTTTATATCTACTGTGGTTTGATATATTAAACATCAAAACCGTTGCCAAGTCAATGATAGGAGAATATCATTGACTTGGTCAACTTACATCAAAACACATTAACTACGATTGTCAAATACGTTAAAGGGGGCTGCTAAATGTACCCCCTCTTGTTACTTTTCATACCCCCTTTCCATAAAATCACATTTAAACTTATCATATTTACCCTCTATACATGTCATCATTTTTTAAAAGTATTTTTTTGTTACAAAACAAATTCAAAAGTGTAAAAAAATATTGTAGACGTTTTTTTTTTCAAAAAAAAAAGATTTTTTTATATTAATTTAAAAAAACATATTTTTTTTTAAAGTGTTCACTTCGATCGAAAGTCTTAAACTGGTTTTAACTTGCTTATAACATACTCCTTACTCTAACTAAATTTGAACTTATATAGATTGTTAGTTATAGTTTGATAAAATTATTTTAGTAGCTATTGTTTATTTGTTCACTTACATAGATGGTTTGAATGATTAATATGTGCGAGGGCTATAAACACTATTTAAAAAAAAACTTCATTACTTTTTAATAAATAAAAATTGTTAATTATTGTATAAGCATGTTTAAAGTATTAAAAGTTATAAAAGTAAGACCATTAAAGTATAAACTAGACGAGGGAAAAACATAATATAAACTTTTTTTAAAAAGAGAGTTCAAAACTTTTTTTTATTGTTTGTATAAAAATGTTATTATTTATTTGTAAAGATGTTCAATAAAAAAACATAATCAAAATACTATTTGAGAAATTTTCTTTAAAAACAATATCCGAGAACTTTAAAAAAAAATATGTTTTTTAAATAAAAATTTAAAAACAAATTTAAAAAAAATGTATGTAATCTTTTTTTACACTTTTGAATTTGTTTTGTAACAAAAATAAATATTTTTTAAAAAGATAATGTGTATAGGGGTAAATATTACAAGTTTTAATGTGATTTTATGAAAGGGGCTATAAAAAATAATAAGAGGGGGTACATTTAGCCTATCCCTACGTTAAACTAAGACCGAAACAAATACATTTCATAAGATACACGCTGTAGACAAAAGTGTATCAACAATATTATTATTTATTCTTATAAAAAGTGTTTGGCCTTATAAATACTAGCTGTCCTTGGTTAAAAAATTCAAAGCTTTAAAAGAGTAGTTAACATGTTAACCAATGGAAGCTTTGACGCCTCTTAACACCAAGAGAAAGTGGTTTGTATGGCTCGTTAACATGACATGTCATTTTAATGTATGGGATGCTATGGTACACCCTTGGGCCTTATAATAGACATATTTGATTTATTAAAAGTTTGATTTTATTTGTATTGGGAAAACTAAAAGATGAAAATTTCTATTAAGTTAAATAGTAGAGACCACCTCAAGATTTAGGCAAGTGAAGTGCCAAGATGAAAATATTATTAAATAGTTGAAAATATAAAAGAAATCTGGAAGCGAAAACTCCAAACAGGAGTTGAACGCGGGTACTTTTTATGAGCAAAGTGTAAGCAAACCAATATCACATCTAAAGTTTAATGAAAATTTTCAAAGTTAATCACATATATACAAGTTATATATAGTTTTTTTAGAAATTTTGAGCCACACGTAACCGTGGACCCTGTGCGGTGTGCTCCACATGGTATGTTCACATGTTGACATTGGTGTCATTCTTGTTGACATTGGTGCCGTATTTAGATATCAAAGAGTTCTTGACTTGAATGCTGGTAAGTATTATCTTCCACAACAACGAGAGGTTCTGATAATCATCATTGGATTGGAGGTGAGTTCTTATGATTTTGAACAAACATATTGTGTTTACGTAGGATGTTGCAATCCATATAAGTGCGAGTAAACAAGTATTTTCTGCTTTCATGTTCGGGTGTGATGTATTATTAGTCTAGACCTAAAGTGTTACTGCTTGATTTAATATTCCAACAACCAACCGGTTTTTGCTTCTTCTAAGTTGTTAGAGGAGGTTAAAAGTAGGGTTGTCCAAAAAGCTCGTGGCTCGGAGCTCGCTCGGAAAAAGCTCGCTCGATATGGCTCGGTTTGAAAGTGAGCCGAGGGCTCGGCTCGGCTCGGTTAGTAAGTGAGCCTAGCTCGGCTCGGCTCGTGACGAGCCAAATTGGCTCGGTTTGACTCGCTTGGTAGCTCGACTCGGCTTAGCTCGAATTATTTTACTTATAATATATTTTATTTTTATAGGATAAAGACCAAATACAAATAAACTTAACGTACTAAACATACAAACTGAAGGAAAAGATAAAAAAGCACGGTGTCATTTTTGTAATTATGAGTAACTATCAAAATTACTCTTGTAGAGTAATTTTGATCTTTTGTAGAGTAATTTTGTAAAATTACTCTGCATCAAAATTACTTTTACAAGTGAATCAAAATTACCCTGCAAATTTATCAAAAAACTGTAGAGTAATTTTGATCTTTTGTAGAGTAATTTTGGTCTTGTAGGGTAATTATTAAAATTTCAAAAAACTGTAGAGTAATTTTGTAAAATGATCCTGTAGAGTAATTTTGATCTTGTAGAGTAATTTTGTTAGCATTTAGTTATGGAGTTTAGCTTTATGGTTTAGTTTTTAGCTTTTAGTTTGGGGGGGGGGGGGGGGGGGGGGTAGTGTAATTTTGATAATTACCCACACCAAAGTTACTCTATAAAAGATCAAAATTACTCTACCGTTTTTTGGGGGTGGGGGTAGTGTAATTTTGATAATTACCCTACAAGACAAAAATTACTCTACATGAACATTTTATAAAATTACTCTACAAAATATCAAAATTAATGTACAAGAGTAATTTTATAGTCACTGATAATTACAAATTTGCCACCGCCTCCTTTTCTCCTTTTCATTGAATTCGTATGTTTAGTACGTTAAGTTTATTTGTAAACTAACTTTACCCTTAAAATCTAAGGTTTTAAGCACCACTATTTACGTATGTCAGTCAGCTTCAGTCATTCAGATAATAATAATAGCACAATCTACACACTAGTATGCTTACTTTGTTAGGTTTTACAATCTGTATTTTCATAAGATTGGCTTGAAGAAGTGAAGTAATTAAGATTTTTTCTTGTAGATTTGTAAACTGTATCATTAGTGACATCCAATTACCTATAACATATTCATACGCTACGTATTTGATTGATCACCCTGAGAAATGAAAATGAAAGTTTGTAAAATTGGATTGCTCTAAATGCTTTTCTTAGTTAACATGGAGGAGTATTTCTGCAAATGTTGTTAATTTTGCATATATGAGAGTTAAAGATTAAGTACAAAACTGGTAATATATGGTGCGTCTTTTCTATTGCATCATAATGAAATTTTGATGTATATGAGTAGTTTGAAGAATTTATACATCTAATCACATTGCGTTTTAAGGTTATGATTTTTAGCGGGTAGATGCATTTTAGCATTCTCTTAGGTTCTTAGGCTTTGGTTTTTTTTTTTTTTTTTTTTAGATCCTACGACCGTATTGGTGTTACATATGTTTCTTTTTTACTCTTTCACCACTTCTTCGGTAATTAGTAGCTTCCTATCTTCTATATATTTTAGTACCGTGTGTTTGTCTAGTGTTTGTATTTGGAGCCGGGGGTCTCTTTGGAAGCGGCCTCTATGTCGAGGATAGGGGTAAGGCTTGTCTACATCCCACCCTCCCTAAACCCTACCAATAACTTTGCTATGGGTGGGATTTACTGGGTACGGTCGTTGTTGTGGTGGTTGTACATCTAATCACATTCCGTTGTTGGAAGGGAGATCTACCCTTCGACCAGCCGACATTCTGGTCTTTGGATGGGTAGGAGGAATACATGCGTGTGTGGATCTAACAGGGGTTTCCCCGCTTGTGGGCTTAGGGGGTAGTGAAAGGTTGTTTCGGGTAAAGTGACCAAACACGAGAAAGCGTGTCTTGATAACCAGCACATGTTTATCCCATTTGCTTTTGATACTTTTGATTTCCTGTCGTCAGAGGCTGTGGACCTACTTAGTCGAGTTCAATGGGTCATGCATAGTAATATTATGACCCCGAGATCTATGGAGATCTATGGACGTAGTTTGTAAAAGACTTAGTTTTGCTATTCAAAAAGGGGTAGCGACGCAACTTGTTGACCGTTTACCATATATCTTGATGTAAATTCATAACATGATTCAGTTTGCTAGTAAGATCGTTTGCACTTTAAAAATCAATTAGCTTTGATGCTTGGCTTGTGCTCTATGACAGTTGGAGAAAGAGAAGTTTCACTGGCAATCAAGTCATCAAGATCATTACTCAGAACCAGATAGTTATACCATACCGAGAGAAAACCATGGCTGATGTGCTTGGTCTTCGCTTCAAGCAATTAGTCCAACACTATGAGGCACAAGCACCAGATTCCAAAAGAATGCTGATTGAAACTTTGGATGGTCTCATGAATCACCTTAGAGACATGATGGTAGGGTATGAAAATGAGCAAGTGCCGTCTTTAATGAAAGAAATGGAAGGCTTGGTAGATATAGAAGCTTGGGATAGGCATGGTAGATATAGAAGCCATATGAAACGAACAGAGCCGGTTGATGTACATATCAAAAGAAGATTGGATAAGATGATAGTTACTTGTGAACAACTCTGTAATATCAGATATAACTCAAACGTAGAGGAGGAAGAAATTGTATTGGGTTTTGATAATGAAATAGAGACACTACTTGATCAACTTACTGCAACTTCTACAAAGCAGCTCCAGATTATCTTAATTACAGGAATGGCTGGGCTTGGAAAGACGACTTTGGCCATAACGTTATATAACCATGATTTAGTTAAATATACGTTTGACTTTCGAGCCTGGACTTGTGTTTCTCAAGAATATCGAAAGAAGGATTTGTTACTCAGCATATTAAGCTCTTTTATCGATGATCTTGCAGACGAATTTTATGAAATGAGCGAGCAACAGTTGGGGGAAAAGTTGTACAGAAGGCTAAAGGGTCGTAAATATATGGTGGTCTTCGATGACATCTGGGATTGTAGCGTATGGAATGATCTCAAAATGTATTTCCCGGATGATAAAACCGGAAGCCGAGTTCTATTTACTAGCCGTGACACAGATATGAGTTTACATGTACAGTCAGCAAGACCTGCTCATGTTTTACGTCTTCGTACTGAAGATGAAAGTTGGGACATATTTCAGAAGAAAGTGTTTAGAATGGGGATATGCCCTCGAGGATTAGAGAAATCTGGAAGGGTGATAAACATTAAATGTAAAGGTTTGCCTCTTGCAATTGTTATAGCTGCTGGTCTTGTAAAAAATAATTTCTCGGTTGCCTGGTGGGAGCAAATTGCTGCAAGTCTACGTTCGTTTATGGTTAGTGATCCAAGGCAATACATAGACTCGTTGGCTTTAAGTTATAACCACATGCCTTCGCACTTAAAACCGTGTTTTCTCCTTTTTGGAGCATTTCCTGAGGACTTCGAAGTACACACTACAAAGCTGATTCGGCTATGGATTGCTCAAGGATTCATACATGAAAGTGGAAACAGAATGTTGGAGGATGTTGCAGAGGATTTCTTGATGGATTTAATCAAGAGAAGTCTGCTGATGACTCGCAGAATAAAGGCTGATGGCCAAGTTAAAACATGTCAAATCCATGACTTATTGCATGATTTTTGCTTGAGAAAAGCCGACGAAGAAAATTTTCTGTCAAACAATACTAGGTATGAACATGTTTCTGCATTAACTTACTAAACAGTTATAGATATGGACATGCTTTAACTAGTTAAATTTGCAGGTATGACATGGTCTCATCAGTTGAGATAAGAAAATATCTTCAACGAAGATATCTTCATCAACTGGGTGGATCAATTTGTATCGACTCATACAAATACCTTAGGATTTTGGATGTAGAGTCTTTTTATATCTCCTTATTCCCTTTAGATATAGTGCCCCTGATTAATCTGAGATACTTGGCCTTTCGAGCACATGATGGAAGTCCATATGCATCAATATCAAATCTTGTCAACCTACAAGCACTCATAATATCCTCAAGGAAGAATATTGTTGTACCAAAAACTATATGGAATATGCTAAATCTAAGGCACATATACATCAAATCTGGGGAAAATCTAATGGAGGATCCTATTTGTCTGCAAGTGAATTGTAAGGATGATTGTCCTTGTCCTACTGCATTGGCTAGCTTACAAACCTTATCCCAAGTAAGTCCTCAATCTTGCCACAATATATTTTCAAGGACTCCCAATCTAAGGAAGCTAGGGTTTTGTGGACCCTTAATTTCAAGGCTAGGTGAGCTGATATTTCCGAACTTAGGCTCTTTGGTGCACCTTCAAAATCTGAAGTTACTGAATACATTTTCATATCGTAAAGCAACGAGATCCTGCAATCCTATTGAGTTTCCTGAAAATCTTAAGAAATTGACATTATCAAACACTGGCATGGATTGGGAAGAGATGTGGACCTTCTCCTTGCTACCTAACCTTGAGATCTTAAAATTAAAATTTCAAGCATGCACTGGGGAAAGATGGGAGACAGGGGATGCAGAGTTTCGGAAACTCAAGGTCTTGAAATTGCAAGATCTGGACATAAAGCAATGGGTTTGTTCGAGGTATAATTTTCCAAGACTACAACGTTTGATGGTTTATCGTTGTTTAAAACTCGACAGCGTCCCACTTACTCTTGGGAAGATTTTTACATTGGAGGTGATTGAGGTAAATGGATGCAGCCTTTCTGCATATAGATCTGCAATGAATATTCAGGAAGAGCAAGAGAGTCTAGGAAACTCTTTCTTGAAGATCCACGCAAAACTATATTCTTAAGACGCTTATGTTTAGATGTTGTAATTGAAATCTTCTCATGTAAAACTTTATGTGGATCTAAGTTTTATGGTCATATAAGTGTCTTTTGTATGTGTTTCATTGCTGTCTATAGAAAATAAAATTAGTTTGAAAACTTCATATAAACAAAGAAGATTACCTTTGAACTACACATGATTGATCTTACCTGATACATATCTTTATATGATTAATAATTAATTAGTTACTTATTCAAAATGGAACGTTGAATATAATATTGGAGTTATAACATAGCCTGGCCTTAACATGATCATAGCAACAATTGGGATATTCAAACTATCCAAAACATTTATGCCGAGCCTTTTTGGACATGGTTCTCGAGAGGTCAATATATTAGCTCGCTGCTGAAGCTGCACAGATATGATTAGACATGAATTTAGGGTTGTAATATTGGAGTGCTTGATCTTGGTTATCGTCTACCTAGCTACCAAGGTCATGTGTCGGCTGCTTATCTGGTTGGTGGAATTGATGAGCAGACGGACCAACACATACACAATAAGTGAATTTGGTTTTTCATACATAATGCACGGAGTCATTTTTCGAGTCCCCGTGTGGCACCCTCGGTTGCCTGAGAGCCAGACAATCCATCCCGCTTATGAACAGTCATTAGTTTCGTCTTGTCATGAACTCCTCAGTCACGACTCCCGACCATTTGTTAGCTAAAATAATATACTAGTTAAATTTAGCTCTGTGTGTACTCTTAATTAACTGCACACAGCCAGGCCCGGCCCGACCCATTTTCAGCTGCATTATTTGATTGTCTATTTTGACATAGACACGCCTCTTTTGCCACTCAAATTCCTTGCTCAAAAATCAAAATCAGTTGCCTTTAGCACTTGACAATAAAACTTTGAAGTATTTACTTATAATGCATGCAGCGATAGGGCGAATGTCATGAAAAGGCTCCGGACTTTCGATGAATTCATATATAATTCTCTTGACTTCATTTTTACATGGTTCAGTTACAAAGATGAAAGATATTGTTGATTTTCATATAGTTGAAGTTGTTGAGACATTCAAGAACTTTTTATTTTTGCACAAGTGGTTAGCTAAAATGATGCTAGTAGTTTACTAAGTTACACATTTGATCCATCTCGTTATGGTCCTAGGCTTCTTAATTTGAGCAAAAAGTAAAACCAACTAAACATTTGGACTTTTAACCATAATATATGTTTTACAATTTACATATAGATCATATTGATCGCTTGAATAAACTGAACGAATCATTTTGTTAGAAACCGCAATAAAACACAACGAGGATTTCGTGGTGGGATGAGGTTAATGATTCTATAATTTTGCAAGACTGGACTTTTTTGTGTTCAAGCTTGCTGCTCTGTGATTTGTACGGCATCGTATCTGTTGTGGCTTTGGTGAGTTTGGAATTGACTTTGTTTCTTATGATTTGTTGGGGTTTTTTTGGATGATTTATGTTTTATGATGGGGTTTTGTTTGAATGTTTTTATGGATTTTGGTTGATGGTTGATGTTGTGGGAATGATTGTTACGGTTTTTTCTAGCCAAGGATGTTGTGGTAATGTGGTTGAACTTGTTTATGTTGTTAACCTAAAAAAATCAGATTTTAATGATAAAAGATTAAATAATGGGACAGTCTAAACAACTACCACTACAACACTAGCTGGTGTGTTATTTGCGTCGTATGACTTGCAAAAAGTGGTATATAGGTTGTATGACATGAGAAATTTGATCATAGCTAGTGATGAAATAAGTTTTTTTTTTAATGGCCATTATTTTTCTTCGGTGTTCAGATTTTTCACAAAATATATGGTTAGATACGGGCGAGGAATGTAAAAAATACAATATTATAACAATATATATATATATATATAATCATTGCTAGGGTTGTAAATGAACCAAACGTTCAGCAAACAGTTCATAAACTGTTCGGCGGAAAGTTCGTTTACATTCGTTCTTTTAATAAATGAATGAAGATGAACAAGAAATTTTGTTTGATTAGTTAAATGAACGAACATGAACAAAGCTCTCGTTTGCTCAATTGTGTTCATAAACATCCGTTCATTTACGATCATTCATTTTAGTTTGTATTGTTTATGAAAGATTTTTGTACATTTATATTATTTAATTTATTACCCTAACGATTAAAATTGGAAACCATATTCCTACCTTGCTTTTACACAGGAATTCCTTTTCCCTAATTGGGCTAGTGAATCACATACGGGGAAGGGTATGGTTGTGTAGGGAGATCTAATTTAGAGACCAAAGTTTTGGAGGCGGCATCAGTGCAACTCCCTCCGTCAATGATCACGGTACAAACCTTCTCAGCAATTGTAGATCGTGTGTAGAAAATTGATACACGCTGAAAATTTTCTTCTTGAATTGGTGAAGCACTCAGTGTCTGTCGAACAACTAAGCACGGACCTTCATCAGGACCTGTGACAACCTGAACTTTCAAGACTAGCTTTACTTTATTCCGTGATCGTTTAACTGGTATTATTGTGTTTTATCCGTTTGTATACTTTGTAAGTTTGTGCACGCTATGTAAACCGGCTCGGTTAGATATTACGGAAACGAGATCACTAAGGAAACTAGCCGCACACTCGTGTCGGATCGTACACTTGGTGCACGGGCCGAACTTCCTCTTCCTCTTGTTTTAATATTTCAATTCAAGTTAGAACACTTGGTGCACGGGCCGGCCATTCATCTCGAAGCTTATACACACACAAACCACGTCTGAATAGTTTCATGTTTCCTTTAAACACAGAATAGCAACCCTAGCCCTCATGCAAATCGACGGCAGTTCCCCTCCTTCCTCCCATCGTGCCATCATCTAGGCAGCCATCGGAGACACGAAGGTGTCGCCGGAAGAACTCGAAACTCTCCCTCTCTCGACTTGGCTCTCTCTCTCTCTCGTTATTTTGACTAGTAAATCTCCATGACCCTCGATTACGAGTAGAGTGGTTGATTGATAATGGTTAGTGTGCTTATCTGGTGTTAATGGAATATCTATGAATTACATGTGAATGTGTGCTATTGTTGGGGCCCGTATGAAGCATCTTAGGAGTTGTTCATGCATGACAATTAGTAGTAAGCATGGTGCAGACTTTGTTGATTCTTAACTAATCCAACTTGTGATCCGAACATGGTGGGATAGGTGATCAGAGTTTAATAATCAATATAATTAATGAAGTGACTGAACCTTATCGATTGAATTGATGTCCAACTTAATTGTTTGCAATGAAAACCAAGGACTTGTAGTTGATTGGACCAAAACCTTGAACCCACTAAGTTTGGCGGCTAGGTGCACATGGGTGATGGAATATGTCAGCACATGTATTTAAATGATTGTATGATGTTGAGTGTAACCCCGTTCTTATAAATTAAGGTTTAACACATCATTTACGAAAAACAGTCATGTAATTAAGATTACATATGCATTGGAAATTACAGGTTTATTAAAACTTTTTACAATTTAAAAAGTATACAACATATCATGTGTACGTTCGTCGTTTAACATAATAACGATACAAAGTGTGGAAGCTTATTTCGTGATCGTGTTCGGTTCTTGCTCGTCGCTTGATCTTCATCCGTGCACTCTTGGCATTCACCTATGATCAAAACCAACTTAAAAGTTAGTTTTGATAGTCAAATATTAAGTTCAAACAAGTACAGGGGTTAAAAATGACAAAAATTAACAATTTTCGGAGTTAGGGGGCTAGACGTGACGCCAAGGGCCTAGGTGTCATGCCTAGCCCTGTTTTTCACAGCCTACTGCCTTCAGCTGATGCTGTACATACCCAGCACGATCTGATTTCACGGAAACGGCCATAACTTCTTCGTTATTGATCCGTTTTACCCGATTCTTTTTCCTACGCGTTCGTAATTTAATCCTCCATCTTATGGAGTTAAAATCCTACATCCAACATAAGAAATTTCGAGACTTCTAAGCCTTCAACTCGTTGCCTTTTTACCGAATTTTAACCCGTTTATGCATTTTATCAAACAAACGTATTTATTTGATTCCTATATCTCATACACTTCTTCAAATTAATGTTACCTACTATATTAGGTTCTAATCATAGGTTTATTACACAATTTAAACCCTTTTTCGCTTGTATGCTTATTTTGACCTGTTAAGGGTATTTAAGCGCTTTCGAGCCTAAAATCGCTTTCGATTACTTCTAGCACTTCATCACCACATTTCTTATCCTATAATCTCCCACCACAACTGTGTTTATGGCGGGTTTAATGTGGTGATCAATATAAACCAAATTTTACCTCTCGAATCTTTATTTTACGGCAAAAACTCAAATAGTGCCATTTGGCTAATATAATACCTCTTTCAGTTTCTATACTTATTCTAAGTATTTACCTAGTCATAAAACTCGTTTCCAAACAACCTTTAAGGATCGTTTGTTCCATTTAGCCTACAAGGGCGTTTTGGTCGATTTTGGTCGATTTTAGTCCTTTTATGACTAAGGACTCTCTCTCAAATTATTCGACCAAAATAGCACTTTTAACTACAACATAATTACGCGTACCTGGCCCGGATCAACAAGTAGACCCGATTTATACCTTGTTTTCATTATCACACCATCAATGGTGACGCAATTATCCGATTTGCTAATCGGTCCTGTTAACATAAGACTTGACAGCCACATTAGTCGATATTGTCAAATGGTGTTATCACCACCATTCGACTCGTTTGAACTATATGCCCAACATTATTTATTTAATCAAAAACATCGTTTTTGATTTCCAATTCATACATCCATCCCATCCCGGATTTTATAACCATACCCTTTTTCTTTTACACTCTTTTCTTACAATTTCAACCCATTTCGGCTTACACCATGGGTATCCTTTTATCCTTGATTTACATTAGTCGACACTTGACAAATTTCCATATTTCCAATATTATCATTATCACGTTTACAACGTATCGAATAAACGAGTATTCTACATAAGTGTGTAAATTACACTTACCTCGCATCCACGCCACGCTTTTCTTTCCGTACTTGCTCCGTTTGACCCGCTCCCTCCTCCAAGCTTTCATCTAGCTTGTTACGCGTCAAACTATTGTCAATCATTTACAAGGCGGTTAAATTAGTCATTAACAATCACGACTATTCCACCTCACTTATTTTCTATGTCGAAGCTACTGTTCGACTTCATGCTTAGTTAACTTAATTTATTCAAAGTTAACTACTTTAAATCACATGGTTTACAACATTTAGTCTAAATCGACATAGTATTTAGAACCCTTATCACTTCACATCACACGTAATTGCCATATCATTCAAATACGCGTTTTCACTCTAAATTTCAACACTTTAGTTCTCATTTAGGCATTTTAACAAACATCTAATGTGCATAATTTTATATCTTTTATATTCTAATTCATGGCTTGTCACTTAGCCTAGATTAACAAACATTGAGCTATCATTTATAGGATTAAACATCATATTTTTCAGAATTCAGTTTCTATGAATCAATTTGCACTAGAATAGTCTTCTAAACCCTAGTGTTCATGAGATTTCCTGAATTTAGACATTATTTCACATGTTGTTGTCTAGGTTTTACTCCTAGACACTATATCATCCCTATTCTATCCACATAGCAAACATGCAACATCAGATTTCTACTTTTCTAAATTCATGAGAATTTCAAGTAGTGAATTCTTGACAAATTTTACATACCTTATGATCTCCTTGCAATGGGGATCACTAATCTATGTTCGATTTTCGCTTAGAACTTGATTTGAACTTTCAATTTCTGAGATTTGTGAAGTTTTTGGGTTTGAAGAACCCTGGTCGCCCTTCCCTGCTTCTTGATCGAACCAGACACCAAATGGTGTGTTTGGTTTTTGTTTTAATTAATTCTAGTTTCACTTTTTACAAGATTAACCCCTCCTCTTTTGTATAACTTATAGTTTGGCTGTTTTTAACCTTATTATAAGTTATTTCTAGACTATTAGCTAACTAGGTTATAATTTTTCCTAGTTAATTAGTTCTTGTTCAAAAACCCGTTTTATTTTAAGTCCCGTTAAATCTCGGGCCTTTTTATATACTTTGCTTTCTCAAAGTATTTCCCATCTTTTTAATAAATATTAGATTTATTTATTTAAATCCTAATATTCACCGGGTTAATTTTTACCACTAACAATATTTTACCCGTCTTTTAGTATTAACGTGGTTTGATTACCAAACCTGTTTTTGGGGTGTTACATTGAGAAACTGTTGCCATGAGGGTGTTGATAAGTATGATGATTGTACTTGTGCCAGTAATTATTAAACTAGATAATTGTGATTGTTATTGAAATCAATATTGGTATTGATAATTGATACTCGATGAACTGTTATGTTGCCTAAGAGATTGCCATGTATTAGATCGAAATAATGTGAGTGGTGTGATGGTTATATTAGTTGCGACTAATAAGGGAATTAAATGGAAATTGGTATAAATTATAGATTATAATTATGGGAATGAATAACTGATAAGAAATTGTGCATTGAGTGAGCGTGTAATTGCTTGATGATCGCACCGGTGGCCCAACATCACACCTCAACTGGGCTACACAAACTGATTGGGCCGCATAATTCATTAGGTTCGCATGATCATTAATGGACCGCACACTTAAATGGGTTTATTAGTTTTGGGCTACACATGATCACGAGAAGTGGGCCCAGTCACACACCTATGTGAAGAAAATTGAGAAACAGGCTAGCCAAATATATGAAGTAGGAGATTGTGATATGATTTCGTATTTGGCCTAAGTGTTATTACATGTAATGTTTATGGTGTGTGCTATGGGCAAGTATGGGTGGCATGGTTAACTGTTATTAATTCCATGATATTATGTGTGTGCCACATGTGAAATATGAAAGTGGTATATTTGTTTGATTATTACAAAACTGATCAGTAATGATAACTATGCTAGGATTGGTTTGATCAATTTGACTACGTGACTAGTCTTAACCGAGCAAACCTAAGGTGAGTTCATCTCTCTTGAGCATGCGTCCCGGTGGTTGGGACAGTTTTTGGGTACCTCTGGGAGGGATAGGTTTTTGGGTAACTTGTTTGGGTATTCCTGAGAGGAATACGTCTTGTTGTAAATCGGTAATGTTGGATAATATACTCATCCTATCACCTTTAAAGTCCCTCCGTGTTATTTGGTTACCTGAGAGGTAACATGGTATTAGTTAGTAGCGCTACTTAGGTTTGGCAACCTCACCCCGTACCTGGGAGGACGGGTGTTGAGCTAATGACCTAGTCATGACCAATGCTTTGATAGGAGCATTGGAGAAAGGGCAATGTAAATCAGAAGCCGTCTTGTATTCGGGGTATTATCAACATTAAATTCAATGGATTAACTAAGCACTTGGTAACCAACGTTTTCGTAAAACTATGAACTCACCAGCGTTGTCTGATACACGTGTGTGCATGCTCGCAGGTTATAGGTATGTGTGGGTGTGGAACTTGCTGTCTGGGATGCTGGAGTGGTCATGGGTCGAGATACATGGAATTGCGAGACGAGTTTAATGGTTATCGTACATATGGATTAAGAAACACTTAACTTATGATTTATGCTTCCGCTGAATACGATGAATTGTAATTACTGTTTTGTAACACTTCATGCTAATGAATGAAAGTTTATTTAAAAATCGTGTATGAGTTCAATGTGATTGGTGGCTAGATCCTGGTAAGTCACACGCCCTGCGGTGTTTCCGCATGTGGTATTTTGGGGGTGTGACAGTTTGGTATCAGAGCCACTGGTTATAGTGAACTTGGTTTTAAAACGTTTTGTAAAACCAGACTATAACCGAACAATTCTGAATACGTGAATACGACCATGACACTCAGCTCCAGATTGCAAGGTTCGTCTTTCTCACTTGATGCATACATTACATGACTAGTACACATTTGTTTATGACGTAACATACGAACACACACTCGTCACTATAGCATGATGGCGTGGATTGCTTGCTTACTTTATGATGCGTTGATAGTATGCCATAGTTCTTGGATTTTTGTGATCTTATTACTTTGACAACCTCCGTTTGACATCTGAGTTTGAGGAACCATTTGACATGAGTTAGGAGGAACTGAGATGAGCATGCGAATCACAATATTATTGTGGGTGCACACATAATAATAATGTGGGGTGCATGCGAGTCCTAGTGAGCCTTAGCAAGTGGAAAAGGGGTTCTGTTCTGTTATTCGATCATGAGAAACGTAACAAACCCATAGGAGTCACAGCAGTGATTGTCTCCTACTTGAACGTTATCTTTTCACTCCTCTCTGAATTCTTACGAATCTCGATGTTATCGAGTGTTACCTGAACACTCATCTGAACGTTTAACGAACTGTGTAGGATGTTAGGTGTTAGTACGAACGTCCCTGAGTTAAATGTCGCACCGACGAATGATTGGTCTATACCTTTCTCACTTTTCTTCGTTTGCTGAACTTAGTGTATTGACTTCTTAGATTCCGAAGTGTGATCACTTCTGCAACACTCTCGTAACATACCATGTATTACTCAATTAACTTGCTAGATCAATGGACAAGAGGATGAGCGTAGTATTTTGCCGACCTCAGTATTTGGACAACCCTGATTACCGGCAACGAACACCAGCGGATTGACTTCAATCGAATCCTTAACCCTAACCAGCGACTTATGGGAGTCAACTCTTACAAATCAATCGGGACATGAGCGATGACAACTGACTATAAAGTGGAATGCGTAACTTCCCGCACAATGAGTAGTGCCTTAGTACGTGACATGGAATGTGAAAGGTCACAGGATCCCGTTACAAGTAGCGACATTAGAGGCAACAGTCACGGCGACATCGAGGTGCTCGTAATCATAGCTTACAGTATGGAAACGAAGGTGACTTCAACAAGGATTGGCTATGGCTAAGTCAAAATGTCAACAACCAAGGGAACAATGACTGTATTGGGAATCCTCGTGACCGTAACAACAACACTAGGAATGATGCTTGTTGGATTGGCATGGACAATGCCGGGAATTTAGCAACTTGGTGGCCTGCACGTTCTTGGTAACTAATCGCTTCGTCTCTGTTCTGCTTAACCCTGAAGCTTTTGGAAACCAAACCTGTTGTGGAACCGACTGATGGCAAGTCAATGGAAACCTCCTATGTTCGTTGGGATGCAAACTCGACCTTGTGGGACAAGTGTTCGACATCTACCCTTGATAGTTTTGTTGTAGTAGTTAATGTGGATTGGTTATCCAGATAACGCGTGGATATACCTTGTGAGAAGAAAATTTTGAGCATCCCTCTCCCTAGTGGCGAATCGTCTGTTCTAAAGCATCAGTGTGGTGTAAAGGGCAGTATCATTTCAGCAATGAAAACCAGGAGCGTCTACGGAGGGACTACCCCGCTAAGTTGGCAACCGTTACTAATGTTTGGGCTAAGGAAAGAGGATCGAGGATCCACCAATTGTTCGTGATTCCCCTCAGCGTGCTACTTGAGAAACTTTCAGATTTACTTCCACGACTGATTGGGTAGAAACTCAGTTTGATCGTACGTGTATGGACTACCATACGGTGGTAATCATAGACCGTCACCCTCTATCTCGCATCGACAACCTGCTTGACCCGTTGCAATAATCAAGATTCTATCCGGAAGCTGATTTAAGACTGGACTGTCATCTGATGGAAGACCATGGGGAGGATGATTCCTAACACGGTGTTACAAATCCAGTATGGCTACTACGATTTCCTGTTCAAGTTATTTAAGATACCCAACACACCAGCAACCTCTGGGATCACATGAGTAGTATGCGTCAACCTCGTTTCGCCAGATTCGCCAACCGTGTTTATCTATGACATTTTGAATTACTTCCAGGAGAAAGGAGCACCATGAACGGCACTTATATTTCATCGTAGAGCTTCTAGGGAGGAGCATCTACGTGCGAAGTCTACCTAAGTGTGACTTCAGGATTCGGGAAGTACACATTTTTGGTCATATAAACAGCGAAGTGGGAATACACGTGGATCCCACTAAGATCCATTTTGTTGGTAACTGATCGACACCAAGGAGTCTGTCCGGGATACATCAATTCCTTGGCTTCGCTAGAGTCTATCGCAGATTTATCACAGGATTTTGGAAGATTGCGCCGCTGTAACCCCTTTAGCACTACGGGATGTTGGGGATTCTTGGGAGACAAAACAGGAGAACGCCTTTTCAGTTTTTGGAATCCAACTGTACAATGCACTGAGCATCGTCTTTACCCAAGGGTGTGGGTGATCTAGTGGTATACCATGATGATTCGAATCAGAGTCCCAGTTACACGCTGATACAACATGAGAAAGTGATGGCTTATGTAGTGGAATTACAAGAAGAGTTGCACGAATCGCAACCTGTGATGGAAACCATGGTCTTTGGATTTAAGTTGGAGGCATTACTTGGACGGTACCGGATGCGTTACTTAGACCGATCATAAGGGCCTCCCATGTACCGTTGTTTCGGATGAGCTAAATCATGTAATGACATCGCTGGATGGAACCTTTGAATGATTTTTACTGTGGAACCTGAATGTGTACGAGCTTTACAGCTCACTATCGACTTTAACTTACATGATCAAACTCACTCTGTTCAAACTGGGGAACTGAAGGAAGAAAATTTTCAAGTTGAACCCATGCGGGGCATGGGGAAGCAACCTTTGGCAGGTCGGATGATACATGCTACCTCATGAAACGAATGTGGATCTCATTATATGGCAACAGTAGGGAACTCGTGTTGAGCAAAGCACACCGGCCTCGATAATCTATTCGTCTAGGTTTTGATGAGAGATATTAGGATCTATAAATCTTGCACTGGTGATCGGGCATGAAAGCCCACCTAGCTATGTATGTGAATGATGCTTGACTTATGGGAAAGTCAAGGTGAAGCATCAGCAACCAGAAACACCCATATGGAAATGAGAACAGACTGCCATGGATTTTGTCTACTTACAGCTCGAAACGGAAACAATACCACCTCGGTGATCGTTGATTATCTCACGTTACCAACACACCTTCTTGCAATCAAAGAAACTGATGAGCCTTCACAGCTTGTGGATACACCTCTGAGAGAGGCGACTATCTAGGCACGAGGTGCCAACTTCTATTACCTCTGATTGAGACCTGTGTTTATACCCGATTTGTGGCAGGCAGCAAACAAATCCTTTTGCTCACGTCTAGACATGAACACTACTTAGCACCCTCAGACAGATGGTCAGAGTGAGCAAACCATCCAGACACTCGAAGACATGCTGCGAGCATGTGTGGCTGACTCTGGTAAAAGTTGGAAAGACCTTTACCTTTGGTAGTGTTCTACAACAACAATTACCATTCCAGTATTTAGGCAGCCCCGTTCGAGGCATTATACGGACAACAATGCCTATCTCCTCTTTGTTGGGTTGAGATGGATGACAGCCTAACCGCAGGTCCAGGAATTCAAAATTCCTGAGAGGGTGGTTTGGATCAGAAATCGTATGACGACAGCGCACGATCGCAAGAAAAGCTGTTAAGCATAGGAAACCCTTAGAATTTGCAGTAGGCAATCGGGTTATGTTGAAAGTTTCACCCTGGGAGGGTGTAGTGCGTTTTGGGAAGCACGACAAACTTAATTCACGATACGTTGGACCATTCAGGATTCTGGAGAGAATCGGTATGGTGGCTTACTGTTGGTGCACTTGTGTCTGTACTTTGTCTGTATTTTGTCATAATACCAAACGATGTCTTTGTTAGTCTTGTAAGTTTGACCAAGTCAACCATCCTCCTGGTTTGACTTGGCCAAACAGTTAGACAATGGTTGTAATATGTCTGTGTCGAAGGATGTGTCATCGAAGGATTGTTTAGATCCTTCGATGAGCTCGAAAGATAAACCTTCGATGGATGAACCTCGAAGGATATCATTCTTCGAGGTATATGCGATCCTTCGGTAGGTTTCAGGTCGATAGATGATCTTTCGATCAGTCTATCTGATCCTTCGACCAGACGTGCTGTGATGGATATATATATCCATGTAATGTGTTCACTTGACTAAGACACGAAAGAGAGACGAGAGTGAGACAGGGACAAGAGAGAACACACACGAGAGAGAGAGTTTACAGAATACATTTGTAAACCTTGTGCTGTAACCGACTTTCATAGTATTAATACAGAGGTGTTAATCGTTGAGTCTTGCGCGTCTACCTTTCTCTTTGTGGCTTGTGTTCTCACATAAACTCCGGTTTGCAAGCTAGCTTGGATTCCGCACTTGCTAGTGTGTTAGATATAACAAGGATAAGGTTTGACCTCATCCTCCGAGGGACCTACAAGTGGTATCAGAGCCGTGGCTCTTTTCCTTGTTAAAAACCGAGTTTATACAAGACTTTGGAGTGTTTTGGACAAAAACTCACATGGTTTAGCACCCGTTTTTAGTGTTTTTCTTGCTTTTCCAGTCGTAAAAACGTGTTCTAAACTTACAGGGTGTGTTAAAAGACGGGTTGGGTAACTTAAAAACTTGTTTTTTTAAGAAGTTTGGTCTTCTCCGGCCAAATTCCGGCTTACTCCGGTGACCGGTTTCTGGGTTGATCCTTCGATTTTTAGTATATTTTATTGATTCAAAATCTCGGTTTGCTAAAAGTATGGTCTGACCATACCTTTCTGCCGAAAGATTTCTACCAACCCATCACCTTTTCACCAACCTGTCACTTCTTTTGTCAACTGTGTCAGTGCAGATCGAAGGATATCCTTCGAAGTCGAAAGATCATCTTTCGATCAAAGGAGGTTCGATAGATAATCATCCTTCGAACATCCTTCGAAGTCTGTGACTTATCCTTCGATCCAAGGAATCTTTTCGAAGCATACATCTTTCGGTCTACAGTTCTTTTTCGAAAGATAAGGATCCTTCGTTTGGAGAATCTTTCGAAATCATTGTTCGAAATTCAACAGTGATCTTTCGAACACTGTTGATCCTTCGAACAAGTCTTGATCCTTCGACCTTAGTCTGTTTATGTTTAACAAGTTTGTGATTTTCAGGTATTATTATTCTTGATCAAAAATGAATCCAAGATGGGGTACTTCGGTAAATACAGAGATGTATTTTGGTACTCCGTCTCCGGATAGTGGAAAGTATAGAAACACGAGTTTGTCTCCTTCGTGGGCCGAATCTCCCGCACCGGTATCTTCTCAAGCTAATGCAATTTCTACCGGTCAATGGGCATTCGTATCAAATCAAACTCCAAGTATTCAAAGCATTCTCTTAAGCGAGAGCGAAACCGGAAGTTTGAATCGGCCTCCAAAGTTGATGCACTTATACGAATATCCAGGATGGATTGACAGATTTCATACATACGTCCTTGGACAAAATACAGAATTGTGGTTGCGGTTCATCACAGATTTCGATCAAACAATAGAGGTTGCCGCATCATCTGCTGCTACGTTTGCAGATCTTACGGAAGATCAGAAGAAGGTCTATGATTTGGAAAAGAAGGCATATGCCATTCTTACTCAGGCGTTAAGTAAAGATATTTATCATCAATTTGTCAGTTACAAGACAACGAAGAGGTTGTGGGACGCATTGAAGACAAGGGGCGTAGGAAATGAAGCGACACGTCAATTGAGACGTGACTTGCTAAAGAAAGAGTTTGATGGTTTTACTTGTATGGAGAATGAATCTTTAGGAGATTTGACAAGTCGATTTAATCATTTGCTGACTGAATTGGCAAATTTTGAGGTTGTTACAACTTCAGCAGAGATTGTGAAAAAGTTTGCAGATGCGTTGCCACCTCAATGGAATACTTTCTTGGAAATCATGAAGTACAATGGCACTTTAGCTACAACAAACTTCAATGACTTTGTTCAACTCCTGGAAAACAAGAATCAGGAAGAAACTCTCAAGGGAAAAAGAGTTCCCGTGCCACAAAATCCTGAAATGTATTATGGAACTTCTAGCACTTCTACAAAACCTTCTTCACACGCTCCAATTCAAACAGCGTTTGTGTCTAGCACTGACATGTATGGCAATACTATCCAAGTTCCGGTCAAGCCTCCTCCAACAGACATGTATGGAAATCTGCTTGAACCAGTTCCTCAACCAGTACCACAACAGCAAAGCCAACGACCTATCAGAGCAACTGATATGTTCGGAAATCCATTACCTGTTCGATCTACCGGACCAACAGACATGTATGGGAATCCACTTCCTCCTCAATCTACCGGACCAACAGACATGTATGGGAATCCACTTCCTCCTCAACAGCAAGCGTGTTATGGAAGCACATCATCTGCTGGTCAACAATCAAAGCCAAATACAGTACGGCTCGACACCTCAAGCTTTTCTAAAGTCAGTGTGGAAGTAGCAAAGGAACACATGGAGCTGCTAAACACTTTGGTGAGCGCATACTGTGGATTAGTGGAAGGTCAGATTGGTAACATTAATCTGACACAAGAAGACTATCAGCAGATCGATAAAGAGGAGATGGAGATGATGGACATCAAGTGGGCCTTTGCCAGTGCTGTTAGGCGAGCAAAGGATTTCATGGAAAGAACTGGCAGAACCAGCTTGGAAAGCAAGAAAGACACCAAGTATGGGTTTGATAAGCAGGCTGTTAAGTGTTTCAATTGTGGTGAACGTGGTCATTTCAAACGTGAATGTACGAGGCCATCTCAACATGGAAACCAAAATCCTTTCAGAGGTCAAGGCAACAGGGCAAATCAGAACCAAGTAAGGAACAATGAGCGCACATTGGTGCCTGTCAACAACCAGAGTCAAGCAGGACCATCTAATGCCAACCAGGCACTTGTGGTTCAAGTAGATGAAGGTTGTGATTGGTCAATTCAGTTGGGAAATGATGCTCCAGATGGAACAGCTTGTTTTGCTGAAGTTGTCAAGGATCTTAAACACGCCAGTGGTGGAGAATCTTCCACCAATGGTGATGAATCTTCTGAAGATGAAGACAGCTCCGGTTACAGTGGAAGTACAGATGAAGAGTCCTCGAGTTCAGGGAATGATCAGGAAGATGACACATCAAGTGCGTCAGTTGATGCAGATATTGATGAGCTTTTGGAAGAAGCTACAGCAGGAATTGAAAGAAGATCTATTTTGGAGGATCAAGCTGCTTATTCTTCGTCTTCTCTCCATTCAGCCTTTATGGCTAATGTCGACAGTTCATCAAGTCAGGTATGTGTCGATGAACCCACTTCTGTTAGTTGTGATAATTGTGACATATTGAGTGTTAAGTGTGCTGACTTAGAGGCAAACATGTCTGAGTTGCAAGGCAAACATGATGCTTTACAAGCTAGTTTGTTTGACTTGCAAGACAAACATGTTTCTTTGAATGATAAGTGGTGTGAATTGCAAAGCAAACACGAGGCTTTGCAAGAGAAATATGATGTGACATTCATCCACAATCAGAAGTTAACCGTGGATCTCTCGAAGTGCACTGAAGCCAACATGTTTTATGAAAACCATGAAAAGGAGTTTAAATCGGTAATTGAAAAATTAAAGAAAGATAAAACCGAGTTAACTAAAATGGTTTCCAGAAAACAAACTGACATTAATTTGTATATAACTCGTCTTGAGGTAATGCAAAAAGAAATGGCTTGTGTGAAAACTGAAAGTGAGGCGATCCAACTTAAGCTAGACAGTTATTTGAGCTCTAGCTA
Source organism: Helianthus tuberosus (assembly GCA_030545235.1). Classification (NCBI taxonomy): domain Eukaryota; kingdom Viridiplantae; phylum Streptophyta; class Magnoliopsida; order Asterales; family Asteraceae; genus Helianthus; species Helianthus tuberosus. The sequence continues at coordinate 177,754,681 of CM060443.1, forward strand.
TGTGTTGGATCACATCATTGATGTTCAGAAAGAGAAACGGGATGTCACATGCATTGGATACAAGAAATGTCCACCACCTGTTAGACACAATTATGATGCCATGCCTGATGAGGAGTATAGAACTCACTTTGAACCATCTGTTCCTTTGGACGTTGAGGAATTTGCAACAGGACTCGGATACAAAAAGGAAGTATCATCAGAATCGGATGTGTCAGCAGATACATGTGTGTCTTCTGCTGAACCGAATCAGGATCCTCCAGTTGTGATTGAGGATGCTGATTCTTCTGATGATGAATCTGATGATACTGATTCAGCAAAGTCTGATGCGGCAATCAAAGAAGAGGACATACCTCTTGAGAATCATATTCTATGTGATCCTCCTGCAAAACCCGCTAAGACTGTTGCAATCGAGTCCTTGTCTGCACAAGAGTCGGAGAGTGTGGATTTGCTGTATACTCTTGTTGGTGATAATAAAATTTATTCTGACAAAGATTTTCCGATTAAGAATGTAAATCAATCCTTAATCAGTAAAGTTTTTGAAAATTCGACAAGTAAATTTCTGGGTAAGAAAGGATCACACGTTGTGGTAACACAGTGCCCTCCTATCCCAAAGGCTGAAGTTAGAAAACAATTTGGCAATCAAAAATTACCAACAGTGAACACGCAGCAAAATCATACCAAACCAAGAGGTAAAACACCGACTGAAAGTCAAAGGAAGCCGAATAAGAAGAAGAACAAGAATGTGAACTTTGTGAAATCTAAGGGAACGGACAAAATTGAAACGTTTGAAAATCAATCTAACTTAGATTTTGTCAAGAAAGCAACAGTGATGAAAAGGAATGAACCAAATAGTTCCAAACCTAGTACCTCGGGATCACAAAGTTCATCATCGGCAAGACGATCACATGATACTTCGGGGTTTGTTGAACGGAGATCATGTTTTGAATGTGGTACAATTGGACATATAATTCGAAATTGTCCGTATCTTCATAAATTAAAAGCCAAAGAAGATGATCCCCGTGAACACAATCACCAAAAGCGATCTGTTTCTGTAAAACAAGATCCCCGACTTGTAAGAGAAAGGGAAAAGAAACAGAAACGTCAACAAGTCAAGGTGATTGAAAAGGCACTTAAAACTGATGTGGTTCGAAAACAATCTGTTTCAGTTAAGCCAGAAAACTCAAAATTTTCAAAAACTTCAAACAATCACGAAGTTAAATTTTCAAACAATCAAACTGGTAAAACTCAAAAGACTTGGAAACCTAAATTGACCACAAGTTCAGAGGGACCATCACAATTTATGAATCATCAAAGAATAGAAGTTATTGTTGTTGATGAAAATGGAAGACCCAAGACCACAATGGCTTGGGTCCCCATCTCCAACTAATTATGTGAGTTCATGTGCAGGGTGTTCCAGGAGGAACTATCAGTAGTCATTGGATTGTTGATAGTGGGGAATCCAGGCACATGACAGGCGACATGAAGCTTCTCTACGACGTCAAATCTATTAGAGGAGGTTATGTTGTTTTTGCTGGAGATAAAGGCGGATATATTACGGGTGAAGGAATGATTTCCAACGGGGTTGTGAGCTTTGATAAGATCAACTTTGTACAACAACTTGATCACAATCTTCTTAGTGTTTCTCAAATTTGTGATAAGCAGTTCTCAGTACACTTTGATGCAAATGGATGTTATGTGCTGAAACCCGGCTTCAAAATTCCGAAAGATTGGATTCTCTTATCTGCTCCAAGGATAAATGATTTGTATGTCCTTGATATGAGCCAAGCTATCACAAGGTCTGCACAAGCAACTTGTTTCGTTTCCAAAGCCACAGAAAAAGACTCAATCTCTTGGCACAGACGAATGGGTCACATTCACTTACGCAAAATGAATCATTTGGTGTCAAATGAATTAGTGAATGGTGTTCCTCTTAAAAACTTCCATCTTCAAGACATCTGTGTCTCGTGCCAGAAAGGAAAACAAACGAAGAAGCGACATCCTACAAAGAAAATCAACACGGTGGCTGTTCCGCTTGAACGTTTGCACATGGATTTGTTCGGTCCTGTCAAGCATAAAAGCATCCGGAATGATCAATATTGCCTCGTGATAACTGATGATTATTCAAGATTTTCTTGGGTGGCGTTCATGGCACACAAGAGTGAAACCTTCGGGATTATCAAAAACTTGATCATTCAGATTGAGAATCTTTATAAGTTGAAGGTTAGGCGGATACGTAGCGACAATGGTACTGAATTCAAAAATCATGCCATGGCGGAGTTTTGCACTTCAAAAGGTATTCTTCACGAATTTAGTGCAGCTTATACTCCTCAACAGAATGGCGTCGCTGAACGTAAGAACCGCACATTGATCGAGACTGCTAGGACTATGTTGGTAGAGTCACAATTGCCGATTCCCTTCTGGACTGAAGCTGTGTCCTCTGCATGTTACACGTTGAACCGAGTCCTCACAGTCAAAAGGCACAACAAGACCTGCTTTGAGCTTATTAACAAACGGAAATCAGATTTGTCATATCTTGAACCGTTTGGAGCTCCGTGCACAATAATCGATCCTAATGGAAAGTTTGGGGCAAGAGCAATTGATGGATACTTTCTTGGGTATTCCACCCCGAACTTAAGAGTCTGGAATCTAGAGACTAAAAGGGTCGAGGAATGGTCTGAAGGCAGAGTACAAAGGCACACTTTACCAGTCAAATGTCCTGGTCAGCCTTGGATGTTTGAGTACGATGACTTTTTCAATTCGATCAATGTTGAAGCAGTTGAAGAAAATGCTGCGGCAAGGATGTTTTTCGAGAGTGACAATGCAACAGATTCACCGTTGGTTCGTCCAATTATTGTCAATCAAGAACCATCTTCGGTGAACAATAATGCTCTCGACAATGAGGATTTTCACGATGCTACCGAATTGAACGAATCTTCAGAGGATGATGAATTTCTCGATGCAGATCAAGAGGCTCCAACAACAGCGGTTCATGGTACTTCAGAGGGTACTCCTCCAGTGGACGTCCCTAGAACAGCTGAAGCTACTGCATCATCCTCTTCATCAATTCCGGGTATTGAATTGGTTGTTGATCTCAATCTCAACAATCTGGGTACAAACATTCCAGTTCAAGATAATCCAGAAACAAGGATTCACAATACCCATCCTCAACAAAACATCATCGGAAATGTTCAAAGTGGCGTTCAAACAAGAAACATGTTGCGGAACAACAACAATGCAGGCTTGTATGCAACTATCCTAGAATCTGGTCAACAAAATGATTGGTCTTTCGCATGTTATGTCTCACAGGAAGAGCCAAGAACTTGGAAAGAAGCTTTGAAAGATAACTCTTGGGTTGAAGCAATGCAGGAAGAACTGCAACAATTCCAGAAACTTGGTGTCTGGAAACTCGTAGAGAAACCTGCTGGTTACAAGAAGATTGGTACCCGTTGGGTGTTTAAATGCAAAAAGGATGACCGTGGAGTCGTTATTCGAAACAAAGCAAGGCTAGTCGTTCAAGGTTTTCGTCAGATTGAAGGGATCGACTACAACGAAGTGTATGCACCTGTTGCACGTCTAGAAGCAATTCGGATCTTTCTGGCTTATGCCTCATTCAAAGGTTTCAAGGTATACCAGATGGACGTGAAAAGTGCATTCTTACATGGTGTGGTGGAAGAAGAGGTGTACGTCGAACAGCCTCCAGGTTTTGAAGATCCTATCCATCCCGATCGGGTTTGGTTGCTCAACAAAGCTCTATATGGTCTTCATCAAGCACCGCGAGCTTGGTACGCAACCTTATCTAATTATCTGCTGGAGAATGGATTTCGCAGAGGTCTTATCGATTGTACTCTTTTCATCAAAGAACAAGATGGAGATCTTCTACTGGTTCAGGTATACGTTGATGATATTATATTTGGTTCTACTAATGATGTTTTGTGTAGGAATTTCGAGCGCATCATGCAGGATAAATTCGAGATGAGTGCTATGGGGGAAATGACTTTCTTTTTGGGCCTACAAGTGCAACAAACTGAGTCTGGGATATTCATCCATCAGACTAAATATGTTGGTGACATCTTGAGTCGGTTCCAGATGTCTGATGCAACGCCCATCGGTACCCCATTGCCGCAAAATCACGGAATTACTCCAGACTTGAAGGGTGAAGCTGTTAGCCCCTCATACTACCGCGCGATGATCGGATCTCTTATGTACCTCACAGCATCAAGACCAGATATAATGTACCCAACGTGCCTGCTTGCCAGATATCAAGTCAACCCGAAGGCCTCACATCTTGCAGCTGTAAAAAGGATTTTTCGTTATTTGAAGGGTTGCCCTGACACCGGTCTATGGTACCCTAGGGATAATAACTTTGACTTGATCGCTTTCAGTGATTCTGATTTTGGCGGATGCAAAATCGACGGCAAATCCACAACGGCTGGATGTCAGTTTTTGGGAAATCGCCTAGTCACATGGCAGTGCAAGAAGCAGACGTGCGTCGCTACATCAACATGCGAAGCTGAATACATTGCTGCCTCAAGTTGTTGCTCCCAAGTCCTATGGATCCAACAACAAATGCGCGACTACTGTTTTGAATTCCTAACTACTCCTATTTACGTTGATAATTCTGCTGCCTTACAGATCACTAGAAATCCTGTGCAGCATTCAAAGACTAAGCACATCGAAATTAAGTATCACTTCATACGTGATTGCTTTGAGAAAAGGCTAATCGATGTTGCTTACGTCCACACCGATGACCAACGTGCCGACCTTTTTACCAAAGCATTTGACAAATCAAGATTTGACTATTTATTATTGGTAAACGGCATTAAGGTCAAGCAAGAGTAAAACCAACATCGGAAAATCATTTTTGTAAATACCTTTGTGTTTTAAATTTGTCTTAGTTTGTTGATTTTAGGGGGAGTAAATCCAAATTTGAAAATCCAAAAACATCGAAAAATTTCAAAAACACAAAAACAATTGAAAAACAAAAATGAGTTTCCTGGCGAGCAAAAGAGAAAATGATAGTACATCAGTGGTCTGTCTAAACCTCTTTAAACCTTAATTGAAAAACGATAAGCAGCTCTATATAAGATGTATCGGTAGGCTCACAATCATTTTAAAGTGTGCAGGGTGATATAAACTTAAATCCGACTGAAGACCAGGTGGGAACCACTCATTGGCATATGGTCTTAGTACCGAAATTTCGTTTGAGAGATTGCCGAGGTTCTGAGATATTCGGTCTTTATGCTGCTTATCATCTGGGTATCATGGTTGTATCTTTTACCGAAAAATAACGGGGACGCAAGTCTAGATCTTCCATGATACCATACATACGTGTACATATTGCATTCGACCTCAATAAGTGATCAACAATCACATGTCCCTCAAATAAGTGATAATATATCACATTTATCCGGGAGTCAAGTTCGTCTCTCTGCTGTACGAAAGTACTGACCTGTTCACGGACTTGCTCCTGTGCCCTCATGCATCGAAAATCAAGTTCCTCATCAATAAGTGATTATATCACAAAGGGCTTGTTTTCAAATCAAAATAAGTGAGTTTCTCACATCATATACGGTCAAACAGATGATAATCGGTATACTCACCGGTAAGATGAACCCTCGTGCATACCTTGATACGGGAATGTGTCGTGATGTGGATGAACACCGGTCGGTAAGTATAAATCATACCTTAACGTATCCCCTCGCCATGATTACATATGATAAGTTGAGCTTAAGTGGACAACAATACCGATAATCGTTATAGGATGCTTATCTTAATGTTAACTAATTGAACAAAGAGAGCGTTTTGGCATGACCGTACACTGATATGATTCTCTTACCCTCGAAACTCACAAAAAGAATGTCTGTAAATATTTTTTTTATGCTTTCAGTTTCTGCATCCTTGTATATATTTATTTACTGCTTTCTGTCTTTACGTTTGAAATATTCAAAAATTCCAAAAAGATTTTAGGTGTGTTTTAATATAAACTTTCTAAAAACCAAAAAGTTTATATTTCTATTTTAGTTTTCGATCGTACGATGTTGGAGCTCAAGTCTTAGTTGCCTGAAACCTGAACGAAAACCAAAATCGACTAAATCTTCATAAACGGTCAAAATTTGCAAGTTTTGAAAGTTAAAAACTGAAATTGATAAATTTTATTGAACTTTCAAACTGTCGGACGGTGTTTGATTATGACATGGTCATACGTGTGTCATTTGTTTATGTTAACTATATTCCAAGCAGTTGTTCTCATTACGCGTTTAGATTTCTTGCATGTGCAGATTCTAAAGGCAAAGAGAACATGTTCGTTGACAAGCTTCGGAATGAAGACACGACGTGAAGGCACTCAAATGATAAAGATGATCGAGTTGCCGCTGACCATCATCAATACCTCAAGGATCTCAAGTTAATAAAGATCAAAACATTCACGAGCATAACTCAAGGGGGAGCTTATGTTAAGGGGGAGTTTGTCAACACACTTCCTACATGAAACGGGGAGTTTGTTGGTACACTTTCTGCTTTCAAGACGTGAAGACTTTAAAGATCCTCCGACATTGAAGACTTGAAAGGACGTCAAAGACTTGAAGACACGAAGATCGAGACAAAGCTACAGCCAAGGGGGAGTTTGTTGGTGCACTTGTGTCTGTACTTTGTCTGTATTTTGTCATAATACCAAACGATGTCTTTGTTAGTCTTGTAAGTTTGACCAAGTCAACCATCCTCCTGGTTTGACTTGGCCAAACAGTTAGACAATGGTTGTAATATGTCTGTGTCGAAGGATGTGTCATCGAAGGATTGTTTAGATCCTTCGATGAGCTCGAAAGATAAACCTTCGATGGATGAACCTCGAAGGATATCATTCTTCGAGGTATATGCGATCCTTCGGTAGGTTTCAGGTCGATAGATGATCTTTCGATCAGTCTATCTGATCCTTCGACCAGACGTGCTGTGATGGATATATATATCCATGTAATGTGTTCACTTGACTAAGACACGAAAGAGAGACGAGAGTGAGACAGGGACAAGAGAGAACACACACGAGAGAGAGAGTTTACAGAATACATTTGTAAACCTTGTGCTGTAACCGACTTTCATAGTATTAATACAGAGGTGTTAATCGTTGAGTCTTGCGCGTCTACCTTTCTCTTTGTGGCTTGTGTTCTCACATAAACTCCGGTTTGCAAGCTAGCTTGGATTCCGCACTTGCTAGTGTGTTAGATATAACAAGGATAAGGTTTGACCTCATCCTCCGAGGGACCTACACTTACAAACTCGAGTTATCTGTATGACTGGGCAATGCTCACGCTACTGTTCACGTCTTAAATCCGAGGGAGTGTTGCCGACGAAACACTTGTGATCTTCTTGCAAGGACCGTAGATCGATGGTAAGTTGCAGTTGTTGAGGCACCTATTAAAAATCACGGACCAGGAGGGTAAGGATCAAAAGCACAGTCAAACCCCAGTTACGAGAGTTCGTTGGAACTCAATACATGGACCTGAGGTTCACATGGCAACGCGAGGACCCGATAAAGCTCGGGTACGGTACACTGACCTAGTTGAAGCTGTTGATTTGAATCCTGATGCAACTGGCGAATTTCGGGACGAAATTCCCTATTAAGTTAGGGATGATGTGGCCCCCGAGGAAACCCACAGTCACCATAGTCTGTCACTTCACTTTCATGAGACTGCTTCCAAATTTCGGGACGAAATTTCTTTCAAGTTGGAGATGATGTGACAACCTGAACTTTCAAGACTAGCTTTACTTTATTCCATGATCGTTTAACTGGTATTATTGTGTTTTATCCGTTTGTATACTTTGTAAGTTTGTGCACGCTATGTAAAGTGGCTCGGTTAGATATTACGGAAACAAGATCACTAAGGAAACTAGCCGCACACTCGTGTCGGATCGTACACTTGGTGCACGGGCCGAACTTCCTCTTCCTCTTGTTTTAATATTTCAATTCAAGTTAGAACCCTTTTGGTTATTTTTGATGGAGCCTAAGGTTTGGGCCGGCCCATTCATCTCGAAGCTTATACACACACAAACCACGTCTGAATAGTTTCATGTTTCCTTTAAACACAGAATATCAACCCTAGCCCTCATGCAAATCGACGGCAGTTCCCCTCCTTCCTCCCATCGTGCCATCATCTTGGCAGCCATCGGAGACACGAAGGTGTCGCCGGAAGAACTCGAAACTCTCCCTCTCTCGACTTGGCTCTCTCTCGCATGATCACTCAGTTAGTATGTTATCTTTTATTTTGACTAGTAAATCTCCATGACCCTCAATTACGAGTAGAGTGGTTGATTGATAATGGTTAGTGTGCTTATCTGGTGTTAAGGGAATATCTATGAATTACATGTGAATGTGTGCTATTGTTGGGGCCCGTATGAAGCATCTTAGGAGTTGTTCATGCATGACAATTAGTAGTAAGCATGGTGCAGACTTTGTTGATTCTTAATTAATCCAACTGGGGATCCGAACATGGTGGTATAGGTGATCAGAATTTAATAATCAATATAATTAATGAAGTAACTGAACCTTATCGATTGAATTGATGTCCAACTTAATTGTTTGCAATGAAAACCAAGGACTTGTAGTTGATTGGACCAAAACCTTGAACCCACTAAGTTTGGCGACTAGGTGCACATGGGTGATGGAATATGTCAGCACATGTATTTAAATGATTGTATGATGTTGAGAAACTGTTGCCATGAGGGTGTTGATAAGTATGATGATTGTTCTTGTGCGAGTAATTATTAAACTAGATAATTGTGATTGTTATTGAAATCAATATTGGTATTGATAATTGATACTCGATGAACTGTTATGTTTATTAGATCCAAATAATGTGAGTGGTGTGATGGCTATATTAGTTGCGACTAATAAGCGAATTAAATGGAAATTGGTATAAATAATAGATTATAATTATAGGAATGAATAACTGGAAAGAAATTGTGCATTGAATGAGCGTGTAATTGCTTGATGATCGCACCGGTGGCCCTACATCACACCTCAACTGGGCTACACAAACTGATTGGGCCGCATAATTCATTAGGTTCGCATGATCATTAATGGACCGCACACTTAAATGGGTTTATTAGTTTTGGGCTGCACATGATCACGAGTAGTGGGCCCAGTCACACACCTATATGAAGAAAATTGAGAAACAGGCTAGCCAAATATATGAAGTAGGAGATTGTGATACGATTTCGTATTTGGCCTAAGTGTTATTACATGTAATGTTTATGGTGTGTGCTATGGGCAAGTATGGGTGGCATGGTTAACTGTTATTAATTCCATGATATTATGTGTGTGCCACATGTGAAATATGAAAGTGGTATATGTGTTTGATTATTACAAAACTGATCAGTAATGATAACTATGCTAGGATTGGTTTGATCAATTTGACTACGTGACTAGTCTTAACCGAGCAAACCTAAGGTGAGTTCATCTCTCTTGAGCATGCGTCCCGGTGGTTGGGACAGTTTTTGGGTACCTCTGGGAGGGATAGGTTTTTGGGTAACTTGTTTGGGTATTCCTGAGAGGAATACGTCTTGTTGTAAATCGGTAATGTTGGATAATATACTCATCCTATCACCTTTAAAGTCCCTCCGTGTTATTTGGTTACCTGAGAGGTAACATGGTATTAGTTAGTAGCGCTACTTAGGTTTGGCAACCTCACCCCGTACCTGGGAGGACGGGTGTTGAGCTAATGACCTAGTCATGACCAATGCTTTGATAGGAGCATTGGAGAAAGGGCAATGTAAATCAGAAGCCGTCTTGTATTCGGGGTATTATCAACATTAAATTCAATGGATTTACTAAGCACTTGGTAACCAACGTTTCCGTAAAACTATGAATTCACCAGCGTTGTCTGATACACGTGTGTGCATGCTCGCAGGTTATAGGTATGTGTGGGTGTGGAACTTGCTGTCTGGAATGCTGGACTGGTCATGGGTCGAGATACATGGAATTACGAGACGAGTTTAATGGTTATCATACATATGGATTAAGAAACACTTAACTTATGATTTATGCTTCCGCTGAATACGATGAATTGTAATTACTGTTTTGTAACACTTCATGCTAATGAATGAAAGTTTATTTAAAAATCGTGTATGAGTTCAATGTGATTGGTGGCTAGATCCTGGTACGTCACACGCCGTGCGGTGTTTCCGCATGTGGTATTTTGGGGGTGTGACAGGACCAGTCACCACTTCATCTACTTCAATTGGTGGTGTCGGGGCTATAATTAGATCTGGCTCAAATTCATAGCCTCCTGATGATTCGCTTATTTGGTCACCTAGACCCAGAGTCGATGTGCCCTAACCCTTGGCAAGGAAAACAATGACGTGGAGCTTTTGGGGTTCAATGGAGGTACTTGAGGAAGACGCATGTTTGGCATTGGGTAAGTTGGGCGATTTGAGGGTTGGGTTAGGTTTTGGTACGAATCGGGCTTACTAGGAGACCAGTTAGGCTCAATCTTTCCTTTGGTCCGCTGTTGCAAGTCTACTCTATGGGCCAATTGTAAGGACTCTCAAAATTATCCTAAAAATACCCGTAAATTTAAACCCGGACCCCTGAAACCTTATCCTACATTAAAAAGCAAGAAAAACAAAATTCTAGGTTTCAGGCGGGCCGCCTAAAAGACAAGTCAGGTCTTACGCGGGCCGCGTCAAACCTGTGTTGACCGGATAAGTATCCGGATCCATGTATTGAACCACCTGGCTACTCTACTGATGACTGGTCAAAGCTAGTCGTAGACTGGGCGGCAACGTGGGCCGCGTAAGGGTGAGCTAAGGCTTTACGCGGGCCGCGTGAGGTCTAAATTTCAGCTATAAATAGCCCGTCACTCGCACAATCCACTGGTGTCAAAATATTTTTGTAAAAACGAATTGATAAAGCTCTGAACTCGAAAATACAACTTTAATTAGTCGGGTGCTGCTCCGATACTGGGTATTAACTCGATCGCTGCTACGATTCAATGTCCGATCGATTAAACTATCCAATGGATGTTTAAGTGCTGCCCACATTAGGGTTTATGCTTTGTCATTCGTCGTTAAATCGATGGATGTTTAAGTATCGCACTTTGTCATTCGTTGTGAAGGTTTTAATCTCGTGAGTTATCGTAAATGCTGTATTAAGTTACTAACCGAATTGTGTGCATGTTATTAAATTTAGGTTAAAAGGCTAATCAGTAGGCTAGGCTCTGCTCAAAATAAATCTACAATGTGAGTCATTCTCTTTTTATCAAATTACTTTCAAAATCATGTTTATTTTTAAAGATTATAATTACAGTGATTAAGTTTATGTAATCACCAAGTTACAGCCGGTATGTGGGGTTTTGTATACATTACTTGATAACCGTCACTATTGGACAACGAGTTAGCCAATGAGTGATATGACCATAGTCACAGACACCATCGGGCGAAGAGGCTACCGATGGATGTTCGAGTGACAAGTACTGTGGGTAGTTGGTTTGATATCTGGAAACATTGTAATCTCTCTTAATACTGTAAATTATAACAAACGAGTCGTTTTCATAAAAAGAATGATTCACTCAGTATTTCCCGCTGACAAAACCTTTTTCAAACATGTTTCAGGTGATCTGTTGTGATCCAGGAAAAGTGCCGAGAAGCACTACAAGCTTAAGGAAGTGGCTCAATATAAAATAAAGAAACATGTTTTGTAAAAATAAAGATTTCTCCGTGAAATCTTATGATTGTAAATTACCGGGGTTTTATCCCGAATTGTGAAATAAAATAATCGGGAAATATTTCAGTTTTAAAAAGATCCTGAAGAAACTTCCACTGTTAATTAAATACCACGGGATTTCTGTCCCGCGGCTCCTGAAACGGGTCAAACCGGGTCGGGGGCCGTGACAGAAAAAGGTGGTATCAGAGCCACTGATTTAAGCCAATTAAGTATTTAGAAAATACTTAATTTTTATTAATTACTATTTTGTGATTATGTGTTTTATTATCGGAATAATTATGTACAGTATGGGCAGATCTCTATATGCTAGCCACTGTAGCAATAAATACAAATTTTTAAAATAATCTGACTCAAAGTTTTAGCACCCGTATTACCTACAGTTTAGAAACCTTACCCAGTAAATAAATAAGTAAACCTTAGTGTGTTTTAATTTTCAGTTGTTTTGGTAGTTACCCGGTATGAAATAATATTTAAAAGTTTTTCTATAAAATTTTGTTATGATTTTTAATTTAGTAATTGTGTGTATTTTGCTAAACAGCATGAGTGACTTGTCTGACGCCCTTCAGAATTTAAAACTCTATCCGGTAAGAATAGAGGTTTCCAAAGATTTCAATAGGTATATACCAGACATAGAAGAACCTATAGAATTCAACGCTTCACCTCTCGAGAAACCCAAGCCTAAGAAAATGGAAATTGGGGAAAACTCTAGACAAATTGAGGGGTTACCATCTCAGGAAGAGCTAGATTTTATATTGGCAAGCTATAATACTATTAAGTCTGTTAATGAAAATGTTTTTATTCACTCTCTTGAAACAAAACTACCAATGAACTTAGAACCAGCTATTCCAAACCCTTCAATCCACTTGCAACCTTTAGGAATAGACGAATGGTTGACTAAATACAGTTCCAAAACAATCCCTATAAGCTTTTTCCTCAGTTCAATCCAGAACCTTTACCAAATCCACCAATGAGTAACGAGAATATGGCTGAACCCCGCCACTTTAGCGAAGAACTAATGGATGCTGGGAATAGGATCCAAGAGATTGGGGGACAGATCTCCTGGAAATACGATGAGAGGGAACGCCGTTACTAGAATATCATCTGACAAAGGATAGGGGATTTATGGAACTGTGGTTGTGTAATAGTAATAGTAAAAATCAGTCTGTAAAATAACTACAAATAAAACTTTGTAAGATAATAGTGTGTATTGATGCATACTATAAAATATATAAATGAAAATCGAGAAATAGATAGTTTTGGCTATATTGGTGTTATGAACTCTGTATAATTGTATTGTGTAATTGTTATTTATTTGATACTAATAAATTTTATATATTAATTATCAGATGGAAAACGCTAATAATGAACCAGTTAATGAGGTTAATCAATCTGAGCAACAACCGGGGGATCAATATATGACTAGGCAGGATATAGAAAATATCGTTGCTCAAGGGATAGCCAACACTATTCCAGCAATCGTTGCTGCTATTAAAAATCCAATCGAACCGCAACAAATCGTTCCTAGAAAACGTATTTCTGAAGATAACTTCAGTAATAGCAAAAACGGAGGTAATGATCATCTTAATCATGATAATGAACCACGGCCAGCTCCGCTCCCTAAGAAAATGAAAGCCGCAACACCTGGTTGCACTTTCAAAGAATTTCTTGCTTGTAAACCCACTGAGTTTGCAGACAATGAAGGAGCGACTGCGGCACTGCGTTGGTTAGAGAAAACCGAGGCAGTAATTGCCATAAGTAAATGTGCTCAGGATGATCAGGTCATGTACGCGTCAAATCTTTTCAAAGAAGGGGCGCTAGAATGGTGGAACACGGTGTTACAAGCAAAAGGAAGAAGGATTTCTACACATTTTAACACGAATATCAACAAGATTTCAACATTTTTCAACTGTTTTCAACTTTCTTCACTTTTTACTCAAAACCGATGGGATTTGGACTCAAACTGACTTTAGACTCGTTCCTTAGTCTAGAGACGGCTTGAAAACAGATTTCCACCGGAGAGATAACCGATTAACGAGTTAAACATGAAGCTCCAACAAGAACAGTTATACTGATCGAATGGGGTGATTCCCATCCGATCGAATGAGCTGAACTTGGGTGGTTTCCGTTGTTTGACACGCCGTCTCCAATAAACTCAAAACTTTTTAACTTAAGAAATTTTACAAAAGTTTACAAACAATCAGATCGCCCAATCGAATAGCCATCCGATCGAATAACCATTCGATCGAACGAACGAACATTGCTACTGGGCAACCTTTGTCCCCCGTGCTTGCGGTCATGCTACTATTCGCAATAGTAACGAGTGCCAAGTAATGTATATTAAACCCCACATACTTATGATAATTGTAGAATTACAAAAACTTAATCAGTGTAAGTATCTTGATGAACATTTATGGTTTTGTAAAATATTTAAAACAATGATTCACAAAAAGGGTTTACAAAAAGAGAATGCACTCACATTGTTAACTTAGATAATATTATAGCTTCCTGGTGATTCTCCTAGTTATTATCTATTAAAATTAAACAATGCACACGTATTAGTAAGATAACCCAATTCACATTAGCCATACTACCGAGACAGAACTCCAACGAACTGAGTCAGGCAGAGCCTTGACATGCGTTACGGAGCCCTATATCAATCGAGTGGGGTAACAAATACGTGATCGGGGGTTATAATACTTACAACGAGGCAGAGCTTCGCTTTTTAGGGGTATAATACCAGAGTATTATAGCACTAGAGATTTGAGAGAGAAAAAGAAAATGAACGGTTTGCAGAATGAGGCCGAAGCCTCCTTATAGAGCCTGATCGAGAGGCGGCTCGCGCCCCGCGAGTCCCTCATCTCTTTCCTTCGCGGCCCACGAGCTAGGCTGGCTAGGGCTTAGCCTTGGTTAGTCATTGGTCTAGACTTAACAAGCATTAGGACACGTGGCTCAAGCGGGTGTCGCCTGTGTCATCCCGTCGCGCCCCACGACAGACCTGGTGTTTGATATATTAAACATCAAAACCGTTGCCAAGTCAATGATAGGAGGATATCATTGACTTGGTCAACTTACATCAAAACACATTAACTACGATTGTCAAATACGTTAAATTAAGACCGAAACAAATACATTTCATAAGATACACGGTAGACAAAAGTGTATCAACAATATTATTATTTATTCTTATAATAAGTGTTTGACTTACAAATACTAGCCGTCCTTGGTTAAAAAATTCAAAGCTTTAAAGGCGGACCCAAGCCCAGCCCAAGGTGGGGGGCGCCCCCCTGGGGGAAAAAAATTTAGTGCTAAGTTCCGTCGAAAATCCCGTCCGCACCCCTTGGAATTTTCCAACCGTACCCCTTCGGTAAAAAGTGTTATCAATTTATATTTTAAGATTTTTTTAGTAAATTCTTGTTTTTTTTAAATACTACCTAAATTATATAACTTTTAATACCTTTACCCACATTATAATTCCTAACTAACTAGCCCACTAAGTCTTAGCCCATTAACCAAACCCAACAATATTTCAAACTATAATAAAATAATTAAAGCCCAAAACCCTTAGAAATTCTCTCCCACTCTCTCTCTCTCTCTCTCTTGCGTCCGTGCACTGCACTGCCAGCGAACAACATCACCCAGCGACAACAGTTTAGCAGCCTGTGACCACCGTAATCAGCTACCATACCACCGCCGTTCGACACCAAATCCAACCGGAATCCGAACACGGGTAAGTTTCTTTGTTATTTTAATGATTTTGGTTGATATTATAGGAGAAAAAGGGTAATAAAGCTGTTAAATAGGTTTGAAATTTTGTGTGTTTTGACGTTGTTTATGGTTGTTTAGATGATTTTTAAGTTGATTATGTTGTTTAGATGATTTTTAGGGTGATTACAACTTACATTATGATTTCTAGGGCTTGAATGGAAATTAAAATTGAAACATTATCTTATGGAGCGATTAACTTATATTATATATAGAAAGACTTGCTTAAGAAAGTAGCCTTATATGATGTTTTGGATATATTTCAAAAAATGAAAACCCATTGGGCGACGTTTTAATTATGTTTGTAACAAGGTTTGACATGTTTTTGATGATTATATAAAATTAGTTTAATGTTCTTTTGTTTTACATGACCCGGCCCGACCCGAACTGACCCGATACGAACTGATTTTTTTACTTTTGTACCTAGGGGCCTAAAATTTTTAAAAATGTTCCGCACCCCCATGGAAAATTCATGGGTCCGCCACTGTTTAAAAGAGTAGTTAACATGTTAACCAATGGAAGCTTTGACGCCCCTTAACACCAAGAGGAAGTGGTTTGTATGGCTCGTTAATGACATGTCATTTTAATGTATGATAGACATATTTGATTTATTAAAAGTTTGATTTTATTTGTATTGGGAAAACTAAAAGATGAAAATTTCTATCAAGTTAAATAGTAGAGACCACCTCAAGACTTAGGCAAGTGAATTGCCAAGATGAAAATATTATTAAATAGTTGAAAATATAAAAGAAATCGGGAAGCGAAAACTCCAAACAGGGAGTTGAACGCGGGTACTTTTTATGAGCAAAGTGTAAGCAAACCAATATCACATCTAAAGTTTTATAAAAATTTTCAAAGTTAATCACATATATACAAGTTATATATAGTTTTTTAGAAATTTTGAGCCACACGTAATAGTGGACCCTGTGCGGTGCGCTCCACATGGTAAGTTGACATTGGTGCCGTATTTAGATATCAAAGAGTTCTTGACTTGAATGCTGGTAAGTATTATCTTCCACAACAACGAGAGGTTCTGATAAGCATCATTGGATTGGAGGCGAGTTCTTATGATTTTGAACAAACATATTGTGTTTACGTAGGATGTTACAATCCATATAAGTGCTAGTAATGAAATTCAATTACCTGAATCTCTAATTTTGAATCGTAAAACTGGATTGCCGTAAACAAGTATTTTCTGCTTTCATGTTCGGGTGTGATGTATTATTAGTCTAGACCTGCAAGTGTTACTGCTTGATTTAATATTCCAACAACCAACCGTTTTTTGCTTCTTCTAAGTTGTTAGAGGAGGTTAAAACAAACTTGTTTCTTTGGGTCAAAAGTAGAGCCAAAATCCCGACTATGGAGTGGTAGGCTAACTTGATTTAAATTTTTTAATTTCCCTTTATAATATATTTTCCTTGCATAGCTAGCTCCTGGCTAGTTTTTGTTTTTTAAATACAGATCATTAATAAACTTCTAAAGTACTTTGACATATTTCTCAGAACCTGATATAGCCATGGCAGAAGCTCTTGGTCTTAGAATAAAGCAATCAATTGCACATTATGTCACATTTAATCTCTCAAGTGGAGAAAACGCCACGAGAATGATGACGGAATCGTTTGATGGTCTCATGAATCACCTCAGAGACATGATGGTAGGGTATGGAAATGAGGAAGTGCTGGCTTTACTTATAGAAATGGAAGGCCTGGTAGCTAGTACTGAAGCTTGGTATAGGCCTATTAGAGGTATACATATGCGGAATTTTGTGCCTTGGCTGCTTAATGAAGTTTGGGGTGCCTTGGATAAGATGATAGTTATTTGTGAAAAACTCTGTAACGTCAGATATAACTCAGATGTAGATAAAGAAGGAACTGTGGTGGGCTTTGATAATGAAGTAGAAATACTACTTGATCAACTTACGGGAACCTCTACAAAGCAGTTCCAGATTATCTCAATTACAGGAATGGCTGGGCTTGGAAAGACGACTTTGGCAAGAACACTGTATAACCATGAATTAGTTAAGTATATGTTCGACTTTCGAGCGTGGACTTGTGTTTCTCAAGCATACATAAAGAAGGATTTGTTACTCGGCATATTAAGCTCTTTTATTGATGATCTTACAGATAACTTTTACAAAATGAGCGAGCAAGAGCTGGGGGAAAAGTTATACAGAAAATTAAAGCGTCGTAAATATTTGGTGGTCTTGGATGATATATGGGATTGCAGGGTCTGGCACTACTAGAAAACTATGTTTTTCCGACCACAATTTTGGTCGCAAACCAGTCGCAATTGCCCTGTTGCGACCGTTTTCCGACCAGAACTACAATCGGAAAAACACCCGTCGCAATTGCTCTATTCCGACTAAGTTGCGACTGCTGCCATCTTGTGCGACCAGGGTTTTGCGACTTTAATAATGGTCACAAATATTGCGACTGTTCCTGGTTTTGGGGGACTTCGGTTGCGACGGTCTTGTTGTGACCGTATTCCGACCGCATGCCTTTTACAAACTGCGATCGTTTTCCGACCGCTTGTCTTTTACAAACTGCGACCGTTTTGCAACTACTTGCCTTTTGAAAAATTGCGACCGTTTTTGCGGTCGCAATTTTTATTTATTTTTTAAAAATTATTTTTATCCATTTTCTATTTTAACCTGCATATAATGTCAATTTTAAATTTTACATATTATCAAATTTTCACAATTATATAAAACATCCCACTCCAAACATCAAATACCATAAAGATACTAATTATCCTGTCACATTTAGTCAATAATGTACTCATAAACACAGCCTAAACCTCCACATATGTAGAATAAACTGCCCTTTAATCCTCTTCTCTTTCTCTTTCTGGTGGAAGTCCACACCGCAACAGCATTTTCTGCAAAACGAAAAAATAAAACAAAATTAAACCACCTGCAAATAATCTCAAGAAATTGAAACATACATTATTTTAAAAGTCGAACAAAATAAATACAAAATTATGTGTTTTTGCAGAATCAAAAGAACTAAATGATCTTGTTTTGAAAGATAATCCTACCTAGCATAACAGTAATAATGACGATAAATAATTCTGGCCAGATCAATGGCATCAGTAATCAGTAATAATGACGATAAATAAGCGCTTCACGTATACCTTTTGTTTGAGTGCAATATCTGGCAATTGAAGAGCTTGTGCAGTCCCTCAACTACACTTAAATAGCAAAACATGATTAATAGTTAGAATTATATATAAAAACAAACTAATCATTGTATATAACAAACAAACTCGTCACTCTAAATCTTCATCGTCAAAATTAAGCAAGATGTGGAAATCCTCGTAAGCTAAAGTTGTGGCTTCAAACTCAACTTTTTCATCATTATCGCTATCCGTATCCTCCACTTCTTCCAACCTTCCATCCTCATGTACAAGAGAAATATGGAGAAGATCATCCATTACCGTGCATTCTATTCTTTCATTCTCTTGAAAGAAAGGCTCCATATCTACATCATCATCCTCTATTTCACTAACATCTTGGTCGAGTTCATAAACTCCCCTTGGGGTAGTCTTTACAACGGCTAACCAGCCTTTTAGTTCCTTTACAACGGTTAACCATACAAGATTAAGTATGGTCACACATCTCACATTAATTAATCACAAACAACAAGTACAAATCACAAAGTAAAACAAAAACCGATGCCCACAAGATACAACAACAGCAGCAACAAATGGCGAACCAAGATGATGGGTCATCAAGAAACGTTGTGTCTAATGGTTTGACTGCACCAGCTGAAACAAATTATGGAAGTGCATCAGGAAGTAACAGTAAGAGTAATGGTGAGAATGGAAACAGTGGTGAAAAGGGTGATAGCTATGCCGCCGTAATTGAAGGTGGTGATAATGGACTCGCTGAAAAGGGTAAATTTGGAAATATAAGTGGAAGTGGGGGTGATCAAGACCGATTAGCTCAGAGAGAAGCTGCCCTCAGTAGGCAAAATATTACCTGATCAATGATTTTCTCATCAAAAAGAAATTGTGAGCTAAAGATATTCATTGATGCACCCAAGCTCAAAGACGATACAGCCATCTCCGGGTCGATAAAAACTTGTGTCTATGACCTAAATGGAAATTTGGTGGAAAGGTAATGTTCATAATGGCTGTTACATGATTAAACATGTGATCATAAAACAGATGCAGAAAAAGAAGAAAACCAAGCCTGAGTTAGTCTTTAACTGAAACTTAAAAATGCCAAACCTGTATGCACTAAAAAGAAATCCCACAGTGTTCCGAAGCTTTGGCAAGTTGTGTGACAAGCATATGTGTTATAAGATTATTATGACGTTCAGGAAATATTTCGAATGGAGCGACAGCCAGAGATATCCATTGAGCTGCAACAGGTACATTTATTTTATAGATGTATGTCTTGTGGAGGGTCATCATTGGTCAAAACCTGGAAGAAGAAACAAAAACTAAGCATAAAAATTGCACAATATAAAAGAGGCATTCTAGTAGCTGTGTAACAGACAGAGTGGTGTTCACACTTGAGAGAATTTTGGCATATAAAAAAGTCAATGCATCATCGTAAATAGGAGTAAAGAAAGGCTGTTGTAATTCTTTAGATTTCCTATAACATATACACGGTCTTATACGATACGGTACTATAAATGTTTGTAGAGTATAATGTTTACCTTGTAAACACATCCGAAACCTCCTTGCCCAAGTTTTATTTGCATCAGAGAAGTTGTTTGTGGCTATAGCCAAAGTTGTATAATCAAATAAGGGCAATTCGAGGTCATTAGTTGGCGTGTCACCAGAATAATCGCTTTTACCTGGCACAGTAACTCCTTTATTCAGTAGAAACTCATGTTTTCGATGGTTATTATCATCAAAATCCAAGAACATATTAATCATGATCACTGTGTGTTCTGACTTGCAAATTTGCATATTCAAAACATACATCATGAATGACTTGTTTACGGTTACTACAATCATACTTACTGATTTTTTTTAATTATAAACTAAAATTACCTTTTCTATCTGTGTTGGAATTCTTGTGTCGTTGCAATTTCTTCCTCCATAGTATCAATGAGATTATCAGAACTGCACAAGTACCGACGGTAATAGAGACAATTTTTACAACATTGCCAGAGCCATTTTCAGAACTGCGCGAGGAACGGTTAGGGTTTCGATGGTGTTAATTGAGTTCTATAGCCATTTAATTGAGTTTTATTAATTACCAATTAGTCCCTCAAGTTACATATTGGTTCTATTTACACCTAAAAATTTCTTATCTTGGATTGTCCAAGTTAAGTTCAGCACGTTTGGATAGAAGTGCAACTATTTCACACAAATATTTGATGGACTATAATAGGCGAAGATCCCTCAAAAATAATATATGTGGCTAATATATGTAAGCCACTAACTAATTTTATTTATAACTTGAATATTTACGTTATATCTATTTGTCCCAGTTGAATAAAAAAAATATTAATGAATATCAATCCAGGTATATGCTTCAAAATTACCATCGTGATTACGTTAATTGTGTTGACAAAAAATTGTAAGAAAAGCATTTTATAAATTTTTCGTATTTGCGACTGTCTTAGACGGTCGCAACTATTTCTTTTTTATATCTGCGTATTTGCGACCGCTTTAAACGGTCGCAACTTTTTATTTTATTAGTTTTCTTGTATCTGCGACCGTTTTCCGACCACTATTCATTGATTTGCGACAGGTAAAATGCAGTCACAAAATTTGCGACTGTTTTGCGACCGAGTCTAGGTTGGTCTGTAATATTGCCACTGTTCTGATTTTGGTCGCAAACTAGTCGCTAGTTTTTCGACCACCTTATGTGTGTCGCAAATTTTGATCGCAATTGCCTAGTTTTCTAGTAGTGTGGGAAGATCTCAAAATGTATTTTTGTTGATACATATTTTGTGGACACGACTCGGCTCGGTTCAACTCAGCTCAGTTCGACTTAGTTTCGACTCGAAGACACGAAGATCAAGACGAAGACTTGTGTCTGTACTTTGTCTGTAATGTGTCATGATACAAAACGATGTCTTGTGTTAGTTTTGTTGCTATGTGCGTTCGATGTAAGTTTGACCAGGTCAACCATCCTCCGGTTTGACTTGGCCAAACAGTTAGCACATTGTTTGTTATGATGTGTGTGTCGAAGGATGTCATCGAAGGATTGTTTATATCCTTCGATGGTCCTTCGATGATCCTTCGAACAGACCTGCTGTGTCGGGTATATATACCCATGTGTTGTGTTCATTTCAGAGAGAACACTAGAGACATTGGAGACACATAGAGAGCATTCTGTCCAGAAACACACACACACGAAAGTTAGAGAGAGTTTGCAGAATACATTTGTAAACCTTGTGCTTGTAACCGAACCTTTCAGTCATATTAATACAAGTGGTGTTAATCGGTGAACCTTGTGTGTTTTGTGTTTATACTTGTCTCAACTCGGTTGCACTCTAGCTTGGATTCCGCACTTGCTAGTGTGTTAATATAACAAGGTTAAGGTTTAACCTCATCCTCCACGAGGGACCTACAAGTGGTATCAGAGCGAGTTTCCGCACTTGCTCTGATACCAGAGAGAGTTTGCAGAATAGATTTGTGAACCTTGTGCTTGTAACTGACTTTCATAGTATTAATACATTGGTGTTAATCGGTGACTCTTGTGTGTCGTTATATTGCGTGTTCTATCTCGGTTTGCTATCTCGGTTGGATTCCGCACAACCGGGTGTGTTTGACAACAAGGATTAGGCGACTAGATCCTCCCCTAGCCGGACCTACAAGTGGTATCAGAGCCTTGGCTCTTCTCCTTGTTAAAACCGAGTGTGTTCTTGGTTTGTTTTTCGGGTATTAAAGTTTACATTTTTCTGGAAAACATCTTAAAATCGGATTATATCTTAGTGTTTTGCTTTATGTTTTGTTAAAAACCGTGTTATTTTCATGCTCACATGTTAGTCTTTGGTTTTTATTAAACATTTTGGCAAAATCGCTGTTTCGGCAGTTGTCGGTTTACCAGAAAATTCAAATTTTCTGGGCTTGTTATTGATTTCCTCAACATATATTCAAGTGTTCTTCAAAGATTTACATCTTTTGATCTTGTTTGATTATTTTCGAAAGTTGTTGGTGCATTGGGAAGGTACCCAAATCTGTTTTGGCAGAAAGTAAGGTCTGATCATACCATCTGCCGAAAGTTTCTACCAACTTGTCACCTTTTTCACCAACCCGTCACATTTGTCAACTGTGTCAGAGCTCATCGAAAGATATCCTTCGGAGTCGAAAGTTCATCTTTCGATCAAGGAGGTTCGACAGATACCCATCCTTCGAGCATCTTTCGAAGTCAGTGAGTTATCTTTCGAGCCAAGGAATCTTTTCGAAGGATATATTGTTCGAGCTACTGTTACATTATCGAAAGATAAGGATCCTTCGTCTTGGAGAATCTTTCGAAGTCTTTGTTCGAAATTCAACAGTGATCTTTCGAACACTGTTGATCCTTCGAACAAGTGTCTATCTTTCGAACAAGGGTTGATCCTTCGATCTTCGTCTGTTTAGTTTTAACAGTTTGTTTCAAGTGTGTTAATCAGGTTGTTATCATTCATACATCAAATATGAGCTGCACAAGCCCTTGGGATTGGAGTACGAATCCACAACCAGCTCAAAAACAGATGTCGTTGGCCGAATATATGACGAGTACAATACCTAAACAACAACAGTCAATAAGTTCAAGTCAATGGGCAATGGTGGCGAATCAAAATCAGAGCATTCAAAATATTTTGCTTAGTGAGAATGAGACGGGTAGCAACAATCGCCCGCCAAAGCTGAATCACATGAACGACTATCCATCATGGAAGGGTCGTTTCCATAATTACGTTCAAGGGCAAAACACAGAATTATGGACGTGCTTCACCTCTGCATTTAGTGAAGCTCTTGAAGAAGCAGGATCAAATGTGACGACTTTCAACAATATGCAAGAAGCCGATAAAAAGGCATATGATCTGGAGAAGAAGGCGTATGCTATTCTCACTCAAGCACTTCACAGAGACATCTTTCATAAATTCTCATATTGTAAGACCACGAAAGCTTTATGGGATGCATTGGTAGCGAGAGGAGAAGGAAATGCGGCTACTAGAAAGATACGCCATGATTTGTTGAAGAAAGAGTTTGAATCATTTCAGTTCTTGGAGAATGAGACTCTAAATGATATGACTACTCGTTTTTATCATTTACTTAGTGAACTGATTTCTTACAAGGTTGTTGTATCTTCACAGGAAATAGTCGCACGGTTTGCTGATGCTCTACCACCAAAGTGGAGCTCATTCATTGAATTGTTAAAGCATACCGGTGTATTGGATACTGTGAGTATCTATGAGTTTGTTCAAAAGCTGGAGAACAAGGATGCAGAAGAGATCAGAAAAGCTAAACTAATTCCTGTCCCTCAAAATCCAGAGATGTACTTTGGAGGGATTGCTCCTGCTGCTAGTACAAGCCAGCAACCAAAGATACAAACGGCTTATGTGTCAAATGCTTTCGACCCAAGATCCTATTTTGGAGGAGTAGCCACACCTCAACCCCAATTTGATCCAGCTTCATATTTTTCAAAACCTCAAGTTGCACCACCCCAACCCCAATTTGATCCAGCTTCCTATTTTTCAAAACCTCAAGTTGCACCACCCCAACCCCAATTTGATCCAGCTTCCTATTTTTCAAAACCTCAAGTTGCACCACCCCAACCCCAATTTGATCCAGCTTCCTATTTTTCTACATCACAAACCCAACCACAACAAGCCTTCTATGGTAACCAACCTGATACTTCAAATCTTTCCAAAGTGAGTGTAGAAGCTGCACGGGATCACATTGAAATTCTTACCACTATGGTCAATGCCTACAGCGGATTAGTCGCAAGTCAAATTGGCAACATTAATTTGACAAACGAAGACTATCAGCAGATAGACAGGGATGAAATGGAGTTAATGGATATCAAGTGGGCGTTTGCAAGTGCAGTTAGAAGGGCAAAGGATTTCATGACTCGAACTGGAAGAACTTCGTTGGAAGGCAAAAATGATACGAAGTACGGGTTCAATAAAGATGCTGTCACATGCTTTAATTGCGGTGAAAAGGGTCACTTTAAACGTGAATGCACGCGACCGAGCAAACAAGGCAACCAACAAGGCAACCAAAATCCCTTCCAAAATCAAACAAGTACTTCAAATCAAGCTAACAATGAAAGAGGGATAGTAGCTGCTAACAACCAAACCAACCAGTCAGGGCCTTCAAACCCCAACCGGGCATTGATAGTTCAAGTTGATGAAGGATGTGATTGGTCTGTACAATTGGGAGATAATAGTCAAGGAGGTGGAACTGCATGCTATGCAAAAATTATCAATCACATCAAGCATGTTCACAAGGAAGAGTTTTCTGAAAGTGATGATAGCTCGGGTTATAGTGGGAGTTCAGATGAAGAAAGCTCGAATGCAGGAGATTCTAATTCTGAAAATGGATCTTTTTCTTATCAGACTGCCTTTATGGCGAATGTCTCGGCCTCGACAAGTCAGGTAAATTCTGATCCTCCTACTCCTAGCATATGTAGTGATTGTGAAGAATTAAAACTTGAATGTGCTGAATTGAAACGTGAATCTGAAACGGTTCATAGTCACAATCAGAGTTTAGTTGTTGAACTGTCAAAGTGCAAGGAGGCAAACATGGCCTTAGCTCGCAATGAAAAGGAGTTTAAAACAGTTATTGAAACCCAAAAGAAAAGTGTTTCCGAATTAACAAAAACTGTTTGTAACAAACAAATTGGTATTAATAACTACATTAATATCATTGAGGAAACAAAGAAAGAGCTAGCCGTGGCGAAATGTGAACATGAGGCGATCAAGCTCAAATTGGAGAGTTACTCAAACTCCCGATATGTGCTTGATCACATCATTGACGTTCAGCAACTAAAGGGAAACGTTAAAGGCGTTGGTTATAGGAAGTGTCCACCCCCTTTGAGACACGATTATACCAAGTCGCCCGATGAGGAGGAAATGCCGCGTTTTGAGCCGACTGTACCTCTTGATTATGAGGAAGTTACAACTGGCTTAGGGTTCAAAACGGACAATTCATCGGAGGGCTCATCTGATAGCAAGGAAAAGTCATCATGTGCTTCAAATCAAAGTCCTCCAACCATTGAGGACTATGATTCTTCGGATGATGAATCAGATGTGAGTGATGAGGATAAATCTCTTGATGATAGAAAAGGAGTAGAAGTGCCTGTTGAGAATCACATTCTGTGTGATCCTCCTACTCCTGCTGTGCAATCAACTGGTGCTAAACAAGAGATAGATCCTATCACTGAGAAGGTGTCTACTGTTAAAAGTGATAACGTGTTGTACACTTTAGTCGGTGATGATAAAATTTATTCAAACAAAGATTTTCCAATCAAAAACGTCAATCAATCCTTGATTGATAAAGTGTTTGAAGATAATACAACTAAGTTTTTGGGAAAAGCGATCCCGAGAGTTTCAGTAACTCAGTGTGATCCTATTCCAAAAGCTGAAGTGAGGAAACAATTTGGAAACCAAAAATTACCGACAAAGCAACAACCTGTCGCTTTTAAGGGTAAACAACAGCAACAACGAGCTCCAAAGCCAAAGGCTAAGGTTGAATCAAAAGGAGCTCGTTACAAGAAGAAAGCAAAAGATGTCAAGTTTGTAGCATCAAAAGGTACTGATAAAATTGAAACTTTTGAAAATAAATCTAACATCGATTTTGTCCAACAAGTCAAGATTTTAAAACGTAACGCTCAAAACAATTACACCCAACACACAAACGGGTGTGATGTAGGAACAAGTACCTCTGGGTCTACAGGTTCAACACGTGAAAGTCGAACCGGTTCTCCTAAGTTTGTTGAAAGGAGAATTTGTTTCAAGTGTGGGAAGGTTGGGCACATCATTAAAGACTGCAAAAATTCGCCCAAACCAAATTTTGTTGAAAGAGCCCCCTCTGAACAAGGTCACTCACAACGTCGTACTGTTTCTCCAAAACATGATAAAAGAACTGTTAAAGAACAGGAAACAAAACAACGACGTAAAAATGTGAAGGTGATTGAAAAGGCGTTGAAACCGGAGGTTGTCCAAACAAATTCTGTTAAGTTAGAGATTAAAAATGAAAAACAAAAACAGATTTGGAAACCAAAATCGGTAACTATTTCAGGGGGAGGTGCTGTGTTTGAGAATCATCAGGAAATTGAGGTCACAATCCTCGATGATGAAGGACGACCCAAGTCTGTTAAGGCTTGGGTCCCCCTCTCCAACTAATCTCTGAGTGAGTGTGCAGGATGTTCCAGGAGGAACTATCGATAGTCATTGGATTGTTGATAGTGGAGTGTCCATGCACAAGATCGGCGACAAAAGAGATTGTTGCCTTTGATGGAGAGAAGAAGAAAAGGAAGACAGAATTGTCTGTCGAAAGAAATTTAAAAACTTCGACAAAATGAAAATCATTTCAAAGTTTAATTGTTCAATGCTTTGATCGGGTCCCCAGGATAGATTCAAATCAAAATGTACGCACCTGCAGCACGTCTGAAGTTCAAAATCAACAAGATGAACGTGCAGTGTACATTTCTTCGCGGTGTGATTGAAGAAAATGTGTTTGTTGAACAAACCTACCGGGTGTGCGGATGCCTTGGCGTGGATTGAACTACCGCACACTACTTCTTCTGAAAGAGAAAGACAAAGACCTTCGCTGGTGCAATATGGAAGACCAGCCGGACCCAAAGGTTTCTGATCTTGTTGCTGTGAACAGATTTCTCAGTAGCTACAAAAATTGACTTTGAAATCCACATCGGGTGGATATTCAGTTTGGGAGAGCGCTCAGATTCCTTGCAATGCACGAAGCAGTTGCAGGATACGGTTTTAAATTTCTAATCTCTCCTATACTTGTCGATATTTAAGCTGCTTTATAAATTGTTATCCTCTCGTAGCACTCTTTGGCCAGACAATGTTGTCTTGGTCCGCACCGCTTACCGACATGCCAACTGATTTTTCCAAAATTCGAGAAATCTTTTCTGATTAAAACTTAATTTTGGTAAACGGCATTGAGGTAAAACATGAGTTAACCGACATCGGAAAATCATTTTTGTAAATATCTTTGTGTTTTAAAATTTATCTTAGTTTGTTGATTTTAGGGGGAGTAAATCCAAACTTTGAAAATCCAAAAACATCGAAAAATTTCAAAACCCAAAAACATTGGAAAAACAAAAATGAGTTTCCTGGCGAGAAAAAGAGAAAACGATAGTAGATCAGTGGTCTGTCTAAACCTCTTTAAACTGAAATGCATAATGAAAAAGCGATAAGCAGCTCTATATAAGATGTATCGGTAGGCTCACAATCATTTTAAAGTGTGCAGGGTGATATAAACTTAAATTGACTGAAGACATGGGTGGGAACCATTTATTGGCATATGGTCTTAGTACCGAAATTTCGTTTGATAGATTGCCGAGGTTCTGAGATATTCGGTCTTTATGCTGCTTATCATCTGGGTATCATGGTTGTATCTTTTACCGAAAAATAACGGGGACGCAAGTCTAGATCTTCCATGATACCATACATACGTGTACATACTGCATACGTCCTCAATAAGTGATAAACAATCACATGTCCAAACAAATAAGTGATAATATATCACATTCTTTCCGGGAGTCAAGTTCGTTTCTCTGCTGTACGAAAGTACTGACCTGTTCACGGACTTGCTCCTGTGCCCTCATGCATATGAAAATCAAGTTCCTCATCAATAAGTGATTCTATCACATAGGGCTTGTTTTCAATCAAAATAAGTGAGAATCTCACATCATATACGGTCAAACAGATGATAATCGGTATACTCACCGGTAAGATGAACCCTCGTGCATACCTTGATACGGGAATGTGTCGTGATGTGGATGAACACCGGTCGGTAAGTATAAATCATACCTTAACGTATCCCCTCGCCATGATTACAAATGATAAGTTGAGTTTATGTGGACAACAATACCGATAATTGTTATAGGATGCTTATCTAAATGTTAACTAATTGAACAAGAAGAGCGTTTTGGCGTGACCGTACACTGATATGATTCTCTTACCCTCGAAACTCGCAAAAAGAATGTCTGTAGATATTTATTTACTGTTTTCAGTTTATGCATCTTTGTATATATTTATTTATTGTTTTCCGTCTTTACTTTTGAAAAATGAAAAATTTCAAAAAGATTTTAGGTGTGTTTTAATATAAACTTTATAAAATCCAAAAAGATTTTGCTTCTAGTTTATTTTTGATTGACTGATGTTGGAACTCGAGTCTATCCTACCCAAAATCCTGATCGTAAGCCGGAAAACAATTGCATCTTCATAAATGGTCGAAGTTAACACATTTTGAAAGTTAAAGGATTAAAATTGTACATTTTCTAAACTTTCAAAATATTGTCGGTCGGTGTTTGATTGAGATTTGATCTCATATGTGTCATTTGTTTAAATGTTAACTATATTCCAAGCGGGTGTTCTCATTACGCGTTTAGATTTCTTGCATGTGCAGATTCTAAAGGCAAGGAGAACATGGTCGATGACAAGCTTCGGAATGAAGACACGAAGTGGAGGCACTCAAAGGATAAAGTGATCGAGTTGCCGCTGACCCTTCATCAACACCACAAGGATCTGAAGAATTGACAAGTCAAAAGATTCACGAGCATGACTCAATGGAGAGTTCAATCTAAGGGGGAGTTTATTGACACACTACCTAAACAAAAAGGGGAGTTTGTTGATACACTTTCTACTTACGACACGTGAAGACTTTGAAGATCCTCCGATGTGGAAGACATGGAAGTTGAACCTCACGAGTAGCGTCCAAGGGGGAGTTTGTTGATGCATATTTTGTGGACATGACTCGGCTCGGTTCAACTCAGCTCAGTTCGACTTGGTTTCGACTCGAAGACACGAAGATCGAGACAAAGATACAGCCAAGTGTTAGTCTGAGTTATGTCTTAGGTTTGATATGTGCGTTTGATGTAAGTTTGACCAAGTCAACCATCCTCCGGTTTGACTTGGCCAAACAGTTAGCACATTGTTTGTTTGATTTGTCTGTGTCGAAGGATGAGACATCGAAGGATTGTTCATATCCTTCGATGTGCTCGAAAGATGAACCTTCGATGGATGGACCTCGAAAGATACCATCCTTCGAAGTGTATATGGATCCTTCGATGGGATTCTGGTCGACAGATGATCTTTCGATCAATCTGTCTGATCCTTCGACCAGACCTGCTGTGTCGGGTATATATACCCATGTGTTGTGTTCATTTCAAGTTAGACGAGAGAGAACACTTAGCACACAGAACACACACACACGAGAGTTAGAGAGAGTTTGCAGAATAGATTTGTGAACCTTGTGCTTGTAACTGACTTTCATAGTATTAATACATTGGTGTTAATCGGTGACTCTTGTGTGTCGTTATATTGCGTGTTCTATCTCGGTTTGCTATCTCGGTTGGATTCCGCACAACCGGGTGTGTTTGACAACAAGGATTAGGCGACTAGATCCTCCCCTAGCCGGACCTACAATTTTCCAGATGACAAAACTGGAAGCAGGGTTTTATTTACTAGCCGTGACGTAGACCCGAGTTTACATGTCCGGTCAGCAAAACCTGCTCATGTTTTACGTCTTCGTACTGAAGTAGAAAGTTGGGGAATTTTTGAAAAGAAGGTGTTTAGAATGGGAATATGCCCTGGTGGTTTGGAGGACTTAGGACGGGTGATAACTAGCAAATGTCAAGGTTTGCCTCTTGCAATTGTTATAGCTGCTGGTCTACTGAAAAATAATCTTTCCGTCACCTGGTGGGAGCAAATTGCTGCAAGTCTACGTTCATTCATGGTCAATGATCCAACACAATACATAGACTCGCTGGCTTTGAGCTACAACCATATGCCTCCTCCCTTAAGACCTTGTTTTCTCTTTTTGGGAGCATTTCCTGAGAACTATGAAGTCCCTGTGACAAAGCTGATTTGGCTATGGATTGCTCAAGGATTCATACATGAAACTGGAAGCAGAATGTTGGAGGATGTTGCAGAAGATTCCTTGATGGATTTAATTAAGAGAAGCCTGTTGATGACGTCCAGAATAAAAGCTGACGGCCAAGTTAAAACATGCCGCATCCATGACCTATTGCGTGATCTTTGCTTGAGAAAAGCTGAGGAAGAAAGATTTTTGTCAAACAATTATAGGTATGATTATGAATATGTTTCTTCATCTAACTTACTAAATTAAGAATTACGAGTCAAAATTTACAGGTATGGCATGGTCTCGTCAATGCTTTGCTTTCCATTGGACCTCGGAAAATTTCTTCAAGAGGGAAGATCAATTTCTGTTAACCTATACAAGTTCCTTAGGATCTTGGATGTAGAGTCGATCCTCATCTCCTTATTCCCTTTAGATGCAGTGCAGATGGTTAATCTGAGATACCTGGCGATTCAAGCACATGATGGAAGCCCCCATGCATCAATATCAAACCTTGTGAACCTACAAATGCTCGTAATAGCCTCAAGGAAGAATATAGTTGTACCAAAAACCATATGGAATATGGTAAATCTAAGGCACCTATATATCAAATCCGGGGAAAATATTATGGAGGCTCCTTGTTTTCTACAAGTGACAGGGAATAATGGACCCAATGCGTTGGCTAGCTTTCAAACCTTATCACAAGTAAGTCCTCGATCTTGCCACAATATATTTTCAAGGACACCCAATCTTAGGAAGCTTGGCTTTTGTGGACCCTTAATATCAAGCATAGGCGATCTGGAATTTCCAAACTTAGGCTCTTTGGTGCACCTTCAAAAATTGAAGTTACTTAATACATTTCCATACCCTAATGCAACGAGGTCCTGCAATCCTATTATGTTTCCTGAAAAGCTTAAGAAGTTGACTTTGTCAAATACCGGCATGGATTGGAAAGAGATGTGGTCCTTTGCATGGTTGCCTAACTTGGAGGTTTTAAAGTTGAAATTTCAAGCATGCGTTGGAGAAAGATGGGAGACTGGGGATGCAGAGTTTAGGAAACTCAAGGTCTTGAAATTGCATGATCAAGACATAAAACAATGGGTTTGTTCAAGGGATAATTTCCCAAGACTACAACGTTTGGTGGTTCATCGGTGTTTAGAACTCGACAGCATTCCAACGTCTTTTGGGAGGATTTTTACATTGGAGGTGATTGAGGTAAATGGATGCAGCCTTTCTGCTTATAATTCTGCAGTGGGGATTGAGAAAGAACAAGAGAGGGAAGGAAATTATTTCTTGAAAGTCCATGCAAAAGAAAATGATTTATGCAATTACCTGATCCATGATGGAATTACGCCCGAAGACTACAACGCTAGGCTGAAGCGAAAAAGGCTACAAATATGAAATAGACATTACATGTGATGGTTCAGTTCTGTTTGTACATGAAGGAAAACATTAAAACATACCTGTCACAGCAGAAAGTGCAATGGAGAATCCAGTAATGGAGTTCGACATGCTTGTCATCGTGATCTGGTTCCTCCTTAGGGTGTTGACTGATGATGGGGACTTAGAAATCGAATAGGGGATTCGATTAGGAGAGGAGGTCGAATTATTGATGTTATGGCTAATGGGTTGTGTCTAATTGTGTAACTGAGTAACCCTTTAACCTCCACATAATTCTCCTTATATAAGCACCGAGGAGGAAACCTAATTAGTTAATAAGGGTAATATGGTCCATCAACAATTACCAACTAATTATTTAATAGGTTATTATATATTTTGATCTATATTTTGTAAATGATTATAATGGCTATAGATTAAATATTAATACATAATATATTTAATCTTACATTCTCCCACTTAGCCGAGTAATCATTTACTATGAGTATTAGATAAGCCTGATCAGGAGTTAACACTCATTTTAGCCTTAAACAAGTACTATAGCAGAGAAATACAGCCGTTGAATCATTATGCGACTCAGGACCCCCATTAATCATACTATAGCCTTAATTTAAAACCTAATCATCATGATCAAAATACGCGTAAGCCCTTTGTTTGACTTGTAACTTTATTTGTCTATATGCCATTATACCGGTTGAACATATTCTAAGAGACATACAAAATCAAACTGAGGAAATTTCATTAACATAAAACATAAGCTAGTACAATATGCTCAAATAAGGTCTTTACTAAATCCCATATTACGAATATGTTCTTCATAAACCTTAGGAGGGAGACCTTTAGTCATCGGATCCGCAAGCATATCCTTAGTACTAATATACTCAATACAAATATTATTTTCCTCAACTCGTTCACGTACGAACAGATATTTTGTATCGAGATATAAACCAGCTCCAGTCGAACTGTTACTGTTCGAGAAACTAACGGCAGCTGAATTATCACAGTAAAGCTTCAATG
Organism: Helianthus tuberosus; assembly: GCA_030545235.1. Lineage (NCBI taxonomy): Eukaryota > Viridiplantae > Streptophyta > Magnoliopsida > Asterales > Asteraceae > Helianthus > Helianthus tuberosus. The sequence goes on from CM060443.1 coordinate 177,787,571, forward strand.
GTCTAGAGATGGAATTTACGATTTTGAGTCCAGTGATCAGATTTCTAAGCAACATTCCATGACAGGTTGCGTTATAAACAGCAATGTACTCTGCCATCATTGTGGAAGTTGTGGTCAACTGTTGTTTATGACTCTTCCATGAGATAGGGCCGCCTGCTAACATAAAGATATAGCCCGAAGTGGATTTCTTGTCATCTTTGCACTTTGCAAAGTCAGAATCACAATAGCCCACCACTTCTAAATGATCACTTCTTCTATAAGTCAGTTTATAGTCTTTCGTCCCTTGCAGATATCGAAGTACCTTCTTAGCTGCTTTCCAGTGATCTAGGACAGGATTAGTCTGATAACGGCCTAGCATTCCAGCAATATAAGCGATATCTGGGCGAGTACAGACTTGAGCATACATCAAGCTCCCGACTACTGACGCGTAAGGTATCTGGCTCATTTGCTCCTTCTCAACCTCTGTTGTCGGACACTGGAATGAACCGAAAACATCTCCCTTAACTACTGGAGCGACGGAGGGTTTGCACTGTTGCATGTTATATCGTGTAAGGACACGATCTATGTAAGCCTTCTGGGACAATCCTAAGATCCCTTTGTGTCTATCTCGGTGAATTTCGATGCCAATGACGTAAGAAGCCTCTCCGAGATCCTTCATGTCGAAGTTATGCGAGAGTAACCGCTTCGACTCATGCAACATGTCTAAACTATTACTTGCCAATAGAATATCATCTACGTAAAGGACATGTATAGTAAAGTTGCTCCCACTCATCTTGAGGTAGGTGCATTGATCCACTTGATTCTTCATAAAACCTTGCTTCTTCATGACTTCATCAAACTTGAGGTACCATTCACGTGATGCTTGTTTTAACCCGTAAATGGATTTCTTCAACTTACAGACTAGATGCTCCTCACCTTCAGGTTTAAAGCCTTCAGGTTGTTTCATGTAAACATCTTCGTCCAAATCTCCATTAAGGAAAGCGGTTTTAACGTCCATCTGATGTAACTCCAAATCAAAATGAGCTACTAGGGCCATGACGATCCTTAATGAATCTTTACGAGAGACAGGTGAAAACGTCTCTTGATAATCAATTCCCTCTTTCTGAGTGTAGCCCTTTGCAACCAATCTCGCTTTGTAGCGTTCAACGTTCCCATTCAGATCCAGTTTTGTTTTGAATACCCATTTACATCCTACGGGTTTGGCTCCGTTGGGTAATTCTACCAAATCCCAAACATCATTTTTCTTCATGGATTCAAGCTCTTCAATCATTGCTTTATTCCATTCAGAAGACTGATCACTGCTAATGGCTTCATTGTAAGAGATAGGATCATTGAGCTTTCCAGGATCCATTTCAGTCAGGTAGGTAACATAATCATCAAAATTAGTAGGCCTTCTTTGCCTAGATGACCTCCTGAGTGGATTATCGGGTTCAGCGTTGTCGTGGTTATGAGTGTTTGATTTGCCTTCGTCATGAGGTATAATGGGTTCTGATTGTAGAGGTGAATTTGGAGTTGGTGCAGTAGCTTCAGGTACAGTAGTTGCATTGGGTACAAGAGGAGTAATCGGAGTAATGGTAAGCGACGAGTCTCTCCCCCCCGCGTCTTGTACTTCTTGCAATTCTTCATAAGGGTTGGTACTGCTCCCACTGACCTTGAAATCCTCCAGGAACGCGGCACGCTTGGTTTCAACAATACGGGTGACATGGGAAGGACAATAGAAACGATAACCCTTAGAGTTCTCAGGATACCCGATAAAGAAATAGGTAACTGTTTTAGGGTCAAGTTTCCTTAGGAAAGGATTGTAAAGTTTTACTTCAGCAATGCAGCCCCATACTTTCATATATTTAAGACTCGGTTTCCTTCCTGTCCATAGTTTATAAGGAGTTTTAGGGACAGACTTAGAAGGAACTCTATTGAGTATATGAACAGCTGCTTTTAACGCTTCAGTCCAGAGGAATAATGGTAAATTAGTGTTGGCTAACATACTTCGCACCATGTTCATAAGGGTACGGTTTCTTCTTTCAGCGACACCGTTCTGCTGAGGTGTACCAGGCATGGTGTATTGGTTCACAATCCCCTGGCCCTTACAAAACTCATAAAATGGACCAGGAGCTTGACCCACATCAGTATGTCTTCCATAATATTCACCGCCTCTATCTGATCTCACAACTTTAATCTGACGATCTAATTGCTTTTCAACTTCAGCCTTATAATCTTTAAAAGTTGTTAGAGATTCAGATTTCTCCTTAATAAGATACAAGTACATGTAACGAGAATAATCATCAATAAAAGTGATAAATGAAGTATGTCCTGTTATGCCAGCGATTTGGTAGGGACCACTAATGTCAGTGTGAATGAGTTCTAATAAATTAGAGCTCCTAGTGGCACCTTTCTTATTCGCTAATGTCATTTTACCTTTAAGACATTTGACACATGTTCCAAAATCAGAGAAATCGAGAGGAGGTAAGACTTCATCCTTTACGAGACGATTTAATCGTTCTCTTGAGATGTGGCCTAAACGCTGATGCCACAACATGGATGAAGTTTCTAAGTCTCGTTTCTCTTCCATCTTTGTGAGTGATTCATTAATGTTATATGACAACAAAGATTTGGAAAAGTTATCTTCTAGTTCTAATCTATGGAGACCACCATCCAGAATACCAATACCATAAAGAACAGAATCATAAAGGATAGAGAGTTTGCGATGACCATGGGAAACAATAAAACCGTCCATGTCTAACTTTGGTCCTGATACAAGGTTCCGAGTTACCTCAGGAACATATAAGGTATCATAAAGTTTAATACATAAACCAGTTTTCCTAACTAATTGTAATGTTCCAATGGCCTTCACTTCTAATTCTCGATCATCCCCAACCTTAAGCGTTCTTTGGTTTCTTTCCAGCTTCTAGATTGAAAGGAATCCCTGAGTTGAATTGGTAACATGAACCATAGAACCAGAATCAAACCACCAAGAATTAGCAGGAACACTTAAATTATAGGACTCAAGTATCATGAAATAATCGTTACCTTTCTTAGCCAGCCACTCCTTAAAATCAGGGCACTCCTTCTGCATGTGTCCTGTCTTTTTACAGAACTTGCAGCGGATACTGCCTAAGGAGTTCTTAGAGCTGGAAGGTGCACGTGTATTAGGATTAGGATTAGGCCTTTGGACTTTTGAAGCATCCTTCCTCTGATAATTGTTCTTCCTCTTCTTAGAGTTGGAGGTAGTGAAGTTTGCAACATCAGTATGGCGATCCATCCTCATACACTCTTCCTCCTGTACGCACATGGCGACCAGCTCACTCATCGTCCATTTGTCCTTCTGAGTGTTGTAATTGATCTCGAATGCTTCAAAGGACGAAGGAAGCGAAGTAATGATGAAATGAACAAGGAAACCATCACTGATTTCCATTTCCAGCCCCTTCAGCTTATTGGCCATGTCATTCATCATCATGATGTGCTCGCGAATGCCGCTCCTCCCATCATACTTAGTTGTCACCAGCTTGAGAATAAGAGTACTAGCGTGTGCTTTAGACGTCCCCTTGAACTGAGCCTCCACATGTTCCAAGTAGGTTTTAGCATCTTCAGAATCAGGAATGGCTCCCCTGATTGCATTGCTTATGGACTGCTTCATAAACATGAGAGACATGCGGTTACACCTAGTCCACTTGTCATGAGTTAACTGCTCAGCAGCAGTACTTGTGGCAGTAAGATCCGCTGGCTTATTCTCTCTTAGAGCATAATCAAAATCCAGCAGCCCAAGAGTAAGCATGAGAGCATCCTTCCATGCAGCAAAGTTATCACCAGTCAAAGGTGGAATCCCGCAATTGGGTGCTGATAGTGGAAATAAGATGAGCAAGTTATGATACTAAGGAAGAAGTCCTAATGTGATCTAAGGGCACGTTAAACTAAGGCAGGCATAAATAATGACCATTTTACATTATGAAGCTGTGATATTGTCTATTACTAACATCAAAATAATAGACTTAGCTAAAAAATTCTACTTAAACGAAGACAAAACAACTTTGGCCAGAAGTGTAATCATTTAAGCATATGTGCAAAGTGGTTGTAACAAATCAGCTTTGGCCAGAAATTGAAACAATCACTTTAGTTATGCACTTGTTGAGTATGCCATCTATGAATGAATTAAATCAGCTTTGGCCAGAAATTAAGACATTCATGCTTATGATGCACACACAACATAGCTTTCGTAATACTTGAACGATAAGTAGATGTATCAAGTCAGCTTTGGCCAGAAATGATATATCAAAAACTCATTCAAGTTAAGCTATTCTGGTTTTGCAAAACATTATCTGATTCTGATTAATTAACTAAGTAAATTACAAAACCATTTATTTAATAGCAAACCACCCGTTAGCGCGGATCGAACTTTGTTGTCTCGAGTCGAGACCTTTGTCTCGAGTGATTAAACAACTTAAAAAATAATGAGGTTTCGAGTCACAACCTTGTTGTCTCGAGTCGAGACCTTTGTCTCGAGTGATGACCTTATGGTCTCGAGTCGAGACCTTTGTCTCGAGTTGACACGTTATGGTCTCGAGTTGACACTTTCTGGTCTCGAGTCGAGATCTAATGGTCTCGAATCGAGACCTCTGTCTCGAGTTGTGAAGGTTTAATAGCCTGATGATTTTGAGTCGAGACCTTGTTGTCTCGAGTCGAGACTGATGGTCTCGAGTCGTAATCTGATGGTCTCGAAACTTCCTGTTAACAGCTGTGAATTGTGATAACATAACTGCAAATTCGAAATCTAAGGGATTATGAGATATTGTTTCCTGTTTTAAGATGATCTAATTTTATCAAAATATTTCGAAAATTATGATATGTTTATCTAATAACAGTTTTCGAAAATCTATTGAGGACAAAACAGATCAAAAAACAGAAAAAACACTTCATAATCCAAATCATAACAGAATTTTCGAATTTTCTAAGAACATGCGATGAACCCTAAACATAAAAAATAAAATTCTGGAACCCGAAACCTGAAACTTTTAAGACTTCTAAACAGATTTCGGTTGTAAAACATAAACCCATTAGATTTCGAGTAAACATATAATTAATATTTTCCGAAAACAGGGATTTCGAACATATAACCACTCGAAACCGGCTGTTAATTCATAAGATTTCAAAAAATTCCGTTTTCCAAGCTTCAATCCCAGAATTATGGATACGAAAGCAGAACTGACTAATCAACATATGCTCTGATACCACATGATGGTTCAGTTATGTTTGTACATGAAGGAAAACATTAAAACATACCTGTCACAGCAGAAAGTGCAGTGGAGAATCCAGTAATGGAGTTCGACATGCTTGTCATCGTGATTTGGTTCCTCCTTAGGGTGCTGACTGATGATGGGGACTTAGAAATCGAATAGGGGATTCGATTAGGAGAGGAGGTCGAATTATTGATGTTACGGCTAATGGGTTGTGTCTAATTGTGTAACTGAGTAACCATTTAACCTCCACATAATTCTCCTTATATAAGCACCCAGGAGGAAACCTAATTAGTTAATAAGGGTAATATGGTCCATCAACAATTACCAACTAATTATTTAATAGGTTATTATATATTTTGATCTATATTATGTAAATGATTATAATGGCTATAGATTAAATATTAATACATAATATATTTAATCTTACAACATGGGCAAGCTGAGCAAAGATAATGGACCCATAACCGCAGGGGCGGACCTAGCCTTAACCGGGGGTAACTTCCGTTACGGCTTGGCTCGGAAAAATTTGACCTTTTTAGTGTAAATTTTGGAAAAATTTGATTTTTTTTCGATTTCGTTACGGCTTATTTATAAAACATTACGGCTTGGCGTGAATCCTAGATCCGCCACTGCATAACCGACAAGCCAGTCCAAATATGACTGAAAACAGAAATAACTGATGGTTTGGTTCCAGGCTTTGGAAATAATCGCAACCAACACCAACCCATATAACCGATGATAACCGAACCCATAAAGCACCAAATATGAGATGGGATTGTGTTACATGGTTGGTGATAGAGCTTAAAACTTATTACTGTAAACAGGCCCTCATCAATAGACACATTACGTACTGCAAGAATTTTAATTACTCAGCTTGGAATAAAAAGACAAGCTTGATGGAAGATCTCCTTGTAATGTGCTGCCTATCGTTTGCTGCAAAGTCGTCTAGTAGTGAGTTTGTTGGCTAAATTTACACCCAAGATTTCATCTTATGTAAATCTGGATGCAACAGTAACATAATTTGTACTTTTTATTATGCATGTTAAACTTATGCTGCAATTTATGGATTTACCCATCTTGCAGGACCTTAAATGGCATTTACCTTGTTTAAAATTGTTTGTCCCGGATTGGCTGCTGTAAAATTTATTCAGCATATGCTCCACATTTTTCCAACACGTGCTTCATTCGGTCACTTCATGTTTCTTTTGTCTTCATTTGGGTTTAGGGGATGCAATTTCGGTTACAGCTGGATTTGGGCTATTTTGGAGACATGTTTGAATTCATGAAGGTTCCATTTACTTCCCCGATTTTTATTTATTTTTTTATTTTTTTGGAATTTCAGTTTTCTACTTTTTTTATAGCATATTATCTGAACAGATTAGCAAGCACCTTTAGGGCTGCAAACGAACCAAACGTTCGGCGAACAGTTCGTGAACTGTTCGGCGCACTACGTCAAAAAAGGCTTACGGCCACACAAAAAAAGTGTGACCATACGCCTTTTGCCACACTTTTTATTTTCAACTCAAGTGTGACCAAAGGTCGAGTCATCGTAGGTATCATACAGCCACACTCACATTTAGTGGCTGTAGCAACTTAAAAGTGTGGCTAAAGGGTACCACTATTTCTTGCTAGAATCATACAAAACTGTGGCTAAAAGGTAGCAACGGTCACATGAGTTTATTTTACATGTGACGATTTATATTATCTGGTCACATATATATACTAAAAAGTTTGTTTTAGCCATATCAATTAAAAAAAGTGTGGCAAAAGGGTTGTTATAATCAAGCATTTTGTCCATTAAGTGTGGCTAAGGGGCAGCAACGGCCACATGAATTTATTGCAAGTGTGACCAGTTCTATTATGTGGTCACATGAATTTATTGTAAGTGTGTCTAAAAACCTTAACTAGACACACAAAACACTTTGTAATTTTAAGCGTGACTATTGTCTAACATTTGGTCACACGTATTTGTTTTTCCCATGACGTTTGGTACCGTTCTGTCACACAAACAAAAAAAGGTGATGATGGTGTGACTATTGTCTAACATTTGGTCACACATATTTGTTTTTCTCATGACATTTGCTACCATTCCGTCACAAAAACAAAAAACAAAGTGATGAAAATGTGGCTAACGGTTATATATAGCCTCATAAAATTTTGTAAATTTAAGTGTAGCTATTGTCTAACCTTTGGTCACACATAATTTTCTTTTCCAATGGCATTTGGTATCATTTCGTCACACAACAAAAAACAAAGTAATTATGGCGTGGCTAATGGTTATTTTTAGCCACACTGAATTTTGTAATTTTAGGTATGGCTATCACCCAACATTTGATCACACATATTCAATAGGGTTCTATGTGACCATTTTCATGTAATTGCCCATTTTGTTTTCAATTTTTTGTAAAATAAAAACTGCACTAAAACACGAGCAAGTCTAAAAACAAATGATATTAATAACCATAACTGAAAATCCGTACATAATTTTTCAACTCGAATACTAATGAAAGACAAACTTCTAATCAATACCTATCTACAAAGTTGCAAAAAGAAATGACTGCACAAATAAACTAAAAACTATTTCTAGTATGTTTTCTTCAAGTCCATAAACTCACTTTTTCTGAAAGTAAAAGTGCTGCAACCTTGCATCCATAGGAATGGTGGCCATCTTGTTATTGTTGTGGTGGAGAGTGAACTTGTAACTAGTGGCCAGTTTTGATGCTTCTTAACCCATCCATAATAGCCTGTCGTTGACGTGCATTACCCAAACCAAAGAGGTATTTGGACTCAGCCTCACCCTTAGCTCTCTTGATTTGTAGAATTTTCCCAACCTCAACTTTTGATTTGTAGAATTCTTCCAGCCTCAACATTCTCAGTAGCAGCCACCGATAGCCTTGCAGCTGCAAAAAGGTCAGGCCAGACGGGTTCCTTCAATTGAAATTGAAGTAAGAACAGACCTGATAATTCAACTTGAAGTTAGAACAATCTTATTCATTCAAACCGTTGTTGCTCGAGGTAATTTTAATGATGTTGACTACACATAAAATGTAATATAAGCTAGCTTTTGGGGAATGACTATCGATTAAGTTTCAAGTGCCATATAAATAATTAACATCACGTTGTTTAACGACATTACCTTCACATATTTTCAACTTTTCATAATGGGTGCAAAAAATCTAAAAGAATTAGGTGACAACGCATACCATCTTCAAATTAAAATTTATCATTTTGAAAGCATGAACAAAAACCCTAAATATCTTCAACAAAACCAAAAAATAGTCAAATACAAGTGAACAAAAGCGTACCTGTGCGAGCATATGTTCCTTCTCGTACAACTATGCTTAAATATGTAGCAACCAGCGCTCTGCCCCTTGCCAGTACTTTTGTATCACCTGCATTACATTATATAAAAAACTGAATAAAAATATCAGCAACTATAACAAAATAAATACCTATATAGTTTAGAAAAGGCCACAAGTTCTGTTTTAGTACAATAATTGTTGTCTGTTTGAAAGGCAAGTTACCTATGTTTTAGATCCGTAACAACCATGTCCATATAGACCAACCGAAAGGTGCCTATAATTTATAATATGATTTTAATTCACTGCCTTTAAGAAGCCGTTCAATGGAATATGATGGATCACTTCTAACATTGGCATCAACCACAAAATTCACACCTACCTCAGCCATCATGTCAACCCGTCTTTGAACCAAGTTGTTTTGTTAGGCTTCAAATTAGGAACCCCATACAACATGAGTCCTCTGTTTCAGTCAGCGCGCTCAAACACGATGACTGTATGGCCTATCCTATTTAGTTGATTGGCAGCTACTAACCCAGAATGACGACTTCCAACAAAATCCTTGTTTATGAAATTCAAAATTACCCAGTTCTCTTCAGGGATGGTCGAGGCACCATCAATCCATCCTCAAAATCCTTGTTTATGATCGATTAATCGATGAGACTGGATTTTCGATTATACCGAGCACACAAGAGCCTTCACATGGAGCAGGGCAAACACAGACCGTGAACTCTGGGAAGTTAGTTGTCTCAAGATGTCGGTCTAATGCCTCACACCATCTGCTCCGATAAATCAGTTGGTTGAATTCAGGAATTTTGCTAGCTTTTAATAAACAAAACAAAATGAAGGTTATTGTATTACAACCAAGCATAAGGAATTAACTATAATGACTAATTATAAAATTATGAAAAAAAATTATATATAAAAATACTTTACACATTTGCTATGGGTACAAATTAGGTGAACACGGGTATGAAAAACAATGTGTCAACAATGGGTCCAAATGGTTGATGTTGTTTATCAAGTTCATGCATAAACTGTCAAAATGGACCTTGAGGTTTGGTCACTTTTGTCACTTTAGTGTAAAACTCAAACCTTTTGAATCTGGGTCTATGTGGTTTCAATTTTGTTGCCATTTTTATCCAAAATCAAAATCTTGTCAGACTTTTCAGTTAACATCTAGTTTTTTCTTGTCCTTTTCCTCCCTTTTAATGAATGGCAAAATGGTCAATTTTTTTAATTTGTTATAATAAAACGTTAAAAAACCATTTTGTATTTCACTAAAAAAGAGGAAAAAGACAAAAAAAAAAAAAAAAACAGGATGTTAACTGAAAAATCTAACTAGATTTTGATTTTGGATGAAAATGGCAACAAAATTGAAACCACAGGGACCCAAATTCAAAAGGTTTGAGTTTTGGACTAAAGTGGAAAAAGTGACCAAACCTCAGGGACCCTTTTGGCAGTTTACTCTATTAAAATTGTTGGGGTCCTCCTAAAAACTGTGTCGATGTCATAACCGATTTGGTTTTATTGCTGGTATGGATTAACTTAGAGATTTGACAAGAGTTTTGATCTCACGTCATGCATATTGGTGTTGAGATTTTTGGATTTGGATACTAATTTCTCAAATCAAAATAAGATTTTGGCTTTGAGTCAAAATGGGCTTGTTTACCTATTCTTTCATGCAGCAACACAATGAATTAAAGTTTTCACCCTTATAAAATTAGACTTTTTTTTTAACTTTTGACATGTTACTAAATCAAAATACCTTCTTAGAAACAAAGCTCGAAGCTAATCGAGCTCAGACTCGGCTTGGCATGTTTGCACCCCTAGTTCCATCCGATAGATACGCGGGTTATATTGAGGTTATTTAGAACTTCCACTGATTTTGGTTCTAAGTTATTAACTAGATCTCCATGACCAAGTTGACCAGTTGTGCCTCTTCCCCAAGTCAGCACCTTTTTACCTGCAAATGAAAAGAACACCCAGATATATACAAAACCATGTGTATATATGCACCATTACATATAGGGCTGTGCAACGGTTCAGAACCGGACTGAACCGAACCAGAACCATTTAATGTTAAATATAAGAACCGGAACTGGGCTGTATTTTAAAGGTTCCGGTTCGGTTTGGAACCGGGCTAAACGGTTCTCGTCGGAACCGGTTGTCATTTAAATCCTATTACCAATGTTTTTAAAGTTCCCCAATTACACCATCATTACCCCAGTCCATATCACATATCGCCTCTCTGCCACTTAAATAATCACAAGTTTATGCACACACAATAAACCATTTAAAATTCAGAATTAACCTCTTTGCCATAAAAATATAGAAAGTTGTCTTAGTTACTGATGTGTTTATGACCTTATATCTAGCAAATCACAAAATGGACCCAAAGTAAACACATAGTATCAGTACAGGCATACATTTTTACCCGACATCTGTTTTCCGGCTAAACAACTCCAAACACCGGCGACCTACCAACAAGCACCGATCGTTTTACTTTTCTGTTTTGCTTCCAGGAATTATTCAACTCCTTTTTGCATCTTTTCACCTTTTGAATCCCAAATCAACTTTGCACCTTAATAAATCTGCATTTTTTGTTTAGAATTTAATGAGTAACAAATGATACGACCAACGATCTATACCTACACACATACATACATGCTTGCCCATGCGCCTAGCAGCAACACCACCAAATCTTCAATCGACAACATGAACAGCGGTTTAGGTTTACGTTTGGATCCGAGATCTATTGCGTGGAGAAAGAAAGATGTTGTACAGCAGATGGAGTCGATTTTTGCAGATTGAAACCCTAACACCAGTGTAGATTACGAAATTATGCATAGGTTTCAATCGAAGAACAAGACTAACAAATAGAATTCAAGAGGGGGTTCTTACCGCTTGAGCAACACCGTCTCTTGAAGCTGTAGGTCACGGAGATCTCGAATGATCGATGGTTATTGCTGGTGATTGATAGTGAGACAGAGAGAGGGATGTCGGAGGGGGATGCTCAATTCAGGTTTTGAGGATTAGGGGGAATATTTGGCTTTTTGAGAAAATTGGGAAAATTTGGGCGGGGATGATTTTGGTGAGTGTGGGAAACCTATTCTTTCATGCAGCAATATCAGGTATTCGTAAAACAAGGTGCGGGTATTCCTAAAACCCGGTTATAAATCGGGTATAAAAAGCCCGGGTTCGGGTTCAGGACTTAGCTGAAATACCATACCCGGACCCTACCCTACCGGTAGGGTCGGGTTTAAAAACCCCAGTTTTTTTTTAATACTCGGTCGAGTTTTTTTCCCGGGTTCGGGTTTTCTGTGCACCTCTAACTGGCTTTGAGTTGTAAACGAGACCAGTCGACTGAACCAAACTAGAGTGGAACTTGGCTCATTTAAAAACTAATTCGATTCAAGCCGGCTTGTTTCTTAGCAGGTCATGGCACATCGAGCCGGCTTGTTTATTTTAAAATAAATTATATTTTTGATATTTTTTACACATAAGGATAAACAAAAAAACCAAAAAACAATTAATAGTATGGTATTTAGGGTGATAGAAAACTAACATTGTGCAAACTATAAAAAGATCAAGAGAAGAAAGTAGATTATCTTAATCTATATATTTTTTTAAATCATCATTACAAATTAAAACTATAGCTTAACAATCTATTTCTTTTGATTAAAAAATAACCATATTACTATTTTTTTAATGGCAACCGTATTATTAATTAAACACCATTGCTTAATAATATATTAAAGTTTTAGGTTATAAGTTGTATATATGGGGTTTAATTTAAAGGAGCCAAACGAACCAAACGAGCGAGCCGCGAATCGAACCTACGTTGGTTGGGGCTCGACTCATTTACAAACCGAGCTGAGCGGCTCGGATCATTTAAACCGAGTTGATTTTGAGCTTTTTCGAGCAAACTTCGAACAAGGCCCAAGTCGAGCGAACTTCGAGCAAGCCCGAGCATGGCGTTTTTGAACAACCCTACTCTTGAACGTCGACCCAACATGTACAGACTGATAATTCATATGTGGGGACATCTAACATCATTAACTTCTGTCATGTTTGATTTCATATTCAAAAGTATTATATTTGACTTCTAATAAATTCAATGGAAATTGATGCCAACCACCAAATTTATACAAACATTATGAGCAAATTAAAACACCAGTAACACCAAAGTTTGTCAAAGTTATAATATTCTTATCTTTTCAACGTCAACTGCATTCTACTACCTTGAATGCACATTATTGACTTTTTAAAGTCAACTGGACTATTGTACACCTTTTAAATTGATTAAGATCTTAAAATAATTCACGTTGCACAAAGAATCCATTTGAACCGTTGGAGAAATAATAACCCAAACCGACCCATTCATAAAGTACAAAGAATACATTTGAACCGTTAGAGAAAAAATAACCCCAATCGACTCATTCATAAATAAATGGTCCATGTGCTACATTCATTTTACCTTACAAGAGGGGTAGAACCAGAACCATTAACCTCTTAAAAGAAACCAAACAAAGAAACAATAATCAAAAAATAAACTGAACTCATAAAAACAAGACATTAATCTTCTCTTCAGCTTCCTAGTCGTCTTGGCCTCTATTCTCCCCATAGCAGCCCCAATCAGCAACCTATTAGCACATCCAACCTGCAACAAAATACAACTAACCATACCCACTAGGGGTGTTTATGGTTTATTCCGAAACTAAACTGTTGGAAACTAAAACCAAACCAAACCAAACCGAACCCATGCTTAAAAGATTCATACTAACCAGCAACTTCATACCAATAATCCTACCCCTCCCTCAACATATTTAACTCACCAGCCGTAACCCCACCCCATGTCGCTGAAATAAAGTTATAACTTGCAGCTTCATCAAATGATTAATTGCATTTAAAAAACCTACTTTTAGTAAAAAAAATTGTTTCGTTTAATACAAAATACCAACTTGTTTTAAAAGTTTGTTTCTTAAAAAAGTATTGGACTGAAACTATACTTTCAAACACATTTTCACCATTTCACACCCATATTGAACATCAAAGATATCTTGAAGTTATGGTTAGGATTTGGTTACATTTTTGTTGGGTAAAGGGGACGATAGAGCCAACATTAAAACAATAAAAACATTCTAGATTAAACTTGAATTCGGGACCTGCATGATAAGTTTAATCTGGTCAAGACGGGCAATAATTGTTTTGGCAGCAACAATTGAACATTTATAAAATCAAGTTGCTGCTCCATCTGTTCATTAGCCCAACACCAAATGTATGCTTTTTGTAATTATTCATATCAAAGCAACCATCACATTTGACTTCAACCGTCACTTTCCTATCCCCTCCCCTTTAACAGTTGACTTCAGATGTCAACACTTGACCTAAAACCTAATATACTTCTAACTGTTTTCCATTAAACAGACATTTCAACTAGCAAGACATCAGGATAGCATAATCGTTTACGCACATGATAGTTGACTTAATCTGACTTATCTTTTGACTGCATTTATCTATTAACTGTAACCAAATGTTGACCATTTTCTGAAATCCAGCCGCGACTCCAAAATGATCGCCTAACCATCATTTTTCAACAAAAGAAGTGTTTTTGGGTCAACTCGACCTAATCAATTTTGTCCTGAACCAAAGAACTGCTCAGATAACCAGGACCCGTTTAGATTTGTTACCCAACACGCCACCAACCACCCGGAAATCCCTTTATCTACAGAGTAAGTTATTTACCATCAAATCCCTCCAACAACATAGACGTCTAAGTGTCTAACAAGAACCTGAAGCTACATGAAAATAAAACACAACACAATATTAATTCTCCGATTTTATATAGCATATAGGTAACAACGAAATTGAAAATTTCATGCTGATATGAGTTGATTCAGATTTTATATAAAAGTATAGCACTCATAATGAATACACAGTAATAATTGGCTTGTTTTCTGAAGTGCGTGTGTACAAGAAGGGCACATGAAGGAATGGAACTTGAGTGGAACAAGTAAAAACAACAAACACACATACAAGTGAAAAGGAGCCAAATTGCCGGAAAAAAAACATCAACCTGCAACTTTCGAGTTCTTCAATTGTTTCTGCCTTGACAGCTCGGTCTGCTTGACTGCCAGCAAATTTTCCCTAAAGAATTCCACCTCCTCATCTTTCTGCACATCACAAAGATAGCACACGCACAGAACAGTAAGCCAGGTGCATAATTCTAATTATGGCACACGTAATTATCAAAATAGGCATTTGTTTTACTTACAAGTTCTTTAAATAATGGCACAGGGGTTCCAATTATGTAGCAAGTACCATCTCCCACGGTCTTATAGCCTTCTTTATATCTTCTTTCTCATCAGAGAGAGAAAGTAGATTTGAAGGGGCAAAGAAAGCTGCTTGAGTGCCTCAATGGAGAATGATGGCATAAACGGCTCAAAGGGTAAAGAAGGCAGTATCAATAAATAACATGGTATACATAAAATTACATAACTTTCTGTAGTCTTAAACAAATAAGATCATATCAACAGTGAGCCAAATCAAGCCCTAATTTTCAAACATCAAAGTAATTCGACCAGGCCAAACTAAATTCAGAAAAACCGACATAACCACATACGAACAAAACTAAATTCATAACCAGAAATTTTTGTTATAAGATTTCTATAACCTAATTTTCTCAAAATTTTGGTGTAAATCACCTACCAAACCAAGACGAGCTTCAATCGAGGTTGATGAACTGTGGAAATTGGATATTATCAAAATTTTCTCACAGTTGGATAAGCGCTGAAGGTGAACGTATGGCAGCAGATGATGGATTAGGGTTGCAACAAGGAGGTGGAGGGTCACGAAGCTGTGACCATATGCCAGTAATAGTCATATGTTTTATTTCGAGACTATTTGTAACTTTTAGCAACACATAAAACTTATAAGTGGCTATCAAAAACTACTCTTTGATCACACCAATTCATAAGTGGTCATATGTATTATATTTTAGCCACATCATTAAAAATCTACTATAGCAGTTGATAATATTTGGTTACATTTTTTTATTGTGACTAGCTATTGTCATGTTTTTTTATTGAAAATGTGACTAAAGGTTTTGAAAAGATGTGTTTTCGTCACATGAATTAAAAAAAATTACACAAATTTCGTGGCAGTAGGTCATATTTAGCCACATTTTTCGAGTTGTGGCTAAACTGACTAGTAAATGTCACATTGTTTTCGAAAAGTGTGGCTAAAGGTTTTGAAGTGTTATACAATAGTCACATTAATACTAAAATGTGTGACTAAAAGTGTTTTAAAATATAATAAATGACTTTTAGCCACACATTTTTTCAAAAGTGTGGCAGACCGGTTTTGGAAAAAGTGTGGCCGTAGGCCATTTTTCACGTAGTGGCGGGAAGTTCGTTTGTGTTCGTTTGTTTATTAAACAAACGAACACGAACAAGAAAAAGAAATTTCGTTCGTTTAGTTAAATGAACAGATGTCGTGTTCGTTCGTTTATGTTCGTGAACGTTCAGTAACTTGTTCGTTTGTGTTCAATAGTTCATTAGTGTTTTTAGTTTTTATATTTATTTAAATACTTCAAAATTCTGACAAATTAAATATCTTATAAATGTCAGTGTATTATATATTCTGTTCTTGAACGATTATTTGTGTTCGTTTGTTTCCATTTGTGTGCATAAAACATTAGTTTGTGCTCATTTGTGTTCGTTAGCATTCGTTTTTGTTCGTTGCCTAAAATTAACAAACAAACATAAACGAACACGAACAAGTTCATTTCCGTAACAAACAAACACAAACATAAAATCTCGTTCGATAAGTGTTCGTGAACGGTTCGCGAACACATATATTTCTTAACAAACGAACACGAACAAGGTCTTGTTCGTGTTTGTTCGGTTCGTTTGCAGGCACCTTGTATCATTCGAGTTAAGTTCTGTTGCATATGGGGTAAAGAGAAGGGAGATAAGCACTATTATTCAGGTTCACATTTTATAAAATATGTTTTCTCAAGTCTGTAATAATTAAATGGAATAATGATATCACATGCTTAGATATGTCAGGAATACCCAGATATACAACTGCACATGCACTCAACGTATAGGTCCTCGTTGTCCAACAGAATAGGAGTCTAGCCGTTGTGTGTAAAAAAGTTAGTAAACTGGTAGAAGCTGGGATCCAAAGAGAGGTCAAGTCCCAGACTTGGTTGGCAACCTAGTTATGGTGAGGATGACAGACATAACTTGGAGAATGTTTATAGAGTTCAAGGATCTGAATCAAGCTTCCGCAAAAGATTGCTATCCTATACCGAAGAAAACGAGTGAAAGGTGTGTTGGTGCATTTGTGTCTGTACTTTGTCTGTATTTTGTAACGATATAAAACGTTGTCTTTGTTAGTCCCGTAAGTTTGACCAAGTCAACCATCCTCCTGGTTTGACTTGACCAAACAGTTAGAACATAGTTTGTAAGGTGTTTGGGTCGAAGGATGTGTCATCGAAGGATTGTTTAGATCCTTCGATGAGCTCGAAAGATGAACCGTCGATAGATATTGATGGACCTCGAAAGATGTCATCCTTCGAGGTACATGTTGATCCTTCGAGCTGTTTCAGATCGATAGATGATCGTTCGATCATCTATCTGATCCTTCGACCAGACATGCTGTGTTCGGGTATATATACCCATGCATTGTGTTCACTTCTTAGGGGCAGACAGAAAAATAGGCAGACACTTAGACTTGAAAGTGTGAGAGCATTCTGTTCAGACTACACACACACGAGAGTTAGAGAGAGTTTGCAAAACACATTTGTAAACATTGAGCTTGTAACCGAACCTTTCATACGTATTAATACAAGTGGTGTTAATCGGTGAAGACTTGTGTGTTGTGTTTGTGCTTGTTCTTTCTCGGTTTGCGTGCTAGCTTGGATTCCGCACTCGCTAGTGTGTTAGACATAACAAGGAATAGGTTAAACCTCAACCTCCGAGGGACCTACAAGGTGGATTCGTTGTTGGGTTACAAGCTAAAGTGTTTTCTTGACGCCTATGAAGGTTACCACTAGAATCAAATAAGTAAGCGGGATGAAGAAAAAATGACCTTCCAAACAACTCAAGGGGTCTTCCAAAAAAATGTCTTTTCGTCTCAAGAGTGCTGGAGCTACATAACAAAGGCTGATAAACGGAACCTTCCATGGTCTGATAGGTCGTAACATGGAGACCTATGTGTAGTGGCGGATCCTGGAATTCTTGTCAATGGGGCCAAAAATGGGTTACATTAGAACGATCAAGTCATAATGGGTCAGGTTATAACAAATTTTGCATTTAATCGTAGCAAATAATTAAAAGGTCTAACCTTATTAGTTAAGGTGCCACACCATAATAAGAAGCAAATTGATGTAGTTGCATCACATACTGAACCATTACTAGACATTATGCATCCTTTTGGCTTTTTTTTATTTTTCATATGATTGTATCTTGGCTGTAGTAACGTGCAACATTTAACTATACAATTAACATGTTTACCAAAAGAGTATAGCGATGATAAAATACTACACTTAAATTTGTCTATAGAGAAATATGTGATACTGACTTATGAGAAGTGAAACTTCCACTCCAAAACGAATTCAAGTTGCAATCAAGTAAGGTTACCAGAAATGAATCAAATATTCAAGAAAGGAAAAAGGATTGTTTATAATTAACTTGTTAAGAACTTTCCAGAGCAATAAATCTTTCTATATAATAAAGCAATGTTTATAAATCTGATGTGTCAAAATTCTAGCCCACGATGTTATCTAATCCTATGTGTAATTTTGTTAGGTTTTTCATTTTTATTTATATTATTATTATTATTATTATTATTATTATTATTATTATTATTATTATTATTATTATTATTATTATTATATAAGTTTACATCCCTTGGAATCTGAAAATCCATGTCCTATTGCAACAGCAAAGAGTTCTGCAAATTCCTAAATCAAAAAGTAATCTGCAATTCACAACTCCTTCACCTCATCCCAAAATTCAAAATTTAAAAGCTAAAACTCTCTCTCTCTCTCTATCTCTCTCTCTCTCTCTCTCTCTCTTTCTCTCTTATTTACCATGAATGCATGAACACACAAATGCGTGACTTTTCATCTTCATTTTAGAGTGAAATTAAATCAGAGACGGATAGGGTTTCCATTAGTGATCTATGGTTGGATGTTTTTCAAGAACAGGTTTGTATGTCTCATCTACGGTCAGATCTGCATCAATGGCAAGTGTTTTCGGTAGAGATTGAATTACGGCACTGATCGGTGCCTAATTTGGTGGGGTTAAACCCATACTGCAGCGACATATTAGATTCCAGTCAAGGCTAGGGTTCCGACGAGTACTCAGGTAAGCCTTTTCAGTTTCATGTTTCTATTTTTCTTTAGATCGGTAATGTCAAGGACGTTTGGGTTCTATTCCAGTGCCTCACGACTACTCTGGCAGTCCGGCTACGAGCTTGGTTTTCCGGCGACTAGCGGTTTAGTTCCGGTGCATTGGTGAGTCGCTACAGTAACTATTCTGTAACCCCCTGCGTTTCGAAACTTTTATCTTTTGACAAGTCTCGTCATACTCCCTACCTTGTGATGCTTAATGAAACTATTTGAATCTTAATCATGTTAAACTATGTGAACTTTTACTCTATGTGATGTTTTTGTGTGAATGATGTGAATCTTGACTCTTGTGATACTTTGAATCTCGACTCTTGTGATGCTAGAAACTTGACACTTATTATGCTTGATACTTATTGAACGAGAAACTTTGATACTTGGTTGAACGAGAAACTAGCTCAAACGTAAATCTATAACACGGGAACTCCTTGTACAAACTTATGGTGTAATAATACCCTATGTAATGATTACTTACAATAATACGCAACGCAACACTTAACCTAGCTCGCAAAACGAACCAAGGTCAGAAAACTAGCAAAAGGGAATTGGCTGTCCGAATGGACATCCGACCGGATGACCATCCGACCGGATGACCATCCGACCGGATGACCATCCGACCGGATGACCATCCGACCGGATGAATTCGACCGGAAGGCCATCTGATCGCATGGCCTTCTCCACCAACTAGCCCTGTCACTATCACCTATAAATAGGGCACTTAACCCTTCATACACACCTTTGACTCTGTCATTCAACCACACGCACTCCCAGTCACTTTAATCGAGATTCAAGGCCATCCCGTAAGTATTTCTCCCCAATTCTTGTACAACTTTCATCTTTAATCACTTCTACACTATATTCTTCGTCAAAATCACACGAACACTTCAAAAACCAATTGATTTAGAGCTCTTGAAGGTGGTTTCCACTCGGTAGCTTATGCAAATTGTGGTGGAGCACCGTTTAACCAAGATTGGTGCTAGATCTAGTGGATTTTCACAACTTTTACACAAGATCTAAAGGATTTTTCGCACTTTTACACCAGATCTGACGGAATTTAACATGTTTTCGGATCAGATCTGATGAACTTCACGTTTTACAACTGATTTCCAAACTTTTCTTCAATTTTTATACAAAACATGGGTGAAATCAGACTCAAACAGACTTTCGACTCGTTCTTTAGTCGAAAGTTGGCTTGAAAACTGAATTCCACAGGAAAACGGGCCGACTGACGGTCCAAACATGAAACTTCATCAGAAACAGCTCGTCGGTTCGAAAAGGGGTGATACCCATCCGATCGAACGAGCTGGGTTTGGTACGTTTCCGTTGTTTGGCACGTCGTTACACCGTCTCCGTTAACTCAAACTTAGAAAATTTCACGAAACTTCACTCACTGACCATCTGTCCGAATGGCCATCCGATCGGGTGACCATTCGTCCAGATGATCTGATTATGATAACAGTTGTTGTTTGTTTTACAGGACACTATGATCAAAACATTGAAAACTTTAACATTCCACAAACACCCACTGTTCGAATGGCCATCCGTTCGAATGGTCATCCGTCCGGATGACCATCTGTTCGGATGACCATCCGCTCAGGTAGACTGTCAGACACTTTTACTCGATTTTTCGCATTGTTCGACACTCTGTTCCCGACCGGGTCAGCTCTTAGAGGACTTATGCTCTGTTCCCCGCACGCAGGCTGATCTAGCGCTCCCTTCGATCCAATTTAGCAATGTTTGGTTCTAGCACCCACTGTGAGTATACTCGATCCCTTTTGTTTTAAACACTTTTGGGATGCAACATGTATTCTATATCAAGACACTTGACACTTGACACTTGAAACTTATTCGAAACATACTCTATCCGTATTAAACATGAAAACATGATACTTGTGATACTTGAGACTTTTATGCTATGTGAACGTCTGATTCTTATGTGTAGCTCGCCTTAACAATTGTAGCGCTATAGGGGTAACGCACCTCTCCTTGAATCTTGGGAGTTTTGTTAAATTTTTGATTCTTTTACCTCCTATTCGATGCGTCGAAGTAGGAAAGACACGTTAACGCGTTGGAAACTTGGGTTATCATATGAACCACGTTAACTAGCATGTTGAAACTTGTGATATGTATTCATGTTGGATGTGAGTTTTATTCATAAACTATTATGCTATGTATTCAAACTTGTATGCTCGCCAACATTTTTGTTGATTGTATTTTAATACATGTTGCAGGTTGATGGTAGCTGGGAATCAAGAAACAAGCTAGGGTGGTCCTTAGAAACTCATCTTAGATAATTAGACAATTTTGAACAATATTTGAATCGTTATGTTATTTGATACATTATGTTGCATGTGGTGCGTGTTTGACATTTTTAGACATGTTTATGAAATTTGATTAATCTATATCGAAACAAGTAGTGTTGTGGATTCTCTTTAGCAATCTGATTTGCTTAGTGTCACGCCCCGATGTTTCCGCCATCGGTTGGGGTGACATATTCAATCATCTAAAATGTTATATTATACAATTAAAATAACTGAATCTTCTAGATCAAAATCAATTGTAAACTGTTGGGTGTGTTTTGAGGTTGAAACTTAAGGTCAAAACTCACCTTCCATATGTTCAATTTTAGTTATTGGGAAGATTTTACAATTTAAACCTTCCGTGCGAGAGGCTGAACCTTCCGTGCGAGTGGGCTTGGAACGAATGGATCTTATCCATTCGTGCAAATGGGCTATCTCCATTCGTGCGAGTGACTAGTGTCCCTTCCCGTGAAGGGCTCCTTCGTGCGAAGGGAACTTTTCGTTGCAAAACCGAACTTTTCAATCTCAGCTATACAATATTCAACACACGCTCTACCTAACTTATTCGCACAGTGACGGACACACGGAATATGCACTAACAATTTCCCCCTTGTACTCACTGTCGAAGCTTGATCTTTGAAAACGAGGGTCGTGTTTGAATATTTGCAACTTCAATCAGGCATCTTAATATCTTCAAATGATTCCCCCTTGATTGATGATTCGGGCTTGCATTATCTTCATTATGCACAAATTCCCCCTGAAATGAATCTTCAGGTCTTTGTTTGCATGGTTCCCGACCTCCTCTGATTTGATGTACTGCAATCTTCACAAATAATCGCCAACTCGAAACTAATCAATGCAGCTTCTCTATTTCGACTTTAACCACATCCGCGTTCGGTTTTTGATTTACCACTTCAGCTCAATCTCTTAATCTTCAAAAACCCAACCCGCAATTGATAGAAACTTCGAATTACCACACTAGTAAACTTCAAGTCTATGCATATCCATGAAAATAAAAAATCCCGTTTTCGGTAATCACCTTTAAGCACACTCCTGAATGATTGATCAGTGTAAACGATAATCTCCACAATCAGCAAATCTTCATCGGATAACAAATCATCTGATAACACATTCAGATCTCAGAAACATTCTTCCACTATCAAATTCACCTTCTTCCTCTTCAGTCACGATAACAGATGTATACTCTTCTCCATTAGTTCCGGCCGCAACTTAATCAACAAACATCATCATTCCCCAGCGGTTAGTCAGAAAAAAATTCATCTGCTCGAAGATTAACCATTCTGACACTTTAGACTATCACAAAGTTGTGATATCTTTTAAGTATCGACTATACTAATGCATCTCATGACACTAATCCTTCTAACCGGCTTGACGAAGGCCCAGGACTCAAACCCTCAGACATCAATCTGACCATAATCTATAGAATTCGAACTTCCTATGATCATGAACTAACGAATCCAGATCCAATGCATCCCCGAATAATCTAAAGTTGGAACCACCCGAATGCTGTTGCATGTCATGAATTTCAAAAATGCCGGAATTTCAATATATTCTGGTGAAATTTTTATTCCCCCTCATTTTTGCAAATTCTGACCACTGTAAAACATATTACTGAATTTCCCTCTCAAACTTGGCAAATTCAGTCCACTATTTTTATTGAAAAACTCCACTATGCGGAAAATTTGTCATTTTGACCCACAAAAGTGCGTTTTTCATCATTGCGCATTTTTCGATTTGGCCCATTAATAGTCAGATTACCCAATAATGAACATTCTGCATAGGTATCATGACTACCCCACTATCTTCGCTACTCTTTGATCGCATCATCATATTTGCTCTCTGAAGCTCCCGGCGATGTTCCCCTGAACAGCCCGTATTTATTGTTAAAAACTCGAAAAATTTATCAATCACCAAATTTTATTTGGACAATCGTCTCATCACCGCGATCAAAAAATGCTTTTTTAGGCATTTGGCTCATTCGTGTGAATGGAGTAGGTCCATTCGTGCGAATGAGATGATTTTGAACAAATAAGGTGTCTTCGTGTGAATGGTATTGATCCCTTCGTGCGAATGGTATTATCCCTTTGTGCGAAGGGATCATTCTCACGAACGTTGCCGATCACATTTTTCGATCCAAAATCTTTTTTTCTGGGAATTTCATGATGATACTTCACAGATATGAACGAAAATAAATTCTGAATGTAATGATGTCTTCAAATTCAAATTCCATCCGTGAATTGACCTTCAATTTGATGTTTGTTGATGCATTTTTTAGTGTCTGTAACTAGTCTTGTTTAACGATGTATTTTGAATGGTCTTTTATTAATTATCGAGTCTGTATGTTATGTTGACCAAGTCAGATATCCTCCTATCTACTTGTGTACAACTTATTTGTCTCTTTTGGTATGTAATGTATTATGAACAATGCATGTTGCATTTAAGGGTAGTTTTGTCATTACTATGTTTATATGTTGCTGATTGTTACTGTCTGATAACAGGAACAAACACAACAGTTGCAGTCCTCGACGAATCAGACCTGATTCGTCGGAACACTTCATGGCGAATCAGACCTGTGTTCAAGTTTCTGTTTCGTTTGAAGGTCATGACGAATCAGACCTTGATTCGTCATATCCTGACGAATCAGACCTTGATTCGTCATGTTTTGGGCTGTTCCAGGCCCAATATCTGGCCCATGTTCAGATTCGTCAAACATGTCTGTGTTTCGTCGACATCTGTGGCCCAGGGACTATATAAGCAACACTTTGTGTTCATTTGAACTCAGAGATAAGAAAACAGACCTAGTAACAAAACTCTGCCAAAATTTAGTCTGAACTGTGTTTGTATCAGTTGTAAAGGTTCTTATTCCGTTAATCAATCGAGTGTGTATCATTGATTAATCCGTGTTGTTTTTATAGCTATATATGTTTGATTTGGCATAGTTACGTGGATTCCGCACGCGTAACCGTGTTTACTATAAACAAGAGATTCGGTTCGTAATCGATCCTCAGATTTCGGGACCTACAATTGGTATCAAAGCTTTGGCTCTTATCCTTGTTTAAAATCAAACTTGTTCGGTTTTTATCAAGTATTTTGTGTGTGTTTTTCTGAAAATGAGTTCTTGAAAAATTAATATTTTCTGGAAAAATATTCATAAATCTGCTGTTTTAGAGTTGTTTGCTACAGATTTTTATCAAAAACCTAAGTTAGATTGTTTGTTTATGCTTTAAACCGGGTTTTTAGTGAAAATCTAGTGTATTTTCGTGTTTCGGAAATTTATCGGTGATCGGAAAACTCATCGGAAACTTCATGTTCTTGGTGGTGTTCTTCATATCTTCATAAGTGTTCTAATAAAATCTGAGTATCTGATCTGTTATAATTGTTTAAAACAAGTGTTATAACTTAAAATAACATATCTTGACTTTTGAGTAAAAGGTTATAATTGGTTTCAGTATATCTCTGTTTCGTTGAAAATAAGGAGTAACAAACATACTTGTGTCAGTTTAAAATATCTTTGTTGTCTCTTCTTATCCTTGACTGGTCAATAGATAAATATCTAAATCCACTGACTTTTACCCAGTTTTGACGAAACACACAGCCGACGAATCACATCTGTTTCGTCGCAACACCTTTGACGAATCAAACGTCTGTTTCGCCACAACATCTTTGACGAAACAAATTCTGTTTCGCCACGAATCACAATTATCACAAGTCTGTTTCGTCGTCATTCATTCAGACGAAACAAACCTGTTTCGTGAACTCTGTTTCGTCGAAAACAGATCTGTTTTAAACAGAAGACTTATATCAGTTTGCTCACTGTTTGTTTTCAAGAAATTTGTGCAGGTACTATCATACATACATCAAATATGAGTTGTACTAGTCCATGGGATTGGAGTATGGATTCTAGATCATGTGAAGATCCGACCTCCGCAGCAGCGTGGGTGAAGAAAGTTTTTGGTCAACCTACTATAAGTGCCGGACAATGGGCTTTGGCATCCAATCAGAACCAAAACATTCAAAATCTTCTGATTAGCGAGAGCGAAACGGGTAGCAACAATCGCCCGCCAAAGCTGAATCATATGAACGAGTTTCCATCATGGAAAGGTCGTTTCATTACATATGTTCAAGGTCAAAGCACTGATATGTGGAGGTGTTTCATTACTCCACGCAATGATGCTCTTGAAGTAGCAGCGTCAACGGCCGAAGGTTTTACTAACATGCAGGAAAATGACAAGAAAGCTTATGAATTTGAGAAAAAGTCATTTGCTGTTCTTACTCAAGCACTTCATAAAGATATCTATCATCAGTTTTCTTATAGTAAGGACACTAAATCCTTATGGGATTGTTTGGTGACAAGAGGAGAAGGAAACGCAGCTTCCAGAAAGACACGGCATGATTTATTAAAGAAAGAGTTCGAATCGTTCCAGTTCTTGGAAAACGAAACTCTAAATGATATGACCACACGGTTTTATCATTTGATTAGTGAGATGTTTGCCTATTCTGTTGCTGCAACTCAAAAGGAAGTTTGTGCACGATTTGCTGATTCTCTACCACCAAAGTGGAGTCCATACATTGAGCTTCTAAAGCATACAGGTATTCTAGATGCTGAAACTATAACTATCTATGAATTTGTACAGAAGCTGGAACATAAAAATGATGAAGAAATCCGAAAAGCAAAACGCATTGCTGCTCCTCAGAATGTTGAAATGTATAATGGTGGAGGTTTTGACCCGTCAGCTAGTCTGAGGCAACCAAAGTTACAAACGGCGTTTGTATCTGATACAAACTCTTCTCCGTTTCCTCAACAAACTCAGACTTATTCTGGAGGAGGTTTTATCCCGCAATCAGCTCCAACCCCGGTCTTCGATCCAAGTACCTATCAATTTCCAGCGCATTTGAGTGCTCAAAATCAAGCATACTCTGGAGGAGGTTTTAGTCCATCCGTACCACAACAACCTCAGTCATATTCAGGAGGAGGTTTTATTCCTTTTATACCTCCAGTTTCTACTACTCAACCTCAGGCATATTCAGGAGGAGGTTTTACTCCAGAACCAAAAGTTCAACCACAACAACAACAACAGCAAGCTCATTATACCAACAATCCTAACACAGTCAAAGTTGATACATCAAACCTCTCAAATGTTAGCATTGAAGTAGCAAAGGAACATATGGAACTTATTAATACCATGGTCAGTGCTTACTGCGGTTTGGTCGCAGGTCAAATTGGAAACATCAATTTAACCAACGAAGACTATCTACAAATCAACCGTGATGAAATGGAGTTGATGGATATAAAATGGGCATTCGCAAGTGCTGTTAGAAGGGCGAAGGACTTTATGGTTCGAACAGGAAGAAGTTCTTTGGAAAGCAAACAAGATACAAAGTACGGTTTTGATAAAGAAGCAGTTACATGCTTCAATTGTGGGGAAAAGGGTCACTTCAAACGTGAGTGCACTCGACCAAGCAGACAAGGCAATCAGAACCCATTCCGTAATCAGACGAGTACTTCAAATGCTAATCAAGACAATCGTGGAAAAGGGATAGTGGCTGTAACCAACACCACTAACCAGAATCAGTCTGGACCATCAAATGAAAGTCGTGCATTAACAGTACAAGCTGATGAAGGGTTTAATTGGTCTTTACAACTTGGGGAAAATGATCAAGGTAAAGGAGGAACGGCGTGTTATGCTAAAATTATCAATCACATCAAGCACGTTCATAAGGAAGAATTTTCTGATAGTGACGACAGTTCTGGTCATACTGGGAGTTCTGATGAAGAAAGTTCTACTTCGAGTTCTGAATCTGATGTGAGCAAAGAAGCAAGTTCTAATCTTGATGACTTATTGAATGAAGCAGAAGATTTGAAATGTCAGAAATCAGTTCTGATCAAGAAGGCTGAGGTAGTATCTAAAGAAATGGAGAAATTCTTTTCTGAAGACGGATCTTTCTCTTATCAGACTGCCTTTATGGCAAATGTCTCAGATTCTACAAGCCAGGTAAAATCTGAAATTCTTATCAACTGTAGAGATTGTGAGTATATGAAAAGTGAATTTGATAGAATAAAGCTTCACTGTGATTCGATTCATATTCACAATCAGAATTTAGTTGTTGAAATGGCTAAATGCAAAGAATCGAATATGGCTTTGATTCGAAACGAAAAAGAATTTAAATCTATGATTGAAATTCAAAAGAAAAATGTTTCCGAAGTGACAAAAACTGTTTATCATAAACAAGTTAGTATAAATGAATACATTAACATTGTTGAGGAAACTAAAAAGGAACTAGCCATTGCCAAATGTGAGCATGATGCAATCAAGCAAAAATTGGAGAGTTACTCTAACTCCCGATTTGTGCTCGATCACATTATTGATGTTCAACAACTAAAGGGAAACAAGAAAGGTGTTGGGTATAAGAAGTGTCCGCCCCCTTTGAGACATGATTATACTTATATGCCTGATGAAGAAGAAATGCCACGGTTTGAATCCAGTGTGCCTCTTAATTATGAGGAAGTAACTACTGGCCTAGGGTTCAAATCGGACAATTCTCCAAGTACAAATTCTGAGCAAAAAGAGTCAACATCTACGAAACAAGGTCCTCCAACCATTGAGGACTATGAGTCG
The DNA here is from genome assembly GCA_030545235.1 of Helianthus tuberosus. Taxonomy (NCBI): domain Eukaryota; kingdom Viridiplantae; phylum Streptophyta; class Magnoliopsida; order Asterales; family Asteraceae; genus Helianthus; species Helianthus tuberosus. Next base: position 177,815,459 of record CM060443.1, read on the forward strand.
TCGGATGATGAATCTGAATCAGAAGTGAGTAATCAGGATAAATCACTTGACAAACTTAAAGGAGTAGATGTTCCAATTGAGAATCATATTCTGTGTGATCCTTCTACTCCTGCTGTTCAACCAGTTGTCCAACAAGTGATAGATCCTGTCAAGAATGACAAGAAATCTGTGTCTACCGTTAAGAGTAATAACGTGTTGTACACTTTGGTTGGTGATCCTAAAATCTATTCAGATCACGATTTCCCAATTAAGAATGTCAATCCATCTTCGATTGATCAAGTTTTTGAAAATAATACAAACAAGTTTTTGGGACAGACAATTCCAAAAGCTGAAATCAAGAAACAATTTGGAAATCAAAAATCACCTTCAAAGCAACAACCTATTGCTTCTAATGGTAAACAATCAGATCAACGAGCTAAAGTGTCAAATGTTTCCAACTCAAAATTTGAAACAAAAGGAGCTCGTTATCAGAAGAAAAACAGCAATGTTAAATTTGTGGAATCGAGGGGTACAGATAAAATTGAGACTTTTACTAACAAGTCAAACACTGATTTTGTACAAGTCAAAATTTTAAAACGTGATAGTCAAAACAATTACACTCAACATTCAAACGGGTGTGATGAAAAAGCTAGTACCTCGGGTTATACAAATTCGACATCTGATCGTCGATCCAGTTCTCCTAAGTTTGTTGAAAGGAGAACGTGTTTTAAATGTGGAGAGTTTGGGCACATCATCAAAGATTGTGCTAACACTCCGAAAGCGAAATTTGTTGAAAGAGAATCACCTGAATCGATTCACCCTAAATGTCGTCCTGTTTCACCTAAACATGATAAAAGAACTATTAAAGAACAGGAATCGAAACAACGACATCAAAATGTGAAGAAAATAGAAAAGGCTTTAAAACCTAAGGTCAATTCTGTTCCAAGGGAACCAAGTTCACCTGTAAAATCAGAAATTTCAAAATTTGTTTACAAAACTCAATCTGGTAAACAAAAACAAACTTGGAAACCTAGGAAGAGTGGAGGTTCAGGGGGAGCTGTTTGTTTGGAAAACCATCAACAAATCGAGATCACTATTCGTGATGCTCAGGGACGACCCAAGACCACTTTGGCTTGGGTCCCCATCCTTAACTAATCATTGGATGATATGTGCAGGATGTTCCAGGAGGAATTATCAATAGTCATTGGATTGTTGATAGTGGGGCATCCAGGCACATGACGGGCGATTTACGGCTTCTATATGATGTGAGAAACATTAAAGGAGGCTATGTCGCTTTCGCTGGAGACAAAGGCGGTTACATCACTGGAGAGGGAATGATTTCCAATGGTGTGGTATGTTTCGATAAGATCAATTATGTTCGTCAAATTGATCATAATCTTCTCAGTGTGTCGCAAATCTGCGATAAAAAGTTCACCGTGCATTTTGATGATGCCGGTTGTTATGTGCTTAAACCTGGTTTCAAAATTCCTGATGAATGGATTCTCTTATCGGCTCCAAGAATCAATGATCTTTATGTTCTTGATATGAGTCAAGCGATTACGACTTCTGCACAAGTCACATGTTTTGTCTCAAAAGCCACGGAGAAGGAGTCTATATCTTGGCACAGAAGAATGGGACACATTCACTTGAGAAAAATGAACCATTTGGTGAACAAAAATCTTGTGAATGGCGTACCCGTGAGAAGTTTTCATCTACAAGATATCTGTGTTTCGTGCCAGAAAGGGAAACAAACAAAGAAGTCTCACCCTTTGAAGAAAATCAACACTGTTGGCATGCCTCTCGAACGTCTTCATATGGACCTCTTTGGACCTATGAGACACAAAACAACGTTCGGAGATGTGTATTGTTTAGTAGTTACTGATGACTACTCTAGATTTTCTTGGGTAGCTTTTATGGCACACAAGAGTGATACTCCTCAAATCCTCAAGGATCTTCTTACAATGTTGGAAAATCTCTACTCGTTGAAAGTTAAGAGGATCAGAAGCGACAATGGAACTGAATTCAAAAACCGGATTATGGACGAGTTCTGTACATCTAAAGGCATTCTTCATGAATACAGTTCTCCTTACACTCCACAACAAAATGGTGTCGCGGAGAGGAAGAATCGGACGATAATTGAAACTGCAAGAACAATGCTGGTAGAGTCGGCGTTTCCTGTTCAGTTCTGGGCAGAGGCTGTGTCGACTGCTTGCTACACATTAAATAGAGTTCTTACGGTTAAGAGACATGGCAAGACTTGTTTCGAACTTCTACAGAAAAGGAAACCAGATCTTTCAATTCTAGAACCTTTTGGTGGTCCATGCACTATGATTGATCCGGACGGAAAGTTTGGAGCGAAAGCTATCGAGGGTTTCTTCCTTGGATATGCTACACCAAATTTTCGTGTTTGGAATCTGACTACCAAAAAGATTGAACTATGGAGTGAAGTAAGGGTTCAGAGATATACAAATCCTGTTAAAGCTCCAGGTGATCCTTGGATGTTTGATTATGATGGGCTATTCGACTCCTTTGACCTGCCGATTTTTGATGAAGATTCTGCAGCTGCTAGAATGATATTTGATAGTGACAATGCTGCTGAGTCGTCATTAGTTAGACCTGTTGTTGTTAACTCACAAAGTTCTAATTCGTCTAACAACACGGTTCAAAATGAGGAAGTTGAAAATGTTGCTGTATACGATGAGTCATCAGAAGAAGATGAAGAAAATCTGGATGCGACTGAAGGCACTAAATCTCCAGTTGTTCCAATTCAGGGTATTTCTGTTGATACTCCTCATGTGCAAGTCGATGATACTGCTGAAGGAAATGCATCCACTTCTACGCATATTCCAGGTGTAGAGTTGGTTGTTGATCTTAATATTAACAATTTGGGTATTAATGCTCGTGTTCCTGAAAATCCTGAAATGAGGATACACGATACCCATCCACAGCAGAATATCATAGGAGATGTCCAACAAGGTGTGCAGACACGTAATCAGCTGAGAAACAACCAGAGTGCTGGTTTGTATTCAGCTATTAGAGAATCTGGTCTTCAAAATGATTGGTCTTTCGCGTGTTACGTTTCACAAGAAGAACCAAAATCTTATAGGGAAGCTTTAAAAGATAATTCATGGGTTGAAGCCATGCAGGACGAACTGCAGCAATTTCAAAAGCTTGGTGTTTGGAAGCTTGTTGAAAAACCGGAGAATTACAAGAAAATTGGAACACGATGGGTTTATAAATGCAAGAAAGATGATCGTGGAGTTGTTATTCGCAACAAAGCGAGACTGGTTGTTCAGGGCTTTCGTCAGATTGAAGGCATTGACTACAATGAAGTTTATGCACCTGTTGCACGTCTGGAAGCTATTCGAATCTTCTTAGCTTATGCTTCTTTCAAAGGATTCAAAGTTTACCAGATGGACGTTAAAAGTGCTTTTCTTCATGGTATTGTTCAAGAAGAGGTGCATGTCGAACAACCTCCAGGTTTTGAAGATCCTATTCACCCCGATCGGGTTTGGTTGCTCAACAAAGCTCTTTATGGTCTACATCAAGCACCTAGGGCTTGGTACGCAACCTTATCAAACTATCTTCTGGAGAATGGATTTAGACGAGGTCTTATTGATTGCACACTCTTTATCAAAGAACAAGATGAAGATCTTCTGCTGGTGCAGGTATATGTTGATGATATAATATTTGGGTCTACTAATGACTCTTTGTGCAGGCAATTCGAACGTGTTATGCAAGAAAAGTTCGAAATGAGCGCTATGGGAGAGATGAATTTCTTTTTGGGCCTTCAAGTTCAACAAACAAAGTCTGGGATATTCATCCATCAGACTAAATATGTTGGTGACATTTTGAGCCGATTCCAAATGTCAGATGCAACGCCCATTGGTACCCCACTTCCGCAGAATCACGGGATTACTCCGGATTTGAAGGGAGAAAGCATCAACTCCTCGTACTATCGTGCCATAATCGGATCTCTCATGTATCTTACCGCTTCGAGGCCTGATATCATGTACCCAACATGCTTACTCGCAAGATATCAAGCAAACCCGAAGGCCTCTCATCTGTCAGCTGTCAAAAGGATTCTACGCTATTTGAAGGGATGCCCAGACTTAGGTCTTTGGTACCCTAGGGATGATAGTTTTGAATTAATTGCATACAGTGATTCTGATTTCGGTGGTTGCAAAATCGATGGCAAATCAACAACAGCAGGATGTCAGTTCCTAGGAAATCGACTCGTCACGTGGCAGTGCAAGAAGCAAACGTGTGTTGCTACATCAACATGTGAAGCAGAATATATTGCTGCCTCGAGTTGTTGCTCCCAAGTTCTTTGGATACAACAACAAATGCGCGACTACGGTTTAGAATTCCTATCTACTCGTATTTTTGTTGATAATAATGCTGCCTTGCAAATCACTAGAAATCCTGTGCAACATTCTAAGACTAAACACATCGACATTAAATATCACTTTATCCGTGACTGTTTTGATAAGAGGTTAATCGATGTCGTTCATGTCCCCACTGATCACCAACGTGCCGACCTGTTTACAAAAGCTTTTGATAAATCACGTTTTGATTATCAACTTTTGGTCAATGGCATTAAGGTGATACCCGAGTAAACTTCTTTGGCTGATCGTTTTTGTAAATATTTTCTTTATAAACTTTGAAAATTCAAAAAGATTTTAGTTTTCGTAAACTTTGCGAATTTTAGGGGGAGATATTTCAAGAAAATACAAAAACATTGAAAAAGTTTAAAATCCAAAAAGATGTCTTTACTTTCTGTCGTTTCGTTTTGAAAAATTCAAAAATTCAAAAACAATAGAAAAACCAAAAATGAGTTTCTTGGATAAAGGAAAATGATGAAATTACAAATTGGTGTGGTCGGTCAATGTGCTCAAAATGCAAAATAAAAAGAAAAATGATAAGTATCTCTACTAACGATGTATCGGTAGGCTCACAATCAGACTAAAATGTGCAGGATGATACAAACCTAACAGACTTCAAGTCAGGTGGGAACTGCTCATTGGCATATGGTCTTAGTACCGAAATCTCGTTTGAGAGATTGCCGAGATCTGAAATATTCGGTCTTTATGCTGCTTATCATCTGGGTATCATGGTTGTATCAAACCGTAAAAATAACGGAGACGAAGTCTAAGATCTTCCATGATACTATACATACGTGTACATACTGCATTCGACCTCAATAAGTGATCAACAATCACATGTCCAAACAAAATAAGTGATAAATTATCACAGATTCTTTGCGGGAGTCAAGTTCGTCTCTCTGCTGTACGGAAGTACTGACCTGTTCACGGACTTGCTCCTGTGCCCTCATGCATTTGAAAATCAAGTTCCTCATCAATAAGTGATTCTATCACATAGGGCTTGTTTTCAATCAAAATAAGTGAGTCTCTCACATTTTTATACGGTCAAACAGATGATAAACGGTATACTCACCGGTAAGATGAATTCTCGTGCATGCCTTGATACGGGAATGTGTCGTGAGTGGATTTACATCGACTTGTAAGTATAATCCTTACCGTTAATCGTATCTCTTAAATTATGATTATGTCTGATCAGTTTGAGCTTATGTGGACCACAATACCGATAATCGAGGTAGTATACTTATCCAGAGCTTTAAACAGAATCAAAATCATGTTGACTAAGACCGTAAGCTGGTATGATTCCTTGTCCTTGAGATTTGCAAAAAGATTGCACTTGTACAGTTGTTTAGTGTTTTTAACAGTTTTCCGCATTTTCATTTAGTTTACCGTACTTTAAATTTGTTTTTAGTATATTTGTGTAAAGTTCGTTTTTGATTAAGCCGAAGTTGTTGCTTGGTGTTTTCTACCGGAAGCCGGAAACCTTCTTCATAAAAACGTTCTTGCATTTGAAAATTCAAACTGAATGGAATTGTGTTCATAATCTGTTTTGACTGTAAAATATTTCCAGCCTGTGTTACTGTTTTGACTGCAAAATATTTCCAGCCTGGGTGTTGCTGTTTTGAAAAATCTGTTGGTGAAACAGACCTGTCAACGAATCACAAGTGTTGACGAATCAACATAGTCGACGAATCAGACCAGTCGGCGAAGCGAATCAAATCTGATTCGTCATAACAGACGACGAATCACAGGAGCCCAATTCTGATTCATCATGGGCTAAAAGTTTAGGCCCAAAGTTCAAGCCCAAAGTTCTGTTTCGCCAGGCCCATTTATGTTTCGTCGAATCCTCTGATTCGTCGAGACAAGGCGGTGTATAAATAGATCCCACTTGTTCACTTTTTCAAAACAACAGTTATCTTCTTCTTCACTCAACAAAAACACCAAACCTACGGTTACTCTCACAAATCGTTCAAAACATCAGTTTTTAGTCAAAATTTTACAAAATTCAAAGGTAGAAACATGTTCTGATTCTCATTCCGAACATTTTGAACCGTCGGGTTTTTCATCCGAAAACCCTTAGAAACCCCTTTGAAACCGTTGTTTTCTTTGATTAAATATGTGTTGTTGATGCATGTTGTTGTGTTTTGTTTCTAATCTGATAGATTTATGTTTATCATTGTTTGATTTACTTTGATTTGGATATGGTTTTTATCATAAAAACAGGGGTTTGTTTTTGAAAATGGTATTACCTGTTTTTACAAAGGTTTTTGTTCGGAAAAACATTTATGGGTGTTTATAAATGGGTTGGGTAAACAAAGATGATTGAATGTGTTTATGATCATATCTGATGTGTGTTTAAACCCAATACGGCGAAACTGAACAAAACCCCCAAATTGACGAATCTGATTTAACCCTAATTCCGGCGAATCACACATTCGACGAATCAGATGACGAATCAAAGATGACGAATCAGAATGGAACGAAATAGACTCGACGAATCAAAAAGTCGACGAATCAAACCAGTCAATGGTCAAACCTCTGTTTCGTCGTTCAATGTTCTGTTTCGTCGTTGAACATCTGTTTCGTCGTCAATGCCTTAGCAATTTTCGGATGTTGCTGTTGGTTCACAGTAGACTGTTCAAATCAGTTATCTGTTATGTGAATACATGAAAGTGTATTCATACATGTCTAAATGCTATGTTATGTAAAGTGTGACTTATTCTGGACATTTTCATGTACAGATGGCTCCTAAAGCACAGCAAGAAAAGGGAAAACGCAAGAAGGCGATCAAGAAAGAAAACAAAACCGAAGAAGAGATTATGTCAGAGAAACGCCATAATCAAGTTGCATTTTTGGATCCGGAAGACAAGCTCGTTGAATTTAAAGATATGACGAAGTGGATCAGGGAGTCACGCATCAATTATGCTGTTACATATTCGACACCCGTCTACAAATCTCTCATTAAAGCGTTCTGGGATTCTGCAAACGTTGTTCAAATCGATGGAAAGGATATTATCAGAGGTCGTATTAATGATCAGTATGTCGTTGTTACTCCGGAGATATTGAATCAAGTTCTTCAATTACAAGATCAAACGAATGCACCTTATTCAATACCAATCATGTGTTCGAGAGGATGTTTACTAAGGATGAAATGCAAAGGAGATCTTTTCGTCAAACAGATCAACAAAGGTGATCTTCCATTAAGATACAAGTTTCTATTACATGTGCTTATTCAGTGTCTCAGCAATAGACGATCTGGATATGATATGGCGGGAGATGATCTTGTTGGGTTCATGGTTGCTCTGGTGTTAAACAAACCGTTTAGCATCTCGAAGTACATTTTTAGCAACATGAAAGAGAACATGACAAGGACTGGTAGCAGAACTACAGGGAAAAAGTTTTGGATGTATCCACGGTTTCTGCAAATGATAATGAATGTTCAGCATCCAGACCTTCCTAAAGCTGAAAATGATCTGTTGAGAATAGAGGCAATGAATTTAAACTCCTTACGACTAATCAAGACTATGGCTGCCAAAAGATACACAGAAAGTGTTCCTCCAAGGAAACTTTTTGGAGCTCTAGTGAATCCTGATTATGTTGCTCCGGCAAATGACAAATGGCGTCATGAAGACAGCGAATCAGACAATGAAGAACCTGAGTTGGAAAGGTTAAGGATAGAAAAATTTGGTCCTGACCCAGTTGATTCAGATGAATCTGGTAGTGATGATGATGAAAGTGGTGGAGATAGTGATGCAGGTGATGCAGGTGCTGTTAGTGCTGCTGTTGGAACATCAAGCAAAGGTACTGTTTCTGGTACATCAGATAGTAGTTCATCAGCAAGTGGTGATGATGGAACTGATTCGAGTTCTAGTGATCATATCGTTGAACCTGGTTATGAAAAGTATATTGATATACGTGGAGTAACAAGGTACAGAAAGATTAGAACAGAGGATGACCCAGAGTATGTTCCAGAAGATCCTGAAGGTGAAAGGAGAACAAAAAGAAGAGCAGAGAAAGCTGCTGAAGTACAAAAGAAGAAGTCTAGGAGATATCTGAGTACTTATTCTCGGAAATCTGGGCCTCAGGAGTCTTCGTCTATTCCTCAGGAACCTGTACAATCTATTCCTCAGGAGTATGTGCAAGAAATTCCTACTGTAGTTACTTCAGCTACAGAACCTCCAGTTGCTCCAGTTGTTACACCAGCTACTGCTACTCCATCTGTTGGTCCTCAGGAAGTTCCTGTAAGATCCATGGCTTCAGCAATCAGGGCAACTACTTCTGAAATCAGTGCTGAACGTCATAGGACATTTGCTGGATTTTCTCAAAATAAGAAGATTAATTATCTGTTTTCTACACTTAAAGCGGCTGCTGATCGTCTTCAAAGGCAATCTCATTTTGGAAATCTCACGAAGCATGACCAACTTAAACAATCTGTGGAAATCAACAAATTGAAGTCAATGGTTGGTAATCAGCAAACAGTTATAGAGCGACAACAAGGTGAAATTGATGCGCTTAAATCTGAAAATGCTCGCTTGAAAGCTATTGATGAAGAGAAAGAGAGAAGGCTTGCTATTCTGTGGGACTATCATTGTAAACAACAAGAGGTGTTAAAGAAAAAGGATGATGATACGGAAGATCAAGGAAATCCTGATACCTCTGGAACATCACAGAAACAGCCAACCACACTTTCTTCTGAAGTTGTTGAAGTTCAACCTACCGTTGTCGAATCATCTCAAGGAACATCTACTGGAAAAGTACAACAGATAGAAGGTACTTCTTCTATATTTAGCAGTGCTGATATTGCTCTACAAACTGTTCATCCATTTACAGGAGAATTACTTGAAGAAGGGGAGTTGATAGAAGATCTTTCTCCGGAGCAATTAAGTATTTTACAGTCTATGAGAGAAGTAGATGATGCTGAGATAGACAAAATGTCTACTGAGACTGATACAACGAATGTTGAAGAGATTGATGAAATTGTGATTGAAGGTGATGCACCAAAATCAACCTATGTCAGAGAAGATGGTACTGAATTTGCATCATTTGATGAAAATTGGATGAAAGAAAACATTGATGACATAGACGAGCACTTGAAGAATCGGAATTCATCTGAAAAAGACACAAATGCTTTTGCTGAATGGAGACAACAGTTTTTATCTAAAGTGTCCAAGCCGTTACTTGAAAAAGCTCAAGTAGACTATCTGCAATTTGAAAAGAAGCCAAGTGGAAGGATTCTTTGCTGGATGTATGTTCAAGATATTCACTGCGTTGCTATTAAACGTGAATATGGAATTCTGTATTTCAATTCATTACTGAGCATTCTTTCCTTACCATTTTATGATGTCTCTGCGTTGACAAGGCTTAAGCTTCTAAATCGTGAAAAGTACGATGGCGCTACTTTATTTGAGCGTCTGGTGAAAGTAAACAAGAAATCAGGGTGGAAGGATGAATCCTATAAACCACAGTTTCCTGTTTATAAACCGATCAAGTTTACTCTTGATCCGGACACCAACACTTGCAGATATAAACTTGTTTATCAGCCACCGAGGGTAGTAGATAAAATCCCATTGATGCCAATGAAGCAGGATTTTCTGGAAGACATGGCATTGTGGTGCTACGACTCGGATACTCATGAAGCTGTTATCGTGTTTAGAGATGGTCGTGCTAACTACAGAATGTTGGATCCGATGTGGATCGTCAACATGTCTGAAGCTGATATTGGAAGATTATATCGTCATGATATTTTCTATGAAGACCAAGATGCACGCCAAGCGTTAAAGTTTCAGAGAGTAGCATGTTTTTGCTACTACAGGGGTATTCATTCGGGCAGTACGTGGTCCGAACAACACTGAAGGAAGAGTAGAAGACCAAAGACGAGTAACAGACAAGGGGGAGTTTGTTGATGCATTTTTTAGTGTCTGTAACTAGTCTTGTTTAACGATGTATTTTGAATGGTCTTTTATTAATTATCGAGTCTGTATGTTATGTTGACCAAGTCAGATATCCTCCTATCTACTTGTGTACAACTTATTTGTCTCTTTTGGTATGTAATGTATTATGAACAATGCATGTTGCATTTAAGGGTAGTTTTGTCATTACTATGTTTATATGTTGCTGATTGTTACTGTCTGATAACAGGAACAAACACAACAGTTGCAGTCCTTGACGAATCAGACCTGATTCGTCGGAACACTTCATGGCGAATCAGACCTGTGTTCAAGTTTCTGTTTCGTTTGAAGGTCATGACGAATCAGACCTTGATTCGTCATATCCTGACGAATCAGACCTTGATTCGTCATGTTTTGGGCTGTTCCAGGCCCAATATCTGGCCCATGTTCAGATTCGTCAAACATGTCTGTGTTTCGTCGACATCTGTGGCCCAGGGACTATATAAGCAACACTTTGTGTTCATTTGAACTCAGAGATAAGAAAACAGACCTAGTAACAAAACTCTGCAAAAATTTAGTCTGAACTGTGTTTGTATCAGTTGTAAAGGTTCTTATTCCGTTAATCAATCGAGTGTGTATCATTGATTAATCCGTGTTGTTTTTATTGCTATATATGTTTGATTTGGCATAGTTACGTGGATTCCGCACGCGTAACCGTGTTTACTATAAACAAGAGATTCGGTTCGTAATCGATCCTCAGATTTCGGGACCTACAATGTTTTACGTCTAAAACCCCCTAAAACCCATAATTCATCAGCGTATGTGATTCAATCAACTGTTAGATCGATTGAATCGGTACCGTAGCTCTGATACCAAGTGAGAGTCAAGGATCCGGCGGGTTTAGAAAGAAGTTTGGACGGGATAGAACTAATTCGGTAGAATATTATTACTAAGAATGGAATAGAAAAAGGAATCTTGTCATAAGTTGAATGCTTCATTCATACCAAAAGAGTTTACATCATTTACAAGTTGGAGATAAAATTTCTCCAGCAGTTCCCCTCTAGGAACCAAAACTCTCCTAAGTTCTCACTCACAACTCCTATATATAGGCTGAACCCTCCGTGCGAGTGGGCTTAGAACGAATGGATCTCATCCATTCGTGCGTTGGGCTATCTCCATCCGTGAGAGTGACTAGTGTCCCTTCGCGCGAAGGGCTTCTTCGTGCGAATGGAACTTTTCATTACAAAACCGAACTTTTCAATCTCAGCTGTACAATATTCAACACACGCTCTACCTAACTTATTCGCACAGTGATGGTACGGACACACAGAATATGCACTAACAAAAGATATATGAACACAAGCATGAACCATCAAGCACAACTTTTCTACCCTACATTTCCTTTCTTATAGTTTGTCTACCAAGAGTGTTACTAATACACAAAAAGAACATTCTGAAACATGACACCAAAACACTAGTATTGATTGGGGTGTTTAGATGTTAATTTTCAAAAGAATCATATAATTAGTTGTAACCAAACACAATTTACCTATTGATTCAACTACTTCAAAGTTTAATTGTTTTCATCTTAGTTTTAATGATTACTCACCACAATAATCGTATCATCTCTGCCTCCTTGAACACCATTCACTTGACTAGAAATCTATGTTGTACGGAGATGGCGATGGCTATTTTTACGGCGAAAGAGATCAAAGTTGAGGTGGGTATCATGTTGGTTAATATATTATTTATATTTATTGTTATTATCCTTATAGAAATGTGTTATGAATTAAAATTTCTATAATTTTGACCATTGTTTGTCAAATACCATGTTGTAGATTGTCACCGCTACAGCATTGCATGAGTTTCCCACTAGATGCTCGAGTGTATCAAAGCAGAGTCTTCAAGAACCTAGATATTAGGTGTTGTTGCTTCTATTTTTAATTTGTTTTGTTTTTTCAATGGGGTTTTAATGTTTTTTTGTTGGCCATTAAAAATAAGATAAAATATATATGATACAACCCTGTGTAGAGGTGTACAAAAAAAACCGGTTTTCAAACCGTAACTAGAAAAAAAACCAAAACCGGCTTTTTTGTAACTGGTTTGGTTCGAAACCGAGACCGACAGGTTGTTAAGCGGTTTGGGAGTTAGAGTATCAAAACCGGTAAGAACACCGATTAAAAAAATACTTGTTAGCCAGAAAAAGAAAAAAAACGATAACGTTATATAAAAAACAGTTTTTTTTTAACTGGATTGTGTATTTTATGTTCAACGTATTTTATGTTCGGCAACTCTATTTAAGCAAAAACGGCAACAAAACAGCAGGTTTTTTCAGCAAAAATCCCAAAACATCATGTTTTTAGCAAATAAATGCCAAAAACGTGCAGTTGTTTTTAGTAGAAAACAGGTTTTTCAGCAGAAAACAATATGTTTTTTTGCAAGAAACGGCAACAAAACAGCAGGTTTTTTCAGCAAAAAAACCCCAAAAACAACATTATTTTTCAGCAAATAAATGCCAAAAACCTACGGTTTTTTTCAGCAAAAAACATGTTTTTTCCGCAAAAAACGTCAAAAAAGTGTAGGTTTTTTCAGCACCCGGTTTGGCCAAAAAATGTTGTTTTTTCAGCAAAAAAAAGTCAAAAAATGCTTATTTTTTTTCCCGCGAAAAACCTCAAAATAACACAGTTTTTTTTAGTGAAATATGCAACCAAAGCCTATGATTGATTTTCATATTTATATATAATTCCAAAGGGGGTAACTTTATAAAAATGTAACCAAGTTTGCAAACTGTTCCAACTAAGTCACTGTAACTTTTTTTGTCTCTCTAATGTCACTATAGTTTCATTTTCTGTTCTACTACTATGTAATTATCAGGTTACCAGGTTATCAACTATGAAGTGTTAGGTCCCGTTATGTTTTTTTTTAACTTTAGTATGATATAGAAAATATAAATAATGACATGAACTTTTTAGAAGAAAAAAATCACACTTTTATTCTAATTTATAAAATAATCAGTTTTAAGTTTGAAAAATACTATTTTTAATTATTATAAATCATAAATTTATATATTTTAGTGGATAAAATTTAGCAATCGAAAACACGAAAATGTAACTGTATGCCAATTAATAATAACAGTCGGAGATGAATGAATGGTACCACGGCTATGGCGATCTCGATTTTCCAATACAAATAAAAAAATGCAAGACATAAAGAATGATTTTGTGCCATCTGCAGTTTTTAAACAACATATATAATGTATATAAATACAATTCACAATTTGATCGATAATGGAATATATGTATATAAATACAATTCACAATTTGATCGATGGAATATTGAAATGTTGAAGGTTCGAAGGTTTTAGAGTTTAAAATATGCTTTGATTTTATAAAATCCACCTACTCTAATACCCACATAAGCATTAAAAGAAACTAAAAAATAAGAAAAAAAAATTGTAACCTAATGACCTGATAATTAGACACTATTATAACACTAAATTAGAGTTTGGTTACTTTAAAGAGACAAAAAAAGTTCAGGTGACTTAATAAGAACAAATGTCAAACTTGGTTACATTTCTATGACATTTTCCCTAATTTCAAACTTAATATATTAGTTAAAATAATCATATTTTAACTTATATTATTGGCATGCATTTATTCAGGTGTTTTGTTAAAAATAATATATTTTTAACTCGTTGTCTATGGTTCTCACATACGTATATGTGTAGATTCCATAACCAACATATTGTTTATTGAGTATTGCACATTTATACGTATTTCCAAGTATATGTATACTTGTAATGTTGAGCATAGCAAAATGGGTGGGTCGGGTCAGGTAACGGTTCAAACTGGGGTCTTGGTTGATAATATCATATTATTTTATATTATGCTATAAATATTCAGACAAAATTATTTTAATGAAAACATATTATATTTCACACCATCCTAAACCATAGCCTATGATTGATTTACATCTGTGTAAGCATACAAACATGCAAGCATTCACTTGTTTCTAGTTTAATACAATGAGTTGCACATATATGCGTTTTATATATAAATTCCAAACCCGAACTCTCCACAAAATTTCATATACTCATACACCTCTTTTTCCCCAATGTAGGTAACTTCGGTGTTCGAACACTCAAACGCTTCAACTCACTTACGCGAGATTACTACGCAAAACCGTGAGTATACTCGATACCATTATTCGTTTTAAACACTTTGGGTGCAACATGTACACTTATACAAAAATCACGAATCATGATTAAACTTGTTTACGCACATGCCCTATCCATTAATAACATGATACTTGTATTCTCCTTGTTAATCGCATGCTATGTTATACTTGTGTTCTATATGCTCATTAACTTTGCAAGCCTGTCTTAACAATTATAGCGCTATAGAATTAACGCACCGCCCGTATTCTCGTGGTATTGTTAAGTAAAATATTTTACAACCTTGTCACTTCAGCGACAATGGTATGCACGATTGCGGTACACTTTGGTTTGACTTATAGGTAACACATGCTAGTATGTTAATAACATTGTATACAATTTACCATGTTGGATATGAGAAACCTTTTAAACATCATTATGCTATGTATCATAACTTGTATACTCGCCAACTTTTTGTTGATCATTATTTTAATACATGTTGCAGGAAACTAGTTGATGACGATGAAGAATATCACTTAGGGTGGATTAGAAACACATCTAGATTTAAACTTATGTATTCTATTTCATGTTGTTTCGTTATTTGCAACTTGTTGTACTTTCCTTTCAAACAATATATTTGTCCTTTAGTATCAATGAAAAAATTGAATTATCTAAATATTGTCATTATTACTTGTTATAAAGTTTCTGGCAATCTCCTTTTCGTCTCACTCCGATGTTTCCACTATCGGTTGACGTGTGACAGATTGGTATCAGAGTCATAACTATAGGGAATTAGGAAATTGCCATGCTTTTGACCTAGTCTATAGTTTAGGAACCATATTTGATCATTCTTTTATCATGCTTAATACTTAAATTCTTTGTAGTTTGCTTCTATCTTATCTTTTGTCTCAATATTATACAAGTCTTTCCTAGGACTAACCACAATACACATATGAAGACTTGAAGACACACTTATTTCACAAACGAGACGATCTCACCAAAAATAGGCGTGAAAACCCACAATTTTTGGTGAAATCCCTCAATTCGCATTTATCGATTTTTCATGAAATTGTGCCATCAAGTTAGGAGTGATATGCATACCTTGATGGAGAATTTTCATTTCATATTCTAGTGGACCCTTACTGACGATTCGGAATTTATTTCCATATCTCGTTCGGTAAGTACTCACCACACTTAGGGTACGATGCTATCAAGTTGACATGAGGCACCCTTTTTTGGTACTATAAAATTTTGGTCCTTATTTGTTGGAGTGTGAAGATGACATAAGGCACCCTTTTTGTTTTCTCAAAAATACAAAAAAAGGGGGTTAATAATCCCACATGGTAATATCTTAGTCTCACATGGTGAATACGAGCCGTATAAGGTTTACGGCACGTATAGAATAAAGTCAACTGAAAAAGGTTGTGCCAACAGCCTTTGTTAGTTGACTTTATTCTAAACGGGTCGTATAACCTTATATGGCCCGTATACACCATGTGAGAATAAGATTTTTGTCTGGTCGTATATAATGTATACGATGCTTTATATGGGCCGTATAACGTTATATGACCCGTATATTTCCAATTTCGTCCGAATTAAACGTTAGATTTATCGATATTCGTGCAAGCTATTTGATTCGATGTTAGATTCCTTGATCCGCGTGTTAATCATTTGGTACGATGTAATATTTCATAGAAACGTCTATATAAACCACACTAATCTTATTCATTTTCATTCAACTTGTATTTGTTTCTTCTATATTTTTCGGTAATCAAATTATATTACGTTATCAATGTCGTGGTGGAACACTTTCGGTAGTGACTCGCCTAACGAGTTGAATCAGGAGAGTGATCAAAACAATCAGAATAACAATCCTGATGTGTTTGATCTAAATGTTCCGTTCGATCTCAACCTTGCGTCTGATGCAAGTCAGGTTCCTTGGGGTTTGGATGCCTTTCAACCTAATTATGCTGGTTATTATCCACTACCACCCGTTGGTTTTCAATCCCCTCCTGCTACTGGTGGACCGCTGCGCGGTAGTTTTCAACCTCCTCCCAATAGTTTTGAATCTCCTCCCGGTAGTGGTTGACCGCCTGAGGGTCCAAACGTTGACCAGGAACCTAGTGAGTTTACAACCACTCAGGTATAACATTTATTTATACGTTTATGTCACAGCCCCCAACCCCTATCCTGGGAGCGGGCGGCCGCGAGCCAGTCAGATGGTATCAGTGTTTATAAATTTGGCAGCGGAAAGTTTCATCAGGACCGTAGTTATGAAATATTGTTATCAGCGTTAAACACCAAATTGTTTAAAATAGATAAATGGGATAAAACCAAATTTTCATTTGTAATATATTTATAGGGAATATCCCTAATTATTGAAAACGATTTTTACTTTTTAATTAGGTAACTTTTATGGCCACTTTTCTAAGATTTCAGTTCTCTACAACTGGCTTTTATTGGCTTCCTACTAAGTTACCTGAAACACGTGTTTAAAACATTTTATCAGCAAGAAATACTGGTGAGTGAATCTCAGTTTAATCAAAACAGGTTTTATCATTTTACAGTATTGAGAGCGATTATAATGTTTATATCTACACAATTACTCATTCAGTACTTGCCACTCGACCGGGTCTGTGGCTATGGTCATATCACACATTGGCTAACCCATTGTCCAATTGTGAAAATTATCAAGTAATGTATACAAAACCCCATAATACCGGTAGTAATTGAAGAATTACAAAGACTCAAACACTGCTAATTATAATATAAAATATGTAAGGTTTTGTGAAAACAGTTTACAAAAAGGTTTATAAAAAGGAGATTACTTACATTAATGTTTTAGGGTTTTTCCTTAAGGATTTCCTGGTGATTATCTATTAAATACACAAATGCACATGCGTTAGTATAATAACCCAATATTTACATTAGTAATACCCTCCCCGAGATGACATTCCAACGACTACGTCGGGCAGAACCTCGACAACCGTTACGGAAACCTGGATCAATCGGGCAGCGTAACTAATACGTAACCGGGGTTATGATACTTACAACGAGGCAGAATTTCGTTATTTAGGGGGGGTATTATGCCCGAGAATAGTGTCTATACTATAGAAATTCGAGAGAGAAAGAAACTGTGAACGAATTGGAATGAAATGTCGATGGCATCTATTTATAGTGCCTGCTCGGCACTTTGTCGCACCCCGCGACAGATGGAGAATGAGCTTACGCGGCCCATGAGGGCCAGAAAAGGCGGCGGTGGTGATGAGTCATTCCGGGGTATTGACGCGTGTGGGGGCACGTGGCACGCTGTGGTGCGGCCTGTCTTCCTAGCTGTCGCGCCCCGCGAACGAGACCTAAAGGGTCTTCGCGGCCCGCGAGCACAACCAGATTTTGGTTTTTATTTTATTATAATTATATAAAGGTATTCGAGACCGGTTTTCGTATTCGGGGTGTATTTAGGAGTGTTTAGGGTAACATTAAGGGTTTTAGGGGAACTGTTACCTTTGTAATAATAACTGAAGGAAGTACTTGGCTTTGATTTGTTAGATTTGTTGTCATATCTATTTGCCAACCTATGTTTAGCTATCTTCGGACATATAAATGTATTTAGGAGAGTTGTTATATCCTCCCTACCTTGTTTTAAATCTCGTCCTCGAGATTCGAGCTACTATATTCCCTTGGAGTTATATCAAGTCTTGTAGTTTGCAAAAACAGTGTCAAAGTGAAAGTTCCGAATCCCAGTCTCTGTTGGCAGAAATTTGGAGAAAAGCAACTTATTTGAACTCGAGATAGTGAAAAATAATTCAAGTTATAGCAATACAAGATTATTAAAAGAGTTATGTAGATAACAGATGAAAATCTTTCAAGTGGGAGATAAGGTTTTGTTAAAAGAATACTCAGCTTCGTCAAAAGAGGAAAATTGAGTTCAAAGAATGTTAGATTACTATTTAAAAGAATAGGACTTGTAGCTTATTAGCTACAAATCCCAGAGGAATTGACAGGAATGCTGCAGACGAATTATTAGTGATATTTTTCTAAGGAAGTAAAAGAAAATGAGAAACTTAAATGTTTAAATTGATGTTAACTGAATGAGGTGAAATGATACAATCATCAAGGTGAGTAAATAAGAATCGAGTGTAAACGATTTTTGGAAATAATAGGATGTAATGCTAGAAGGGAACTTACTTTGATTGTCAATTGAGGAAAACTAATCTTAACTTGAAAATAGAAGTATGAAAAATGATTTGTCGATTCTCATAACAGAAATTTATGACATTGATTTAAATGGCAAAGATACACCGGACAATACGATAGAATATAGTGTATCATTGTCTTAATACATAATTGTATCAAGATTATTTGAATGATGAGTTGTATGATTAGGTTTTACTATTAACACATGCTACAAATTTATACAGACACCGCAAGTGTTTTAACAAATGATATATTGAAATTGAAGACTTTAAACAAGTTTACTATGATTCAAATAATGAGATTACCTCGAAGATGATGACCTCAATTCATCATATGGGACTTTGAATTGAATGTATATTGCTAACAAGTTCAAACAATTGAGCTTGGTTTGGACATATTCCAACAATGGATATATGTATTGACAAGAAATGGTTTCAACGAAAAATCTGGTAAGTATCTTTGAAAAGAAAACGGAGTTTTCCAAGAAATTTGTTGACTTGATTATCAAAAGTTAACATTATGTAATCACAAAGATTATTAGAGTGAGTATAACGAAATATTTATTAGAACTTAGGAATAAATGAACTTTTTGAAGTGAATTCACATGCATGACAAGCAACGCACGTATAACATAGAAATTTGTCAAGAGATGAGACAAATGAGAATTGACTCTATAAAAGTAAAATAAAGACTTTTTATTGAGGAAGTTTTGATCGGAATCAAAAGTCAACTAATACTGAAAATATAGGGGTACTTATTCTAAAAGTTGCGGTTATCTCTGGTGTTGTAAATATTTATGCGTTCTCCTTAGCTTCCTCTGGGTTTCTATTCTCGTTGTCGGATGCCTTGGATAGTTTCGGGCAGTAGAGACGGAAGTGACCTGGAACTCCGCATTTGTAACATACATTAGTTTCCCTTCTCTTTCTACATTCTTTTTCTGTATGCCCGACCTTCCTGCAGAAGTTACAATGAAGTGTCTTCTTAAAATGGCGTTTTCTTGTGTGCTTCTTGTTGTTGTTGTTGTAGGTGGGCTGCGTGATTGCTGGTTTCATTCCTTTGTTCGTGGAGGATTCGCTAGAGCAGAATTCTGTATAGGAGTAACCATAGGTTGTAGTTTTCTTTCGTTTGGAAGATGGAGTTTTGATACGAGTATCATGACCTCCAATGGTACTAGGGTTAGGTTTGAAGTAATGGATATGCTTACAGTGTATAGTGGGATTCTCGTTTGTAGGCACAAAAATTTTAATAGCTTCAATGATCGATGGTATAGCATTCGATATTCCTTGAGCTATTATATTTTCTATTGTATTTTTATCCAAAGTATTTTCGTTACTAGCTTGAATTTCCTGATCACATGCTATTTCCTTTGACATCTGATTTAAAAACATGTTCAGGTATAATTATCATAGAATTTAACAATTATACAGGCATATTTTGTTGCTCAAATGTGACAACTCGTACTTCGGAACCTATCTTTGTACTTTGATGAAACGTATGTGAACTTAGTGTAATTATTTGATATGTTGATTTAATGAGATGATATGTGTTATATGTTATGTGAGTGTATGTATTATGTAAACGCACAACTCTAATCCGATTACACAAGCCCATTCGGGCCACACTTTGGGTTCGGCCCACACCCCCTTTGTGTCGCATAACCCATGGGGAGAGTGTATACTCCTCATTGTTGCAATCTCATAATACACACCAAACCCTAGTGCTCTCTTCCTTCTCTCTAGAACTCGACGGCAACAACCTTCCATATCTCTCGAAGCTTTGTCTTTCGGATCAACTCTCGTTCCATTCTTTATCAGGTTAGTGTTTTAGTGTTTTGTTGTTACTTGCCTTTATGTTGATCGATGTTTGTGTATTGCCATATGTTGATCGAATCCGGTTAGGGTTCCTGTTTGTAGAATCATTAATATTAGGTTGCATGATGTTATGATCTACATGGTAATTTAATGATATCTTATGATTGAATGTGATAGAAACTATTAATGATTGATGTTCATATAATCGGTTTACATGTGTATGTTTGGATCATGATACGAATTAGTAATCAAACAATGATAAACGATGATTAGAACCGAAGGTAGGAAGGTCGGCTGTGTTGTGTTTGAACTCGGATGATATGTGATGATCTTAGTGTTAGGTCCGATTGAATGTTATGATAGGTTGTGTTCTTGAAATATGATTAGGGTTCATAAAGATTTGATGTTAAAACACTTATTTGATCGATTAAATGCATGGTTGGAAACTGTTAGTGAGGATTTGATTGAATAGAGGAGAATTAGGAAACTGTTTGAATGAATTGCATGATTTTAGGAAATCCACTTAACTGATCGAACAAGTTAGTCAGTCGCACAAGACTGAACGCACAAGACTGATCGCACAAGTCTTGTTCAGTCGCACAAGAAGTCCATTCGCACAAGATGATCTGATCGCACAAGATGTCTTCAGTCGCACAAGATGTTTTGAATCGCACAAGATTGTTATCTGTTGGGCCGTATGTATATCTGTTGGGCTTCTAATCTTTGGGCCGGGTATATGATGGATCGCACAACATGATGTGGGTCGCACAAGGCTGTGCTGACCGCACAACATGTTGGGCCGGGGGTTTAAATGGGTTATGTTAGTATATCGCACAAATGGTTCGGCCCAATCTTTTGATCGCACATGTTCGGTTATGTTATGACTGTTAAACGTGATGATATGTGTTTGCCATGATCTGTATATGTTCGTAACTTGCTATCTCTGTGTAAACATACGCGCACTATTTGAACCTAGACCTGACTTGTACGGTAACCATGTTAGGACGTGGTTAACCTCTAGCAGCTCGATTGACCTTTCGTTTATCTGCCGAGCTAACCTAAGGTGAGTTCACACTTTCTACAAAGCATGGGATTCCCAAGGGTTGGGAATGGGGTTAAGGAACATGGATTCCTCGTCCTTCTTGGGTAGGACAGTACGGGTTCAGGAATGTAATTCCTCGTCCTCATGGACAGTTAACTTTCACTAGACCAAAACTCTATCACGAAGTCCCTCCTTTTTATATCGACTTAATCGCCGGGCCAATGGCGAGCGGGTCATTAGTTAGATAGCGCTATTTAGGTTTGACAAGCCTCACACCGTGCCGCATAGGACGGGCGTGAACTAATGGATCTGGGCACGTCAATGATGATAGACATTGACAGTTCAGGGCACATAAACATGACTACAGTCAGCAGTTGATATGGTAACGAGTCTAGTAGTATACATGGGGTAGCCCCCACGGCCGAAAAGCCAGATAACTAAACATGGGGTAGCCCCCACGGCTGGATTACCAGAGTTAATGGGTTAAACAAATCACGTTTTCAACTATGGGGTAACCCCCACGGCAGGGATGCCAGTTAAAGGAACTGTTTTTGGAACAACCTAAAACGAACACCCAACTGTGAACTCGCTCAACATTATTGTTGACTCGTGACTACATGCTTTGCAGGTCAATAGGTACTTAGCTGGAGCTAGCATGGGGAAGAGTCGTTGTGGGACATGGACAGCTGTGTGCCATGTTAAACTTTGGAACATTTAAACTTATGTTTTGGTTTTAAACATTATGCTTCCGCTCACAACTTAAACTATGTTTATTTGGACACCAATTATATTGGTTGGACTTTTATGATTACTTAAATGCTTGTTCAATATGATTGGTGGCTTGATCCTGGTCAGTCACGCCTCCAAGCGGTGATACCCCGCAGGTGGATTTTGGGGGTGTGACAGATTGGTATCAGAGCCATTGGTTATAGAGAACTTGGTTTTAATAAGGGGAATACATTTTTGTTAAAACCAGACTATAACCTGTATAGTGCTCTACGATCCACAACGACGCTTCGCTCCACGTGCAAGACTCGACATTCTAGGTGATATGGTTTATGTTTTATTGCCTACTTGCTAGACTACATAGAACTTTGCTTTTGGTATGCTTAGATAAACGTAGCAACTGTTAATTGAAAACACGAGTGTGCTTACTCTCTTCTGTCATCGCACTTTTGCGAACCCCTCTCACACATGTTTCTCTTGATATGAAGATCATGTCTGGACGCGTTAACATGACACAAGCCCAGTTGACGACTCTGATTAACGAACAGGTTGCTGAGGCACTTGCAGCCGCACAAGCAGGAGGTATACCCTGCAGTTTAAAACTCATTCTAGGATCTTTAGGTCCTACTCTCGTGAACCTACCTTTGTGTTAAACTTTGTCCTTTCTTACACCCACAACAGGTCAACATGCCCAGCCACCAGTGTGCACCTTCAAAACCTTTATGGACTGTCGACCCACTACTTTTAGTAGCACTGAAGGAGCTGTAGGTCTCCTCCACTGGTTTGAAAAGCTCGAATCTGTGTTCGAGATGTGTGAATGCCCTGAGGCACGCAGGGTGAAGTATGCTACCGGTACTCTTGAGGGCATAGCGCTCACGTGGTGGAACGCTCAAGTCCAAATGCTAGGGTTGGTTGCTGCTAATGCCACCCCATGGAACACTTTCAAGGATCTGATCAAGGAGGAGTATTGCAATCGTGATGAAATACATAAGCTGGAAGTAGAGTTCTTCAACCTCAAGATGACGGGGTCAGAGATTGAAGCTTATACAAAAAGATTGAATCAGCTTGCTATTCTGTGTCCTACTATGGTGGACCCTCCAATTAAGCGTATCGAACTTTATCTTAAAGGCTTAGTGCCAGAAATCCAAAGTCATGTGACTTCGGCTAACCTCGCCACCATCCAGCAAGTTGTTCAATTGGCTCACCGTCTCACTGATCAGGCGGTGGAGCAGAACAGGTTACCAAAGGGCAATAGTGCTACAACTACTTCAGATGCTCCTAGTGACAACAAACGGAAATGGGATGGAGCTTCAAGCAGAGGTTCAACTTCTGTTCAATCTCAGTCACAGCAGAGAAGGACTGATGACTACAAGAGCCCTAGTCAGCAACCATCTGGTAGTCAAAGTCAGGGTGGGTACAGGGGAAATCACCCCAAATGCAATCGCTGCAACCTACACCATAGCGGACCATGTACCAGGGGTAACTGTCATCGGTGCAACAAGCCATGTCACGCCGCAAAGGATTGCAGGAGTTTATACCCCGCAAACCAGAATCGTCAGCAAAAACAAGCCCCACAGAATCAACGCCAGCAGCAGCAGCAAGGTAATAACAAAGGGTGCTTTCAGTGTGGAGCTGAAGGCCACTTCAAGAGAGATTTCCCCCAACTGAACAGGAACCACAACAACAACAACAATAACAACAATCAGGGGAATGGGAACAACGGGGTTAACAATGGCAATGGTGCAAGGGGTCGTGTGTTTGTTATTGGCCAGGGAGAAGCGAGGAATGATCCCAATGTTGTGACGGGTAAGTTCCTACTCGACGACTTTTATGTTACAATTTTATTTGATTCGGGTGCCGATACTAGCTACGTGTCCCTAAAAGTTAGTCAAATGCTTAAGCGTACCCCAACACTATTGAACCCCAAACACACTGTAGAGCTAGCTAATGGTAAAAGTTTAGAGGTTACCCACGTAGTCAAGGGTTGTAATCTTGTTCTTGCTGGTCACTCTTTCTCTACCGACCTCCTTCCTATCACTCTGGGTAGTTTCGACGTTGTCATTGGGATTGACTGGTTATCCCAACACCAAGCAGAGATTCTTTGCAATGAAAAGATTGTCCGTATTCCTCGCCCAGGTGATGAACCTCTCATGATTCGTGGCGACAAGAGTGGTGCTGTTGTGAGCATCATCTCTTTCCTTAAGGCCCAAAAGTGTTTGAGAAAGGGCCACACTGCTATCTTGGCTCTCGTTACTGACACCTCAAAGAAAGAGAAGAAGATAGAAGATTTTCCGATTGTACGTGACTTCCCTGAGGTATTTCCTGAGGAACTACCTGGCCTTCCGCCTCATCGCCAGGTCAAATTTCAGATCGAGCTGGCTCCTGGAGCAGCACCTATAGCTCGTGCACCTTATCGCCTAACTCCATCAGAATTGAAAGAACTCTCTACGCAACTACAAGAACTCTTGGATAAGGGTTTTATTCGTCCTAGCTCTTCACCCTGGGGAGCTCCAGTCTTGTTTGTGAAAAAGAAAGATGGTACCTTCCGTATGTGCATCGACTATCGCGAGCTCAACAAGGTGACGGTGAAGAATCGTTATCCTCTTCCACGCATCGACGACCTATTCGACCAGCTGCAAGGGTCGAGCTTTTATTCGAAGATTGATTTGAGATCAGGATATCACCAGCTGAGAGTCCGAGAAGAGGACGTCTCCAAAACAGCCTTTAGAACTCGTTATGGACACTACGAGTTTTTGGTCATGCCTTTTGGGCTGACAAACGCACCTGCAATCTTCATGGACTTGATGAATCGAGTGTGCAAGCCTTACCTAGAAAAATTCGTTATAGTTTTCATCGACGACATCCTGATCTATTCTATGAGTCAGGAGGAACACGAGCAGCATCTACGACTCATTTTGGAACTCCTTCGAGCAGAACAGCTGTACGCCAAGTTTTCAAAATGCGACTTCTGGCTTCGTGAAGTCCATTTCTTAGCCCATGTGGTAAACAAGGATGGGATTCACGTTGATCCATCCAAGGTAGACTCGATTAAAAACTGGCCTGCACCTCGTACACCAACGGAAATTCGCCAATTCTTGGGCTTGGCAGGTTACTACAGGAGGTTCATTAAGGATTTTTCCAAGATTGCACAGCTTCTCACCTCACTAACGCAGAAAGGCGTTGTTTATAGATGGGGAAATGCACAGGAATTAGCGTTTCAACACTTAAAGGATAGACTTTGCAGCGCACCTATCCTTTCATTGCCAGAGGGCACAGATGACTTCGTGGTTTACTGCGACGCATCAATTCAGGGTCTTGGTTGTGTATTGATGCAACGGGATAAAGTTATAGCTTACGCCTCACGCCAACTCAAAGTTCATGAAAAGAACTACACTACCCACGACTTAGAGCTGGGAGCTGTTGTTTTTGCGCTTAAGATATGGAGACATTACCTGTACGGTACCAAGTGCTCCATCTACACAGATCACAGGAGTCTAGAGCATATCTTCAAACAGAAGGAACTGAATATGCGACAACGACGATGGGTCGAGCTACTGAATGACTACGAATGCTCGATCAGGTACCACCCAGGCAAAGCCAATGTTGTGGCTGACGCCCTCAGTCGAAAGGACTCTACGCCTAAGCGCGTACGAGCTTTACAACTCACTATACAGTCTAGTCTTCCTTCCCAGATACGAGATGCTCAGGTAGAAGCATTGAAACCAGAAAACATCAGGGCTGAAGCCCTACGCGGCTCAAGGTAACGATTAGAACAAAAGGAAGACGGTGCTTACTACGTAACAGGACGCATTTGGGTCCCACTTTATGGCAACCTACGAGATCTTGTGATGGATGAGGCACACAAGTCTCGCTACTCAGTACATCCTGGTTCGGATAAGATGTACCATGACCTCAGAACTACCTACTGGTGGCCTAGCATGAAGGCCCACATAGCAACTTACGTCAGTAAGTGTTTGACTTGTGCGAGAGTCAAGGTCGAATACCAGAAACCTTCAGGCCTACTCCAACAACCTGAGATACCACAATGGAAATGGGAATAAATTTCCATGGATTTTGTTACTGGCCTCCCTAGATCTCAACGTGGTAATGATACTATTTGGGTGATCGTGGATCGACTCACAAAGTCTGCACACTTCTTGGCTATCAAGGAAACGGATAAGTTCTCCACTCTAGCAGACGTATACCTTAAGGAAGTTGTCTCGAGGCACGGGGTGCCCACCTCTATTATCTCGGATCGTGATGCACGTTTTACTTCAGAACTGTGGCAAGCAATGCACAAGTCCTTTGGTTCACGTTTAGATATGAGCACAGCTTATCACCCGCAAACGGATGGGCAGTCTGAACGCACCATCCAGACCCTTGAAGACATGCTTAGGGCATGTGTGATTGACTTTGGCAACGGCTGGGAAAAGCATCTGCCACTTGTGGAATTTTCGTACAATAACAGCTACCACACCAGCATTAAAGCTGCTCCGTTTGAGGCATTGTACGGGCGTAAATGCCGGTCACCTCTTTGTTGGGCAGAGGTGGGAGATAGTCAGATCACTGGTCCAGAACTTGTGGTAGACACAACAGAACAAATTGCTCAAATACGACAACGAATGGCGGCAGCTCGTGACCGTCAGAAAAGCTACGCCGATAAGGGCAGGAAACCACTCGAGCTCCAGGTTGGGGAGCGAGTACTACTCAAAGTTTCACCCTGGAAGGGTGTGGTTCGTTTTGGTAAACGAGGCAAACTTAACCCACGATACATTGGACCGTTCGAAATCATAGAGAAAATAGGCAAGGTGGCCTACAAACTGAACCTACCAGTAGAACTCAGTGCAGTTCACAACGTTTTCCACGTGTCGAATCTGAAGAAGTGTCTGTCAGATGAGACCCTCGTAGTTCCCTTGAAGGAGCTCACTATCGATGAACAGTTACGATTCGTCGAGGAACCAGTTGAAATCACGGACCGGGATGTTAAGGTCCTTAAGCGCACTAGAATACCTCTCGTTCGAGTTTGTTGGAACTCACGTCGCGGCCCAGAGTTCACCTGGGAACGCGAAGATCAAATGAAACAAAAGTATCCCCAACTATTCGCAAACAGTATAACCACTACTGAGGCTGAAGCTACGGAATTTCGGGACAAAAATCCAGATCAACGGGGGGAGGATGTGACACCCCAGGAAAACCATGCAACTTAACTAGCTTCCTCAGGGAGTACGTGCTAAATTTCGGGACGAAATTTCTTTCAACTTGGGGATAATGTGACAACTCGTACTTCGGAACCTATCTTTGTACTTTGATGTAACGTATGTGAACTTAGTGTAATTATTTGATATGTTGATTTAATGAGATGATATGTGTTATATGTTATGTGAGTGTATGTATTATGTAAACGCACAACTCTAATCCGATTACATAAGCCCATTCGGGCCACACTTTGGGTTCGGCCCACACCCCCTTTGGGTCGCATAACCCATGGGGAGAGTGTATACTCCTCATTGTTGCAATCTCATAATACACACCAAACCCTAGTGCTCTCATCCTTCTCTCTAGAACTCGACGGCAACAACCTTCCATATCTCTCGAAGCTTTGTCTTTCGGATCAACTCTCGTTCCATTCTTTATCCGGTTAGTGTTTTAGTGTTTTATTGTTACTTGACTTTATGTTGATCGATGTTTGTGTATTGCCATATGTTGATCGAATCCGGTTAGGGTTCCTGTTTGTAGAATCATTAATATTAGGTTGCATGATGTTATGATCTACATGGTAATTTAATGATATCTTATGATTGAATGTGATAGAAACTATTAATGATTGATGTTCATATAATCGGTTTACATGTGTATGTTTGGATCATGATACGAATTAGTAATCAAACAATGATAAACGATGATTAGAACCGAAGGTAGGAAGGTCGGTTGTGTTGTGTTTGAACTCGGATGATATGTGATGATCTTAGTGTTAGGTCCGATTGAATGTTATGATAGGTTGTGTTCTTGAAATATGATTAGGGTTCATAAAGATTTGATGTTAAAACACTTATTTGATCAATTAAATGCATGGTTGGAAACTGTTAGTGAGGATTTAATTTAATAGAGGAGAATTAGGAAACTGTTTGAATGAATTGCATGATTTTAGGAAATCCACTTAACTGATCGAACAAGTTAGTCAGTCGCACAAGACTGAATGCACAAGACTGATCGCACAAGTCTTGTTCAGTCGCATAAGAAGTCCATTCGCACAAGATGATCTGATCGCACAAGATGTCTTCAGTCGCACAAGATGTTTTGAATCGCACAAGATTGTTATCTGTTGGGCCGTATGTATATCTGTTGGGCTTCTAATCTTTGGGCCGGGTATATGATGGATCGCACAACATGAAGTGGGTCGCACAAGGCTGTGCTGACCGCACAACATGTTGGGCCGGGGGTTTAAATGGGTTATGTTAGTATATCTCACAAATGGTTCGGCCCAATCTTTTGATCGCACATGTTCGGTTATGTTATGACTGTTAAACGTGATGATATGTGTTTGCCATGATCTGTATATGTTCGTAACTTGCTATCTCTGTGTAAACATACGTGCACTATTTGAACCTAGACCTGACTTGTACGGTAACCATGTTAGGACGTGGTTGACCTCTAGCAGCTCGATTGACCTTTCGTTTATCTGCCGAGCTAACCTAAGGTGAGTTCACACTTTCTACAAAGCATGGGATTCCCAGGGGTTGGGAATGGGGTTAAGGAACATGGATTCCTCGTCCTTCTTGGGTAGGACAGTACGGGTTCAGGAATGTAATTCCTCGTCCTCATGGACAGTTAACTTTCACTAGACCAAAACTCTTTCACGAAGTCCCTCCTTTTTATATCGACTTAATCGTCGAGCCAATGGCGAGCGGGTCATTAGTTAGATAGCGCTATTTAGGTTTGACAAGCCTCACACCGTGCCGCAGAGGACAGGCGTGAACTAATGCTGTGCACGTCAATGATGATAGACATTGACAGTTCAGTGCACATAAACATGACTACAATCAGCAGTCGATATGGTAACGAGTCTAGCAGTATACATGGGGTAGCCCCCACGGCCGAAAAGCCAGATAACTAAACATGGGGTAGCCCCTACGGCTAGATTGCCAGAGTTAATGGGTTAAACAAATCACGTTTTCAACTATGGGGTAACCCCCACGGCAGGGATGCCAGTTAAAGGAACTGTTTTTGGAACAACCTAAAACGAACACCCAACTGTGAACTCGCTCAACATTATTGTTGACGCGTTACTACATGCTTTGCAGGTCAATAGGTACTTAGCTGGAGCTTGCATGGGGAAGAGTCGTTGTGGGACATGGACAGCTGTGTGCCATGTTAAACTTTGGAACATTTAAACTTATGTTTTGGTTTTAAACATTATGCTTCCGCTCACAACTTAAACTATGTTTATTTGGACACCAATTTTATTGGTTGGACTTTTATGATTACTTATATGCTTGTTCAATATGATTGGTGGCTTGATCCTGGTCAGTCACGCCTCCAAGCGGTGATACCCCGCAGGTGGATTTTGGGGGTGTGACAACAAAGTATTAGTTAAACGTGTTTGAAATTCCATCGCATGTTATATAAAGAAGGAAAAGAATCATGCAAATAATAAGAGTTCATCTAGTTGTTAGCTAGGCCAGTCCAGTTCGTGAGCCCATGTGGGCCTTTTATCAAGCCATATTGACCGTTGGGGGAATTGATATATGGGGACGAAAAAAAGAGCTAGAGATCATACAGAAGATAATTTGACGGCAGCACGCATACCAGGCGACATTGGAGCATTCTTGGACGATCTGAGAGCACTTTGGATCTGATTGAAGGTTTAGGAAGCTTCTGGTTCGAGTTTTGAGCACATTGGGTTCGTTAAACATTAGTTTTTCGGTTTCTATTCGCTTTGAACTATGATTTCAATTGTTTTCAGACCTTGTTCAGTTATTTTGTTGAATATTATGAGTAGCTAACATGTTAAACTACCTGGGTTTAGATGAAGTTGATGATTGTAATGCGATTTTGACATGATTATGGTTATTTGATGTGATTTACATAACTTTGCCTTGTGATTGATCTTGATATTGCATGTTGATGTGTTTTGATTGATTATTGGTTGATGAATTCAGCGGTTTAGGCACATAGAAATATCCCCTAGACTTTGAGTTTAATTTGAATCGTTGATCTTAGGGTTTTCGGTTTGAATATTGAGTTGAGAAATTGACCTATTCGATTAATAATTGAAATCAATATACTAAAACTTGCATCCTCATCCTGTGACTCGAAAGACGACTACGGTGAGCTAGGTTATTAGCTAATCATTGGTGGGTAGATTGGGTTACCGATAGCTCGGGCTCGTTTATTACATCGTGGTTAAGGTTTCCTAGGATTTCAATCTTCAAGGTTTGGTTTGCTTTGCGTTTTGAAAGTTTTGGGGGTAGAGTTACTTTCATTGCTTGATTCACGTAGGATTTGGTATCGATAGGTCGAGCCGGTTTGTTCTAGCACTTCACATTTCGTCTTTATCTTTCGTTTGATACATCTCTAGCGGGGGGTTAATCGAGGGAGTAGGATATTTAACCATTGTCACTGTCAGAGTAGCATTGCATGATTCTAGGAATTCGACACCTAGGTAGTCCTTTTCTCATATATATTTGATCAAACTTTGCTCTCGTGTTCGTGTTTGTTTCACGTTGTTTGTCGTGTCTGCCATCTTCTTAATCATTTAGGGTATTAGTTAAAACCTCAAAATCCAAACAAACCAATTAAGTATTAGTTGAGTCAGAGTCTAGTTTAGCGTCGCTAGTGTCTCGTGGGTTCGATACTTGGACTTCATTAGGCTTTACTACGTACGATAGGTACACTTGCCTGTCAGTGGTCTAGCATTTAGAGAGTCTTAGTTTATAAATTTAAAACTAGGGTGTCTAGATTAGGTTAGTAGTTTTTATAGACCATAATTTACACATCACATGTTTAGCACAAATATTGTCATACTTATCAATATTATGTGTTGATAATTATATATATTAAGGTAACATATATACATGTTATATTTTAACATTTTCTCTTACTATATATCTTATCAGAATATAAGGAAAATATATATCTTATATGTGTTGTTTTTTTTTCTTTAATGTAATAGCTTTTATATTGTCTTAATTTAATTATATTTCCAGGGCTTATGGCTGGATAGGTATTCAGAAAATAAAGATAAAAGATTTATATGAAATTCTGAGATTTTT
Organism: Helianthus tuberosus; assembly: GCA_030545235.1. Lineage (NCBI taxonomy): Eukaryota > Viridiplantae > Streptophyta > Magnoliopsida > Asterales > Asteraceae > Helianthus > Helianthus tuberosus. The sequence continues at coordinate 177,846,909 of CM060443.1, forward strand.
CGTCATTGACCCATTTATTGTTTTTCAAGAGGTGGTGTAATACAGATATTCTTAAGGTTTCTTTTAAATTAAAGAATCGATTTTGAGTAAACATGTAGATTTGTTTTTTTTTTCTGTTATATAAAGGCTTGTCCTTCTACAAAAGACATTTGATCATTATATTATATATATTATCAAGAAAATTGCGTCTTGTATAGACACATGTATATATATAAGGTTTTAAAATTTCCTATAATATATACATATAATATCAATTCATGAGAATCCAATTATATAATTAATTATTTTAATTATTCCGTTTATTCCTATAACTTTGTTTATTTCTTTATATTAATAAAATAAATTTCCATCAAGTTTATTGAACATAATATTTCGAAATAAAAGGAAATTTATCAAAAGAAATAAATTTAATAGAGATATAAATCTTCTGAATTCTTTTAGAACGATTTAATCTTTAATTGACAGGTTGACTTATTCTGATTTTAACATATTTAGGACTTAAAATTGATCATAACAGAAAATATAAAATTTAATGTTTTTAAATTTAATAAAATATCATTCTCATCTCAGAATATATGTACATATAACTTAAATATATTTTAATAAATGAATTAAACTTATAAAAATGCTAAAAATTGTTTCTTTTGAGATATATGTACATATATTTTATATGGTTATACCGTACTAAATGTTTTTGTATTTATTTTTATTGCATAGATGGAACATTATTTATAATATTGATATAAGTTATATAAAATATACATATATCTAATTTACATATAATCTAAGAAATAGGTTTAAGCTATTTTCGGTTGATATATAGGTATTATTTAATTACACAGTATCAAGTTGTTATATATATTCCTATTTCATATATATTGTCTTATAAAATATTTTATATCTCTTATTGTATTTGTATATATGTGCTTAAGTTTTAGAATTGTCAACTATGAATTACGAATTGTAAAAATTCTTGTTCGTTATCTGTATAAATTAAATTAAGAATTTTGTTTTATAAAATTCTTTTAACATAACTTTATTCAAGAGCCAATTATTTTATTTTTCCAAAATATTATTATTTTTAGTTCTAATTTAAAACAGAATTTAATAATACTTAATTTTGTGTATTATATTAATAATAATGATGATAAATAATGACAATATATATTAAAGACTTTTCTTAGAGAGTGTTTGTGTATAAAAAAATTTTTCTAGCATATTAATGATCATCAATATTGACTATACGTATAATTTCTGAATATTACATAACTTATCAAATTTTGATGAATAATCCACATATTTAATGTTTAATAATACGATAAAGAATTATAAAGTGATTTATAAAGTATTTTAATTATTATATCTAAACAATGCTGAAACATTATATTTTTAAAAAATTAGTATAATTATATGTTTTGTCAAAACTTTAACAAATACATATCTTTAAATCGAGTAAAACCTTTGGACTACATCATAAATCATAAAATATACTGCTTTCATTGAATAATATTATGATATTTTAGTGATATCATACCTAAGGGTGTTATCTTATATCTTTGATTAAGATATTAGTACAAATATCATAATATTATTATAATTTATTTTGAATTGTATTCACATAAATATGTAGATATGATATATATCACAAAATTGAATATTATGTTACGGATATATCTCCTTTTTATTTTTATAGCCTGACATGATGTAAGATACAAATAGGAGTTATGTATCCTGAGAATTTAAATGATATAAAATCATTTAGGTAGGTTACGTATTATCTAGATATGTATATTATGATATTTTCAAAGTATCATATCTGAATTGCATTTATCTTTTATTAATATTAAAATATTAATATTAACATAGTATTATTGTTATAAAATTTATATAACATTATGTTCCCACATATACATATGGATATAATAGATATATAAGATATCACAAAATTTACTAAGACATGATATTATTAATATATCTCATTTATATATATTATAGCATAAGTGTAATATGCGGATATGGGTAACACATATTGGGAATTTAAGATTCGTGAAATAACACAGAAATCATAATAAACACATTAAGATTTTTATGTTCACAGGATAACACATAAGATATTAATTTCCTAGCACAATTGGTTAAGGGTTTAGGTATTGGAAGAACACCTAAAGGGCTTAAACCAGTGGCATAGCTCTGATACCACCTTCTGTCACAGCTCCCGACCCCTATCCTGGGAGCGGGCGGTCGCGAGCCAGTCAGATGGTATCGGTGTTTATAAATTTGGCAGCGGAAAGTTTCATCAGCACCGTAGTTAGGAAATATTGTTATCAGAATTAAACACCAAATTGTTTAAAATAGATAAATGGGATAAAACCAAATTTTCATTTGTAATATATTTATAGGGAATATCCCTAATTATTGAAAATGATTTTTCCTTTTAATTAGGTAACTTTTATTGCCACTTTTCTAAGCTTTCAGTGCTCTACAGCTGGCTTTTATTGGCTTCCTACTAAGTTACCTGAAACACGTGTTTAAATCATTTTATCAGCAAGAAATACTGGTGAGTGAATCCCAGTTTAATCAAAACAGGTTTTATCATTTTACAGTATTGAGAGTGATTACAATGTTTATATCTACACAATTACTCATTCAGTACTTGCCACTCGACCGGATCTGTGGCTATGGTCATATCACACATTGGCTAACCCATTAATTGTGAAGATTATCAAGTAATGTATACAAAACCCCATAATACCGGCCGTAATTGAAGAATTACAAAGACTCAATCACTGCTAATTATAATATAAAATATGTAAGGTTTTGTGAAAACAGTTTACAAAAAGGTTTATAAAAATGAGATTACTCACATTGATGTTTTAGGGTTTTCCTTAAGAATTTCCTGGTGATTATCTATTAAATACACAAATGCACACGCGTTAGTATAATAACCCAATATTTACATTAGTAATACCCTCCCCGAGACGACACTCTAACGACTACGTCGGGCAGAACCTCGATAGCCGTTACGGAACCCTGGATCAATAGGGCAGCGTAACTAATACGTAACCGGGGTTATGATACTTACAACGAGGCAGAACTTCGTTATTTAGGGGGGGTATTATGCCCGAGAATAGTGTCTATACTATAGAAATTCGAGAGAGAAAGAAACTGTGAACGAATTGGAATGAAATGCCGATGGCATCTATTTATAGTGCCTGCTCGGCACTTTGTCGCGCCCCGCGACAGATGGAGAAGGAGCTTACGCGGCCCCCGAGGGCCAGAAAAGGTGGCGGTGGTGCTGAGTCATTCCGGAGTATTGACGCGTGTGGGGGCACGTGGCACGCTGTGATGCGGCCTGTCTTCCTAGCTGTCACCTAAAGGGTCTTCGCGGCCCGCGAGCGCCACCAGATTTTGGTTTTTATTTTATTTTTAATTATATAAAGGTATTCGGGGTGTATTTAGGAGCGTTTAGGGTAACATTAAGGGTTTTAGGGGAATTGTTACCTTTGTAATTATAACTTAAGGAAGTACTTGGCTTTGATTTTTTAGATTTGTTGTCATATCTATTTGCCTACCTATGTTTAGCTATCTTCGGACATATAAATGTATTTAGGAGAGTTGTTATAGTTTATTTGCCGTACGTTTGATATTATTGTTTATACGTTTGAAGTCAAAAAAATGACCAATAAATAAACACGAAGCGAAAGAAAAGTAAACTTAATCTCCAAACGCATACCGAGTACGATTTCTTCAATTTCACCTATACGAATAATATATATATATATATATGTGTGTGTGTGTTTTATTTGTATACGGGGCCGTATACCATTATACGACCTATATACAAGCAATAAACAGTGCTCGTATATTGACTATACGAGCGAATAAAAAATAATAAACGTTGTATACGACTCGTATAACGTTATACGGGCCGTATACATGCAAAAAAATCTCACATATAATTGTTTCGTTAGAAATGCGATAGCATGGATGAATTGATGGAGTGGTTTAGAGCAGTCGGATTCCAAAATGGGTACACCATAGTCATCACACGATCTACGACAAACCCCCAAGCGGGAAGCCGTTAAAAATTTGGTTAACGTGTGACGTGATGTCGTGGTCTCACGCAAATTTAATCCAATTACAACTAATTAGCTAGCGGTAAGTGGGTATCGAACACAGGGAGTTTGTGGAATATGTGTTATCTTGATGTATGTCTAAATTAACTAAAGCAAACTAAATTGCAAGAAATGTAAATTCAGAATTTTGGCGATTGGTTTTAATTACTAGATTAAACTAAATTAAATTACAAATCAAGGTTAAGTTTTGTAACAAGATAAGAGGATAGTGATCATCCCGAGTTTCAGGTTTTAAGTGACAATCAAGGTTTATGTTCAACTGGAAAGAACTACATAGACATAGCTCATGCAAGATCAATTGTTTGTGATGAAAGGGAACTAAGTACTCGGATTCCTAGAACGCGAGGTTGTTACCCGATGACCAATCAACATATGTCCAACCCTAATCCCTCCCATGATATCTCGATTGCCAACGGCACCAAGAACGTATGGTTTAGAACTATGATCAAACATACATCAACAATTTACAAACACCCAATCAAACATCATAATAAACTAACAACACATGCATAGTTTAATATTCCAGAAATTGAAGAACAAACATAATTGTCACAAATAAAACCTTACACTCAAGACGATCACCAAGCAAACCTAGCCGCTCATAGTGTCGTGAATCGTCATAACAATCAAACCTTTGTCCAACGGAATCAAAAACAAAGTCTCCATGTTTAGACCACTCAAGAACACCTTGGAACACCCCAAAATCGCCTCCTAATAAGTTACTAAACGAATAACATGATTGGATTTCAAAAGACACAATAAAACATCATAAATTAGGGCAGTTACACATTTCTCGTTGGCCTCCACCGTAAGCTACGGTGGCCACCGTAGCTTACGGTGGCTTGGAATAGCTTACAGTGGGTCTCTACTGCCTTACAGTGGAAGAAAAATGCTGGGGGCTACCGTAATTTACGGTAGCTACCGTAAATTACGGTAGGCTTCAGCATGCAATTTTGTTTTCAGCATAACTTTTTCGTTTCAACTCCGTTTTCTTCACCGTTTTCGCCTACGTTCTCGTAATTTCGTCCTCAATAATGCTATCCTCTTAATTCTTCCATACCAATAATTGATTTTTTTCATTTATTCTCCGTCTTTCAATCTCCAATCCAATCGCGCCTATTCGAAGCTTCATTCCCACACTTTTAAGCCCCAAATGTACCTGAAACACAAGCAACCATAGTTATCTAATTCTAGAAAATTACCCGATTAAATGTGAGATTTTAATAGCGCTTATACCACTTAAGGGTTCTCCTACGGACTACCCGTCACATCCCCACACTTAACCGTTGCTTGCCCCAAGCAACCCGTTCAACAAAACATAATTTATTCAAGCGATCAAGCACAAACCAAGCAAACAAATGTCGACATTTACTAACTCTTTCTTAAAATCGCACATGACACACCCCTCACAAAACTCTCCTCTCGGGGACAAGCAATAACTAGCAAAGATAAGCTAGATCACACTTAAAGCAAACGGGTGGTTGCACGACAATAAGCTTGTAATTAAATCGATCTTTCGCCTAAGTGATTTGCTAAACATGCATGTGAATCAAAGGGACTTAGAGGTTGTAACATGGCAAGGCAAATGGGTAGGAAATGGAAATACATATGCGAAGTAGCTAACGATTTAACCCGGTCTTTTATTTCTAACGAAAACAAAATATAAACAACTATATACCAAATATCTCGTTCATTTTTTTATTTTCTTTTTTTCATTGCTTTTTCTTCTTTTTTTTTTTCTTTTCTTTTCATATCTCTTTTTTTTCTTTTTTTTTTCTTTTCAAACATAACAAGATAAACATACTAATACGAGATGCAACATTAATAGACCGGGTCAAATACAAGTTAAATTTAGAGGAACTAGGCACGGGTTACAAATGATCGGCTTCAAGCTCAAATGGGCTACTAAAGTCCAAACCCCCGCCCCTCTCACTACCAAGCTCATATATATAATTTATGAGGTCCAACTCCCCAAATCCCACACTCGCACTCACCAAGACGAGGCTACCTAATTGCCCTTATCCTTTTCACATGCATATCAAGCTAAGGCCTCAAACCGCATTCGAGCACAAGTTCTAATGCACCCCCACCCATTGCCACTCTCATCAAGAAAAATGTATTCTAATAAATTCAAGTAGTGGCTCAACTCTCACCAAGAAAGAACAAGGGGATATGGGTTACCGGTGTGTCATGCAATTTAATACTCAACTGTTCAATTTGGACCATTTTTCGCTTGATTTTTTAAAAATTTCATAATTTTTTTTCCAAAATTTTCCCTCATCCCCACACTTGGGGTACATTGTCCCTAATGTATGGTTTTGAAGGGAAGATCGCTTAAACCACTACAACATCAATTGTAGCTTTTCCACTCAAACCCAAATTTCTTTTTGTTTTTTTTTTTATATAACTAAAAACACCACCAACTTTCACAACCCATAAACACATCAAACACATTAAACACCACCCATCCGCCCAACCATGATCATAAACACGAATATATACAAAGGTGCACAAAATGAGAACAAGACACAACCTGATCAGTAAATCAACAGTGTTGGTAGTGATGCAGCTGTGGTAATCAGACAGGAACATAAACATATCTTGGATTCGCTGATAGCTCAACGGGGATGTTGCCAAACATCCCCACACTTGAATCATTGCATCCGCGAGGATTGAAACGTAGTAACCTGCCAAAACACAAACACAACACCAAAACAAAACACGAATACAATACTCTACATCCTCGGGCTGCCTCCTGAGAGCGCTAAGTTTAAAGGTCTTCAGCCAGACCATACCTGATAAGCGTTACGGTGGTCTCAATGCACACTTAACCAAAACATTTCCAACAAATGCCCGGAAATTTACATGCCATCTCCATAAGTTTGTCAGTATAATTGGCATGTTCAGACTGCACTTGTGGGTTTCTCTAATCCACTTCATGATATATACCCTGATGTCTTGTAGTTTCATCCTTCTCATCTTCTTCCTCAAACCCTCTTCCCCACACTTATTAATTTGAATGATTGATATGGGAAGAGGTTCGATACACATATTCATCTCCTCAGACTGTTCTGCCTCATCATCTACACACACCATCTGATCCACCAAGGACTCTTCATCAGATAAAGGACTCATTGGTGTGGTATTATCCTCCACAACCTCCTCCTTCATGTGAGAATAATCTCTAATATCATCAGGTAATGGTGAAAGGCGTTGTTCTATTTCTATCTTCATTTTTAAATTCTGACACTTAGAAACTAAACAGCTGATTCGATCTTCATCGGAAAGGTTAGGTGCTGATAAATACTACTCGAGTTTGGACAAAGTCACTTCCAATATAGCAAGCTCTTTCTCCTCCTCGGTCTGATAAGTATAAACACCCTCGGGCTTAGAATATTCTTCAGGATGATATTGTCGATATTCCTGATATGATTTAAAGATGTGCGCATCCATCATTTTTCTATTCCGGTACTTTGGGTTTTCTGAATACACCGTGCACACATCATAATCATAAGTGTGATCGCGACCGCAACAAAAACATAGACCATCCGTCCTTGTCTCATAATAAACATCCATGTCCCGATCATATCCATCCGAGTAATAATCATCCTCCATTTCTAATTCATAAAAATCAACGTATGATGGAGGTGGAACCTGTGAAACATAAGACATCGGTTTTCCATGTGCCCTCCTATAGTGGGCCTCGTGGTAACCGATACATGGATGACGTGGACCTTCGCACATTATACACGTAGAAAAGCTGAAATTTGTGTAATGCTTTGTCATCCTGCACAACACAACTCAACTACCAAGTGTAAATCACGAACATAAAAGAAATCTTTTTGGGATTTTTGATTTTTTTAATTTTTTATTTTTGTTAACTAATACAAAAGATAACGCACGTTGCGCACTACTCCCCGGCAACGGCGCCAAAATTTGACGTGATGTCGTGGTCTCACGCAAATTTAATCCAATTACAACTAATTAGCTAGCGGTAAGTGGGTATCGAACACAGGGAGTTTGTGGAATATGTGCTATCTTGATGTATGTCTAAATTAACTAAAGCAAACTAAATTGCAAGAAATGTAAATTCAGAATTTTGGCGATTGGTTTTAATTACTAGATTAAACTAAATTAAATTACAAATCAAGGTTAAGTTTTGTAACAAGATAAGAGGATAGTGATCATCCCGAGTTTCAGGTTTTAAGTGACAATCAAGGTTTATGTTCAACTGGAAAGAACTACATAGACATGGCTCATGCAAGATCAATTGTTTGTGATGAAAGGGAACTAAGTACTCGGATTCCTAGAACGCGAGGTTGTTACCCGATGACCAATCAACATATGTCCAACCCTAATCCCTCCCATGATATCTCGATTGCCAACGGCACCAAGAACGTATGGTTTAGATCTATGATCAAACATACATCAACAATTTACAAACACCCAATCAAACATCATAATAAACTAACAACACATGCATAGTTTAATATTCTAGAAATTAAAGAACAAACATAATTGTCACAAATAAAACCTTACACTCAAGACGATCACCAAGCAAACCTAGCGCTCATAGTGTCGTGAATCGTCATAACAATCAAACATTTGTCCAACGGAATCAAAAACAAAGTCTCCATGTTTAGACCACTCAAGAACACCTTGGAACATCCCAAAATCGCCCCCTAATCAGTTACTAAACGAATAACATGATTGGATTTCAAAAGACACAATAAAACATCATAAATTAGGGCAGTTACACATTTCTCGTTGGCCTCCACCGTTAGCTACGGTGGCCACCGTAGCTTACGGTGGCTTGGAATAGCTTATGGTGGGTCTCTACTGCCTTACGCTGGAAGAAAAATGTTGGGGGCTACCGTAATTTACGGTAGCTACCGTAAATTACGGTAGGCTTCAGCATGCAATTTTGTTTTCAGCATAACTTTTTCGTTTCAACTCCGTTTTCTTCACCGTTTTCGCCTACGTTCTCGTAATTTCGTCCTCTATAATGCTATCCACTTAATTCTTCCATACCAATAATTTATTTTTTTCATTTATTCTCCGTCTTTCAATCTCCAATCTAATCGCGCCTATTCGAAGCTTCATTCCCACACTTTTAAGCCCCAAATGTACCTGAAACACAAGCAACCATAGTTATCTAATTCTAGATAATTACCCGATTAAATGTGGGATTTTAATATCGTTTATACCACTTAAGGGTTGTCCTACGGACTACCCGTCAACGTGCGATTGTGCCGGCCACCGCAAGCCAACAACCAGGGTGAGACGGACCGGGAGCAGGAAAACCGGTTGCAAGTTCCAACTGATCGAAATATACAGAAAGAGGTCACGGTATTGGGATATAAGGGTTGAACATGCTCAGCATAACCACAAACCCTTTATGTACCCAGAGTGTCATACGTCCCTAATGAGGCTGACTCTAGAAGAAGAGAGGACATTGGACAAACTGACGTACCCGAATATGAAACCACGAGACATTTTTAATATCATTAAAGAACAGAACCCTGAGAATGTCTTAACAAGAAACACCATATACAACGCCCGTGCCAAATTGGGTCGAATTCAGCAAGTCGGCAAGACATCAATGCAGATACTTTTCCAGCGTTTGATGACAGTTGGGTTTGTTTTCTTCCACAGAATATATGGAAACAACGAAGGGTACCGGATATTTTATTTATCCACTCAGTGTCGAACTGGTTGTGGCGCGCCTTCCCGCATGTGTTGCTTATAGATTCCACCTACAAGACAAACAGGTACAACATGCCGCTAGTTCATATTGTCGGTGTCACGTCCACATCCATGCCGTTATGCGTTGCTCATGCGTTTAGAGCCAACGAGAAAGAGGAAAACTTCACGTGGGTGCTACAGAGGTTGAAAGACTCACTGGATGGTGTTATGGAGCCCCGTGTAATAGTAACGGACAGAGATCTCGCCCTCATGAACGTATGTGCAAGCGTGTTTCCCAACGCTAGACAATCACTTTGTAGGTGCCACGTAGACCAAAACATCAGAAAACATTGCAAGCCAAGCAGTAAAACGGAACAAGCATAGGATAAGTTTTTATACAAGTGGAAGAGGCCGATTAACTCAATGACCCAAAATGACTACAACTACTGGTACGAGCGTATACGAGCAGGACTGCCAAGCAAAAGACGCGACCGTAAGTTTCCTAGTAATTTTCTTAATAATCGTACTTATCTGACTTGTCTTGACTGCAATTCACTTTGTTTTCAAAGATCATGGACTACTTGTTCTCAAACTGGTTACAACCATATGGAGACCGGTTTGTGGCTTACTGGACCGACCAACATCTGAACTTCGGACAGTGCACAACCAACATGGTAGAGGGTCAACATGCGCTCTTTAAGCAATACCTCGGTGAACCCAACCTCACGCTTGATAAGGCTGTACCACTTATCGATTAGCTAATGAAAAACCAGGTCACTGAAATAAAAGCCAGCATTGAATCAAGTAGGAGCCGGACAATGGGTCCAAATAATGAACCTTTTTTTATCTCATTCGAAAGAAGGTTTCACATAAATGCATGGACCTTTTAAGAAACCAAGTTCAACAAATAGAGATCTTAAAAGCAGCTAATGGTATATGTGCGTGCTGTTTGTTTACAAGCTGTGAGCTGCTATGCGCGTGCCGATTGGTACCGTATATACAAAATCGTAGTACATTCTTCGACCAACCACGTCTTTTAATAAGCGTATTTCATCATGCAATGATTTTAACATTTCTCTTGTTTGTGTTTTATTTTAATGCAGATCAAAAGATTCCGTTGGAGCTGATAGGCCCCTTTTGGCAAAAGCTGGATTTGATACCTTTAAACAAAAAGTGCGAGAAGGAGTTCTTCGACATAGACAACGAATTGTCTAATCTTAAACAACGTTTTTGGGGCAGCCGAGAGCGATTAAGAAAAACATGTTTTAGAAGATAAAGGAGATGGTTAACACCATTCAGACACAAATGTCAAACAGCCAGTCGTGAAGAAAAATCCACGGGGTCGTCTAACCTTAAAGGCTCAGCAAGAAAGGAAGGTTGATTCTTTTGCGGAGCCTTCTAGGCACGGTTTTATCTCTCTTCGGTCATCTTTAGACGCGCATGGTGATTCACCAGGCATGGTGATTCACCAGGCATTGGTACACAAGAGTCGCACACCCAACCTGTAAGACATAGCTCGTTTGTCCAGTAACAAAGTGATAATCGTGGAGTGCCGACATTCATCGACGAGATTGCGAAGGGCGCTAGGCAATGGAAGGGTAAGCAAAATGTGGAAAAATAAATGGAAGAGGCACTGTCGTTACCTTTAATACCTGCAGTACAGCTTAACATATTCAAATACTATCAACGGTTCATACCACCTTGCTTCCATCGATACCTAAGTCATATTCAAGATGTTTGGGGCGATGGTAATTGCCGCTTTCGATCTATAGCGGTCGGCTTGTCGCTTGATGAGAATGAGTGGCCGTTAATACGAAAGGAGCTTCCACCAAGTATAACTTTGTTTGAAACTCCTTCGATTATAATGGTATAGGGTTTGCATCGGAAGATAAGTAGCTGCTAATGCCTTTCTCAGGAATTCTGATAGCTAACAGGTGGAATGTGATTTGTCACTTATTAAGCGACATCGGTAGTCCTACGTTTTTTCCCTTGTCGACAACAGCCGAAGAGAGTGTTCCTCATAAAACTGTTACACTCGTGCATGTATTCCAGAACCATTATATTCACGTCAGGTTAGAGGGGGAATATCCAATGCCTACCCCGTCAGGGTTCACTGTATACGGACCGTATAACGTTATACGACCCGTATACGAGGCATAAAACAGTGCTCGTATGTGAGCGAATAAAAATTAATAAACATTTTATACGGCCCGTATAAGGTTATACGGCCGTATACAATCAATAATTGATCGTATAATAAGAAGATATACGACCACATAACAACCATACGAGCTCAAAATTCACAAAAATTCTCTCAGTTTTCTCTTAGATTGTTCTTGGATATCGTTCTTTGGCGTTCGTGACGTTTTCTTCTCGTTCTTCTAATATAACGGTACGTTTCTAAGCCTCGTTCATTGATTAAACTTTCGGATTACGTAACTTGTTTGATTATACAATCGTATACCATATCGAATAGCGTAGATAGCGTAACGAAATTGATTGTTTGATTGAATTTGAAAAAAAAACTGCACATTCAAGTGTATACGGGCTGTATACATTATATACGATCGTATACAACTTGAATCTTCAAATTGTATACGATCGTATACTTGTATACGATCGTGTAGTTCTTCAACATTCAACTTGAATCTTCAAGTGTATACGATCATATACATATATACGATTGTATACAAGTTGAGAATTCAAGTTATATGCTACCGTATACATGTATACACTCATATACAACATGAAGATTCAAGTTGAATGTTGAGCATTCAACCTGAAAATTCAAGTTGTATACGATCGTATAAGTTATACGATTATACGATCGTATACAACTTGAATTTTCAGTTTATTATTTCTTTTTTTCCTTGATTTTATTTAGCGCATACAGGACGTATAATACGTCCGTATACGAAACGTATACGCCCGTTGTACATATACGATGAGTATAATACGGATCGTATACGAGACGTAAAATACGTGCATATATAAAACGTCTATATCGAGTATTGTACAAATCATATACACCTCGTGTAATACGTGCGCGATAATCGTATAATCCTCGTACCTATTATTGTTATTGTTTACAGACGATATGGCTGAGTCATCAGCGGCTGGAGCACGTCGATGAGGGGCAGGTAGGGGACGTGGACAGGGACGGGGAAGAGGTCAGCAGGGGGAGGATGTTGATCATGAATTTCAGGAGACGACACAGTTTGTTGTCGTGATCCCCCACGGTACGGTTGCCCACAGGTGTTTGGGTAGATTACAACAGATGGAGCTGGATGAACCCCAGACCATTGATATAAGTTTTTTGAACGACATTGGATCGATCGGTCGGGTCTGGGAGTTTATGCCAGCTACCTCCCCATGGGCCCGTTTATTTGTGGACGGCCGAGAGCGGGCCCACAGGGAGATTACATTAGAGTTTTTATGTACGTTTGCGTTTAGCGAGACCCAGGATAGGAGTTTACAGTATTTTTTGGAGACTCCAGCGGTCTCGTTAACTCTTTGCAGGGCGTCTCACTCGATGACGCTCCCACAGTTTGTTGTTGCCATGGGACTGTACTCACATGATGAATAAGTATCCCAGGCATTTTTGGATGCGCTGACGACCACGTCCGTTGACGTATTGTGGCCCTGGTGGAGCACTATTGGTGTCGGGGACTTCGCGACACCGCGCTCGTGATCCCCGAAGGCGCGGGTGTCGCGCATTTACGATCTGCTGCACCGATACCTATATTTGTGTATCGTGGTGACGATTGCGGGTCATCATGATAGCAGGGAGTGGGTCACCTAAAATGACCTATTCTTCTTGCAGAACCTACTTACCGGTGGGGGGGCCAATTGTCACAGCCCCAACCGATGGCGGAATCATCGGGGCGCGACACTAGGCGAATCAGATTCCTCAAGAGAATCCATAGCAACTAATAAGCGACATTATTTATTACATTTGTTATCCCATACTAACAATCAATACAATCACATAAGTTATCACAGATTTCTTGTCCTCTCGAACAATACAAATCCGACAACCTAAATTTTAGGTGAGTTTCTAGACTTCCTAGCTTGATTTGATGTAGACTGCAACTAAACCTGCAACATACGTTAAAACAACGTCAATACAAAAGTATTGGCGAGTATACAAGTTTTGATAGTAGCGAGAAATAGATAAAAAGTGTTGCGAATTACCAAATACATAAACGGGGTACCTCAACATACATGCATATAAGACATATACTACCAGCTAAGTCACTCGAGCTGCGATTGTGATTGCTATTCATCCTAACTAGACCCCGTCTGGTACTATAGCACCATACTAGTTAAGGCGGGACCTTGCGAGTATAAGTCCTAACACATATGTAACAAGCATCACGTGTAAATATGCATCACAGTTATTCGCAAGTGATAAACAGTTTGATTGTATAATTCGTTTTGATAAGTTCGATTTGATAGGAACGTAAGCTACACCCAAAATGCGATTAAAAAGGGTTCGAGTATACTCACAGTTGGTGCTCAGCAAGTAAACACAACTTGGTTGGATTGAAGGGAGCGCGTCTGAGATTAGCCTGATTACAGAGTGATAGCGTAAGCGTTGAACAGTGTGTAGAACGGTGCAAAGTACCAAGTGTCGGATGGTAATACGATCGGATGGCAATCCGGTCGGATGGCCAGTCGATCGGATGGCAATCCGTTCGGATGGTCAGTCGATCGGATGGCAATCCGTTCGGATGGTCATCCGATTGGGCGACCATTCGATTGGATTGTCATCTCGTTTGGTAAGGATGTGTTTGTGTATGATGGCTTTGAAGTTTTTGTTGTAGTATTTTGAAAACAGAGAAGTATCTCTACCCTTCAGGTCGATCGATCGAACGGCGGTTCGATCGAGCACGATCCGATTGTTAGGACACTTAGTGAGAGTAAGTTCACAGCAGTATTGTCACTCGATCGGATAGCAATTCGATCGGGTGGCAATCCGTTGGAATGGCAATTTATTGAACATGTTGAAAATTGTTTTAAGTGTTGAAGTTCCAAATGTCACATGGTAGGATGGTCGTTCGATCAGATGGCAATCCGATCAGGCGATAATCCGTTCAACGTTCAGATCCTTGAAAAGTTGAATTTAAAAGTTTAAGTGTGGAACCAAGTGTAAGCCGATCGGATGGCTGTTCGATCGGATAGCAATTCGATCGGACGGCAATCCGTCCCAGCGGCATGATCGTCTGTGGCACTTGATTGTTTTGAAAGTTTTGCAGTTTTGATTCGAGACGATGTGATATCGTGCTAAAGAACAGAAACCCCATCAAGACCTAAGTGACCCGATCGAATAGGAATCACCCTAGTTTGATCAATCAACTGTTTCAAGACGGTTGTTCATGTCTAACCCAAAGTCGGTAGTCTCTTTGATAGAATTTAGATCTTGAACCGACACATCGCTAAGAAGGAGTAGAAGATCAGAACGAGCTTCGATTCTATCGGTTTTGGGTGCATTGAGTGTAAAAGAGTTGAAAGAAAGTTAGAAACCATCTTTCAATCCTTTTAACCATGAATATGTGTAGATTAGTGCAGAAACATTGTTTAATCTTGTGGAAATCCTTCATATCTTAGTGGTTCTTGGTGGAATGAGGCCAAGACTGGAAGTTCATAAGAAATCCATGATGACATCACCTTAGGAGACCTCAAATCCACTGATTTCACGGTTAAAAGTTGAGATTCAAAAGAGAAAATGATGAAGAAGTGCGTGTAGAACATAGAAGTACAGGATTTAGGTTGAAAACTTACAAGAATCGCGAGAAATCGAGAGAAAATAGCCCCAAAGCGTCCTGGTCGAGTGAGAGATGTCACATCACTTGAACAGTGATGTGACAAGGCTATTTATAGGTGAAGAGGAGAAAGGTGATGGAGTGTCATGGATCAGATGGCAATCCGATCGGGTGACACCTTGATCGGATGGCAATCCGATCGGATGGCCATTCGATCGGTTGATCATCCGATCGAGAGCATCCGGTGAGTTGCGTTTTGACGTTTCGTTTTGTTCGTTCAGCATTGTGATAGTTTGGTTACACATTTTCATACCCACATTCATATATTTATTATAATTACTCACAAAGGGTCGTATAAATATCTACATTTCAAAGTCTGCGTTGCAATAATCGAGTTACGCTTTTCGAATATGCGTTGCGTCACGACACATCACGGCTATCGAAGATGGTAGAATAGTTCCTCACTCAACGTCATCGTGAGTGTTATTACGTGCGATGTGATGTGTTATCGCGATAAAGTATGCGTAATATACAAAAATACTGCGAAGTAGCGACGTATTCGATATAGCCACATTATGATCTGAATCTCTGGTGCTAGGCGTAACGAGTAAAACGAGTAGTAACAACGCATGAACATGCAAGTTGTTACAGTCTCCCCTGCTTTAGGAAATTTCGTCCCAAAATTAATCCACAAGAAGGGTTGCGAGAATTGATGCGAGTGAGAGTAGCGATAAAAGCGTCAAAATAAGCGAGCGATTGATTGAAATTCGACGAGCGAGAGCGTTGCGAAGACTGGGCGATGGCGGCGAGTAAGGCGACTTGTATAACAAAAGATGGCAACACACGAATAGCGATCCAAAAGTGTTTTGAATTCTCGAAAAGTTGATTAATTCGAAAAGGTTTGGAGAAAACTTGTTCACGAAAAATCTTCCCACAGTGCGGCGTTAAACTGTTTCGATGTTCACACCGGCGCTATGAGGGGAGTTTTATTAGGTTACTAAAAGGTTTTAGGGTGATTAGAACTCGTTTTACGAAATTTTCTCGTCACGCGGCATTAACTTGAGTCGATTGTCAAACCAACGTTACAAGAGAATCTCGTTTTGTTCAAAGATTTTGATCAAATTTTAGAAAAAGTTTGTAGGAAAAACTCGGTTTAAGCTTTGCGTTAACAAAGCCTTTTAATAATACCAAAAATTTAATTTTTAAGGCTGGCCCCGCATGGCACTTTTCCACGAAAGTTCGACAATATGGCTAAAACGCTTATATATAGGAAGTACCAGCGGCGTATCCACCACGTTTTAACCATATGGCTTCTGTCTCGTGAGGTAGTGTCATACGTGTCGACATAGTACAGACAGATTTTTGATGACTCGATCCAAACGAGAAAGGATTGGATCAAGTCTTGAAAATGCGAACTGAGTGATGAAGTCGTTTTCGAACTCAGTTTAGTGACATGAGCGAGTGCGATAAGCGGTCAGCGGTACGCGAAAATTCGATAGCACACCCCAAACATAATAAGCGAAAGCGGCGGCGATAAGCGAAAAGCGGTAAGCGATAAGCGACGAGCGGTAGCGACAACCGTCGAGCGATAGGTGACGATCGATTCGTTGCAAGCGATGGGAATATGCGATTTGATTAGGTTAGAGGACACCACAAATTTTAACTAGCATTAAGCCCCACATGGCCTTTTTACACGAAAGTCTTCTAATACGGCTAAAACACTTATATATAGGAAGTACCAACGGCGTATCCACCATGTTTCATCCCTATTAGTTTCGTCTCGTGAAGTGAGGTCATGTGTGCTAACATAACACAGATAACATAGATAACGGTAAGCAATAGTGATAGCGGTAAACGTTAAGCGATACACGATGAGCGATAGTGCGATACACATAATAAGTGATTGAGATTGTGAGATATATTCCAGCGATAATGCGATTGCGAGCGTGTTTGACTTACGAAAAGTCTAGCGATGACACGCTTTAAGTTGCGATTGAGGTTGTTACGCCTTGCGATGTAGTGTAGTATGTCAGAAATAGATCTAATAGTATACTTGGTCTAATAACGTTCAACTTGTATGGCACTTTCTTCACAAATCATTGGTTGGCATAGCGAAGCACTTATATATAGGAAGTACCAGCGGCGTATCCACCATGCTTCAACCACACGCCTTTGCCCCGTGAATAGGTGTCACACTGTGTCGACATGGTCAAGACGCTTATATATAGGAAATACTAGCTACGTATCCACCACGCTTAACCATGCTTTTAACGTTATAGCATTATTGAAACTTATTACGATCTCTGTGCACTAACCACAGTAATCCCGTGTGCACCCGCTATTAATTTGATCCTTGCATGTTTATCGTAACTTATCTCAAGAACGCATAGTAGGGGTAAAACACATTATGTAGTATATAGTACTAGTAT
The DNA here is from genome assembly GCA_030545235.1 of Helianthus tuberosus. Taxonomy (NCBI): domain Eukaryota; kingdom Viridiplantae; phylum Streptophyta; class Magnoliopsida; order Asterales; family Asteraceae; genus Helianthus; species Helianthus tuberosus. Next base: position 177,864,924 of record CM060443.1, read on the forward strand.
CTAGTCCGTGCGCGAGTGCGAGAGAGCGAGAGATAAATAGAGTCCACATTGCGTCGAGAAATAGAACAAGTTCAACTTATAAAAGAAATTAACGGTGAATATCATTACAACAACATTGGAAACATAACGAATGTTGTTGTGGAGGACTTCTGTGGAGACTGCGATTGTTGCTGAAATTCCTTAAGTCTGCGGCCCCGTGCGGTAGCGCTGGGTAAGATAACCATACCAGTTGCAATTTGCGCAATAGCGACAGTTAGCTTCTGGCGGGTGATGATACGTACACGTTAGACACAGGGGATGATTTCCATTGTAGTCGCGCTTCGAGTGAACTGGAATTGCTTGGAGAGGTTCTGGTTGCGACAGCTCAGTTGTTGAAGAGTTTGGGCTCCTGGTCTTTCGTGTGCGGCTGGACTGAGCTTCCTGAAGCGATGTGTTATCATCGGAGGATTCGTATGAGGACTCACTTGAAGAATCGTCAGTAGAGTCGTCGGAAGAATCGTCGGAAGAATCGATGAAGATTGCTTGGTGAGCTTATTTGACAGGATTCTTGGAGAAGAATCCATCCAAGACTCGTTTATCGTTGATTTCTGCGGCCAAGCGGTAGGTTTCTTCGATGGTAGCAGGTCTTGCAGCTTCGACAAAATCGCCCACACATTTAGGCAAGCCGCGAATGTACTTTGTGATGGCTTTTTCTGAAGTGTTGATTTGACTTGGGTAGATTATGTTGAGCTGTTTGAACCTTGCGGTGTAGCCAGTATTGTCACCTTCGACTTGCTTGATTTCCCAAAATTCGTCTTCTAGTTTTTGGACTTCGTGGGGAGGGCATAAGCTGCAGAGATCCCACGTTTGTTACATTCGGCTGTCCACCAGTCGAGTGCTTGCGATTGAAATACTCCGGTAGCGCAAGTAGTACGAAAACTATCGGAACACCCACTCTAACGAAGGGTAACTTCGATAGAATCGAACCACTAGAGTAGTTGGGACACACCTCCTTCACCCGTGAACTCCATCGGGTCACAGGCTTTGAAGTGTTTGTAGAGGAAAGCAGATTGCGGCGCTTCCGTCTTAGAGTCTTCCGAGGTTCGAGAGTTGCTGAGTGAGTGCACTTGAGTGACAATTTGAGGAATGACCTTGGCCACTTCCTTGGTCACAAGCGAGGCAATCCTCTTCTTGGCGCTTCGTTTGGCTCTTCTCCTAGTTGTTTGTCTCGAGGTAGAGTCATTTGAAGACATCTAGACAGAGAGAGATTTGGAGTGAGATTCGATCATAATGATTTTTGAGTTTTGCGATGCGATTGAGCACGGTCAAAACTTTTTGAGAGTAATAATATAATAGATTTCACATAGGAGCCACATAGGAGACACGAGATTCCTAAGTTCCCACACAATTGATTTGCTTGTATATGTATAAATATAGGTTCGTATAAATTACACCTTTACGCTTGCATAGGTAGCGCGAGGACGCGATGCAGAGAGAGAGCGAGCGCGAGTAATTAGACATTTGTTTTGTTGCGAACATTCGGTTTTCGTTTTAGATTGCGATGACTGTGCGAGTGGTGCATTTATAAAGCAGGGAGCGAAAATTGATAAATCGAGAAATCGATAAAGCGTAAAGTTTTTAAATTGTAACACATAAGCGTAAATAAGTTCCAACAAGCGTAAAATCGGCGAGTCGTAAGCTAGAGAAAATAGATAGAGTGCCTCGGGTGTTTAGGCGTCGACTGCCCAAGGTAACCCAACCATACCCGACGAGTTTGTGCACGCGCGTTGCCCTAGAAGACTCATGCTTCCACCGGGATGCAGCTCCTAGCATTCGTCCTCCTAGTCATCGCGTGGCTCGAGTCATCGTTTGGCTCGAGTCATCGTTATAGTCGAGTCCTTGGTGGGAGCTTTTAAAAACCATTTTATAGAGAGTGTAACGGTTTATTAAGATACGGGTTTCACCCCTGACTTAATTACTTCACTCCTAGCTGCGGTTGTGCTCTTCAAATAAGTTCGAGAGTTCCACTAGATTTAGAAATGGAGACTTTCGTTGAGTTATGGATGTCACTCCTAGCTCAACGGAACTTTCTCGTGCTAGAAAAATGCGCTGAGTGAGCGATCCTATCGAGAGTTCTTGGTTTTCACGCCTGATCTCGACTGGACCACTCGGTTGTGTTACGCGAGTACCTTCGAAAACGTGTGCATTGTGTTGGCCTTAGGAAAGGCTAAGTAACATTCCTGCCTTAGGAAAGGCTCTTCGTGTGAAGTTGTAGTATGCGGTGTTCACGCGAATTTGTAGTTTTTAGCGGATTCGAATGAGAGTATCAAGTAGGCACGTACGAATCCTACTAGGTTCGCACGAGTCGGCCCGTTGGTACCTAGATTATAGACTAGGTCATTTCTAAGAAGTTGACCCGGACTAGGTCAAGTCTGGCCTAATTCCCTATAGTTATGGCTCTGATACTAATCTATCACACCCCAACCGATGGCGGAATCATCGGGGCACGGCACTAGGCGAATCAGATTGCTCAAGAGAATCCATAGTAACTAATAAGCGACAATATTTATTACATTTGTTATCCCATACTAACAATCAATACAATCACATAAGTTATCACAGATTTCTTGTCCTCTCGAACAATACAAATCCGACAACCTAGATTTTAGGTGAGTTTCTAGACTTCCTAGCTTGATTTGATGTAGACTGCAACTAAACCTGCAACATACATTAAAACAACGTCAATACAAAAGTATTGGCAAGTATACAAGTTTTTATAGTAGCGAGAAATAGATAAAAAGTGTTGCGAATTACCAAATACATAAACGGGATACCTCAACATACATGCATATAAGACAGATACTACCAGCTAAGTCACTCGAGCTGCGATTGCGATTGCTATTCATCCTAACTAGACCCCGTCGGGTACTATAGTACCATACTAGTTAAGGCAGGACCTTGCGAGTATAAGTCCTAACACATATGTAACTAGCATCACGTTTAAATATGCATCACAGTTATTCGCAAGTGATAAACAATTTGATTGTATAATTCGTTTTGATAAGTTTGATTTTATAGGAACGTATGTTACACCCAAAATGCGATTAAAAAGGGTTCGAGTATACTCACAGTTGGTGCTCAGCAAGTAAATACAACTTGGTTGGATTGAAGAGTGCGCGCCTGAGATTAGCCTGATTACAGAGTGATAGTGTAAGGTTGAACACTTCGTAGAACGGTGCGAAGTACCAAGTGTCGGATGGTAATCCGGTCGGATGGCAATCCGTTCGGGCGACCATTCGATTGGATTGTCATCTCGTTTGGTAAGGATGTGTTTGTGTATGATGGCTTTGAAGTTTTTGTTGTAGAATTTTGAAAATAGAGAAGTATCTCTACCTTTCAGGTCGATCGATCGAACGGTGGTTCGATCGGGCAGCAATCCGATTGGTAGGACACTTAGTGAGAGCAAGTTCACAGCAGGATTGTCACTCGATCGGATAGCAATTCGATCAGGTGGCAATCCGTTGGAATGGCAATGTATTGAACATGTTGAAAATTATTTTAAGTGTTGAAGTTCCAAATGTCACATGGTAGGATGGTCGTTCGATCGGATGGCAATCCGATCGGGCGGCAATCCGTTCAACGTTCAGATCCTTGAAAAGTTGAATTTAAAAGTTTAAGTGTGGAACCAAGTGTAAGCCGATCGGATGGCAGTTCGATCGGATGGCAGTTCGATCGGATGGCAATCCGATCGGACGGCAATCCATCCCAGCGGCATGATCGTCTTTGGCACTTGATTGTTTCGAAATTTTTGTAGTTTTGATTCGAGACGGTGTGATATCGTGCTAAACAACAGAAACCCCATCAAGACCCAAGTGACCCAATCGAACAGGAATCACCCTAGTCTGATCAGGCAACTATTTTAAGACTGTTGTTCATGTTTAACCCAGAGTCGGTAGTCTCTTCGATAGAATTCAGATCTTGAACCGACACATCACTAAGAAGGAGTAGAAGATCAGAACGAGCTCCGACTCTATCAGTTTTGAGTGCATTGAGTGTAAAAGAGTTGAAAGAAAGTTAGAAACCATCTTTCAATCCTTTTAACCATGAATATGTGTAGATTTGTGCAGAAACATTGTTTATCTTGTGGAAATCCTTCAGATCTGAGTGGTTCTTAGTGGAATGAGGCCAAGACTGGAAGTTCATAAGAACTCCATAATGACATCACCTTAGAACACCTCAAATCCACTGATTTCACGGTTAAAAGTTGAGATTCAAAATAGAAAATGATGAAGAAGTGCGTGTAGATCATAGAAGTACAGGATTTAAGTTGAAAACTTACAAGAATCGTGAGAAATCGAGAGAAAATAGCCCCAAAGCGTCCTGGTCGAGTGAGAGCTGTCACATCACTTGAACAGTGATGTGACAAGGCTATTTATAGGTGAAGAGGAGAAAGGTGATGGAGTGCCATGGATCGGATGGCAATTCGATCGGATGGCAATCCGATCGGTTGGTCATTCGATCGAGGGCATCCGGCGGGTTGCGTTTCGACGTTTCGTTTTGTTCGTTCAGCATTGCGATAGTTTGGTTACACATTTTCATACCCACATTCATATATTTATTATAATTATTCACAAAGGGTCATATAAAAATCCACATTTCAAAGTCTGCGTTGCGATAATCGAGTTGCGCGTTTCGAATATGCATTGAGTTGCGCGTTTCGAATATGTATTGCGTCACGACACATCACGGCTATCGAGGAGGGTAGAATAGGTCCTCACTCAACGTCATCGTGAGTGTTAGTACGTGCGATGTGATGTGTTATAGCGATAAAGTATGTGTAATATGCGAAAATACTGCGAAGTAGCGACATATTCGATATAGCCACATTATGATCTGAATCTCTGGTGCTAGGTGTAACGAGTAAAACGAGTAGTAACAACGCACGAACGTGCGGGTTGTTACACCAACTTGGCATACAGGTTGGCCACATACTTCGCCGAGTACGCTTTTAAGCGTACGTCGAACCACATCAGCTGTGGCGGCTTCGTCACCGATCTGGCGAAGCACTAGGGTTGCCTCTTGTCCTCGCAGGTGGCTCGGGATATGACCATCACACGTCAGGTTGATCCGGTAGGCAGAGGGACACAACATGCTCGATGGGGATTGCCCAACAGGACAGGGGCCGTATTTTTTGGTGATGGAGAGGGAGAGGGAGGTGATGGAGTTGATGTTGCAATCAACATATCGCAGCAGGATGTGCGGGATGCACGGGGTGATCGCCCGTACGAGCGACGAAGCGTGAGACCACTTGTGACACCTCCACAGGGGGCGGAGGAGAGACTGTCTCGGCTCGAGTCAGATGTAGCTGCTCTACGGGTCAACATGCAGTGGGTGGTGGAGGCGATTAATGCTATGCATTCTGGCGCGCCTCTACCTCCACGAGCTGGCGCTGCACCACCACCACTGTAGTTGCTTATTTTATTTTGGTTTTGTTGCTTTACATTTGAAACACTGTAAATATTTATCTTTTGTTGTTTTAGATGTAAAACATTGGAAATATTAATCTTATGTTTACAATTTATCTTGTTTGTTTAATAATTGTTATCGTATTGTTTATTATCTTGTTTGTTTAATAATTGTTATGGTGCTGTTTATCATATACACATGTTTTGCTTATCTGATATATATAAAAAATAATGCGGCAAATACTATTGTAACATAGACGTTTTACAACCTTGTAACATAATCCGATATATCTTAATAATACGGCAAACGCTATCTAAACAATTACTAGAACTTATTAAACGGTCCGTATACAAATGTTAAAAACCTAAAACCTCATAAAATCTCACCAAAAAAACTCCTGAGGCCGTATAACATTATATTGCTCGTATACAGTTGTATACGGCCCGTATACAGGCAAAACAAAAAACAATTCCAATGCATTTATTTATGTGCAATCACATTCCATACGGACCGTATAACCTTATACGGCCTGTATACATCTAGAGATGTGAAAATACGAAAATAGGTATGTGAGAATAAAAACCCCCCAAAAAAATGTAGTATGAAAAATATAGCACAAAAAAAATCCAGCACAAAAAAACCTAGTACAAAAAATCCAGCAAAAAAATTTAAGACAAAAAAATCTAGCACAAAAAATTTAACACAAAAATATAGTACAAAAATACAACACAAAAATTTATACAACATAGAAATACCACACTTTTTGGGGTTTTTTTAGTTGTCATATTTTATATAGCAATATGGTACTTAAATTAAACATAAAAATACGTTCGATTTAATGGTGATATTTTTGTGAAAAAATAATTTCGTATAAAAAAATTATGAACGTTTAAAAATGAGGGTGGATTATGCATGTACTTGCATGTGTAGAAAGAAAGTCAATAAATAGGATTTTACAAAGATACACTTACACTGTTCCTTTTTGCCACATTTTCATCTTAACCGTTAATTTAAAAAATAAATGATTAAGATTCTTTATCATCCTATTTAGACAAAACAAACTTTTATTTGATCTTACACCTATATATTAGGTTATAGGGTGTGGAGATCATGGTTGGGACATGATTTGCCACCTAGTAACATGAATGAAAGGCTACACCACCCCTTGATTGATCCACCATGGTTTGCATGGATTAAACCATGGTAACCATGGTCCTTCTTTCCATCTTTCAACAAATCATTTCTTTTTTCTTTAGACAAAGATAAATTAAAATAAATAAGGGGCTAGTGGTTTGGGTCATGACCACACCCTTATGATAGTGGTTTTGGATGATGGATTAAAGGTGGGTTACATGGCACAAATATGGAGGGTCGTGGTGGTCATGGAGGTCATGACCACACCCTGTATATAATAAATAGAAACTATGTATTATGCATATTATATACACAATATTATATACGATTAAGTCATGAAAAAGCATATATAAATTTAAAAAAGCGAAAAAAAAAAAAAAAAAAAACATACGTCACATCATATTCATGTTGATGAAAATAGAACTTTGTAAGCGCATATAGATATTAGTTTTTTTTGAACGGCGATATTTCTACAACAGGCGATAGAGATCGCACCTACCCTATAACTCGGGTAGGCCCCTCCGCCCCACTCCGGCATCCAAGGCTATGTTGTCTTAACCAGGCCCACGCTTGGTGCATCAGAGTTTGGCTAAGGCGTTCCCCGAGAAAATTTCCAGCCCACTGCCCACCCGATTAACCGGGAGCGTGTAGTTGCACCCTCCACAAGAGTCGGGGACTCTCTGGAGTAAATGCACTGTAATAGAAAACTCGGGGTGGCTCCCGGGTTTCGAACCAACTGGCCCTCCACCCGTTCATTGCCATTCCCCCAAATGTGATGGGTGTGGGGATCGAACTTGGCCATCCTAGGAAAACCAAATCCTTTCCACCACTCCACCACAAGTGGAGGATGCATATAGATATTAGTGATAGTAATATATGTGGCCAGACAGAATTTTTCTGCCTTCGCTGGCTCGATCGTCACTTGGCTGGCTCCAAAGCAATAATCAGGTTCCATCGTCATTTTTTCTTCATGTTTGATTTTACAATCCCAGTTTAAAAAAAAAAAAATCATCACATATTCTTGAACTCGGAACACCAAAATCATGTAAAATAAATACTAAGATTCTAAACAAAATATGCTTTTAAAAGTAAGATATTTCTACAAATGAGAGGACCACGAACACATCAGTCCCTTATCCATCGTGGTTTGGTATAGACTTTACTACTGATCAACGATGGATAAAACTGGAAGTAACGGTCCGTGAAAAAGTGAAAGTCTGTTTTCTAGTAGCGTTTTTCTTCTAGAGTTGTAACTAGTATCATTTATGTAATTCAATCCTGGATATGTTACTGCTTGATTTAAGAAGTTTTAACAATTGCTTAGTACCAGGTAGCACTACAAGAAAAAAACCTTACAGAGGGGACATTTTTTCAGCTTACAGGGAGGACATGTTGTCTCTATAGGCCTTTTTCACCTATAGAGACGACATATCGTCTCTATAAAATTTGTCTCTACAGCCTCGTCCCTATAGGCTACAAAAGTCATCTATAAAGGTGTCGTTGCTAAAGAATAGTTTGTAGAGGACATGTTGTCCCTACAAGTTTGTGCAAAAAAATATTAAAATCAAACTTAATATTTACTAAATAAAAGAAATGTTTATTCTAATATTTTTTTAACCCTATAGAGACGATATGACGTCTCTATAGGTTCTCTTTAAAAAAAATAAAAAAAAAACATTTAAGCCCTATAGAGAGAGTTTTTTCTTTATAAAAAAAATAAAAAAACAGATTTTGACCTATAGAGACGACTTGTTGTCTCTATAGGATTTTAGTATAGATAAAATAATTTCACTTTTTCACCAATAGAAACGAATTTTTATGTATATGAGTACTTGAACAAGTTCTACATCCAATCACATTCCAAAGTATTAAAATACTTAATTTTGACATGTTCCTCAGATCAGGAAAGAACCATGGCTGATGCTCTTGGTCCATGCATAAAGCAATCAATCAAACACTATGTGACATTTAACCTCTCGTGTGGCCAAAAAGCACTAGATTGCAAGAGAATGATGACTGAATCTTTGGATGGTCTCATGAATCAACTCAGAGAGATGATGGTTGGGTATGAAAACGATGAAGTGATGGCTTTACTGAATGAAATGGAAGGCGTTGTGGCTAGCAAAGGTTGGTATATGCATATCGGAGATAGGCAGGCTCTTATGATGAGGAGCCCGGTTAGTGAATTTTGGGGTAGTGAATTAAAAACAAGATTGGATAAGATGATAGTTATTTGTGAACAACTCTGTAACATCAGATATCACTCAGATGTAGAGGAGGAAGAAGCTGTGGTGGGATTTGATGAAGAAGTAGAAATACTACTTGATCAACTCACTGGAACTTCGACAAAGCAGCTCCAGATTATCTCAATAACCGGAATGGCTGGGCTTGGAAAAACGTTTTTGGCTAGAAAACTATACGACCATGGGTTAATCAAGTATATGTTCGACTTTCGAGCATGGACTTGTGTTTCTCAGTCATATATAAATAAGGACTTGTTAATCAGCATATTAAGTTGTTTTATGGATGATCGTACAAACGAATATCATCAACTGAGCCAGCAACAACTGGGAAAAACGTTGTATAGAAAATTAAAGGGTCGTAAATATCTGGTGGTCTTGGATGATATCTGGGATTGTAGGGTTTGGAACGATCTCCAAATCTATTTTCCCGATGACAAAACTGGAAGCCGGGTTCTATTTACTAGCCGTGACATAGACATGAGTTTACATGTACGGTCAGTCGGTCAGCAAGACCTGCTCATGTCTTACGTCTTCGTACTGAAGTTGAAAGTTGGAATATTTTTAAGAAGAAGGTGTTTAGAACTGGATTATGCCCAGGTGGATTGGAGGAAACAGGACGGGTGATAAACAAAAAATGTCAACGTTTGCCTCTTGCAATTGTTATGGCTGCTGGTTTACTAAAAATTAATCTTTCTACTACTTGGTGGGAGCAAATTGCTGAAAGTCTACACTCGTTTATGGTTAGTGATCCAAGACAGTACATAGACTCCCTAGCTTTAAGCTACAACCATTTGCCTCCTCACTTGAGACCGTGTTTTCGCTTTTTTGGAGCATTTCCTGAGGACTATGAAGTCCCTGTCACAAAGCTGACTTGGCTATGGATTGCTCAAGGATTCATACATGAAACCGGAAGCAGAATGTTGGAGGATGTTGCTGAGGAGTGCTTGATGGTTTTAATCAAGAGAAGCCTGCTGATGACGTCCAGAATAAAGTCTGACAACCAAGTTAAAACATGCCGCATCCATGACTTATTGCGTGATTTTTGCTTGAGAAAAGCTGAGGAAGAAAACTTTCTGTATAGGTATAAACATGGTTTTGCATAAACTTACCTATAAAGAATTACTAATCAAACAAATTTGCAGGGATGTCATGTTCTCATCCATGCTCTGCTTTCCACTGGAGGTAGAAAGATTTCTTCAAGATGGTGGGTTCTTTCGTATCAACACATACAAATTCCTTAAGATTTTGGATGTCGAGTCGATCCATATCTCCGTGTTCCCTTTAGAGGCAGTCCAGATGGTTAATCTGAGATACCTGGCCATTCAAGCAAATGATGGGAGTCCGCATGCATCAATATCAAACCTTGTCTACCTACAAATGCTCATAATATCCTCAAGGAAGAATATAGTTGTACCAAAAACCATATGGAATATGCTAAATCTAAGGCACCTATATATCAAATCTGGGGAAAACCTTATGGAGGAGCCTAGGGATCTCCAAGTGACAGGTTGTCCTTGTCCCAGTGTGTTGGCTAGCTTTCAAACCCTATCCCAAGTAAGTCCTCAATCTTGCCACAATATCTTTTCAAGGACCCCCAATCTTAGGAAGCTTGGGTTTTGTGGACCCTTAATATCATCGCTAGGCTATCTGGAATTTCCAAATTTAGGCTCTTTGGCGCATCTTCAAAAATTGAAGTTACTTAATACATTTCCATACCCCAATGCAACGAGGCCCTGCAATCCTATTATGTTTCCCGAAAAGCTTAAGAAATTGACTTTGTCAAATACGGGCATGGATTGGAAAGAGATGTGGACCTTTGCATGGCTGCCTAACCTGGAGGTTCTAAAGTTGAAATTTCAATCATGCATTGGAGAAAGATGGGAGACAGGGGATGCAGAGTTCGGGAGACTCAAGGTCTTGAAATTGCATGATCTGGACGTAAAGAAATGGGTTTGTTTGAGGGATAATTTCCCAAGACTACAACGTTTGGTGGTTCGTCGTTGCTTACAACTCGAAAACATCCCAGCAACTCTTGGGAAGATCTTTACATTGGAGGTGATTGAGGTAAACGGATGCAGCCTTTCTGCTTATAAATCTGCAGTGGAAATTCAGAAAGAACAAGAGTGTGAAGGAAACTATTTCTTGAAAGTCCAAGCAAAACCAAATTTTTAAGGCACTTATGTGCTGATTAGGTGATTGGAATCTTCACATGTGACATTTTTATGGTTCTAAGTTTTGAGGTTCTAGAAGTGTATGTTTTTAATTTTCTCATTGTTTTCTCTAGATATTAAAAGCACTCTGAAAACTTTATATAAACATAACATTACCTTTGAACTACATTTGATTAATATATATATATATAGTAGGTTCAAACGTGAACAAAATCCCAAGAGTGAACTGCGTGAACTGATCTGGGCCCTTGATTTTTATGATCTTGAGATTAAAGTGAGTGGCATGATGGTAATTATTTGGTTAATTTTTTTCATTTAATTAAATACAAAAAGGGTATATGTGTAATTTCAATCTTAAATTGATTGCATAAATCTCTCACAAATCAAGTAATCAATTATTCTCTTAAATTGATTGCATAAATCTCTCATTAATCAAATCAAGGATTAGGAAAAATGTAACTTAATTCAATTATTAAAATAATTATTTGTTTAAATGCGATGTACACATGTGTATTCTGATTTTGCCCTCTTTTTAATGCGATGTACACATGTGTATATCGTCTGTTTTTGTGATATCTCAGAATATTTTTTGTATTGAATGTTGATGTACACCTGTGAATTACTGTACACATATGTACGATGCTGAGTACACATGTGTACTATTCTATTTATATCCAAGTACACATGTGTATACCGTTGAAATATGAAGGTTACGTGGATCTTAAAAATCAAAATTTGAATTCTGGTGATGAAATCTGAAATAAAAATTAAAATTGAAATCTGGTGATTTGTTGTTTGTTTTGATAACTATCTTATTAATAAATAAACATAATGTGGATAATGAATTTAAATTAGGAAAGATGTAACTTAATTCAATTATTAAAATAATGATTTAAATCTAATTTTTTATATAATTACAATCCTACCCTTAACAACTAAAAAGGAAATCAAGGGTCCATATCTGTTCACGCAGTTCACTCTTGGGAGGTTGTTCACGCTGGAACCCAACCCTATAATGGGCAAGTGCACCCATCGTGAGCATAGTATAGTGTTGGCAAGATACCGAGGTCATCCAAGGACACAAGAGCTTTTAGTACCGGTTTATCCTCAACGTCTAATCAAATCAAAAGTTTAGAAAAAGGTTTTAAACAAGAAAAATAAAAACTAACTAAAATGCTGAAAAATAAAATAAAAATAAAAACAGATAGACAAGATGAATCACTTGGCTCCGACTCGTGTTTAGTGTAACCTTTGATTATTTCCGCACTTTTGCACTTTTTAAGAGATTATCTTAGTTATTGTAGTAGGCCCCTCTTTTGAAGGTGACGTTACCCTCAACCCAGTAGTTTGAGTCAGCAAGGATACAATCCTAAAGGGTCGGATTATTGAAAGATAATTAATTAAGATATTAATGCATATTGTGGTAGGCCCCTCTTTTGAAGGTGACGTTACCCTCGGCTAAGTAGTCTGAGTCAGCAGAGATACAGTCCTAAGTAGCCGGGTTAAAGTATTAAGAGTAGCTTACATATGGGGGATCAAAGAGTTTGGACCCCCGCCATCCAATACCGGTGGGTATTGAAGGAGGTCCTACTAAATTTGACACAGGGCCTTGCAGGATCTATACACTGAACAAGGCAAGACTCTTACCAAACTATTCCCTTAACCCCCGACCAGGTAGCCAACATACCTCCATATAGACCGTGGAGATATGAATGGTGAAAATCTTTTATTTTATATAGACTGTAAAATAATGCCAAGACACCACGGACAAATGATAAGGAAGAATCACCTTCAACATAAGAAACTAGTTATTAAAGTCATTAATACATAACCAACTAAAAAGTGCGAAAAGATTAAAAATAAAAAGTATTACACTAGACACTTGTCTTCACCAAGTGATGTAAGAGACTTCAGCAAACATGGCCTTTGATTGTCAAGAACTCTTACGATCAATCTTGGATCCCGAGACGACTCACACACTCTATGATGGACAATGGATGATGGTGGTGGATGATGGTGTTGTGATGGTGGTGGGTGGTGGGTGAAGTGTGAGAGAGGTGGTGTGCCAAGGGATGGTTTGCAAATGAGCCAAGCACCCATATTTATAGCCTGAACAGTAGCTCGGGCATGGCCCTGTGTCCAGTGGGCACGGCCCCGTGTCCATCCTCCTTCTCTGTCTTCATTAATTGCTCTTGTCTGCATTAGTTGACCACGGCCCCGTGTCCGCTGGGCACGACCCCGTGTGCGGAAGCGTATCTGTACTATCAAGATTTGCCTGGATTCTCCGAATCTTATAGTTGACCACGGCCCCGTGTCCGCTGAGCACGACCCCGTGGTGGGCAATAGAAGCTTCTACAGCTTTGTCTTTTATGCTGACACTTGGGCAGGCCCCCGTGTTCACTGAGCACGGGGCGTGTTCAGCCTTCTGTTCTCTTGTTTTGCTTGGGAAAATGCTGTTGAGGAGGTCGGGCATGCCACGTTTGTTCCTTTTCTTGTATTTATGTTAGATTTAGCTGCATTTTTTGCTTCTTTTGTTAATTTGAGCTCATTTAATCCTGAAAATACAAAAGGAAGACAAAAACACACTTTTTCCAACATTAGTACTAAAAAATGGTTAGTTTTATGCCACAATTGATGTAATTTATATGTTGCATTTTGTGCACATCAAATACCCCCACACTTGAATCTTTGATTGTCCTCAAGCAAAACTCTTTATAATGTGGCTTTACACTCCCAAATGGAATGGGTAGAAGAGAAAGTTTTTTGGCTTGTCATAGAGTGTCGGGATTTCCAAGATTCTTTATTAAGTTTTATTTTTATTTATTTACAATCCTATTCGTCATAATTTATTTAAAACTTTTCATAAGATAAATTACTTATTAGGGCATAACATGCCTCTTTAAAATTTCATTTATATACAAGTTCACATATCTCACGGGGATCACTCAACACTCGGCCGAAGATGTATTTTAGTGAATCACTCGAGAGCGGCATGGAACTTACTCCTACCATAAGCTTGCCAAGCAATCAATCCTCCTCCTTTTTAACTATAAATCTTTGTAAATATCAAGAGGATTTTTGGGTGAAGGGTTAGGCTTGGGTTAAAGGCAGGTGGTTGGGTTAGTGGTTAGTAGAAAAGGGCGAAAAGCGTAAAAAACATCGGTTTTTGTAAGACTTTTTATTTTTATTTATATTTTTTTTGTAATTTTTATTTTTGATGAAGCCATTATTCAAACAAAGTTATTTTTGATGAACTTACTTGTTTATTTCTTTTGCTTCATAATCAACATTTTTTTTTTGAAAAGTTATACGAAAAACCGAGCTTGTTACTAAAACAAAGGGTTAAAAATAAAAAAGGTTTTGGTGGGTGAAAGGGTGTTTGGTTTGGGTTAAGAAATGAAAAGATTTAGGCTCAAAGAGGTTAACTAGGGGGATTTTTGGTAGGTGCTAAAAAAATAAAAAAATAATGGTGTAGAAGTAAAAAGGGTTAGTCCTAATGCCTCCATCATTTACTTATTCGGGTTTAAGTTGGTAAGGACCAGGAACGTATCGTCGTGGCAAGTTCTAGAGTTGTAAGAACCAAGCGGCTATTCACACAAGAAACGAAAAATGAGCATTTAGTTTAAAGATATGTATTTGTATGCTCAATAAAGGCTCAAAACTCACTTTTGTGGGAATGGGTTTTTAGTGGAGGGTTCAAATGAGAAGAAATTTTTTGTAAGAATAAAAAAGAACAATCTTCAACCAATAAGAATGATTCTTTTTACTTCATTTAATTTTTGTCTTTAATATAGGTGTAAGGGTATATTGGTAAAATTAGATAGATCATTAATTGTTAGTCTTCCTTTTTAATAGCTAACTAAATTAAAATTGTAACTTATTTTCAAAAAAATATATTTTTTCAAAGAAGAAAAAAAATATTTTAAAGTGTAGGATAAAGTATGAGGTGTGTAGGATGAATTACGAGTTGTGTAGGATAAATTTCAGTATATGTAGGATAAATTTAAAAAACGTGTAGGATAAATTTTGATGTGTCTAGGCAAAAATTTTAGTGTGTATGATGATAGTCTTTATGACTAATTAATTAGTCAAAAATAATAATAAATTAGATGAGAGAAAAACTATTTAATGTTTTACAATTATACCCTTTGTTCTTTTTCTTCTCAATTTAATTTTCTTCTCAAATGAACCTCCCCCTGGGTTTTTATGTGATCAAGTATATATAATCAAATTTTAACTAAGCTTGTCATGCCTTTTTCATATTTTTCTTATGTTGGTTCTTTTTATCACGACGCTATCGGTTGTAAATTTGTAAAAATATAACCTTTTTAGAACTTGAATTTCCCAAGTTAAACCTAGACAAGTAAAAAAAATGAAAAATTTTTGGGGTGATTAGCGGTTCCAATAGAGTTTTGTGTTAGGCTTGTGATTAGGACTTGCGAGATTCAAAGCTTTAGCATCCCTCCTACACTTAAATTACACATTATCTTCAATGTGTCCCAAAATTAAGTTTTTAGGTTGATTGAATGTGTAAAAAGGTGTGAAAAAACAAATTTTTTATGTTACTGGGCGTCTGGATACGGCCACGTGGTGTCCGAGCACGGCCGCGTGTTCAGATCGCCAATAACAAAAATTATCAAAAAGAAACAGAAGCCTGAGCACGGGGGGCGTGTTGGGTGAACACGCCCCGTGTCCAGTTACCTGAACTGGGCAATTTCCTGCAGATTGTGCAGCACGGGGCCGTGTTGGGCAGACACGGCCCGTGCTGAACTTGCTGTAATGAAGAAAATTTCGTCTGATGGCCCTGTTTTCGTTCATGGGGTGCTGGTTCAAGTTTCCCTTGTTATCCTTCACCATCCCGAGTGTGTTTTATTCATTACAACATCATCCAAACACCAAATTAGCTAAAACCATCATTCATTAAGTCATAGAGAGAATTACATAATAATCCTAAAAGATTGAAATTCTAGATAATTAGGTCAAAGAAACACAAGAAATCTAAACCAAGAAGTTCTAGCCTACTACTTATTCTATTAGCAAAATTTCTGAAAAGATAAATCCCTCGGTTAGATACGGCTTGAAAAACTTCTTTCTCCGGGCATGGGTTCCTCACACGTTGGCGAGCCATTCTTCTATCTCCCTAGGGAGAAGAAAGGCGGGCTCATTAGCATTGGTTTGAGGGGGTGCAACCTCCACCGGGACTTCTTGTAGATCTTCAAGAGGAGGTTCCGCTGGAATGTCGTCCCAACCGGTAGGATTGTTGATTCTAAGTGCTAGGTTCCAATCCTCTTGAGGGAGGATTGGTTCCATGGGAGGTGCTACAAGAATGTTTAACCTCTGGTGCAAGAGGTTAATTTCTTAAAAACTGTTTTCCAACCCCACCGTAAGATAACTTATACGGTCTATCAGGACCTCCTCTACCGAAGTCATCTCGTCAAGAGCTTCACGTAATGCCATTACGTAACGTACGAGAGTTGCTTCAATTGATGACCTTCTTTCCCTTCGACTGTTTCTGGAGTGCGCAGAAGAGGTTCCACTGTTTTGACTAGACATTCTAGAAAACAAACCAAAAATAGTTCATTTTAATGAAACAGTACATCGGACACGGCCCCGTGCTCAATGAGCACGGCCCCGTGTTCAACTTTCTGCAGATTTTTGGAACAAGGAATCATGGAGTTTCAAATTATTTTTTCAACTTATGAAGCATTTTTGAGCAGAAATAACTTAAAACAATGTTGTACAACTTATTTTTAACAAGATTCCTTGAACAAAAACCTAATAACCATCACAATAAAGCTTGGAGTCATGGTGATCTCAAGCTTCAATGGAGGTGTTGATGCAAGAAATATGAAGAAGAAGGCAATGGATAAAAGAGGAAAGGACTAGATGTTTGTTAGAACCTTCTTTTAGAAAATACCTAGGATGGTAGGTGAGAAGATCCTTTCAAATCTCTGTCCCTGGATGGTCCAAATGTGCAGGATTCTTGGCTGCATTTATAGAAAATGACAGCTTTCTGGACACGGCCCCATGTCGGCTGGACACGGCCCCGTGTGCAGGCAAGATCCTGACACATTTTGTCCGTATTCTGACAAAAAGTCAAAAAGGAATCGTTTGGTGGACACGGGGGCGTGTTGACCTGGGCACGACCCCGTGTCGAAAGGTTGTTTATGAAGTTTGTCTATTTTTAAGGAACTTATCCGGATCGGGTGGTTCCTTACTGGATGGAACAACCCCAAAGTGCCTAAGATACCTTAATTGCTCTAGATTAAGACGAGAACACAAGAGGTTGTCGGTGAGGGTGATTCCTATGCTATATGTAGGTGGACAAGTCCAACCCTTTCCCGGGCTCTCGTTAAAGAAGGTGTATGCCGAATCGCTCAGGGCTATGTATGCATCGAACGAAGTTGGTGGGGAGTCCTTCACGGCACAATCGACACAGGGACGACTATCGCTCAAGTCCTCACTAAAGTTAGAGGTAACATCGGGAACAACGAAGTTATTTTTATTTGAATGCGATCCCAATAATTCTTCTTGGTTATTGTCTTGAGATAAATTATTGAAATCTATCCTAAGTTCTACTAACCAATTAAGAATTAGATCTTCCATTTGAAATAGTTCATCAAGAAGCATTTCTCCTAGAAGATCCGGTTGAGAGCATTCGAGGGAGAGATAGGGATTATTTTTTACTTTCGCCCCTCTTAAGGCTACGGGAAAACGATGGGTCTATATAGTGGGGCTTATAATTTAGAAAATAACATTCTAATTCTTTATGAGAGCCACCACATATTTGACACCACGTACCATAAGAGTGTCGAAAGTAAAAAGTATCATTATCACTCATGTTTGTGTCAGAAATTACCAACCATCGGGATCTTACGGTTCTGTTTTCAGTAACTGAATCTTGGGCACGGGGCGTGTTGAGTGGGCACGGCCCCGTGTTCAGCTTACTGTCTGACTTAAAACAGGATTGCCCTTTTTACACGTTAGTCAAGTTTTAAATTGGTTACTGTCTGAACATGATTGCCCCGTGTTCAGGATTGCCCCGTGTTCAGCTTACTGTCTAACTTAAAACAGGATTCCCCGGCAACGGCGCCAAAAACTTATTGCGGGTTGGTGTGTATATGGAATTAAGTATACTTTAAGCCCTTTTTACACGTTAGTCAAGTTTTAAATTTATAAAACACGATATTTTACTAACACCAAACACACATATGGGCAAGTGCACCCATTGTGAGCGTAGTATAGTGTTGGCAAGATACCGAGGTCGTCCAAGGACACAAGAGCTTTTAGTACCGGTTTATCCTCAACGTCTAATCAAATCAAAAGTTTAGAAAAAGGTTTTAAACAAGAAAAATAAAAACTAACTAAAATGCTGAAAAATAAAATAAAAATAAAAACAGATAGACAAGATGAATCACTTGGCTCCGACTCGTGTTTAGTGTAACCTTTGATTATTTCCGCACTTTTTCACTTTTTAAGAGATTATCTTAGTTATCGTAGTAGGCCCCTCTTTAGAATGTGGCGTTACCCTCAACCCAGTAGTTTGAGGCAGCAAGGATACAATCCTAAAGGGTCGGATTATTGAAAGATAATTATTTAAGTTATTAATGCATATTGTGGTAGGCCCCTCTTTTGAAGGTGACGTTACCCTCGGCTAAGTAGTCTAAGTCAGCAGGGATACAGTCCTAAGTAGCCGGGTTAAAGTATTAATAGTAGCTTACATATGAGGGGATCAAAGAGTTTGGACCCCCGCCATCCAATACCGGTGGGTATTGAAGGAGGTCCTACTAAATTTGACCCAGGTCCTTGCAGGATCTATACACTGAACAAGGCAAGACTCTTACCAAACTGTTCCCTTAACCCCCGACCAGGTAGCCAACATACCTCCATATAGACTGTGGAGATATGAATGGTGAAAATCTTTTATTTTATATAGACAGTAAAATAATGCCAAGACACCACGGACAAACGATAAGGAAGAATCACCTTCAATATAAGAAACTAGTTATTAAAGTCATTAATACATAACGAAGTAAAAAGTGCGAAAAGATTAAAAATAAAAAGTATTACATTAGACACTTGTCTTCACCAAGTAATGTAAGAGACTTAGGCAAACATGGCCTTTGATTGTCAAGAACTCTTACAATCAATCTTGGATCCCGAGACGACTCACACACTCTATGATGGACAATGGATGATGGTGGTGGATGATGGTGTTGTGATGGTGGTGGGTGGTGGGTGAAGTGTGAGAGAGGTGGTGTGCCAAGGGATGGTTTGCAAATTAGCCAAGCACCCCTATTTATAGCCTGAACAGTAGCTCGGGCACGGCCCCGTGTCCAGTGGGCACGGCCCCGTGTCCATCCTCCTTCTCTGTCTTCATTAATTGCTCTTGTCTGCATTAGTTGACCACGGCCCCGTGTCCGCTGGGCACGACCCCGTGTGCAGAAGCGTATCTGTACTATCAAGATTTGCCTGGATTCTGCGAATCTTATAGTTGACCACGACCCCGTGTCCGCTGAGCACGGCCCCGTGGTGGGCAATAGAAGCTTCTACATCTTTGTCTTTTATGCTGACACTTGGGCACACCCCCGTGTTCACTGAGCACGGGGCGTGTTCAGCCTTCTGTTCTCTTGTTTTGCTTGGGAAAATGCTGTCGAGGAGGTCGGGCATGCCACGTTTGTTCCTTTTCTTGTATTTATGTTAGATTTAGCTGCCTTTTTTGCTTCTTTTGTTAATTTGAGCTCATTTAATCCTGAAAATACAAAAGGAAGACAAAAACACACTTTTTCCAACATTAGTACTAAAAAGGGTTAGTTTTATGCTACAATTGATAAAATTTATATGTTGCATTTTGTGCACATCAGTATACACATGTGTACTTGGGTATAAATAGAATACTACACATGTGTACTCAGCATCGTACATATGTGTACAGTAATTCACAGGTGTACATCAACATTCAATACAAAAAAAAATCTGAGATATCACAAAAACAGACGATATACACATGTGTACATCGCATTAAAAAAAGAGCAAAATCAAAATACACATGTGTACATCGCATTTAAACAAATAATTATTTTAATAATTGAATTAAGTTACATCTTTCCTAATCCTTGATTTGATTTGTGAGAGATTTATGCAATCAATTTAAGAGGATAATTGATTACTTGATTTGTGAGAGATTTGTGCAATCAATTTAAGATTGAAATTACACATATACCCTTTTTGTATTTAATTAAATGAAAAAAATTAACCAAATAATTACCATCATGCCACTCACTTTAATCTCAAGATCATAAAAATCAAGGGCCCAAATCAGTTCACGCAGTTCACTCTTGGGATTTTGTTCACGTTTGAACCTAATCCTATATATATATATATATATATATATATATAATGAGAACACTAAATATTGTGAGAACCGTGAGAACAAATGAAAAAACCGCAAGAACTTGTTCAAAAACAATTAAAATTCAATTTTTTTACACTTATCATTATTATTCGAGTATAATGTTAGAAATTTCATTTACACGTTTAAATTTACGTAAATTCGTATATAAAGAAAATTTACACATGTGTAAGTTTGTCGTTTACACAAGTATAAATTTGTTATATATACACATGTGTAAAAAATCTAATAAGAGTGATTTTAAGAGAAGAAATAAATTATTTGATGTTGTAAATACTTTTTTTGATATTGTACTTTCATTACAATGAGGTTTGTACAAAAAAATTGGTTTTGATTGTTCTCGCAATATTTATCGTTCTCAAGATAACCCTCCCCTATATATTTATCGTTCTCAAGATATCACGGTTCTCGCAATATTTATCGTTCTCAAGATAACCCTCCCATATATATATATAGGGGAAGGATCCGTTAGGAACCACCCTCTATTGCGAAAACCGTGAGAACCAATATGAACACAACCAAAAATACCTAAAAATAGCTAAAGAAACACACAATTTTTTTTAATATTTTTTATAAAAAAAATCGCTACTTTTAGTAGCCAAAAAAAATTCAAATTTTTTTTTAATTTTTTTTGCTACTAAAAGTAGCGATTTTAATGTAAAAAATAATTAAAAAAAATTGTGTGTTTTTTAGATTTTTTTTATTTTTTTAAATTTTTTGAGGATTTAGTTTTTAACATTTTAGCTTGGGGGGGGGGGGGGTGTTTAGGTTTTTGGGTGGTGGGGGAGGGGGGTTTAGGCTTTGGGGGGGAGGGGTGAGGGTTAGGTTTTTTTTAGGTATTTTTGGTTGTGTTCACATTGGTTCTCGTGGTTCTCGCAATAAAGGTGGTTCTCGCATGAACCTTACTCTCTCTCTATATATATATAGGGTCAGGATTTAGAGAAAACGGTGGTAAGCATGAGAATGGTGAGAACGCTTATGGATCGTCCGATCAAAATAATCTATGGACTAGATTGGCGCGGTGGCATTTTCGTAAATAACACGAATTCTATAAAGTGGACGCGCTTCATTAAGGGTAAAAGGGTCTTTAGACTTCTCTACCAAAAATGTCAAACTAATGAATAAAACGTCATTATGGGCCAAAACACATCCCTATATAAACCAAACATCTCAGACATTCATTAAACACCCCCCCCCCCCCCCGAACCGAAAACGCCATATTTAGTACTATATACCATTCATCTTAGAAACGCCAAAAAACCCAAAACATCAAACACACCAACTCAAAACGCCATATTTTACTATATACCAATCATCTTAGAAAACGCTAAAACACTCAAACATCAAAGATTCCAAAAAACCGGCGTTTCTTTTAGATACATTATTTCCTCAGTAAAACGCCAAAATGGCAAACATTGTTTCCTGTATATTCAATATTGTTCTACGCGAATTTTCGCAGAATGCATTCTTCCCTGAGGTGCTGTGACTTAATAACATTTTGCTGCATGAGATGGACAAATCTTCAATAAAAAAGATGTTGGTGTCAGACTTATTTCGTTTTTTGTGTTTTGTTCTTGATGAATATTATAATGGCATGAAGAGACGAATGACACTGGTGGGTGGTTTGAAGATAAATATTCAAACAAAAACTCACGACATTTTGTCTTTCCAAACGACCACAAAAAAGCCTACTTCAACAACAAAAACTCACGTATGCCAAAGTCAAACCGCCAGTGAACATGTTTCAAAGAAGAAAGAAACTGATGACAGTGAAGATTTGGAAGATGAATTGTTTCTATTTTTATTTTTTTAATTTTCTTTTTCTGTTGTTTGTTTTGTATTTTTCAGCTAAGAACAAAAAATACATTATTTTAATACAAACGTCAAACAGGCATAATGATTGTGAAACGTCATAATGCAATAAAACGCCAAAAACTCTCAAACTATAATAAAAGTAATTTGGACAAGTATTATTAAAAGCTAAAAATGAAAAAAAAACGCCAAAAACTACTTAAAGCCATTAAAAACGCCAAACTTGGAAGATGGCACGTCTATCACCCTAAAAACTCATAAAAATCTGAACAAAAACAGTAAAAATACACACAGTAACTGAAAAGACGGCTACTTTATTAATATCATTTATTATAAATAAAATCCTGCCTAAACTACGCGCCAAAAACATCCTATAAGAGAGACGTCTCTGCACAATCAATTGATCACACCCAAAAACAACGTCATGTTTCCTAGAAACCATTCACTTTAAAACGCAAAAAAACAGTTAAAAAAGGCGCAGATGGGAAACCTCGTTTCTTCTATATTGAATATTGTTCTGAATGAAGTTTCACGGAATGGATTCTTCTCTGAGATGGGTATCTCAGATGGACAAATATTCATGAAAAAGAGACTGATGACACTGATGTGTCATCATGTCACTTTGTTCTTTTTGGATATATGGATGGTATGAAGGGATCAATACGTTCGAGTAGGCGTTGATCTTCAACATGTCACCAAACAAGTATATATCAAACCACAATACAGGATGCCACTAAAAATAAGCATCTTCTAAAGACGGGCATTATGTAGGAAAATAAGATCTAGATAAGGTATTCAAAACAGGTTCAAAACGCCAAAAAGGTTAAAGTAGAAGAGGCTGATGACAGTGAAGATTTGGATGAGAAATTAGATTAGAATTTTTATTTTATTTTTTCATTTTCTATTGTTTGTTATCTAATTCTCTGTTGTTTATTATCTAATTCTCTACTAATAAAAAAAATTGAGCATAAAACGCCAAAAACTACAAACACCTAAACGTCTGATAGTATGAAAATTGTGAGAACGGATGCTAGCAAAGCACGTTGTTGCTATATAAAACGCAAAAAAATGCCAAACAAAGTATTACTGGAAAAAACAACACTAATTGACAGATGAAACTGAACGAAACAGTAATTGCAAAACAGTAAAATGAAGAGACTGTAACATTATTGCCAAACATTTATTATATTAAAAGCCACTACATGGAAAATTGAATTTGTTTATCTTTTCAAAACGCCATAATTGTCTGTCACATTATAGGCCCGCATCCTACATGGCACAACAATTGATAGAAAAAAAAATAAACATCAAGAAAATTACTGATGTTTTTTACATTATGGGTCTGCATCCTACTTGGCACAACAATCAAAGCCATAGTTAGTTAAACGCCAAAATATTTACTATGCTCCTGATCTAAAAAAAAACAATAAAAACGTCGCGTATTTGTTAAACGCCAAAAAATGGAAAGGTGATGTGACACGCGTTTAAAAAAAGAATATAAAAGGACAAAAAAGCCCCTCCACCCTTCACTATGTCGCGTGACACGTGTTATGCCAGAATCCGTTCTCACCGTTCTCACACTTTTGGGCATTTTCTCCGAATCCCGTACCTATATATATATATATATATTCTCCTTGTTTCAAGCTTCGATTTGACCGATCGAACGCCTAAAACGGAGACTCGTAGGCCGTAGGCAAAGTTATGGTCGTTTTCGTAAATCACCCTTGGTAGCGCGATCATGGACTTTCAGAAATGTCATGGCTTGATCTTTTACACTTGGGCCTGCATCAAAAATACAATATCATAACAAAATATATAATCATTACTAATATAGCTGTCGTGGGCTAATCAAAAGTATTTATTTTAACTTAAATACCAATACTGTCGTGGTCAATGTGCTTGTTTGTTTTAGAAAAAACACAATTTGTCACGAAAAGTGTTATCAGGAATTAGAAGAAGTAACCTCCACCCAGAATCTTGATTGACCATTTAACACAAAAACCTATTACTGATTCAAAACACCACATAGATATGGCCTTGGAATTAATGAGTTTGACTAATTATTAGGGACAGTTTTTAAATAAACTATAACAACCTAACAATCCATTTGATTATACCAATTACCCACCAATTTACCAACCCGCTAACGATACAAGGAAATCACCAACACGCTTGATAAATGACAAACAATTCAAATATAATAAACGTTTACCAAGAAATCAACACAAGTGGTCAAAGTTACTGGTTAATAAGAATCAAAAACAAAGTTCAATTGTGTAAAACGTAACAATCAATCATCTGGGGAAAGTCACAAAATGTTTAGCCTCGCATGGTAGTCATCATAGCTTTAATTCTTGATTTGGTATGATTAAACATGAAGAAACGGAATGGAAGGGGCGAAAGATCTCTGAAAATCTCCTTCGAAGAATGTAACGCTTCGCATTTTGTACTTTCCTTATTTATAAAGTGTAGTTCGTATATTTCTATTTTTGGAAACTTGTAATCGTGTCGTAATTCGTATTCATTTTGCCAAACTTGTAATCCAAGACTTTGATCATAATGGAAATACATTTTTATTCACACTTATTTATACACAAATACATGATACTTAATCAATCTCGAATACGTGCTTTATATACGAAACCGAATTATACTTGATGTTTAAATTATATTTGGAATCATACTCATATACATTCTTGATAATCACAGACTTATATATCCCTTAAGATGCCCAAAACAAAAATTTTGAAACAAACCAATTCGTAGCCTACGGCCTGCAAGCCATAGCCTACGAATCTAGGAGGACAGAATGTTAAAAGAAGCACGAAATCCACCTTGTTTCCACCTCCCTTCTCCTCCAATCACCTTCCAGCCTCCGTTTGACCCAAACCCTAATCCCCAACTATATATACATCACTTCCACAACTCCTCCACACTTTACAAACTCTCTCAAGACTCTCTCAAAGTGCAAGAAAGTTCTAATTTTGGGAAGAATATCTTTGGAGTTCAAAGTGAGTTCTAACTCACTTCAACTACTTATTTTTTTGAGTTTTCCTGTTTCAAAACACTTGGACAACATTAAGGTTTGTTACCCAATGTTCACTAAGGTGTAACAAGGTGGTACAACTCCGATTTTGGTGACCAAAGTGGGTTTAATTTTCTGCTTTCACTATTATGGATGTTCCCCTTCTACTTCACTTCTTGTAAAGAACTTGTACCCACATTGTTCTCAATCAAACCCATGATTGCAGGGCTTGTGTGTGGTTGTTCTCCATCAAGTTTAAGGTCTAAGAACCTCTAAACTTTCTGTTTTGACAAAGGTTTAGACAACCTACAAGTGTTGAGACCAACCAAGCTCGCCATCTTCAATATGGTGAGACTTGTGTTTTGGTGAAGGTGTGAACCATGGAAGCCTTGGATTTCTAAACTTGTTCCACCACTTCACTTGACGTTTTACTATATTCATCCAACTAGCTTCCAAGACTCAAAGTAACACAACCCCGCGGCACCTCCAACATTTTTCATGATGGGTATGAAACACCCGGGTTGATCTTACTTGGCTACTTGATGAACTAGTTAGTTAGTCTTTATTTTATTTTCATTCATGATCAACCGGGTTATTAATTACGTTGATAACTTTGTTCTTTGGTGAATCATACAATGAGGTATACATACCTCCATGCTTGACTTATATGAATTCTATGATATTATATGATGGACTATTACTATATAATAAAAAATAGAGTAAAATGCACGGATAGTCCCTATGGTTTTGTAAAATAACACCTATAGTCCCCAACTTTTGGAAATTACACCGGTGCTCCAAGTGGTTTGACAGTTTGTTACTCGGATAGTCCCTGGAGTGGATGAAGGTTAGTTTTCTCAGTTAAGTGGATGTGAAATGACAAAACTACCCTTACTATTAAATATAATAACTTAAAAATTAAAAGAAATATATATCTTTTATTAGTTATTTAATCAAGTAACCCCACCCCCAATAGAACCCTCACCAATCAAAGTTTTCAAGTTAGAGTTTTCGGATCCGTTCATCATCACCACGATATTGTCTCCGGTCACCGCTACACCTTCATCCTCCATAACCACCATCGCACCTCCGATTGCTTTCGAATTCTGTTTTTTAGTTGACGATCATCATCACCGCACCTCTGTCAGCTTATCATCACAAGCACCTCACACTATCATCATCATCATCTCCATCACGAGCCATCATCGCACCACCGTTAACCACTACACCACCACCAGCCTCTGCCGTAACCGCGAAATACCACCCGAACCTGCTTTATCTTCTTCGTATTTCCTCTACCTCACCATTGTCATCTCAGGTCACCCTCCTCTTCATCATCTCTGTCGTACCACAACCATCCTTCCACCGTCGCTATTCACCCTAACCACCATTGTTCCCCATCGTTCACCGTCATCATCTTCATAATAACCACCCGAACCTGCAACCTCCTTTGTTACCGTCACACCACCAACCTGCATCACACTAAGATCGGTGAAGCGGAGTGGTTGAAAATCCTAGGAATCAGATCCGATTTGATCCAAGTGTGTGACTGGAGATCGTAGATTTCTATGGCGAGTGGATTGTCTTCGAAATCATGGCGGTGGTAGTGGTGGTGGGAGGTGGTGGCAGCTGTGGTTTAGAGAGATAGGGAGAGTAGAAAGAGAGAGTGTAGAAAGGGGGTGGGTTAACAGATATCATATATTTGTTCGAGATCTGTGTATTGTCTGGCCCACTTGATTAAATAAATAATAAAAATATATGTATTTCTTTTAATGTTTAAGTTATTATATTTAATAGTAAGGGTAGTTTTGTCATTTCACATCCACTTAACTGAAAAAACTAACCTCCATCCATTTCAGGGACTATTCGAGTAACAAACTGTCAAACCACAGGGAGCACCAGTGTAATTTCCAAAAGTTAGGGACTATATGTGTTATTTTACAAAATCACAGGGACTATCCGTGCATTTTACTCTAAAAAATATATATATTTAGCTGAATCCATGATACCAACCGGATTATGGTTAAATGTTATGGACTTAGCCTATATTATCTTTGTTCTTTATTCATCGTTTTTTTATTCTAATGGGCACGTTAGGACTGATGGAGAGGGTAAAACCCGAGCATTAATGTATTTATCTTATGGGTTTTCATTGTGTTTTAAGTGATTATAGTGTTTGAATGTCATAACTACGAGAAATTGTGGTTTTGCAGGTTAATTGCTAAAATCAGTGGAATTAAAGTGCTCGGAGATGAAGTGGAACACCCGAAGTTGACAAGCAAGGCAAAAGACATTGTTTGGAACTTGTTTCGGCTTAGAAGATATCTTAAAAGCATGAACAATGTGGAAGAACAAAGTTCGGGGTTGAATTGTCATTTTGTGAAAGTGGAATTGTGAAGGAAAGGAGATGTGAAAAACCTACCATAAGCTACAGCAGATCAGCCGTAGCTTACGGCCAAGACAAAACAAATGAAACAGCCGGTTTAAGTCGTAGCTTACAGCTGGGAACCGTAGGCTACAGCAGGGAGCGGCTGGATATTTCGTGTTTGACTTTTTAAGAGGTATAAAAAGGTTTTTAAAAACCCTAATCATTCATCAAACTTTGGGACGAATTTGGGGGATCAAAGGAGCACTTTTGGATGGATTTCACCTCTCTTTCATCATAGTTTTCACCAAATCAATGACATTGAAGATGCAATCCGCCATGAATCAAGCATTCGAAGGTCGAATCACCAACATGAGCGGCTAATTCCTTGGTGGTTTCCTACAGGTTGATGATTCTTGTAAGTGAACCGATTTTATGTGTTTTTATTTTTTGTGAACTTGGTAATCTAAGCATTCGATGCTTTTTACCTTTTGATTCAGTTGATTGGTTGTAAACGATTGATTTTATTTGAATTTTATTTCTAATTCATTCAATTCCCGAGAGTTCTAGTAATTGGGATATATTTGATAGGGATTGGGGTTGGTAATTTCAGTTGATGTTCATATGATAACCTTCCATTGTTTTGCAATCGAAGTACTTACTCTTTGAATAATCACAACCGATTAGTTGAATTACACAATCATGTCTATGTAGTTGTAGCAATCGAACACATAATTGAAATCCATTTTAAATCTAAAATCCGAAAGAACCGGTGTTTCTCTCATTGATATAAACTCATTTTAAGTAGTTTTAATTTAGTTCACAACACTCAAAAACCCGATTTTACATTTTTTTCAAGTAGATCTTTAATACTTAATCAACAAATGCTTTCCACCATACTCCTCTAGTTTGACACCCTATTTACACTATCTATATAGTTTATTTAGGTTTTTGCATGACCCTTACGACAGTCATCAAGGACCCATGAAAACACATGAAAACTTAGTGCCCAAAGGAGTGTTTAGACAATATAAATTTTGTGCAAATATATACTTTTTATATATAAATTCCAAACCCGAACTATCCACAAAATTCCATATACTCATACACCTCTGTTTCCCCAATGTAGGGTAACTTCGATGTTCTGTAACAACCTTACTATTTTTAAGCGGATTTTGTACAATAATCAACTTAAAATGTGTAATTATGATCACACGTACATATGGAAATATGGGTTTATTAAAACTTTTACAAATTTGAGAACAATACTACATAATACGTATGAGTTCGTCGTTTTAAAATGACGACAAAGCAATGTGCGGAAGCTTTTATCTTGATCGTGTTCGGTTCTTCATTGAGCTTGATCATCCTCCGGCAACTTTGTCACACCCCGATATTTCCACGTATTATCGGTGGGCCCGGTGAGGAGTATCGTGACGTAGTTGATATTATCATAGTCAAATAATCACAGTTCAATGCACAACGGAAGTCTAAAGTAAATATATTACAAACCGATTCAAAAGAAATATCAAATATTACAGACGAGTTGTAAGATAGATCCACAGGCGGATCTTATAACAGAAACATAAACACAGTTCAACAGACTTTAGACGTTTAGAACTTGCAAGATTTCCCTATTAACGCCCTGAGCTCCCAGCCAATTTACGTACAGTACCTGTCACTTAACCTTTTTGGAAAATACGTCAGTTTACACTGGTAAATACAATTAACTGACTCTTTTGAAAATCTTTATGAAAATTGATTTAAATGCACAAGGCACAAATATTCTTTTATAACTTGGGACAATTATATTAATAACAATCTTGTATCAGATTTACATGTTTGTCCAACATTTAGGGCCGGTGATTAAACAAACCGATCAAGATTAATCGACACACCACAAATATAACTCACAAGAAGTTACCTCACGAGTGAGTATATCTTTTACATACACAACAGGAGGTGTTATGCCTACACCTTGTCCTTAAGTTGTGGCCGTTTATACTTTTTTAAATGAGCCAAGGATATCCAGGACACGGTCATTAACCCCCAATGTTATTAAGCAATACTGATTAAAACGGGATTATGCAATTTAATCATCTCCGATTAAAAGGTTTCTACACCCAATCAAGCGGTATTTTTATATACCGTATCCCAAGCCCGTATAACGGAAAATAAGTTAAAAGTATTTACCTGAGCTGAAAATGCAATTTATACTCAGCCATATATTCTAATCAGTAAGCACAAGTACCTCTACTGGGGCTCTCACTCTGGAACGAAGGTTTTATTAACATATTAGATTCCTAACGGGTCTTACTTAAGTTGTAACTTAGACCAGTTAGTTTTAAGGAAAGGTTTACGGTTCAAAATGCAAGATTAAGCGAAGACCGGATTAGAATGTGATTTAGACCCGACAAGTATGGAGACTTGTATAATATGGGTAAACTAAATACATTCTAAATTTTGAAGTGAAAATGATAAGGTTTGACCCGTTTCGGTTAATTTATGTAAACTAGTTACATAAACCGTACCGAACGCGAAAAAATGCATAACGGGTAACCAAAAGAGTCATGAACATGTTTCACAAGTTAATATGCCTTAAATATGTTGTGATATCAGTAGGATACCTTCCATTATGCCCAAAACGAATTTAAAACCAATTTATGCCCTGTAGGGGTATTTTTGGTCATTTTCACGTTTATAAAAAGAGGTTAAATAATAATATGAGTTTCTGGTCTAAATAATCAGTAAAAATATTTATTATATCAAGTTATATCAGTAGGATATCTCACATATGTGAAATTTACCATTCATGGCCAAACTATGCACCGTAGGGGCATTTTGGTCATTTCACATATGCTTTAAGGGATAATTTTGGAAATCTAAGTTCAAAAATTTTATTTACTGTTAAAGTATAAAAACTTATTCATAACATCAGTAGGTAACAAGCTTTAGGTGCCTAATATGGTTTTAAACCATACTATGCGCCTAAATCGCATAAAAGTCGGTATTTGACGATATTCGGGTCAATTAAGGGAATATGAGATTTTGATCAACCTTTACTATTTAAAATAACTTATTTAATATATAAAATCAGTAGAAAAAGGTTTGGCATGTAAAGGATGTATAAAACTCATTTTATTATCAAAAAGGGTGTTATCGTCAATTACCGAGCCTATGCGAGAACTCTATGTTATGATCACTTTAAAATTTAATAAAATTTCCAAAAATCCCTAAATATTATATCTTTACATTGGGTAGAAAGTTTGGTGTCAAAATTTGGGTTTAAATAGGTTTTATGCCAAAAATGTCGTTTAATTAATAAAAAGGCTTCAATTTACGATATTAAGCATAACTCCTAATTTAGACCTCAAACTGATGTCAAATTTTTAGGACATGTTTATAAATCAGTAATAAAGGTTTTTTTTTCTCTCACATTTTCAAAAATCTCGTTTTAATATCAAAAGGGCATAACGGTCAACTTTTAAGCATATAACGGAAACATGCATATGAACTCTAATTCTAAAGCACCAAGTAGTATAACTTCAGGGGGGTATACTAACATATAATATGGTCACAAAGGAACCCTAAGGCATAATTAACTAAGGTAATTCGGGTCAGAACTGAAAGTCAAAGCAAAAGTCAACTTTTGCGACTTTCGGTTACGAACCGATTCTAAACTTAGAATTGTCGAGTTGTAGATACCTAGACATGTTTAATTAATATTTACCAAGTTATTAAAGTGACAAAACTGATTTTATAGCCTCTATATTATCAGTTATGAATTTTATTTTAAAAATTGACCCGTTTGACTTTTATTTTAATTACTTTGACCCGACAATTAACTAAGTAAATGTGGTAATTAGGAGGTGCCATTATGAGGGTTTAACACCTACCTAATTAGGATCACGTAGCCATGTTCGTTGCGAACCATGGCTTGACCATACAAGGTCTAGCTAAAAGTCAAAGTGTTTATCGCAAACGCTTGACTTTTCGGCTATAAGAGCCAAACAAAATAACTAAGCATGAAAGGAACACTTACAAGTGGTCCTTAGGACAGAAGATGACTCAAAAGGAGGTTCCAAATGATCAGGACCCTCAGATTTGAGTAGGAGAGCAAGAACTCAAGAAATGTGTGAAATGAAATGAAGGATTTCACCTCTTATTTATAATGTTTGAGGGTCTTTAGATGATCAACAAGTGTTATGAGAAGTTACAAGATGATTACAGGTGTAATACCATCTTTCCAAACCATCAAATGATCCATAGAATCAAACATGTGAGACAAGGAGGCAAACCAAAGCTGGTTTTTGAATATTCTATTACTCGGCATGGTATACGGACCGTAAGGGTCCAGGTATACGGTCCGTAAGGACCAGACCAGCTCACACAAAGTTTCATCTGTTGACAAGTTTGTCCCCTGCACTTCCGAACTCATCCGAAACAATGTTTTTAGCACGCAAGGCCTTGTATTTCCAACATTAGGCACATCCAAGAGTATAACCAAGCATCATAAACTTCTCAATACATTAAAAGAGTCAGTCAGAGTCCTAGTTTGGCATATTGACGCTTTTAACCCTTTAATGTGCGAACTTGCGCGTATTATCGTGAAATGGCGTAAAAAGTCTTACAAGGTTAACACAAGCATTCCTAAGAGTATAATGGAGTACAATGGAGTATTACGACACTCCAGTTCACACCAGTTCGCTTAAATGGTCGCTCAAAGGTGTAGTTTTAAATATTGACGCTTTTGGTCCTTTTAACGCACAAGCTTGCGCGTATTTCCGTCTTATTGCGTCAAAGCCCTATGTTATCCATATTAGGCATTCCCGAGAGTATTATTGAACATTACAATACTTCAGATTTGTTAAAAGGTCACTCAGAGGTAAGAATTAACATGTTGACACTTTTAACCCTTTTTAACGCACAAACTCGTGCGTATTGTTGTTTATCGACATTAAAGCCCTAATTGGCCAATGTTTTATATTCCCAAGAATATGATCAGATATAAAAATGTTTCGGGTTTGCTAAAAGGTTATTCAGAGGTATTATTAAACATGTTGACGCTTCTAACCCTTCACCGTGCAAACTTTCGATTTATACGCAACGGTTTCGCTTATCCAACAAGTGGCTTAATATGAGAATACGAATATCATGAGAGGTTATTCAGAGACTTATTTTAAGCATGATAATACTTCTAGTCCTTCCATAATCAAAGTTTTTGATCTTTCACAAAATTAGTCCCTTAAATTCAACGTTTGACTTTATTAGGGTTTATTACACGTGTCAATACATCATTGGACATGATTTTACGAGGTGTTACATCCTCACCCCCTTAAAAGAAATCTTGACCTCAAGATTTTCTCAAAAGATGGAAGTACTTTCTGTCTTATAATGGACTTAATCTTCCACATGTGTATCTGGGTCTCTAAGGTACCCCAAATGACCTTTATAATAGGTATATGTATTCTTTTGGAGCTTCTAATCTTGTCGATCCTTAATCGATGCTGATTTCTCCACCAACCATAAGTTTTCATTAATCTACACATCAATGTGATAATGCTATCGACTTATTGTCTTGCCATATCTTGAAGTCTCCAGTGTGGAGCACATTGCGACTTCCATCAAGTTCCTTAAATAAGTTTTAGCTTATAAGCTATTGATCTTGACGTATTTGATTTTCTCGAATGGTACAATTTATCCAGTGTTTAATTTGCCCGCTACATAAAAATGTAGTACACCTTTCTAAGGTGATACTTTCTGTTGAATCTTATCCCTTATTAAGAACTTAAGAGATTTGCGATTCTTATCAATCATTGGTTTTCTGCCGATTATTGGCAACTTTCATACGATTATGAATTTATATGACCTTATCCATTGTTTCCAAGGAAATTTCTGGTCCTACTAGTTTGGACTTACCAAACTTCTGTCCAACAACGGACTTTTGACATTCCATTTATACAAGGTCTCCAAAGAAGCAGCCTTGATGCTTATATACTAACAATTAGTTATAGGAGAGCTTATTTAAGGTGAGATGGTTATTCCAACTACTGCCTAAAACCAATCTTGAGGAATAGCTAATCCTTACAGTTAGTCGACTCAAATCGACGATCCTGGGCAGCTGATGGTGATTCTTAATTGTTGTCTAAATAGGGTTGCGGTGATCAATGCATAAGCAAAATGAACCGTCTTTCTTAATTAATAATACCGAATTATCCGAATATTGAATTAGGCTTTATGAACCTTTATCTTAAAACTCACTTAATCAGGGTTTCGATTCTTCCAATAATGATGGTACTAATCGTCATGGAGATTTCACAATAATGCAGAGCTATGTGGAATGTATATCTCAACTTTACTTGCCTTTCAAGAGGTAAACAGGGTATTCTTTGGAGAAGATAACCAAGACACAAGGAGATTATAGGGATTTTCCAAATCTCAAGCTCCGGTTCATTTATCATTGTCTGTGTCAGATAAGTGACACATTTGTTTTACAAATCCATGGATACCTTATTCAGTGACAATTATTTGGACATTTCCCTTCTGGATATTTTCTTCGAATACCATTAGCTGACTTTAGTACCACATGACCATTGGGATATCTTAGTGGTTCCATGCATTAAACCTCCATACTGATCAGGCATGGAAGCAATCTATGGAACATATCAGATACACCAATCCTCATATGGTTCTTTTATCATACAGTCTGGTATTCTCAATTTGATATAAATCAAAGAGATATCAAACTACATATACTGACGTACTTCATCTGGAGAGAGGGTACTCTAGAACTTTATGACTGAAGATTTCTAACAAGTACAGAAGATATGGTTCTTATGATTTTCATTTGTAAGTTTTACCTTACACTTAATCTCTGAGGTTCTTATGGAAGATTTTAAAAGTTTGCTATTCTTACAATTTACGAAGGATTTATTGGTATCCGAATCCAAACAGAACCCTTGGCATTTATATTGCTGATGAAAGATAAGGAATGTACCTGATGTTATTATTGATATGAACTACCTCTGGCATCCATCAGGAGAGTTTAAGCGCTTCCATTCTTAGGCTTTCTATCCTTAGCCGCATTTCCTTTGACAGACTTAGGGCATGTAGTCTTGATGTGGCCTTTCTCATTACAGCCGAAGCAGACTGTATCTTTTATGTCCTTGCAATCCAACGTTTTATGCTCACCTGATTTGTAGATCCCACAAGCCCTAGGCTGCGATTGGGATTTTGATTCGAACCTGCACTTCCCTAGATGGTGCTTCTTGCAGGTCTTGCATACATGTTTCTTTTTGGACTTTTGTTTGTTCTCCTTATGCTCAAGCTTACCCTTTTTCTTAGAAATATGGGAGTTATCTTTCTCCCTTTTCCTTTTTAGTTCATTCTTTGCATCCAAGGCTTGAACAAGATCCTTCTCGTGAGTAAGGGAGTGTGGTCTTAAATGGGGTTTGGAACAAGTAGCATTGGGCTCTTTGAATTTTTTCACGGCCTTTCTCACAGTTTTTCCAACAGCTGCGTCAATCATAGCTTGGAGAACATCTTTGTTAGTTTTGAGGTTCACAATTGTAGCATCAATAGCATGCGTCGTATCATTAATGGCGCGATTGACGGTTGTCTTATCCGAGTTTGTCATACTCGAGACTTGGTTCCTAACACCAAATGAAACAATTACTTAGTTGCCATCCAACAACCGCTATTCATCATCCTGATGGCCTAACATATACTAACCATGGTATCATTAAACCATACAAGCTAATATAGTACGAACATTCTTAATGAATGTTATTTAGATATATATCAATTATACTTAGCCTAGGCCATAAAAAATACCTTCAATGGCATTTAAGGTTTGGACCTAGTCCATCACATTTTTGACAGGGGATCAAAATGTCACATATGTCTTTATTATATTGATGTATTTGGATAGCTTGAAAGTTTGCCATAAGGATATCAGAAAAGAGTGATTCCTAATAGATATAAAATATCTATATAAGATTTGTTGAAGCAGTCTCTAAAGTATCGTCGGCCAATTTTACCTCGCGTTATATGTCTAGAGTCCTAACAGGCAGATACCACAGTTTACAACTCTTATTGTCCATAATAGACTTATCTGTGCCAGAATCAAGTAAATTTATGCATAAACCTCTTGATAAGGAAGGTACCTGTTATGATGTTATCATTCTGTATTGCCTCCTGGATGTCCATCTGGAAGACTCACGCAT
Source organism: Helianthus tuberosus (assembly GCA_030545235.1). NCBI lineage: Eukaryota > Viridiplantae > Streptophyta > Magnoliopsida > Asterales > Asteraceae > Helianthus > Helianthus tuberosus. The sequence continues at coordinate 177,900,756 of CM060443.1, forward strand.
TTGTTTTCTTGGCCTCTCTAGGCTTCTTTATAAGTTTTGGGCAGTTGGTTTTGATTTGCCCTTCCTCGTTACAGTTGTAACAAGTCGTGTTCTTCAACTCCTTGCAATCTAAAGTCTTGTGACCCTTGGTCTTGCAAATTCCACACAATTTAGCACGTGGGTCGATTGTACATTTTCCAGAATGTTGCTTTCTGCAGTTACTGCATTTGGGTCTCCTATTGGACTGACTCGAGTTTTTCCTAAACTCGGAATCTTTCCTGTGCTCCGAACTTCCCTTCTTCTTCTTGTTAGATTGATGAGAGTTCTCCTCTTCTCTTCCCTTTTTCCCTCACCAGAAGCCTTAACAGACTTATTCCTAATTGCATCTAAAGTGAGAGATAAGGATAAGTCCACCACGGACCTATATGTGGTAGGCCTAGATGCCTTGACATTTCCCTTAATTTCTGGTGCTAGGCCTCCAATAAAACGTGCTATGCGTTTGGGTTCAGGAGTGACTAAATAGGGAACAAGGCGGGACATAGTGTTGAAACTTGTCACATATGCCTGACAATCTAAATTCTTCATGACCAGAGTCAAGAAGTCTGTTTCTATCTTTTCTACTTCATGCTGAGGACAGAAGTTTTCCTTGATCAATGCAACAAATTGACCCCAAGACAAGTTATACAATAGGATCTTCCCAGTGGCTTAAATTAGAGACCTCCACCAAGCCAAAGCTTCTCCTTTGAATGATTGCGAAACAAACTTCACAATATCCTACTCTGCACAACCACTAATGTCTACTACTGTGTCCATCTCATCCAGCCATGTCATACAATCGATGGCTCCTTTTTCTCTTGTGAAGTTCCTTGGTTTGCAAGAGACAAAGTATTTATAAGAGCCGGTCTTAACATGTGGCTCCTGATTGAGCACAATTTGTCTGGATGGATCACTTCTCTGATTCGACGAATGATGAGAATCATCCTTATGAGATATATGTGTCTTAGAAGGTGGCTCCGTATGAGGTGCAGACTGATTCCTGGTGCGAGCACCACTTGATTCTTTGAACTTCCTGTCAATGGATTGAGTGACAGCTTTATCTATCATCGTCTGTAACTCCGCAGCCGTTACATTCATCCTTGTATTGTCATTCCTCATATTGGGATGACTGTTGACTTCATCTGATTTAGACATGCTGAAGCTTGTTTTCTATAAAACAATCGTCAATAATTTTGCTTAGGAGTCTATTTTGAAATCATCATCTTCGATGATTCATTAACCATGGTATTAATAGACCATATTTGGTTAATTTGATAATCAGGTTTATTTTAAATTTTCATTATTATTAATCCAACTATAAGCTATTAGGGATATTGAAATGGCACAAAAGGCCTTGTCACGAGGGCAGTTTTGAATTTATAAGCCATGATCTTATGGGTTCGAGGCATTAAGGTTTGAACATAGTTCATTACCTTTCTTGACAGAGAGTCAAAGACTACAACTGTCTTTTGTCTTTTAGGACAATAGATATAGCCCGTAGGCATTTCATCACTAATGGATGTTTCTAATATGATCATCTTATAGGATGATATAGGCCATGATTTCTAGATCATTAGGCTGAATAAGAGATTGGAAGAATCCAATATAAGGATGACTATTGTGATTTTCTCGAACCACATTTGTCAAGAGTGTTAACACGTCCTTAGGTGTTAACAAGGATCTATTGTCTTAAAAAGGCTTTACCATCTTAGCTATGTCGAAAATGACATATAGGCTAGGTTATACCTCTAAGATTTTCTTTGACATACAATGGCAGAGCAATCATAAATTGAAATGACGTTCTGATATAGGATATAATACATACGTATACTGTTTAATACCAAAGTAAAATAGGAAACTTTTCATAGAAAGCCTCAAAATACAATAATTGCCCTAAACGGGTCTTATACAAAGAAATTCGCCCACGCGGGGACTTAAGAGATATATATGTCCTTATAGGGACTACTATAGAAATGAATTATAACAAGGAAGTTCCTTCTTTATCCTATTTCTGAAAGTTTTCTCCTTGGTTCTCTGAGTGCGGTACGGGTACTGAAGGTTTTTGTGGGTAGTCGAAATCTTCTATATTAGGAAATCGTTGTAAAGGCGGAGTCCAAGGATTCTATGGTTAATGAATAATATGAGTCATGAATAAGGTCAGGACAGGTATAATCCAAGTTTGGGATTCCAAGACTTGGAGGTAAGAAATATGTGTCCTTTGGGTCCGTAGGTATTATCTTTGGAGCGGGAGTTTCAGGGACAGCTGGTATGAACTCCTCTGATGTTGGCTTCTCACTTGAGGTTTCAAAAGTCTTGGGTACAGAATTTGAAATATGGTTAATGGGTTCAAAAGGTCCTTTCTCCATACTGGTCGTATGCTAATTCGAGCTGTAGTACGAAGCTTTACATTCTTAAACTTCGGATTTGGAGAGCTTCCACCGATGGCAGCTTTGCTCGACGACACGATCCTGAGATGCATAAATATCGAAAACAATGTATACATATAAAAAGGATGAGATCATTCCTAGTTCATGTCTAGACTCAGAAGTCAAGGAATGTGCTACTGTGTCATTGAGATTAAACACAAAAGGCTAGTGTTTAATTCACTCAATGGTGGTTCTGATACCAACCTGTCACACCCCGATATTTTCACGTATTACTGGTGGGCCCGGTGGGGAGTATCGTGACGTAGTTGATATTATCATAGTCAAATAATCACAGTTCAATGCATAGCGGAAGTCTAAAGTAAATATATTACAAACCGATTCAAAAGTAATATCAAATATTACAGACGGGTTGTAAGATAGATCCACAGGCGGATCTTATAACAGAAACATAAACACAGTTCAACAAACTTTAGACGTTTAGAACTTGCAAGATTTCCCTATTAACGCCCTGAGCACCCAGCCAATTTACGTACAGTACCTGTCACTTAACCTTTTTGGAAAATACGTCAGTTTACACTGGTAAATACAATTAACTGACTCTTTTGAAAATCTTTATGAAAATTGATTTAAATGCACAAAGCACAAATATTCGTTTATAACTTGGGACAATTATATTAATAACAATCTTGTATCAGATTTACATGTTTGTCCAACATTTAGGGCCAGTGATTAAACAAACCGATCAAGATTAATCGACACACCACAAATATAACTCACAAGAAGTTACCTCACGAGTGAGTATATCTTTTACATACGTAACAGGAGGTGCTATGCCTACACCTTGTGCTTAAGTTGTGGCCATTTACACTTTTTTAAATGAGCCAAGGATATCCAGGACACGGTCATTAACCCCCAATGTTATTTGTTATCAAGCAATACTGATTAAAACGGGATTATGCAATTTAATCATCTCTGATTAAAAGATTTCTACACCCGACCAAGCGGTATTTTTATATACCGTATCCCAAGCCCGTATAACGGAAAATAAGTTAAAAGTATTTACCTGAGCTTAAAATGCAATTTATACTCAGCCGTATATTCTAATCAGCAAGCACAAGTACCTCTACTGGGGCTCTCAATCTGGAACGAAGGTTTTATTAACCTATTAGATTCCTAATGGGTCCTACTTAAGTTGTAACTTAGACCGGTTAGTTTTAAGGAAAGGTTTACGGTTTAAAACGCAAGATTAAGCGAAGACCAGATTAGAATGTGATTTAGACCCGACAAGTATGGAGACCTGTATAATATGGGTAAACTAAACACATTCTAAATTTTGAAGTGAAAATGATAAGGTTTGACCCGTTTCGGGTAATTTACGCAAACTAGTTACATAAACCGTACCGAACGCGAAAAAATGCATAACGGGTAACCAAAAGAGTCATGAACATGTTTCATAAGTTAATATGCCTTAAATATGTTGTGATATCAGTAGGATACCTTCCATTATGCCCAAAACGAATTTAAAACCAATTTATGCCCCGTAGGGGTATTTTTGGTCATTTTCACGTTTATAAAAAGAGGTTAAACAATAATCTGAGTTTCTGGTCTAAATAATCAGTAAAAATATTTATTTTATCAAGTTATATTAGTAGGATATCTCACATGTGTGAAATTTACCATTCATGGCCAAACTATGCACCGTAGGGGAATTTTGGTCATTTCACATATGCTTTAAGGGTTAATTTTGGAAATCTGAGTTCAAAACTTTTATTTACTGTTAAAGTATAAAAACTTATTCATAACATCTGTAGGTATCAAGCTTTGGGTGCCTAATATGGTTTTAAACCATACTATGCGCCTAAATCGCACAAAAGTCGGTATTTGACGATATTCGGGTTAATTAAGGGAATATGAGATTTTGATCAACCTTTACTGTTTAAAATAACTTATTTAATATATAAAATCAATAGAAAAAGGTTTGGCATGTAAAGGATGTATAAAACTCATTTTATTATCAAAAGGGGCGTTATCGTCAATTACTGAGCCTATGCGAGAACTCTATGTTATGATCACTTTAAAATTTAATAAAATTTCCAAAAATCCCTAAATATTATATCTTAACAGCGGGTAGAAAGTTTGGTGTCAAAATTTGGGTTTAAATAGGTTTTATGCCAAAAATGCCTTTTAATTAATAAAAAGGCTTCAATTTACGATATTAAGCATAACTCCTAATTTAGACCTCAAACTGATGTCAAATTTTTAGGACATGTTTATAAATCAGTAATAAAGGTTTTTTTTTCTCTCACATTTTCAAAAATCTCGTTTTAATATCAAAAGGGCATAACGGTCAACTTTTAAGCATATAACGGAAACATGCATATGAACTCTAATTCTAAAGGACCAAGTAGTATAACTTCAGGGGCTTATACTAACATATAATATGGTCACAATGGAACCCTAAGGCATAATTAAACTAAGCTAATTCGGGTCAGAACTGAAAGTCAAAGCAAAAGTCAACTTTTGCGACTTTCGGTTGCGAACCGATTCTAAACTTAGAATTGTCGAGTTGTACATGCCTAGACATGTTTAATTAATATTTACCAAGTTATTAAAGTGACAAAACTGATTTTATAGCTTCTATATTATCAGTTATGAATTTTATTTAAAAACTGACCCGTTTGACTTTTATTTTAATTACTTTGACCCGACAATTAACTAAGTAAACGTGGTAATTAGGAGGTGCTCTTATGAGGGTTTAACACCTACCTAATTACGATCACGTAGCCATGTTTGTTGCGAACCATGGCTTGACCATACAAGGTCTAGCTAAAAGTCAAATCATTTATCGCAAACGCTTGACTTTTCGGCTTTAAGAGCCAAACAAAATAACTAAGCATGAAAGGAACACTTACAAGTGGTCCTTAGGACAGAAGATGACTCAAAAGGAGGTTCCAAATGATCAGGACCCTCAGATTTGAGTAGGAGAGCAAGAACTCAAGAAATGTGTGAAATGAAATGAAGGATTTCACCTCTTATTTATAGTGTTTGGAGGGTCTTTAGATGATCAACAAGTGTTATGAGAAGTTACAAGATGATTACACGTGTAATACCATCTTTCCAAACCATCAAATGATCCATAGAATCAAACATGTGAGACAAGGAGGCAAACCAAAGCTGGTTTTTGAATATTCTATTACTGGGCATGGTATACGGACCGTAAGGGTCCAGGTATACGGTCCGTAAGGACCAGACCAGCTCACACAAAGTTTCATATGTTGACAAGTTTGGCCCCTGCACTTCCGAACTCCTCTGAAATGATGTTTTTAGCAAGCAAGGCCTTGTATTTCCAACATTAGGCACATCTAAGAGTATAACCAAGCATCATAAACTTCTCGATATGTTAAAAGAGTCAGTCAGAGGCCTAGTTTGGCATATTGATGCTTTTAACCCTTTAATGTGCGAACTTGCGCGTATTATCGCGAAATGGCGTAAAAAGCCTTACAAGGTTAACACAAGCATTCCTAAGAGTATAATGGAGTACAATGGAGTATTACGACACTCCAGTTCACACCAGTTCTCTTAAATGGTCGCTCAAAGGTGTAGTTTTAAATATTGACGCTTTTGGTCCTTTTAAGGCACAAGTTTGCGCGTATTTCCGTCTTATTGCGTCAAAGCCCTATGTTATCCATATTAGGCATTCCCGAGAGTATTATCGAACATTACAATACTTCAGATTTGCTAAAAGGTCACTCAGAGGTAAGAATTAACATGTTGACACTTTTAACCCTTTTTAACACACAAACTCGTGCGTATTGTTGTTTATCGACATTAAAGCCCTAATTGGCCAATTTTTTATTAAACATGTTGATGCTTCTAACCCTTCACCGAGCAAACTTTCGATTTATACGCAACGGTTTCGCTTATCCAACAAGTGGCTTAATATGAGAATACGAATATCATGAGAGGTTATTCAGAGACTTATTTTAAGCATGATAATACTTCTAGACCTTCCATAATCAAAGTTTTTGATCTTTCACAAAATTAGTCCCTTAAATTCAACGTTTGACTTTATTAGGGTTTATTACACGTGTCAATACATCATTGGACGTGATTTTACGAGGTGTTACAAACTTATAATCATTACCAATAATCAAAACCAACATGAAAGTAAGTTTTGATAGCTTTGTAATGAATTATACCAAGTTCCTTAAGTTAAACAAGCAAACAAACAAAATCTGCATATTTAAACACCCGTCGCGTGCCGCGACGGGTTTGAGATACATTGTCGCGTGCCGCGACGGTCTTGTCCTGTCTCTTGTCGCGCAACGCGAGCATACGATTTCGACACAATGTTCACTTGGCTGATGTTGCACTTACCTAGCTCAATTTTTAAGCAAAATTTAAACTTTAAAGTCTCATAACTTTAGCTCTACGTATCCGTTTTACGTAATTCTTTTTCCTACGTATCCGTAATTTAAATACGGATCCGTTTACCATCTTAATTCACATCAAAAGCTGAATTATAAGCAAAAGGCTAATAAATTCTTCATGCCACTATTCGACCCGTTTCAATTATCTACATATTACTTGTTTTTCAGAAATGATGGATTCTAATCCCTTTTTACCCATCCCCGGGCTTGTCAACATTAGCATTTTGCTTCCATTACATGATTCACACATGCATCTACGTTTACCGGTTTATTTTGTAACTTTATTACACTAAAACCAATATTTAACTTCTTAATTTATTTTGACCCATTTAGGGGACTTTTAAGCATCTAAGTATCAAACTCGCTATTTTCTTTTCGCACCTCGTCTTTCCATGCTAATTAACTACTTACCTTCCACCACAACTATTTTTGTGGTGGATTTAGTATAAGGAACCCAAAATCCCAAATTTTACCCTTCGACTAGTCCTTTTTTTTTTGCAAATGACCACTTTTAGGCATCCGACCCACAAATATTTTTTCCTAGAACTTTTATATGAATCTGAGGATTTCAAAATCATTTGATTTTGCATTTAAAATCCGTTAACTCTAACTGTAGTTCGTGACTACTACCATTTTAATTCGGACCATTCTCCCGACTCTATGACTTCTTACGTCATTTACACGTCGATTTGTTCTTCGCTTACCGTTATTTGGCTTACGCCTCTATTTCCTTTCAACCTGTCACTCAGGTTCTTTATCTTATTGTTTGTAACTATTCGGTTTCACTGGTTTGCGTTTTTCCTTTTTATACTCTTCTACGACCTATCCCATAGGTTCATCAATATTTCGCGCTTCCGTTTCTTGGTTTACGCATACATCTGAATTCCTACCCATCTATCGAGTATTTTACCAAAGTCATTATTGTTGCAACCCTTCTGGTATGCATTAGGACTTCGCTTTGATTCATTTGGTCGTCTTAGCGAATTTCATCGCTTTTGTTTGACCAAGTCCTTATGCTTTATTCAATCCCTTTGACTTGTCCGCGTGAATCTCATCACTTATGACAGTCAAACTTTACCTCTCATGCCTTAGCATTCTCATTTGTCGATTTATGTTTTCATTTACTTTGGTCTTTGTCCCTTCTCTCGGGCTCGTTATTTTAACGTAATGCGCTTCTGTTATCAGGCTTGCGTTTACGTTTGTTATCAAATATCTTTCTTATTTGATTCATTTGGGTACCTTTTTAGTTTGTCCCATTCACCCGTCCTTACTACATCGGACGTAAACATGTCCATCATAAAAAGTTCATGGTATCATGTGTTCACCACTTACTTGGCCAGAGTAAGCAATCGACACCTGACACACATGACCTTTTTTATAATTTTCACATCACGCCCCATACCTCTATTTATTTCTCTTGGAAACAATATCCTGGATAGGTATTCTATTCAGGTTTTTCCAAGTTTTTAATCTACATATGCAACAGTCAGTCTCTACATATTTGTTGCATATTACTATTTGTGCAATTTAAAATTAAAACATGCACCTGGTAAATGCTTGCCCTTACGGGCTTTCCTTGCTATTAACTTATTCGCGATCATTACGCAATTTAGGTCCTTGATGAGCATGCACTGCTTGTCATACTTTGGACAGTTCCTTCGTCAGATCCGTAATTTGTTAAACTCCCGCTGTCTTCGGATGCGAGTGTCCTTCAACTACAACATTTATAAAAATTAGTAATTTTGACATTAATGAACGCCCGTATTATAATACAAGGCTTTCCCACTATACATGTCAACACACGTAATTTTGTTGACTATATTGGTCCTTTATCGATTTAATTTGGGTAACGTGTATAACACGATGCCTCTATTTGTTGTTCACAATACTTTAATCATACTAAACTATTAATATACATGAACTTACCGGATTTGCGATCAAGCCTCGAACCGAACACACTTTACTTTTTAACCTTGAGCTCTGATTACCAACTTGTAACAACCTTACTATTTTTAAGAAGAGTTTGTACAATAATCAACTTAAAATGTGTAATTATGATCACACGTACATATGGAAATATGGGTTTATTAAAACTTTTACAAATTTGAGAACAATCCTACATAATATGTATGAGTTCGTCGTTTTAAAATGACGAAGAAGCAATGTGCGGAAGCTTTTATCTTGATCGTGTTCGGTTCTTCATTGAGCTTGATCATCCTCCGGCAACTTATAATCATTACCTATAATCAAAACCAACATGAAAGTTAGTTTTGATAGCTTTATAATGAATTATACCAAGTTCCTTAAGTTAAACAAGCAAACAAACAAAATCTGCATATTTAAACACCCGTCGCGTGCCGCGACAGGTTTGAGAGACATTGTCGCGTGCCGCGACGGTCTTGTCCTGTCTCTTATCGCGCAACGCGAGCATACGATTTCGACAGAATGTTCACTTGGCTGATGCTGCACTTACCTAGCTCAATTTTTAACCAAAATTTAAACTTTAAAGTCTCATAACTTTAGCTCTACATATCCGTTTTACGTAATTCTTTTTCCTACGTGTCCGTAATTTAAATACGGATCCGTTTACCATCTTAATTCACATCAAAAGCTGAATTATAAGCAAAAGGCTTATAAATTCTTCATGCCATTATTCGACCCATTTCAATTATCAACATATTACTTGTTTTTCAGAAATGATGGATTCTAATCCCTTTTACCCATCCCCAGGCTTGTAAACATTAGCATTTTTCTTCCATTACATGATTCGCACATGTATCTACGTTTACCGGTTTATTTTGTAACTTTATTACACTAAAACCAACATTTAACTTCTTAATTTATTTTGACCCATTTAGGGGACTTTTAAGCATCAAAGCATCAAACTCGCTATTTTCTTTTCGCACCTCGTCTTTCCATGCTAATTAACTACTTACCTTCCACCACAACTATTTTTGTGGTGGATTTAGCATAAGGAACCCAAAATCCCAAATTTTACCCTTCTACTAGTCCTTTTTTTTTTTTTTGAAAATGACCACTTTTAGGCATCCGACCCACAAATATTTTTGCCTAGAACTTTTATATGAATCTAAGGATTTCAAAATCAATATACAAGTTCCTAAACAACCTCTAAGGGTCATTTATCCGGTTCACCCATCAAGGGCTTTTTGGTCAATCTTTTAGTCCCTCGTTTTACTATGAAGAACTCACTAATTACTTGACCAAAAAATCACTCTTAACTATAAACATTTTTGTGCGTACCTGGCTCGGGTCGTAGGATTGACCCGTTTAAATACCTTTCGCTATTAATCACTAGTTAATAGTAGCGCGAACCATATGTTATTACCTGTGATTACAAAACTCAACAAGCGGTCATTAGTCATTACTGTCAAATGGTGTTAACAACACCAGTTGACCCGTTTAATCGAATGACCATTTATCACTACGAGATGGTATTTAATTACCGTCTCACTCCTTTAACCTACTCCGGTTTACCCCTTGAATTCATATTACTTAAAGGTCGTTTCTTATTTAGTTAACCCGTTACGACTTGCGTCTTGTGATGTCTATTTAAATCTCTTTATTAATCCGTCAACTCATGTCCAGATTACCATTTTACCACTTTAACCCGTTTATGGTTTCTCACCATTTTCACTTATTCCGACCTATATTATTTACGTCGGAACATCATATTTCAATTACTAATTTTCCTTTATTCATTTTCAATACACACAAGTAGGTATTCTATAAAGGGTGTAAGCCTTACTTACCTTGCATCCGATTTTGCTCTTTTTCCGCGCATTCGATCCATTTGAACCGCTTCTTTCCCAAGCTTCCACCTAGCTCGTTGAGCGTCAAACTATCATCATTATTCACAAGGTGGTTAGGTTAGTCGTTCTAGATCATAACCTTTGCGCCTTATGAACCTTTATACTACATTTCTTACCGAACTCTATCATAGGTCGGTTTGACTTTTAAAAGTCAAACCGCCTTATAGCATATGAAATTAAGCCACTAAGTTTGACAAACTCATGTTGGGGTTCCGCCCTTTACTCGGTAGCACTATTCTTAGGCCACCATTTTAACTAATATTTAATCCGAGTTCATGCTATTTTTAATACTAAGTTAACTTAGCTCTCGATTATCAACGTCACATTATTCTTTCATTACGCAAGTCTAAGGGTTTTCATCTATAAATGAAACCCCTTTTTATCATGTTATTAGGCATTCATACGGATACCTAATCAAATCAAGTTCTACTTACAACCGAGTTGACGCACGATTTCACTTAGGCATTTTAACAAACACCCAGTGGACATAATTTTTACACATTTATAAACTAATTCATAACTAGTTATTTCTACCAAGTTTAACATCATTCTCAAATTCACTATATCTAGCATACATAACAACCCTAAATTCACTTCATGGAATTCTAACAACACCCATTTCATAATCAAATTTTCTAGTGTTCTTCCTTTTCCTACAAAACCCAATTTAACACCTATGTGGGTGATTAGGAAGTTCATAATTATGAACACAAATTCAGAAATTTATTGACTAGGGTTCGTTCCTAAACATGGATTCATCCAAGTTTCTCCCAAACATCAATCATTCAAGCTTGAACTTCGATTTTCATGAGTTCATCAAGAATCTCAAGTTCATAAATATCAAAAATTCGACATACCTTGTGATCCCCTTGATTAGGTGATCGTTTATAAGTGTTCATACATTGATTTGGGGCATGGATTGTGCTTCAATTTGTTGATTTTGTTGAACTAGGGTTTTGAGCCCCCTGCTCTTGCTCCTGGTCGCTCACACGAACACACACACTGTGTGTGTTTCTTTTTTTATTTAGTTAACTTTCAAGTTAACCCTTTTGGCCCCTCATGTTTAGTTTTGTTTCGAAAGAAGCTATAATTCGTTATTCATCAGTTAATAAAATATTACTAACTAGGTTAATTATTCCTAGTTAACTCAATGGGTTCGGGAAGTGATAACCCGTTTTATTTTATGTCCCGTTAACTCGGGCCTTCTATATACTTTGTTTTTCTCGAAGTATTTATCCTCCTTTTAATTAACATCAAGTTTATTTATTTAAAATCCTAATATTTACTGGGTTAATTTTCACCACCAACGGTATTTTACCCGACATCACTATTAGCGTGGTTTGATTACCAAACCCGTTTTTGGGGTGTTACATGTTCGCACGCTCAAACGCTTCAACTCACGTACGCGGGATTACTACGCAAAATCGTGAGTATACTCGATCCCATTATCCGTTTTAAACACTTTGGGTGCAACATGTACACTTATACAAAAATCATGAATCATGACTAGACTTGTTTACGCACATGCTCTATCCATTAATAACATGATACTTGTATTCTCCTTGTTAATTGCATGCTATGTTATACTTGTGTTCTATATGCTAATTAACTTTGCAATCCTACCTTAACAATTATAACGATATAGGATTAACGCACCACCCGTATTTTTGTGGTATCTTTAAGTAAACTATTTTACAACCTTGTCACTTCGGCGACAATGATATGCACGATTGCCGTACACTTTGGTTTGACTTATAGATAACACATGCTAGTATGTTAATAACAATGTATGCAATTTACCATGTTGGATATGAGACAACTTTTGAAAACCATTATGCTATGTATCTAAACTTGTATACTCGCCAGCTTTTTGTTGATCATTATTTTAATACATGTTGCAGGAAACTAGTTGATGACGATGAAGAATATCACTTAGGGTGGATTGGAAACACACCTAGATTTAAACTTATGTATTTTGTTTCATGTTGTTTCGTTATTTGCAACTTATTGTACTTTCCTTTCAAACAATGTATTTGGATATTAGTATCAATGAAATTTGAATTATCTAAATATTGTCACTATTAGTTGTTATGAATTCTCTTGCAATCTCGTTTCCGTCTCACTCCGATGTTTCCGCCATCGGTTGGGGTGTGACAGAGAATGTGATGGACTGCTTCTTTGAAATAGAGATTGGTTATTTGACGGCGTCATAAGTAGTATGGCAAACGATAAAATGGGTCATCTTAGAGAATTTATCCACCACCATAACCGAATCCTTTTAGCGTTGAGTGTGTTGTGTCACACCCCGACCACGTATAGCATACAAGACGTGGCGGAAAACGTCGGGGAGTGTTGTAACATAATTAATTGTTTCATAACCATGGTGTTCAAAGTTGTATTTTATTTATCAACATAAGAGTTACATTATTTTAAATAGGAATCAAAGAGTTTATAACATAATTAAACTAAGTCTATCTTCGTTTTATGTCTCTAAGGCACAGGTCCGCCCTAGTGTCACGATCATCATCCTATGGAAAAGCTCCTGAAAACACATGTGAAAATAGGTACGTCAGCATAAAAATGCCTGTGAGATACATAGGTTTGTGAAAATAGGATTCATGACTTAAGTTTAAGAAAATGTTTAGTCATGAACCTTGTAATTTGATTTGTTTTGTAAATCGATTGAAAAACAATAAGTTCAGTTGATATGTATAAATTAAAAGAATAATGTATGATTAAATGTAAGACCAAGTAAAATGAGTTGTATAAAGTAAATTGTTTGTAAATGAAAGTCTTGTAAGAAAATCGTGTTACTTGTATAAAATGTATAAGTCCAAATTGAATGATTTAAATAACGCTATGATATGTAATATAATACAAACACTTATATATAGGAAGTACCAGCGGCGTATCCACCATGCTTGCATCATATTACTCACATCTCGTTACTTAAGTCACTTAAACAAACCACCAATGTATAAAGTCTATGTTCAAACCAATAGTCAAAAGTCCTTGTATAAACCATGTCAAATGTTTATAGTCCAAAAGTAGTCAAGTAATGTGTAACGAATGTTATGTATTGTAAGTAAAGTATTGTCACATAGTCCAAATGTATAAATGTACAAAACAAAATATTTTGAATATATCCAAAAGGTTATGTTTTGCAAAGTATGCATGTTACATTGATACAAACATTTATGTGGTAAGTTAACGCATACATTCAAGCCTTGAGACAGTCGGATAACCCTTTCAGTCAAGGTTATCAAAAGAAATGTTTTCGGATTCAGTCATTCCTTACATCCAAACAAACCCGGGATGTCAGGAATGGGATTTGTCAAGTCCTATGGTACCAGTACTTACTACCGAGCGGCGTAGCTAATGTTAATGAACGTATAATAGTCTCGTTTGTGCAAACCAAATGTCATAGCAAAAGTGAACATGTTATATGAAAACAATGTACTAAGTATGCTAAGTTAACATACAAAGCAGAAAAGTCATGTAAATCAATGTGCTAGCATGCTATCAGTTAACATACATAGCAGAAATGTAATGTAAAACAATGTACTAAGTATGCACACAATGGACATACATAGCATGAAATGTAATGAAATCATGTACTATAATGTACTAACAAACATAGCATGTATATGATGTGAAAACAGGAAAGCACGAAAGTAACAAGTAGGCACATGTGTTTCACCCCAAAACAGTTTGGAAAACAGTAAAAGAGGGGTCTATGTACTCACTTGAGATTACTCAGTAGTCCTGGAGTGACAACCAAACAATGATAGAGATCTCGGAATCAAACGGCACCTAATATAGGTAACTATGTTAATAAACCGGACCTAAATCGGAAGATCGGATAGAATGAGGGTTCGTAAACCAAACGAGTATGGAGACTCATGTAATATGGTTTAACAAAGCCTACATACTAAAACGAAACTTAACCTAAGTGTTTGTGACCCATTACGACCCGTTTAGGTAGCTTATGCTACTTTAACGCGTCGTTCGCGTAAAACGCGTTCGGACCGCCTAACTAGTCCTATGACAAGTACTATATGCCTTAACATGTCTAATATGGTTGTCAAATCAGTTTAGATGTCAAAAGTTATGTTACATATGTTTAAAATGAATTTTGGCATCAAAGGGGTATTTTGGTAATTTACCTAAGGCATATAAACTACCTATCATACAACTACTTAAACGAAGCGACCATAAGGTATAACCTCGGAGGGTTATTCCCTATATACTATGGTCACCTAATGTGTTTGGTCGGATCCTAATGATCGACCAAATGGGTCGGGTTCGAAGGTATAAGCGATTTATTAGATCGCTTACCCTTACGACCCTAGACAACGTGGTAATCATTAGGCATAGTCATAAGGGACTATAACCATCGTGATTACAATCACGTTGCGAAGTTCAAACGAACTTCGCATTGACCATAAACTGGTCAATGCAGAAAGTCAAACAAAGTTTGACTTTCGGACTCGAAAAGCAATAAAAGAACGAAGGAACACTTACAAAGGGTCCCCGAATGCTAATCTAGATCAAAATAACTCAGGTATGAAACAATGGTTCCAACTTAGAGTCTTTTTGATCAGATTCTTGTGAGTTTGAAGCAAATGGGGTGGGGTATTTATAGTTTTCGGTTCACCGTTAGGATCGTTTCTTGGAGAAGAGGGAATGATCTAGCCCGTACACTTGTCGGAATGTTGTGGTGACTGATTTTGGCCACCACAAGAGTTTAACAAGTGGCACTTGACCTTTGGAGAATGTTTAGGGGCAGATAACAGCAGCCAAAAACAATTTGCTGCATCTGGACACTGCTTGCGCACCGTAACAAATAACCCTTACGGTGCGCAAGGGCCAAGTTTGGCAGATTTACCATTTTGGTCCCTGTTGTGCTATAAGGTCATTTCCGACGCGTTTAAGGCCCGTTAACCCCATTTCAAAGCTCTAAAATGAAGTTAAAGTATAGGGAACTTAAAATGTGCTAAAAAATATCTCGGATGTCGGTTCGTTTAGCCGTACAATTGCGTTGTTCGGTTAATTACGACGGAATGCGCATAAGCGCGAAAAACGATCCAAATGGCGTGACGAATGGATTTTTCTTATGCCAAACACTAAAATAAAATATTTTAGTGCTTACATAAATTTTTGGATGTCCGAATGTATTCAGAACGTAAGTTATGCGCGAAAATGCAAACTTGTGCACTTTTTGACGCTTTTAGTCCCTGAAAGACCCAAAAGTTTATTTTAGCATACCGAACCCCTTAAAGCCTATTTCTAAGCTATGTAAAGGATATTTATGGTATGTTTAACTTATGGTCATGTTCCGGTATGTTCGTTACAGTTCAAATTGGCATACTTTCGCAGTTTGTCAAGTTTAGCCCCTGTAAGCGAATTAACTTGTTTTTGCCATACCAAAGCCTTCAAAACTTATTTCTAAGTTATGTAAAGGTTATTTAAGGTATGTTAAGTATATGTTGATGTTCCGGAGTATTTTTCGCGTTAAACTGATTACGTTTACGCATCAGTTTGCGTAAAACTCTCCAGAAAGTGATGTAAAGTTTGAAATTACATAAAAGTCAAAATATGAAAAATGTAAAACACAACCAAACAAACATTGGGATCAAATAACATTGTTTTATTGATAATAGAACTGTTCATAATGATTACAAGCACAGGTGTTACAGTCTCCCCTACTTGTGGAAATTTCGTCCCGAAATTTATTTAGAGGAAACTCGTGGGAAAAGATGCGGATAGTTCGCCTTCATTTGATCTTCGCGTTCCCAAGTAAACTCGGGTCCACGTTTAGCTTCCCAGCGAACTTTGACCAAAGGAATGCGCTTGCGTTTAAGCCACTTGACTTCACGTTCCATGATTTCTACTGGCCTCTCAACAAATTTCAGTGTTTTGCCAACACGAATTTCGTCAAGCGGTATGTGGAGGTTCTCATCAGCTAAACACCTCTTGAGATTGGACACGTGAAAAGTTGGATGAACATTTCCAAGTTCAGGAGGTAACTCAAGTCTGTAGGCTACCTTTCCGATTCTTTCGATGATCTTGAATGGTCCAACGTATCTAGGCGCAAGTTTTCCTTTCTTTCCAAATCTGATCACACCTTTCCAAGGTGAGACCTTAAGTAATACTCGATCACCGACTTGAAATTCCAAGGGCTTACGTTTTGGGTCCGCGTAACTATTTTGACGGCTTCTAGCTATCTGAAGGTTATCACGAACTTTCTTAATCTTGTCAGTTGTCTCTAAAATGAGGGCAGGTCCAGTAAGTTGAGCCTCGCCGATCTCATTCCAGCAGACTGGTGAACGACATTTTCGACCATAGAGAGCCTCGAAAGGAGCCATTTTGATGCTGGTGTGATAACTGTTGTTGTAGGAGAATTCAATCAACTTAAGATGTGAATCCCAACTACCACCAAAATCGATCACACAAGCTCTAAGCATATCCTCCAGAGTCTGGATTGTTCTTTCAGATTGACCATCCGTTTGCGGATGATAAGCCGTGCTCAGATTAAGTTGGGTCCCCATAGCAGATTGCATGGTTCTCCAAAAATGAGAAGTGAAACGAGCATCTCTGTCAGAAATGATGTTCAAAGGAACGCCATGTAGAGCTACAATTTCATCCACATAGATTTGAGCCAGTCTGTCAGCAGGAAAATCCTCACGGATTGGCAAGAAATGCGCTGACTTAGTAAGACGATCAACAACTACCCAGATGGCATCATGACCTTTCTTTGTGCGCGGAAGTTTAGTAACAAGATCCATAGTAATGTTTTCCCATTTCCAAACTGGGATCTCTGGTTGCTCCAATAAACCAAAAGGACGCTGATGTTCAGCCTTAACCTTAAGACAAGTAAGGCATTTTGATACGTATAAGGCAATGTCTTTCTTCATACCAGGCGACCAATAATGAATACGAAGATCCTTATACATCTTATCTGAGCCCGGATGAATAGAATAACGAGACTTATGGGCTTCATCCATAAGCAAGGTACGAAGATCATCCTGGCTTGGGACCCACAAACGGTCCATGAAGTGATACGATCCATTGTCCTTCAGTTCCAAAGCAGGCGTTATGTGATAGGGAAATTCCTTATCCATTAAACCTTGTGAAACACAAGATTGTTGAGCCTGAGAAATGCGTGCTTGGATATCGGATTGAGCTTGAATAACATATTGAACACGTACACAATGAAGCTTAGTACGTTCCTTACGACTCAATGCATCAGCTACGACATTCGCCTTACCAGGATGGTAGCGAATTTCGCATTCATAGTCGTTTAAAAGCTCAACCCAACGTCGTTGCCTCATGTTGAGTTCTTTCTGGTTGAAGATATGCTGAAGACTTTTGTGGTCCGTGAAAACCACACATTTTGTACCGTACAAATAGTGTCTCCAGATCTTTAGAGCGAAAACAACTGCACCCAACTCAAGATCATGAGTGGTGTAGTTCTTCTCATGTATCTTCAACTGCCTCGATGCATATGCTATGACTTTGTTCCTTTGCATCAGGACACAGCCAAGACCCAATTTAGATGCATCGCAATAAACGACGAAATCATCATTGCCCTCAGGCAAAGTTAGAACAGGCGCGTCACAAAGCTTCTGCTTCAAGTGTTGAAAAGCTTCCTCTTGTTTGAATCCCCAATCAAAGGGCTTGTTCTTCTGAGTTAAAGCAGTTAGAGGAACTGCAATCTTTGAGAAGTTCTCAATGAAGCGGCGGTAATAACCCGCTAGACCAAGAAAAGAACGAACCTCAGTGGGAGTAGTAGGCGTATCCCAATCCTTAATCGCACTGATCTTGGAGGGATCTACATGAATACCTTGTTCGTTGATAATATGTCCTAAGAATTGAACTTCTTTAAGCCAGAATTCACACTTGGAGAATTTGGCGAAAAGTTGCTCTTTCTTTAGGAGTTCCAGAGTAAGACGAAGATGTTGCTCGTGATCAGCTCGCGTCTTGGAGTAAATCAAGATGTCGTCAATAAAAACAATGACGAACTGATCCAAATAAGGTTTGTAGACCCTATTCATTAAGTCCATGAAAACAGCAGGAGCATTAGTCAAACCGAATGGCATGACTATAAATTCATAATGCCCATAACGAGTACGGAACGCTGTCTTGGGAATATCTTCTTCATGCACCCGAAGTTGATGATATCCGGAACGTAGATCAATCTTCGAAAAATAAGAAGCACCTTGTAACTGATCAAAGAGATCGTCTATGCGCGGTAGGGGATATCGATTCTTGATGGTAAGCTTGTTAAGCTCACGATAATCGATACACATCCTAAAGGATCCACCCTTCTTCTTGACAAAAAGAACGGGAGCACCCCAGGGTGAAAAGCTAGGATGGATAAAACCTTTGTCAGAGAGTTCCTGAAGCTGCTTAGACAACTCTTGCATCTCAGACGGTGCAAGACGATATGGAGCTCTGGCAATGGGATTTGCACCAGGTACAAGATCAATACGGAACTCTACTTGGCGTGCTGGGGGTAGTCCAGGTAACTCTTCAGGGAAAACTTCAGAATAATCCTGAACGACAGGAATATCTGAAATAGACTTACCCTTGCCTTTATTTGCTGTAACATGTGCTAAGAAAGCCACATAGTTCTTCCACAGATACTTCCGAGCTTTAAAACAAGACATGAGTTTGAGACCACCGGCAGGTTTCTCACCTTGAACCTGTAGGATCTCGCCTGTCGAAAGCGGCACACGAACAATCTTCTCAGAACAAACTATCTCAGCGTGATGCTTAGATAACCAATCCATACCCACTATGACGTCGAAGCTTCCAAGTTGCATAGGCGTGAGGTCAATAGGAAAAAGATGATCGTTAAGGTTCAACTGGCAGTTGTGAAGAACAGAATCTAGAACAATGGGTTCACCACTAGCAATTTCTACTGTCAAAGGTTTACCTAGTTTTGTTCTAGACACGCGAAGTAATGGCTCAAAAGACAATGACACAAAACTCTTGTCGGCACCCGAATCAAAAAGAACAGATGCAGGCTGATTATTAATAAAGAACGTACCGTTCACCACATTATCGTCCGCCTGCGCCTCTTGGGCATTCAAATTAAAAGCTCGCCCTCGAGCCTGAGCCTGATTTTGGTTCTGATTCTGATTTTGGTTGACTAGCCTTGGGCACCGGTTCCTGTAGTGGGTCAGATCCACACAATTGTAGCACGAACCAGGAGGAAAATGAGGTCGTGCAGCTTGACCTTGTTGCTGTGCAAGAGGCTGAGCAACTTGTTGGGCTTGGTTCTGAACTGCCTGGTTCTGGTTAACAGGAATGCGGCAGGTGGCAGCAAGATGACCAGGCCTTCCGCAGTTGGTGCACTAACGACACTGGAGGTGTGGTTGATGATGGCCGTTACACCTGTTGCACAAAGGTGCATTGCCAAGATAAGGCTTCTTGGCTAGTGGTTGCGCAGGCTGATTTGGTGCAGCCTGAGCCTGTGCAGTAACAACATAGTTTTGGGAAGCCTTCCGCTTCCTAGACCCTCCAGAATTCTTTCCCTTCTTGTTTTGACCTTTCTTGCTATCTTCCTTATCAGACACCTGCTTCTTACCCTTGTCACCCTTTTTGTGCAGCTTCCCCTTTCGAACCTGCGACTCAGTCAATGTCGCTGATAACTCGATCGCCTGACGGAGTGTGGCAGGGTTACTACCAGTAATGATGTCTTGTACTGAGTCAGGTAGGCCGTCGATGTATCTTTCGATAGCCTTGTCGAGTGGGGTAACCATAGTTGGGGAAAGCAGACTCAACTCTTCAAACCTATCAGTATAAGCCCTGTGCTCGCCACTGTCTTGTTTCAAGTCCTCAAACTCTTTCTCCAACGCTCGCTGTTCATGACGAGGACAGAATTCCCTCATCATAAGGGCCCTGAGTTCAGCCCATGTCTATGCTAGAGCAACTTCTGCACCTCGGTCTCTCATAACCCCATTCCACCATGTGAGAGCCCTCTTCTGAAACACGCTCGAAGAAAACTCGACCTTGCGATTATCCGGACACTGCACGTGGTGGAAAGTATTCTCAATGCTCTCAAACCATTGAAGAAGCCCAGTCGCTCCCTCAGAACCACTAAACTTGAGTGGTTTAGATGAGTTAAAATCCTTGTATTTGCATGGAGCATTGTTGTTGTTGTTGGCTTGTTGCCATTGAGCAAAGAGATTTGGGAATTGAGCAGCCATCTGCTGCGCAATGATTTCTGCCAGTTCGGCAGTAGCTATTTGGTTTTCGCGTCGAGGAGGCATTCTAAAAGAGGAAAAACATGAAAGGAAACGAGTGAGATGATTGGATGAAAAGAATGAGATGAAACAAAATTAACAAACGCAAAGATGGTGGTCGTTTGTCCGCATTACCAAGCAAACAAACGACGCACAGTGACTAATCAAAGTAAATGGATCAAAAATAATGTATCATGAAGACATGCTCGCCTATAAGTGAACACTCATCCCAAGAATTCCCAGGTAAGCACAACTGGTCTCGCGTCTGATGAGATGTATACGAAGTGCTTGCCTAGACAGAAAACCCAGAATACAGGCATTCACTCTTCCAGTTTGCACGTGTTCACATTATTTAAAACCCAAAACGTTGACGAGATTTTGAAAATTTGAAGGCACAAGGCCAAAAATTTAGTCAAACTGGAAGGGTTCGAAACCTTACAAAAGAGGGTTCAAAACCTTGTAATAAATCATTCAAAAACAGAAGATTGTTTTTCAAAAATCATTTCGAAAAATTTGGTTTCTTGTTTTGATAATCACCTAAGGATAGGTGATGTACATGTTTTAAGATCTAAACACAAGATAACTTGTGTTAGGGTCCTAGAAAGGTTATAGTCTAGGTCAAAGCATTACTAATAACCTAATTCCCTATAACCATTGGCTCTGATACCAACTCTTCTGTCACACCCCGACCACGTATAGCATACAAGACGTGGCGGAAAACGTCGGGGAGTGTTGTAACAGAATTAATTGTTTCATAACCATGGTGTTCAAAGTTGTATTTTATTTATCAACATAAGAGTTACATTGTTTTAAACAGGAATCAAAGAGTTTATAACATAATTAAACTAAGTCTATCTTCGTTTTATGTCTCTAAGGCACAGGTCCGCCCTAGTGTCACGATCATCATCCTATGGAAAAGCTCCTGAAAACACATGTGAAAATAGGTACGTCAGCATAAAAATGCCTGTGAGATACATAGGTTTGTGAAAATAGGATTCATGACTTAAGTTTAAGAAAATGTTTAGTCATGAACCTTGTAATTTGATTTGTTTTGTAAATCGATTGAAAAACAATAAGTTCAGTTGATATGTATAAATTAAAAGAATAATGTATGATTAAATGTAAGACCAAGTAAAATGAGTTGTATAAAGTAAATTGTTTGTAAATGAAAGTCTTGTAAGAAAATCGTGTTACTTGTATAAAATGTATAAGTCCAAATTGAATGATTTAAATAACGCTATGATATGTAATATAATACAAACACTTATATATAGGAAGTACCAGCGGCGTATCCACCATGCTTGCATCATATTACTCACATCTCGTTACTTAAGTCACTTAAACAAACCACCAATGTATAAAGTCTATGTTCAAACCAATAGTCAAAAGTCCTTGTATAAACCATGTCAAATGTTTATAGTCCAAAAGTAGTCAAGTAATGTGTAACGAATGTTATGTATTGTAAGTAAAGTATTGTCACATAGTCCAAATGTATAAATGTACAAAACAAAATATTTTGAATATATCCAAAAGGTTATGTTTTGCAAAGTATGCATGTTACATTGATACAAACATTTATGTGGTAAGTTAACGCATACATTCAAGCCTTGAGACAGTCGGATAACCCTTTCAGTCAAGGTTATCAAAAGAAATGTGTGTATTGAAAATGAATAAGGAAAAGTTAGTAATAGAGTTATAATGTTCCGACGCAAATAATATGAGTTGGAACTAGTGCAATGGTGAGAAATCATAAACAATGGCAAAAAGGGTAAATTGGTAAATTAGTCATATGACGATGAACTAATAAGAAATTTTGAAACACTACGTTATGGTGTAAACCAGAATGGGTAAAAGGGCGAGATGGTAACTAGATATCATCTCATAACAGAAAAGGGTCGTTCGGACTAAACGGGTCAAATGACATT
Organism: Helianthus tuberosus; assembly: GCA_030545235.1. Taxonomy (NCBI): domain Eukaryota; kingdom Viridiplantae; phylum Streptophyta; class Magnoliopsida; order Asterales; family Asteraceae; genus Helianthus; species Helianthus tuberosus. The sequence goes on from CM060443.1 coordinate 177,923,596, forward strand.
GGCAAGATCATTTGACAATATTAATTGATGATCGCTTGTTGAGTTTTGTGATTACAGGAAATATCATACGGTTCGCGTTGGTATTAATTAGAAATTATTAGTGAAAGATATTTAAACGGGTCAATCCTATGACTCGAGTCAGGTACGCATATTTAGAATTATTGTTAAAAGCGATATTCTTGGTCAAATATTAGCGAAAGTCCTTCGTCGTAAAATGAAGGACTAAAATTGACCAAAAAGCCCTTGATGGGAAAACCGGGCAAACGAGGTTGTTTAGGAATTAGTACTAAGATTACGAAATAAAAGTAGATACTTTAATGTAGCAAAATGATGGGTGAAAGTGGTTTAAGGAATCATGAAACGGGTCAAAAGTGTTAAAAAGGGATTTCAAGCCGAGAGCTTGAAATCTGAATTTTTGAACTAGTGGAATGTCAGGTTTTAACTCCATAAGATGGAGAATTAAATTTCGAACGCATAGGAAACAGAATAGCCTAAAACGGACTAGTATATAAAAAGATATGGCCGTTTAAAGTTCGATTTTTGTTGAATAATTGAGCTGGGCAGAAAATGCAGGTTCAGAAACGGACCTGCTGGAAATTAGTCTCCCTCGCGACACGCGAGAGGGTCCCTCAATTGGGGCGCAACACGCGACAGGTGTCGCGACTCGCGACATATTAAAGGTTGCCTTCCGCGATACGCAGGAGGCATGATTTTTGAAATTTTATTTTGATTATAATTATTTGATATTGGAACTTATTTATACATGTTTATAAGCTGTCAAAACTAACTTTTAAGTTGGTTTTGATCATAGGTGAGTATAGCAAGCATCCGGAAGACGATCAAGCAATCAAGTGAACCAAACACATGTCAAATGAAGCTTCCGCAATGACTTGTGTTGTTTTGTTTTAAGTGAACTATGTAAACATTTGGAACTATATTTTGTTTACTTTAAACACGTATGAACTTTGACTTGACAAAGTTTTTAGAAAGTCACATTTTTCATATAAAATGCGTAATTAAGGTTATAAACATGTTAAATTGAGACGGATGTTGCAAGTTGGTAATCAGAGCTCATGGTTAAAGAATAAAGTGTGTTCGGTTCGAGGCTTGATCGCAAATCCGGTAAGTACATGTACGTTAATAGTTTAGCAGGATTAAAGTGTTGTGAACAACACATAGGGTATCGTGTAATACACGTTACACCAACGAAAATGATTAGTATAGTTAACGAAATCACGTGCAGTAAAAAGCCTTGTATTACAATACGTGCATTTATTAATGTTGAAATTACTAACTTTTGTAAATATTTAGTTGAAGGATACTCACATCTGAAGATGACGAGAGTTGAACGAATTGTGGATATGACGGTGGAACGGTCCGAGGTATGACAAGCAGAGCATACTCATCAAGGACCTAAATCGCGTGACGATCGCGAACAAAGTCAAAGCAAGGAAAGCCCATTAAGGGCAAGCATTATCAGGTACACACTTTTAAATTTAATTGCACAAGTAGTAATATGCAACAAACACGTAGGGGATAACGGTTGCGTATATCTGATAAAACCTGAATAGGATATCTATTCAGGATGATGTTTCTAAGAGAAGTTTAATAGAAACATGCGTTATTCACGATAATGAATATCAAAACTATAATAGAAATAGTTCATATGAAAACTTGGACGGGGGGTAATTATCCAAGTGGAAAAAAAACTCTCAATATAATGCTATTGAGAAAAGTAGCGATCACATTAACAAATGTGATTATATAATAGTTCGATAGAAAAGAAAAACATTTTATATGTTCAAATGTAAAACTAGTAAAACTAATGATTGTTGTTTTGCAATTAAATAAAGTTTTACTAAAGGAAATCAGAGATATGAAATAAATAGAGGCATTACTTGCATAGGGTATGATGTGAAAGCTCTAAAAAGGTCATGTGTATCATGTGTTGATCGCTTACTCTGGCCAAGTAAGTAGTGGCATATGATACCATGAACTTTTTGTAGCAGACACATTTACGTCCGATGTAGTAAGGATGGGGTGAATGGGACTAACTTAAATGGTACCCAAATGAATCAAATAAATAAGATGTTTGATAGTAAACGTAAACGCAAGTCGGACGACGGAAGCGTATTACGTTAAAATGACGAGCCCGAGAGAAGGGACAAAGATTGAAGTAAATGAAAATACAAACCTACTAATGAGAATGCTAAGGCATGGGGATAAAGGTTTGACTGACATAAGTGATGAAATTCATATGGACAAGTCAAACAAAATAAATAATGAATAAAGGACTTAATTGAATAAAAGCGATGGATTTCTTTAAGACGACCAAATGAATTAAAATGACGTCTAAAACCATATAAGAATGGTTACTTGATAATGATTACGGTAAAGATACCCGATGGACGGGTAGGATTGTGGGTGAATGCGTAAACCGAGAGACGGGTACGCGAAATAGAAAGTCAAAAGACTCGGAATATGAGTCATGACTAAAAGATGACAAGAATTTTCGCAAACATAAATTTTGGTAATTACGTTCAACCATTTCAAAGTTGGACGGGTCAAATAAAGAATGAAGTCTGACATTCATAAGTGATAAAACCTCACACTAATAAGTTAAACGAGACAAATACAGTATAAGAAATTGGTAGTACAAATAGGCGCAAACCGAATAATAGAAGCGTGAAATATTAATGAACCTATGTGATGGGTTGTAAAGGAATGTAGATAGGAAAAACGCAAACTAGCGAAACAAGAATGTTAAAAACATTAAAATAAAGAACCCGGGTAACGGGTTGTAAAGAAGTACAGGTAAGAACCGGATAATGGTAAGCGTAGGACAAACTGACGTGTAAATGACGTTAGAAGTCATAAAGTCGGAAATATATTTCGAAAGAAAACAAAGGAAGCCTTAGACTACGGTCAAGGTCAAATGAAACCCAAAAAGCAAAAGTAAATGATTCTAAACATAAAAGGGGTACCTTGAGACCATAAATATATATACAGTTAAGTAAAGACACAAATAAAAGATGATCTACGGGATCATCATAACCTATGAGATTATAAATAGTGTTAAAGTCTACGGGACCAAAAAGACCTTCGGGTCACAAATAGAAAGAAACGAATTGTAGGGGTCTCACCTTAAAGGGGTAAAAAGGTGAAAATCTAAATAAATAGCCTACAAAGCTAAGTGAAAGAACCTACGGGACATATGGGTCTAGCGTGGGAATTCGTTATAATTCCCCGCATTAAATAATAACTAAAAGGAATGGATCCTCGGAAGTAACATTCCTAAAAATGAGAGAAAGAGGTAAGACAAAGAGGAAACGTAAACTAAAAACTTAGTCTTTAGTCAAAAGCAATGTTTTAACAAAACGTAAGTGGTAAGAGGTGGTTTAGAAAATCTTAAAAAAAAAAAAAAAAACCTAAGGCCGATGATGGCGAAATAGTATACTCGGGTGACGGGGTATGAAATGAAGGCGACTAATTAGTCTAGCCGGTAAAACCATTCGAAGTCGAAATAAGATTAGGAACTATGTAAAGCGCTCATCAATATAAGATTAGCGTGAAGTAAAAATATTGAAAGACTTAGTGACCTGGTGATCAAATGACAACTCGGTCAAATAGACAAGGATAAGAAATACATGATAAAAGTTACAGCCCATGAGGCCATACACATGAAAGATGCACACGTCAATACAAATGATCACTATAGACCGACAAGAAGGAAAGCCTTGAAAACGAAGCTAAGTTCGTTTGGTTTAATCAACGAACTACATAAAGAAGGTTTCGGGGACGAAACCTCTTTAAGGGGGGTAGACTTGTAACACCCCGAAAATGTGTTTGGTAATTAAACCCCGTTAATACTAAAAGACGGGTAAAAGTAACCCGGTAAATATTAGGATTTAAATAAATAATCCTAATATTAAATACAAGTGAATAAAAGCTTTTAAGGAAATAAGTTTATAAGAGGCCCGAGTTAACGGGACTTAAAATAAACTTAATCATAAATTCCCCGAACCCACTAAGTTAACTAGGAACATTTAACCTAGTTAATTAATGGGAATATTGTTAAAAATAATTAGGTTGTGACCTAGTTAATAATGAACCAAATAAAAGATGGGGGACCAAAATTGTTAAGTTTGAAACTAATAATAATTAAAACAATAAAAAAATTAAAACCAGTATGTCTGGTTCGATCAAACACAGAGGGGCGACACAGGATTCCTCAAGCCCTAAACTCAACAAATCTCACAAATTGAAGGCACAAATCGGTACTAAAACAAAATCTGAGCATAGATTGGTGATCTCCTCTGAAAAGGGTCATAAGGTATGTAAATTTTGTAGAAAATTTCCATCTAAATTTCTGGATGAACTTAGAGAATTCAAATTAGATGGTTGCATGTTCGTTATAAGATGAAATAGGAACATTGTAGTGTCTAGGAGTAAACCCTAGACAAGCATATGATGAAATTAGGTCTAAACCTTGTGAATTCATGATCACCATTGAAGGTGATAAGTGTGATGATGCTAAATTCGTGTAATGTGATGTTTTTAGGGTTTTTGATGGCTAAAAATAGTGCTATAATGTCATAAACATGTTTCGATTGAAAGCTGAATTCAAACAGCTTCTGATCAGAATTTACAGCCGACTTGTATTGGCTGTAACATAGACAAAACGTGACAAAAACATTTGTTTCTTGAGTCTAAAATGTAATTCCAGGAAATATCTTTAAAACCCCACTGGAATCGCATTTTTTCGATGAAAATTGAGCGTTTTATGAATTTTTCCGTATCAAAGGTTCAAGTTGCGTTTTCTGGCAGAATTTGCAGCCCATTACGAATGTCATAACTCAATTTAGGAATTGAGTTATGATCTCAAATTCTTACTGTAGAAAGTATTAAGTGATTAAAAGAATCACCAATTGGAATTTCGTCAATCGGATAAACGAGAAATTTTTAATGAATTTTTTCGTAAGCTGCAGTCAGAAGTGACGAATCTGATTGCAGCTTAGTAGATGAATTTTTACGAATTTTTTGTAAAGAGTTAGATCTTGAAATTTTAACACAAGGTCTAACCCTCCGAGAGGTACGCCACATAAAAAAATCATAATTTTTGAAGACTTGTAAACAGGTTAAACAGGTCACCAAAAACAGCCTATTTTCAGTAATACGAAACTTGATTGTTGATGTTATAAATTATGCCCACAATGTTCATATGTTGAAATTATGAATCAAACGCGTAATTTCCTAGTTCGACTAGTTACGTGTGATGTGGGGTAATACAAATTTTAATTATGAAGTCGATTTAGCTTATATGCACATATCATATAATTAAGGGTAGTTAACTTTTGAAAAGTTAAACTAACCATGGACGGAGACGAATAGTAGTTTTGACATAGAAAATACTTAAGGTGGAATAGTCGTGGTTATAATGATTAATCTAACCACCTTGTGAATTATGATGATAGTTTGACTCTTGACAAGCTAGATGGAGGCTTGGGAATGAAGCGGGTCAAACAGAGCAAGTACGAAAAGGAAAGCGTAATTTGGATGCGAGGTAAGTAAAAGCTTACACCCTTTTTAGTATACATCAGTTGTGTGTATTGAAAATGAATAAGGAAAAGTTAGTAATAGAGTTATAATGTTCCGACGCAAATAATATGAGTTGGAACTAGTGCAATGGTGAGAAATCATAAACAATGGCAAAAAGGGTAAATTGGTAAATTAGTCATATGACGATGAACTAATAAGAAATTTTGAAACACTACGTTATGGTGTAAACCAGAATGGGTAAAAGGGCGAGATGGTAACTAGATATCATCTCATAACAGAAAAGGGTCGTTCGGACTAAACGGGTCAAATGACATTGGCAAGATCATTTGACAATATTAATTGATGATCGCTTGTTGAGTTTTGTGATTACAGGAAATATCATACGGTTCGCGTTGGTATTAATTAGAAATTAATAGTGAAAGATATTTAAACGGGTCAATCCTATGACTCGAGTCAGGTACGCATATTTAGAATTATTGTTAAAAGCGATATTCGTGGTCAAATATTAGCGAAAGTCCTTCGTCGTAAAATGAAGGACTAAAATTGACCAAAAAACCCTTGATGGGAAAACCGGGCAAACGAGGTTGTTTAGGAATTAGTACTAAGATTACGAAATAAAAGTAGATACTTTAATGTAGCAAAATGATGGGTGAAAGTGGTTTAAGGAATCATGAAACGGGTCAAAAGTGTTAAAAAGGGATTTCAAGCCGAGAGCTTGAAATCTGAATTTTTGAACTAGTGGAATGTCAGGTTTTAACTCTATAAGATGGAGAATTAAATTTCGAACGCATAGGAAACAGAATAGCCTAAAACGGACTAGTAGATAAAAAGATATGGTCGTTTAAAGTTCGATTTTTGTTGAATAATTGAGCTGGGCAGAAAATGCAGGTTCAGAAACGGACCTGCTGGAAATTAGTCTCCCTCGCGACACGCGAGAGGGTCCCTCAATTGGGGCGCAACACACGACAGGTGTCGCGACTCGCGACAGATTAAAGGTTGCCTTCCGCGATACGCAGGAGGCATGATTTTTGAAATTTTATTTTGATTATCATTATTTGATATTGGAACTTATTTATACATGTTTATAAGCTGTCAAAACTAACTTTTAAGTTGGTTTTGATCATAGGTGAGTATAGCAAGCATCCGGAAGACGATCAAGCAATCAAGTGAACCGAACACATGTCAAATGAAGCTTCCGCAATGACTTATGTTGTTTTATTTTAAGTGAACTATGTAAACATTTGGAACTATATTTTGTTTACTTTAAACACGTATAAACTTTGACTTGACAAAGTTTTTAGAAAGTCACATTTTTCATATAAAATGCGTAATTAAGGTTATAAACATGTTAAATTGAGACGGATGTTGCATTAGTGACAATAGTACTTGCTGAGACATACGAATTCCTTTTCCCTGGTTGGGCTAGTGAATCCCATACGGGGAAGGGTATGGTTGTGTAGGGAGATCTAATTTAGAGACCGGAGTTTAGGAGGCGACATTCGTGTAACTCCCTCCGTCAATGATCACGGTACAAACCTTCTCCGCAATTGTACACTGTAGACCGGGTGTGGAAAATTGATTCCCGCTGAAGATTTTCTTCTTGAATTGGTGTAGCACTCAATGCCCGTCGAACAAATATGCACGGACATTCATCGGGACCGATCACCACTTCATCTACTTCAATTGGTGGTGTTGGAGCTACAATTAGATCTAGGTCAAATTCATAGCCTCCTGCGAGTTCGGAATCTGCTAGTGTGATGATTCGCTTATTTGGGCACTCAGAGGCGATGTGCTCTAACCCTTGGCAACGAAAACAACGACGTGGAATCTGCTAGTGTGATGATTCGCTTATTCATAACCTCCTGCGAGTTCGGAATTTGCGAGTTCCACCATCCGCAAGTCTAGTTGAGCAGAATCAAAAGTAATCCGGATTCTCAATACACACACCACGAGAACGAGAATTAGCCATCCAAGATCACTAAATAACTTGCCAAATTTTAGAATAGCAGTGGACTAAAATTACCCTCTAGCTACAGAGAATAAGAAAATTAGGAAACTCAAATCTGCTTTCATTTCGAATTGTTCCAGTACACATTGTGAAACAAAGAAAACTAATAAAGCACTACCACCCATGTTTCCTGGAATACTCAAACAACTACTTTAACCATTACAAAAAAAAAACCTTGAAAACTAATTAATTAAAATAAAGAGTAAACTTCCGTTTTGCTCCCTGTGGTTTGGTCACTTTAACGGTTTTGCCCCAAACATTTCAAAATAGCCATTTTACTCCCTGATCTATGAAGGTCTTCATGATTTTGCTCCCCGCCCCTAAACGTCATCCATTTTAACAGTTAAAGTCTGTCACGTGCAAAACACTTGAGGGGCAATTATGTCTTTTCCCAACCCTTCCTTTACAATTCCAGCTTAAAACCCTAACTGTTAAAATGGATGACGTTTAGGGGCAGGGAGCAAAATCATGAAGACCTTCATAGATCAGGGAGTAAAATGGCTATTTTGAAAGGTTTGGGGCAAAACCGTTAAAGTGACCAAATCACAGGGAGCAAAACGGAAATTTACTCTAAAATAAAATAACAAACTAAAACATGTTGTGGAATAAAACGTAGGGGCATAAAAGACTGATGGTATGCGATTAGGACTTTGGAGCTTCCAGTTGGACTAGGCTGACCCATTTCGCAGTTGGGCTTGGGTCTAGTGGGGCATTGGGCTGTGGATTAGTGAGGAAATTGGGCTGTGGATTAGTGTTTGCCTATCGCAGTTGGGCTTGGGTCTAGTCACTCTAGTGTCCACCTAACTTCAAATTCGGGCTCTTACATCAGTTTAAGAGGCTCTATATATCTTTCAAGACTACTAGTTAGTAATTAGCTCTATATATACTCTTAATTTATTGCACACAGCCTGGCCCAATCCATTTTCACTTGAATTAAATAATCGTCTGATTTGACCTAGGGACGACTGTTTTGCCACCTCCAATTGTGTGCATCAGAGTCAGTTTGATTTCGCAGTTAATGATTCAGACTGTTTGTTTCGCAAGCAGATGTCTGAATGGTTCAGACAATTGCCTCTGGATGGTTAAGCATTATACTAAGTCTGAATGGTTAAGACCTCTATTCTGAATTGGTTAGACATTTGTCTCTAAACGGTTAAGCATTACAATGGCTCTTAATGGTTTAGACATCTTGCACATCTTACTGGTTCAACACTTAATGATTCAGAACTCTTAGTGGTTTAGCACTTAACAATTCAAAAGTTGCTGAACAACTCCTAAGTAGTTATGGAGAAAAGGTTAGGAAGAGGATTACTGGAGATACGAGTTTAGGTCGACAAAGAAATGAGTGGGGATTGTTTTTATTTTTATTTGATTTCCTTCAACTTTTATTTGATAAGGGTAAGGTAGTCGGCTATATATGATATTTCATAAGTTTATAAGGGTATATATGAAATTCCTTTACATTAACTCTAACTCGATAGAAAAAATACATAAGAATGACAGGTAAAGGGCAACAAACTGCGCTGCAACCCCCTTTTGAATAGCAAATTCATTTCTACCTAAAATAAAACTCTGGTTCCTTGGCGTCGAGAAATTGTTGTTCACGACCCTCTGCACTCTGTCCAAAAAACCAATGACTTTAGGAGCAATGAAACCAAAGGTATCAAAGACAAAGGGAAATTAATCCTTATTTTTACATGGTTCGGTCACAAAGACGAATGATCTTGTAGTTGAAGTTGGTAATGAGTTGGGACATTAAAGAACCTTTTAGGCTATAGGGTGTGACCATGTCCCTTATGACCACCATGTCCCTCTACGTCAGCGTCATTTCACCTCACTCTCATCCATCACCCAAATCCAATATCCTATATGGTATGGTCATGACTCAAACCATCAACCACATTTGTCTTTAAATTTATTTTGTATAAAATGCATCTAACTAATTAAGGAAAGGGAGGTGCATGGTTGCCATCCATGCGAATCATGATGGTTCCCTAAGAGGGGGGGGGGGGGGGGGGGGGGGGCGGTGTAGCACATCTCATGCCCCTATACCCCTTGGCCTTATTTTTGCACAAGTGGTTTCTAAAAGGATGCTAGTAGTTTTCTAAGTTACATATTTGATCCAAAGTTAATACGCGGATTCAATTTCGTTAAAATCGTGTTGTTATGGTTGTATGCTTTTTAATTTTAGCAAGAATAGAACGAGTGAAACACATTTAATCATAACATATTAAGATCATTTTTTAGCAAGAATAGAACGAGTGAAACACATTTAACCATAACATATTAAGTTCTTTTATGATTTATATAAATCATACTGATCGTTTGAACAAACTGAACGAAACATTTTATTAGAAATCGTAATAAAGACCACAATACGCAACGAAGATTCCACATTTACACATTCAAGTATTCAAAGATTACCTTAAAGCCATAATTTGAAAAAATAGTCCAACCAGGGCCTGCTCAAGGGGAGTGTAATAAAGCAAGAGCTTTAGGCCTCCATTTTCCTAGGGCCTCAAGTTCTAAGAAAATATATTATATTTTAGTAATTTTGGCTTTGAAATTGTTAACATTGAGGTTTATGATCTATAATTTTGCGTATACAAAGATGATATATGAATAATAGATTCATAGCAAATTTTTCCGTTTACAAAAAGGGCCCCAATTTTGCTATCCTCTTTGGGCCTAGAAAAAATTAAAAATTTTTGAGACGGCCCTGAGTCCAACTATTAATCTGGTTTTGTCTATGTCAATTTGACTAGATATTTGTCACAAAATTCACAAAATGAAAATACTCGGAACTTTAAAGTGAAGTTTTGCTAGCCTAAACGGTTAATTACTACATTTCTTTAAAATATCATAGTTAAAAATCTTCAACAAAAAATGACCATAAAAGTTTTTTATAAACTATAATAGTGTTTTAATATTCTATATATGAAGTTATTTAACATTTTAATTGGAATTATATAAGTAGTGGGGGCCTGCACTTTGTGCTGGTCTGGTCCATTCCAGACAATTTTCAACTCATTCCAACACACCCGTAACATGTCAACCATTTGAACCTCTTATAATTTTCACTTACTACCTCTTACTTTATATTAATATACACTTCCCACTTCAATTCTTTTGTCTTTTAGAAGTTGAAAGTTTCGGTTCACAATTGATCTTACTTCATAAGTCCAATATTAATAATCAAAACACCTTCGGATCCAGTTAAAGTAAACTAAACCAACCCATATGGGGATAATCAAGTATTACATATCATTTTTTTTATATATTTATTGATTTTCAATCATATTTTGTGCTCCTAAGTAAATAAATAGGCCTCAATAGACTATCTATTTTTGTACTACATTGGATATGATCTTGCATGAGGTTCAAGAGCGTCCCCTAGCCCGTCGGTTATCAGAATTTGTCGAATTTGGTTAATTTTTTAAGGAAAAATATGATTTGAAATGATTTAAACCCTAGATTGTTGAAAATGTGTCCAAAATATGCATATCCTTTAATTTAACATGAATACAATGAATAAAACTTTAACGTTTCATTTTGTTCCTAAAGGCAAACAAAATAACCTTAAAATATTGTCTTAAAGTATAGAAGCTAAAATTCCATGTTTGTATGTTAACCCCAAAAAATACCAATGTTACATACCAAATAAAAGAAATCAACCTCATTTGGTATATAAACCTTACATTGGTTGTCTATACAACTTATGTGGGACAAGTCTCATACCTTGCAATAGTTTCAGTCCATAACAATCGATTCTCCTTAAGGGCTAACGTCCTTGTTGGTCACGACTGGCTCTTTTCAGGCCACCACTCCGAACCTCATTGGTCACGACTGGCTCTCTCCAGACCACCACTCCGTGGGCTAGTCTTTTAGGTTGGGTTCTCTTGTTTGGTATGTAACAAATATCAGAACCACGGTGATATTATTCACTTCACTTGTCTGTATGACCATAAGTTTGAATATTATCTTAAACAAAGTTGTTAAACATATTCCGCCTTGCCGTTTTCTAAATGCCATTCAAATCTTTAAAATCAACATCAACAACCTTTCCCTTACTAGTAATACAAATTGTATAAAAACAAAAACAAAAATATGTAGCTTGGATGACATTTTAGAAAGTTGTTTTTTATACAAGAGTTAAATGACATTTTCGAAAATTGTTATAATAATACGTTAAAGGATCATTTTGCCCTTCATTAAAAGTGAGGTAAATGGCAAAAAGCATCTGGTTAACTGAAAAATCAGACCTAATTTGGATTTTGGATAAAAATGACAACATAATTGAAACCACAAGTAGTTAGATTCAAAAGGTTTCAATTTTAGATTAAAATGGTAAAAATAGCCAAACTTTAGGGACCATCTTAGCATTTAACTCTTTATACAAAATTGAATAAGTTAGGAATAAACAGAGGCTAAAGATTCAGCTTTGAAAATCAAATATCCTTCTCCCTCCCCTTGTTCGCACGTTTGCCGGCTATCCAAAATCCAAACCCACAATTCCCAAAAAAGATCCAAAATTTCCCCCCTTTCAACCCCTTTTTCGTTCTTGAAAATATTTCACCGGCCGGCGGTTCACCGGTCGGAAAACGGTGTCTCTGGTGATGGGTAGGGTTTCAATCGATCTTTATAACGATCAAGTGTTGACGTATGCTTTGAAGAACGCGTATGATTGGTGGGATGAGGTTAATAATTCTGAAATTTCGCAAGATTGGATTTTTTGTGCTCTTGCTGCTCTGTACGGCGTCGTATCGGTTGTGGCTTTGGTGAGTTTGAAATTGACTTTGTTTATGATGATTTGTGATGGGTTTTGTTTGAATGTTTGTATTGGTTTTGGTTGATGTTAGTGGAGTGATTGTTAGGGTTTTTTTTAGATGTGTATAATGTTGTGTTTGAACTTGTTTATGCTGTTAAGTTAAAGAAATTTCAAGTTTTGATGATTTAAGATTATAAGTGATCGGGCATGTTTGGCTTTCCTTATTTTCAAAAGTTGAAAAGTCCTTTTGGAGAAAAAAAGTCAGGAATTCCTGACTTTTGAACTTCTGCCCTCACATAAGAAGAAACCCCAAACACTTTCAAAAGTCCTTTTCACTCAAAATAAGTCATAAGTCATAAAAATAAGGAACCCCAAACACCCCCATCATATGACTGGAGAAATTTGTCATATGGGTTGCTAAGCAGTTAATGCGGTAAAATCTCCGATATTGGTGAGATATCAGTAATTTTAATATCATGCTAAATTTATATATATAGCAACATAACACTAACAATTCAGTATACTTTCCTACCATTAACGAATTAACCTTTTACGACTTGCAAAACACTAAAAATGGTAGTAAGTAGGAACTTACTGAGGTCTAAGACTTAAAACACTAATATTTAACATTAATTACTAACAATTAAGACTTAAAACACTAATAGCAACAATAAGAAAAAAAGACGATGGTAGAACTAAGAAGAAAGGTACTGATATCGGTGATATATCGGTCAAATGTTGGTCCAATATCGGTCAAATGTTGGTCCAATATCGGTCAATATTGGCCAATATCGCTGATATTATCGGTACCGATATTCTGACCGATATTTTGCACCAATATCTCGACATGGGACCGATAACCGATATTTTGCACCAATATCTGGATATTAACTACATCGATGGGTTGTATGGGGCTATGGGCCATATGATATGAAAGGTTCTTTGGTGTGCGCTATTTAGGGGGGGGGGGGGGGGTTGTTTTGTTAGCAATCCTTAAAAATGCTAAAATGATTAGAAATAACTTATGAGTATCTTTTTAGCATGGTTGCAAAAATCGCGACTAGCCGGCGATTAATCGCTGACTAGTCGCTAGTCGCCCATCAACTGAGTAATTTTCAGCTAATCAGTAAAAAAATCGCTAGTCGGCCCTAATCGCGACTAGTCGGTCGGGAAAAATCGGAAAAAATCGGGAAAAAACAAAAAAAATCGGAAAAAAACACATATTCCGGCCAAAACCTCTCAGATTCCGGTCAAAACTTGTCCACTTAAAAAAATTACGTATAAAAATATATGTATATATGTATAAAAACTTAAAATTATACATAAAAAGTCCGGTCCGATTAATCACGATTAATCCCGAGTAGTCGCTAGTCCCTACCTCACCGACCCGCTAGCGACTAGCGAGTTCTCCAACCTTGCTTTTTAGTAATCGTGAGAACCCGCCAAGCGTCCAAAGATGTTCTTTCTGGGTCCACCAATACTCTACAAACCAGTGGCACCAAGTGCAGCTTACACGGGGCAGGTGAGCTTTGTGGGCTAAGGCAGAAATGAGATTTGGGTGTTTTGCCAACACTTAGTCTGATTTAAGTCATCTGAATAGTTAGGGTCAAATAATCTGGTATGTAGAGCTTCTGTGAGTTGTAAAGAAAACTGATTATTGAGATGAATGTAATATTATCTATCTTTATCGTTAATTAAGCAATCCTTTTCAAAAACACGTATCCAAACTTCATGTAGTGCTTCACAGATATTAAAAATTTGGTTGCAACTTCAAGATTGATATAAATTGCTAGTTTTGGCACCAACATTGATGTAACTTGTGTTAATGTATATATGTGTGGGCCCTCAGGGGGCAAAATTGAAAGAGCACTAACTTTAACGTTATTTTACTAATTTCATGAAAATAACGTTAAAAAGCGAGGGACGGTTAATATGCATCATGTGGTGGCGTTGATAGCCGAAAGACAAGGGGGTACATGCGCTAATCGGCTTTTGTCCCAGTTGCTGAGTGTTATGTGCCTTATGTCCAAGGCTTGATGCAAAACTACTATCGAGCCGGGGGTCTCACTGGAAGCAACCTCTCTATTCCTATGGGGTAGAGGTAAAGCTGTCTGCATCTTACCCTCCTCAGACCTTACCTTAGCTTTGCTATTGGTGGGATTTACCGAGTATGATGATGATGATGGTGATTGACGTAACTTGTGTTAAGACTAGTGGCTTTTTTTCTAACTGTATCTAACCAATTTAACCAACACTAGCAGTATGGTTTGCATGTTGTCGTTGATTATCATCGCCTTCTTCAGAAAAGAAGTACAATGTACGCATAATTTGCATTAAAAAAGGCTCGGAATGTTGATTTTTTCGATCATTTCCAAAAATTGCAGGTGCAACTAATCAGGATACAACTTCGAGCTCCAGAGTATGGTTGGACCACTCAGAAGGTGTTCCATTTGCTCAATGTATTGGTTAACGGGGGTCCGTATATACTGTTATACACTTCTTTACAAAAGTATAGTTTATCAAACTGTCTCAAGTTCACTAACCGTAAATATATATCATTACTGCAGTTAGATGTTTCATCTTTGTATTCCATCATGATGTTCAACAGTTAAAGCCCGAGGTTAGCAATGTACTTTAGATCATCATTTATTGAAATGTATAATTAATTTTTAAACAGTTATTTATTAATATTTTTTGTTGTCAGATTATCCAACATGTATTACTTGATGTGCCAAGTCTTGCATTTTTTACTACTTATGCTCTCTTAGTGTTGTTCTGGGCTGAAATTTACTATCAGGTTTTTATCTTTTTTTTTTATTTCTATGTATACCCATATGTTTTAGGCATCATTGGCTCGTTTAAAAATGTTAATTAGTTCGTATTTTCTTTAAATATTTACACATTTGACAGGCGCGGGCAGTCTCAACTGATGGTCTCCGGCCAACTTTCTATGTAATTAACGGAATCATCTATGCAATTCAGGTGAGAAGGTTACTTTTGTAAATAGTCATTTTTGTACAACGTAATAGATATGTTTTTTTTTATTTATATTTATATGGACTATGAACTGTTTAATTGATTTAATTACTTGTTTACAGATAGTTTTTTGGTTAATAACTTGGTGGAAGCCTATCATTGCAATGGTGGTTCTCTCCAAGATGTTCTTTGCAGGTCTTCTACTCTTTATAACCGATTTTAATAACTAGATATTTTTTTTAATTCTTTTTATCGTTAGAGTCACCTCACATATGTATTATTTCCCAGGTGTGTCCTTGTTTGCAGCCCTAGGTTTTCTTCTTTATGGAGGAAGGTACATTGTATGTGTGTGCATAAATTAATTATATATATAAAATCACGTTGATAGTTAACAAATTCTTCAAAGATCTTATGAGGGTGTTGTTTGATTTGATTCAGGCTCTTTTTAATGTTGAAGCGCTTCCCTGTGGAGTCAAAAGGCCGACGAAAGAAGCTGCATGAGGTATATATCACATATATTTTTAATTTACCATTATTTTAACTATAAGTATTTATTTATATATTGCTCCTGTAGGTCGGCTATGTGACAACAATCTGCTTTGCGTGTTTCCTTGTAAGATGTATCATGGTGAGTTCCTCATCTCCCTCCATATTATGTAGGTGACAAGATGGGCGTCTCATGTGGGTTGGGTAACGGGTCAGAAATGGTTCGTTGGTTCGTTTTCTAGGACATGTCAAAATAATTTTCTTTTTGGTGTTTATGGTTTTTTTTTCTTTCTAATTTTTGTATTATGTTTTAATCTCCGGACCGGGATGTTAGATGTGCTTTAACGCGTTTGATGAAGCTGCTAACCTGGATTTGATGGAGCATCCTGTCCTCAACTTCATATACTACTTGGTAAGGAAATGTAAAATAAAAATGCTTTTAGAACAGGAATATATAACTTATAATATATTTACTATATCGGGTTCTCAATATTAATATTTTCTATTTTCCGTGCGATAGCTGGTGGAGATACTACCGTCGTCTCTCGTTCTCATCATTTTAAGGAAATTGCCATCTAAGCGAGCGGTCACGCCGTACCACCCTATTCACTGAAAAAGGTCCATGATAGACGATGAGTAACTGATTTCTCGAGAACAGTGCTGGTTTTTCTGCTGGATGGCCAATATCGCAAAGGGGATCAAAAGAACAAATGTAGAAGCTGAGAAAACGGGTTAGAAAGGCGCTGAAAGAATTGGGAACCATGGTTTGTAACATATGTTTGTTGTATTGATCTGTATTTGTTGTGAAATTCGTTTGTTATAATAGATCTTGTTTAGTTGTTCTAAACATTTTTTTGTTCAACGGTAAAGTAATGAGTTTAAATCAGGTATAACAAAATTGGTTATCTATCAACGATTAGGGTGTAAACAAGCTGAGCCAAGCCCAAGAACGGCTCGTTCAACTCGAGAGAGTTTGGGCTTGTGATTAGCACGTTTAAAGCTCGAACTTGGCTCGTGGATAGTTTTTCAAGCTTGACCTAAACTTGTCTACTATTTATTAATAAGGGGAAAGTTATTGTACAAGACAATCTTAGTGTACAAAACGCAGGAGACATTCTAGTCTGTCGATTTGCAAGATTAATGGTTGGGATTAAGGGCTCCTCAAATTTAAATTTCACGTAACTAAAATCAACGGAAACAAGTGGGAAAAAAGGGCAAAGATTGAAAAGTCCAATACTGTTGACTCATAAACTCACTTCCCCCATGAATTTCAAACAACTACGATTTTTGTCATACGATAATATTTTTAATAAGCATTACACCGTATTAACGAGCAATATAGATGTAGAGTCACATTGAGCATTTGTTACTACTTGCACATATGATACGTAATTACGTTCTAGAACTTGATCATGTTCTAGAACGTAATTACGTACCATATATGCAAGCAGTAACAAATACTCAATGTAACACTACATCTATAATCACGTAACAACTTATATTACAAATAGGGGTGAGCAGAAAACCGAAATAACCGAACCGTAACCGAAAAAACCGACAAAACCGAACCGAAGTAAAAACCGACGGTTCGGTTTTCGAATTTTTAATAACCGAAAATTTTGGTTCGGTTTTTGGATATCCATTTCCAATAACCGAAAAAACCCGAACCGAACCGATATGTTACAAGGCCCGATACATATGTTTTATGTTTAAGTTGTTAACTTGTTAGCCTTAATCCTTTAACAGTTTAACCCACACTAGTTGTTAATATGTTATAGTCTTTAACCCATCCTAGTAGGCCCAGCCCAATACATAACATTAATAAAAACACACAAGGCCTAATAATCAAATGAAGTTCAAAATTTTGTAACCATTAATGGAAATCCTTGTTAGTTGTTACTTGCATGTTAGTTTTTAGTTGATGATATAATATACATAATCTACTGATGTCTTGTGTAGTTGGTAAAAACTAGTTAAATTCTAAATCAAGTATTTATTAATTAGTACACAATCATATGATAGCACACTGCACATCTAGTAATGAAAGAAAAAAAAACGGTTATTTAACCGAAATAACCGAAACCGAACCGAAACCGAAAAATAACCGAAAAAAACCGAACCGAAATAACCGAAAACGATCGGTTATAGAAATGTAAAAACCGATTATAGCGGTTACGGTTTCGGTTTCGGCTCAAAACCGAACCGAACCGACCTTTGCTCACCCCTAATTACAAATATAATCACGTACTAGCATAAAAACAATTAAGTTAATACATAATCCGCATGTGGAATTTGACGGTGTGACACAAATTAAAGAGATTGAAATGCGTAATTTTTTTTAAATATCGTTTTTGAAAATTGGAAGTGTAGTAGGTCACTTGAGAAAAAACCGTAATACCTTTCCTCCCTTACAATAAAAAGGAAATGTTTCACCTTGAAATTGTCTCTTACACTTCGCACGCTAATTCCATCTTGTATATGATCTCTTCCTTTGTGAGAATCGAACCCAGGACCTATTGATCCCAAAGCCTTATTCCACCACCAAAATGCCACTAGGCTAGGAATGAAAACCATGAGCACTTTTGACCATAGATCCATCTAACCCAACGAGTCCATGGCCCCCCTTTAACACCATCCTGGTTCAGGGTCAGGGTTAGATCTTCTTGGCTTAAACTTAAAGCCTGTGGGGTTCAGCTTCTGGTTCATCTCTTCAAACCTTCAACACCCCTTTTCTCCACTATTTGGCGGCTATCTTTCAATACCCACATCTTCAACACCCCTGTTGAGCCACTCACAAACCCTAGATCCAACCGTCGATATTATTCAAATTTACAGGTTCGAACCCCAACAATGGCGGGTGGTGTTACCAATCAACCACCACAAGCTTCCCAATTGGCTCCGGTGGATGAGGAGTTCTTGAAACGAAACACTGATTGTGTTTATTTTCTTGCGTCTCCGTTAACATGCAAAAAGGTTATCTTTTTTTCTGTTTTACGTGGGTTCTTTTGGGATAAAAGTTTTGGGTTTTTGTTGGTGGGTGTAATGTGGTGGATCTTGGATTGATATTGGGTGTTTAATGGTCTTGTTTTTGTTCAGATTTTAGATTAATGGTGTTAGATTGTAGCTTTAGAGTGTAAGTGTAGGAATTGTGATAATGTATATAGGCAAATTGAATATTAGTAATCTATGGGGAGTTTGGCTCTGGTGTCGATCGATTCACTAGCAAACGTGGTCGCAACTAGGCACAGGGGATTGATTTCTAGGCAACATGGTTTGGCACTAGTTTTCTTTAAAAACACAAATGAGAAAACAAAATAACTTATTGGCAGATTATAATCCATACTGGCAATTGGTTCACGCCCCGAACTTTCACTTATGTTGCCAAGAGTAATCCCACTCTATCGGAAAAGTAACGTTGTGTTTTTCAACGTTTGATTTATTTTTAACCCAATCATAATGTTGTAAATTGTTTTGAAACCGACATAAATGAAAGTTAAGGGCTGGTGGAGTTACTTCTTCAATAAAGTGGGATCGTCCTCGGCCAATGGGTCATAATGTTTGTCAAATTAGGAAGACGCAAACAATCGCACATTGTGAATAAAGTTCATATGTTACTTTTAAACGGTCAAACAAATTGAAAACCAATAACTGTAAAGATGCTTTGACCCACACCCTAAGAGTTTTAACCATTCACCGTTTCAGCATTTAGTATGTTATTGTGTTGTACTGCTATCTATATTAACTTTAGCTTTTCTGCCATATGTTAATAGGGAAATGAATGTGAGTATCGCCATAGTGATATCGCGCGGGTCAACCCCAGGGATTGTTGGTACTGGTTAAACGGAAATTGTTTGAATCCAAAATGTGGTTTCCGTCATCCTGTAAGTTTTCCATATTCAGCTCATTTTCTTCATTTTTGTTGATTTTTTTTATTTAGGCCTTTAAATTTATGTCATGTAACGTGTTGTTTTCAGCCTCTTGACGGATTATTGGGAGCCGAAGCTTCTACTCCTGTGGGACCTGCTGCACCTCAGGCTCCGATAAAGCAAGGCGTTGCCTGCATTTTCTTTCAGAAAGGTTACTGTTTAAAAGGACATTTATGCCCTTTCTTGCACGGGCCACCAAACACAGTCAATAACGTCGCTGTGCAGCCCATACCACCTAAGCCTGTTACCAAGCCTTCTAAGGTGGATCCCGCGGGCCCAAAGAAACACATTCAAGAACAGAAGCCTACACAATATGGAAAGGTCCAAAAGCCCGTCGAGTCTCTACCTCCTCAGGGGAAACAAGCGCCCAAAGTGCCGCTGAGAAATGGTAACGGTGTTGCTACGGAGAAAAAGGTTGCACCGCCACCTGTCATGAATGAATTCCATCCTAACCATGCTGTTTACGAGACAAATCATGTTTCGGATAACGAGGAACTAAATGGTAACGATGTTGAAGAATATTCAAGAGAACCGACACCTGGTTTTGACGTTCTTGTGGAGAACGATGTTGACGATTCTGAATATTATCCTAATGAAGAACAGTTTCGAAGGTCCGTTGATTACGATGTTGACCGCGATATGTATCCTAAGAAACGTGATTTTGAGCGCTATAACGAGGAAGAGTACGCATGGGAGGACCGTAGAGATAATTCTAAGTTCGGAAGGAAACGGTTTCCTAGAGATGAAAGTCCGAATCAGTTTGATCATTCGGACTTACGCCACCTACTATCGAAGCAAAGGGGTGATAATGTTGGCGGTCTAAGATCGGTTATCAGTCGTGAACATCCCCGTGACCACCACAATGACCGCCGCGTGGGTTCCGGTCCCCTTAGTAGCCGGCTTAGAGGAAGAATAAGGATTCCGGGAAGATCAACGTCACCTGGCTATGAAAACGGCTCAAGGGTAGAAAGGGAAATTTACATGGGAAGACAACGGTCCAGATACTCACCTGACAGGCCGAGGTTTAGAGACAGAATAAGGGGCAGATCAAGTGATGATTTCAATAGCCAGGGAAGAGAGTACAGGGGTTATCGTGGTAACAGTAGTGAGTTTACCGGACCTAAAAGATTGTCGGAATTAAGAAGTCAACAAGTAGATGATGGTCAAACGTTGGGGAAGAGGAAATACCCGAGACCCGAAAGTCAACAATCTGAAGTCAACACGTCATTCGAAGGACCAAAGCCTCTCAGTGAGATTTTGAAGCGGAAAAGAGGATCTGTCATATCTTCTACGAACAACGAAGATAATCAAAAGGAAAGAAAAGAAATCCCATCTGGGAACACGGACAACGAAAAGCCAGCAAATGGTCAATCTTTTACTGATCATGAACCGAGCGATGCGGAGAATAAAGTGGGGTCCGTTGATGAGGATGCATTGCTAGATGAAGAGCTTGAAGCTTATGATCACAAAGATACAGATTATGACTATGAGCAGATTGATGGGGAAGACTACAACATGGAGGAAGATGAGAGTGAAAAGAAAGAGAGTGAAGTGTACTCTTAGATGCATAACTTTTGATCTTTGTTTTGAATGTTTGTTTGTTGGTATTCTGAATTAAAGAAGAACTTTCATAATGTAGGTTGTAGAAGTAGTGGGATAATTCTAAAAACTCTTTTTTTATGAAGTTTTTAGTTTGTATCAATAGTCCATTGAAGGTAAGATTAATGGTACATTGTTGATTCAGTATTTGGTTTTCAACCGGCTCGACTCGTTACATGTTTCGCACTCATTTTCTGTATTTGATCTCGAACTTGATGACCTACCGCGTATGGCTGGGTCGTCGTCAACGCCATCGCCTTCTGTCGTCAACGCCATCGCCTTCTCTGTGCAAATGTTTAAAATTGCCAATCTTAATATTTATAGTTGATTTCGATATCTTATTTCGTAAATGAAATTTTGGACATGGATCCGCACAAGCTTCAGTCTCTCGTTCTGGTCACTTGGTCAGGTTGTCATGAGAAAACTTGTATGTTTGTACTAGATATCAAATAAATGATTAATTGATTTTAACAACATAATAAACTATTGAATAGGGATGGGATGAGCATGGCATCGGACCGGTACCAGTACTGGTACTTTCAACATAATAAACAACCGAATAGGGATGGGCATGGTACCGGTACCGAAAAACGGACCGATACTGAATATACCGGTTCGGCACCCTAAGTCGACCAAAATATCGGTACCGGTACCAAAAAACGGAGAAAATGAGTACCGGTACTGAATATACCTGTTCGGTACCGGTATTTCTGTAAATAGACCAAAATACCGGTACCGATACCGAAGAATGAAAAAAAAATGAGTACCAGTACCGAATATAACCGTTACAGTACGGTAACCGTACTCGGTACCAAATGCTCATCCCTACTACCGAATATAAAACTTATCTAGAAGAGAAGCTATGCTAATAATATTTGTGTGAGAGAATTCCTCAAGATCTACTAAAAAGGCACCAAAAAGGTCTTAGTGGTCTGGAAGGCTCTTCTAGGTGATATACTGTATAACAATGTCTGTAACTAATTACATCAGTAACCATTAGTTACACAGTGTAGCTTTGTATCAACTTTGATATGCCCTAGTAGAATTACACTAAAAGAGCTCATGATACATGAAACCACATTCATGTATCAATTTTGATTCTTGACGACGAGCCCACTGGTTGCCCAATAAACCTGTCTTGGGCTCCTGTCACTTGGGCCGGGTTGTAAGCCCAAACCATGCCTTCTCTCTCTTAAAAAGGGACTAAGGAAAAAGGCGGGAAAAGGAATGGACATGATATCTCTGATGTTATTTAATGCTTGACGGAGAGAGAGAGAGAGTAGTCGTCGGAAAAAGAGTACAGTGCAGCTGGCTTCATTAATGAGGCTGAAGATCCAGCCGTTGGGGATCAGACACGTATCTGAGTCCCCCAAACCCCCTGAAATACCGTTAGATGATCTCGGTGATGCTCCCAAGGAAGATAAGCGACTTCCTTTATATAAGGAAGGTAGAAGACACGGTCAAGGTAAGCATTTAACAACCCTTCTCATTAAACACACTCAAGTCTCATTTATTCCGACATTCCTCTCACCGCATTAAACCCATATCTCACAGAATTCACACCAAAGAGAATATTCCGACGACCACACACTCGTTGGAATAAGCTTCTCATTTCTCCGGCAAGTTTACTTATTCTCACGCTGGAGCTTGGTCACGGATTCCCCCCCCCCCCCCCGGGGTCCCCCGTGGCGAGGCTAACAGTGTTCTCTTTTGTAGGACGACGGAGTGAAGCTTTTACAACGTTGACGAGACCTGTTGACCATCCACCAGGATTTGAGGACTCGACAATTCTGGTTATATAAATTTTCTGCTGATAAAACGAAGAGATTAATTTATATATGTAGTTCATGTTAAAAATAAAAACTTTATAATAAATAACAAATATGTTTAAAGAAGTTTTTTTATTGAATATAAATATATAATGGATAAATAGTTGGAGTTAATTGGTTAGTCAACGAGTTGAGTTTCGTCAAGTAGGGTTAATCCCTTCTTCCCTCGATCAATGACTGGATCGTCTCTAATCTGTCACCTGCACAGTAAACAAACCGTGACTCGCAACAAGGAGAATGGGGTGGGGGTTGCTCCTTGTTACCACTCTCCGGCGTGAGAATAAGTATTTAGTTTGGAAGCAAGATAAATGTTTAGGTAGTAAGTGTGAGTGAGCAGATTAGCATTACCTCAAACATGGTTTAAAGTTGGCATTTATAGCCGAAGAGTGAAGGAGAAGGGCCAATGGGCCGCTTGATGGGCCTTGGGCATGACTGACAACTTGCAGCTTTTCATAGGCCTAGCAGAAGCGTAAGCTGCATATGTGTCAGGCGCACGGTGGAGGGGTCGCCACGTGTCCTGCTGTATCAATCACACGAAAGAACGACCGTCACGTGGCCTGCTGGGGTTGTCAGTCTGCCCATCAGCTTTATGCAAGTGGGCTGGGTAGCCGCGTATTGGACGGTCAGCTGACCGCTGTTGTCAGTGTCAAGGCATACCACTTGCCGGTTGGTCACAGAAGTCCAAGTGATAGTTCCACTTGTATAACAATAGGATGTTGGCCTTGCGCGTGCGCCCTGCGGGCTTGTGTAAGCTCGCAACGTGCAGTAAGTTGTACATGTATAGGTCAACACATCTATACATTACTCTGCACTTCCTTCGCCATCCACGCGCGGAACTGCAACATGGAAATGTGTTTGACAGAAAGTGAATGTAGTAACACGACAGTTGAAGATGTGGATTCAGATGATAGTAACAACCATCATCTTTTGTAGCAATCACCGCAGTCTATGTATGTTGCCTAAAACAACCATTTTCATACACAAGGTGAGAATCTCATCTTTATCTGAGTGGGAAAACAAACCGGGTTCGCGCGTGCCCGCACGAACTGAGGCATGCTCTTTGTCGATTGGGACAGTAAACCGGGTGATGGTCACTTGCGCCCATGCCTGGTGCAAGATTTGAGACCATACCCCTTCAATAATATAATATATATTTGAAATATGAGAAATATAAAGATAAACGTGATTCAGTGTTGACGAATTACACAACGTATTCTTTTCAATTTTTCATATAAGTTAAGTTTGTTGCAATTACACCTCCAACTTTCTAAGCATGCGGTAATAACGTTTACGTTGATACGTTTTTTAAGACAAGATCTGTTCAAATTTATATTAAGGCCGTAAGTACTAAATAATTAAGTAGGTAAATCACAACTTATAACCCAACCCAACTCATAACACGAAACCATCATTTCCTCGTCATTAGCCTCCTTAGATAAAGTATTCGTTATGATAAGAAGATGATTCACTAGAGAGTGGCCTCAAGGACGAGTCAGAAGGTATAGGACCTCATCTTAAGTAAACCTCATCTTAAGTAGTGGCGGACTCAGAAATTTTTCTATGAGTGTTCGAAATAATTTTAAAGATTTAGGCCCCTAGTTATATAAAAAAAATCTGGTTCATATTAGGTGGGATCGGGTCATGTAAAACAAAAGAATGTCAAACTAAAATTTATATAACCATCTAAAACACGTCAAACGTCATTACATACATGTTTAAAATTGTGCCTACGGGGGTTTTTCATTTTTTGAAATCTATGCAAAACATCATAAATAGATACTTTCCTAATGGTTCCTCTTGAGAGATCTCGCCAAAACTTCCCTACTCATGGTTCCTATAACATATAAATCGATCCATAAGTTCATAAAAAACACTAAACACTTAAAAAAAAAAAAAACAATCATGTTCAACCATAGTCCATAATTTTCAAGCCCCAGTAAAGTTTAAAACAACAAAAAAAACATCAAAACAACAAAATAATGCTACTAAAGTCTAAAACAACAAAAAAAAATACATCAGAACACATAAAATTTCAAACCCTTTTATCACATTTGTAACTCTATTTCTCCTAAAAAAACACATAAAACATAAAAAACGAAGGTACCTGGTAAAATTTTGGAGTCCGGGTGATGGGGTGGCTGAAATCAAGCTTTTCCGGTGAGAATACAGTCGCTGGCGTCGTGCCTGTTGACTGCTTGCATGTCTCGGTCGCTGCGCGATCAGAAGAGGGAGAGCGGGAGAAAGAATTGGAAGGGGCAGTTGGGTTGGGTTGTTTTATTTAACTTTAAATATAATGGGTTGGGTTAGTTGGGCTTGGGTTACAATGGAATATTTATTGGGCTAATGGCTAAATTGTTAAGTGAAAGTTACTGGGTTAAATTGTTAAGTAAAGTGGTTAAAGAATAATTATATAAACTAAGTTATATTTTAATACAAATTAGTGTTTACAAGTTTTTTTTTTTATAAATTCATAAGGTTTTTTTTTCTAAGGGGGCGGTTGAAAATTCCAAGGGGTGCGGTTGAAAATTTTCAAGGAGTGCAGTCGGGATTTTGTGCGAAATTTAACCCCTTGAAAAAAAACAAAATTAGGGTTAAATTTCGCACGAAATCCCGACTGCTCCCTTTGAAAATTTTCAACCGCGCCCCTTGGAATTTTCAACCGCCCCCTTAGAAAAAAAAAAAAAAAAACCTTATGAATTTATAAAAAAAAAACTTGTAAACACTAATTTGTATTAAAATATAACCTAGTTTATATAATTATTCTTTAACCACTTTACTTAACAAATTAACCCAGTAACTTTCACTTAACAATTTAGCCATTAGCCCAATAAATATTCCATTGTAACAAGCACACTAGGTCTCTAAACAGACCACCAAAAAATCAATGATAGAACCAAATTAGTCTACCATTAAATCTCTAAACAACACCAAAAAATCAATGATAGAAACGAAATTAGTCCACCATTAAATCTCTAAAAACACTACCAAAAAACTAATGATAGAAACCATAAGTCTCTACCACCATTTAATCCACTACTATAATATCAAAAAATTTTGACATTGCTTTGATTGGTTCACTTGGGTTATCTTTATATTTTTTAAAAATAAAATATACAAAGGCAAATAAAACAAAAAAACTATACAAACAAAAAAATGTATAAAATCTACAAGCATAATGAAATAAAATTACATGTTCATGGGAAGCTACAAAGAATGAGATACATACATGATTTCTATAAAGTCATTTCCTAAAATAACAATTTAAACACATACAATCAAACCAAATCAACATAGTGTATAGTTGTACATCCTTGGCACTTCAAAGCATAAATGACGTCCATCGCCATAATAGTTTTCCAGCGAGTATCTTCGGTGTATTTGATGGCATCACGAATAAAATCATCAAGAAAGATCTTCATAAATCTCGTATCTCTTCGTAGATAAGGCCATTGATACGCTTTACGCCACATCGCCGGTTTCTTTATACAGTGGAAGCCGTTCCGGAAAACTTTCCGGTGATGCGTTGCTCCTCCTTAACATTTTTTTCTCTCTAAAGAAGATTTTGATTTTAACATTGTGTCTGTATATATATATATGTGGGTATAAAGGTTGTGTTTTTGGAGGCATGATTTGATCCATTGATTGAATAGGATGAGAGCAATTGAAAATCGTAGGATTATGATCCATGTGATGCATAACAAAATGTTTTGATTGGTTCACTTTGTTGGTGCTATTAACAACTTCACACTCAAAAAATCAATTTAATGGTGCTATTAACAACTT
The DNA here is from genome assembly GCA_030545235.1 of Helianthus tuberosus. Lineage (NCBI taxonomy): Eukaryota > Viridiplantae > Streptophyta > Magnoliopsida > Asterales > Asteraceae > Helianthus > Helianthus tuberosus. The sequence continues at coordinate 177,950,530 of CM060443.1, forward strand.
CACCCTCAAAAAAACAATTTAAAACTTCTAAGCATTTAATGGTGCTTTGTAATCTATTTTTTTTTTGTGGTGTGTTTATTTATTAGTGTGGTAATCATGTTATTTGGTGCTTTGTATTCTAAGACACCACCAAAAATTGAATTTGACACCACCAAAAAAATGGTTTTGTAAAGGCAAGAAAGACGAGCATCATTCACAACATAAAAAGGTAGAAAATGCACAAACCAATGTAAGGTAATTCAAGACAATGTTTGGCCAACCTTCCCTCTCCTGTTTTCTATCTTTGTATAATGAAACAGTAAAGGCATTAAAATGCTTGTAAACCTCGTAAATGCAACTTTAAATTTATTAAAAAGGGAAAGAACAAAGTAGATGTAACCCCTCCCCCCTCGCCCCATTTTCCATGGAAGTGTCAAAAGAACCAACAACTATGAAGTGGCATCATCTGTACTCTGACCTTTAGATACGTTGATAATATTGCGCAACACCCCTCATAGGAATGACCTTACGAAACAATTGAATGAACGATTGATCTTGTGATTTGAGAACTCTAAAATGTTTGGATTATAGTCATCAATAATATAATACTGGTTCGATGCAGTGGCGGACCCATAAATTATTTGCTGGGGGTGCGGATGAGTGGTTCAAACATATTTTCAAGAGGTGCAGTCAGTTTTTTTGCCTAAAAAATACACTAATTTTTTTTTCAAGGGGTGCGCCCGCCCACCCTGGGCTTCTCCTAGGTCCGCCCATGGTTCGATGTAATTTTTCTGTGTTTAGATGAGATGAAATTGGTTTATAGGTTTTCTTTTGGAAGGCAAATTTTATTGACACCAAAGAAAAGACGGCATCTCCAAGATAGAGAAAACCGCCAGGAAACAAGTTACATCAAATGTGAACAAAAATTACACCAACGTTTCCAATCTACCGTATCCTTCTTAAATCGACTCTTGTACCAAAGATATCCCAAAGATTTGATATCTGATTAAAGCATCAGTGACAGAGAATGCGAAAAAAAGGCGATATTTTGCACCAAGATGATATACCAATCCAAACTCCTGTCGCCAATCTGCATGCTGTAAACAAATGATCCGCTGTCTCGTCCACATCACCACAGAAAACACACAAGCAAATGAGCAATCCCCCACGCAAATGTTTCTCTTACGAAGGGCATACATTGTCGGAATCCTATCCATTGACATCCGCCACATAAATACGTTACATTTGTTCGGAATCCATTTACACCACTTATAAGTAAAATTGGTTTATAGGTGTTTCTAAACTCCATGCATTAGTTACGTATAATATTAGCCAGATAAATAATATTACACAGAATATGTGAGCCTAGTTCTCGTATGTATTAAATTTTATTTGCAAAATGTAGGAATAATTGATAAAAAGTAATGAAAAGGTGATACACAATAGTAGTTCTATATAGAGTATGATTTAAGCATGCAATTGATGTCATAAAGATGAATACACAAGTTAAAGTGGATACGTGATGAATGGGTCACGTAACTCCCGATTATAGACCTAATTAACAACAAGTATAACCGTAAAGGTATATTACATCCTAATAATTAACCAGAGTCCTTATTTTATTCTTTTTATATTTTAGTTATAATTATAAATCACATATAGTTATTCTTCTAATTTCATCCTTTTCTTTCTTTAATATGCTTTGCTGTTTTTGACTATTAAGATACTATATTGTTAGTAATACACAGGCGTGTGAGATTGACCAACGAAGCGATCTGTATATGTATTTATGAGAATATGTGAGTGTTTATGGCTATGAGTACAAATTCACACATGTTGTCTTTTTTTCTTTTTATGCATATAATCATATACATAGAAGGGGTTTACATGAGTCGGTTTAAGCCTCAAACCAAACCAAAAATTCGGATTTTGGGTTTTCGAAAACAATTTTGTTTTCGGGTTTTCACGGTGTGTACCATCGCTTAGGTTTTTTCGTTTTTACCATTTGGGCTTGAAAATTTGAAATTTTTTTTGCCCAAAATAATGAATTTGGGCATAATTTTTTGTTAATTAATGATTAATTCCTTATTGCACATGAATTTTGGTAATAAAATAGATATTTCATTAAAAAAATATATAACTTAAATTTAACTATATATTTTTTTAATAACTTTTGAAATGTTTTTAACAAACCAAACACGCGTCGATGCCTATTCGACATATTTTTTAATCATATTTTTACTTGACTTTTTTCGCTTTATAACGAATGCGTAAAAATCAACCAAGTTCACAACGAGTGCAATTCACGACCTTCAAACTAGTATTACACATTTGGTAACTACTACATGTAAGAAGTCATACTATTATCATTATTATCATATATTATTATTATTATTATTATTATTATTATTATTATTACTACTATTATTATTATTACTATTATTATTATTATTAAGTTCAGCTTTTTGCTGGTTCAATTTGGTTGTAAAAGTCGTTTTAGTTTTTAGTGTTATAGCGGTGAGCAAATCATGGTTTGATTCGATTTTTACCTTCAACCGTAACCATAACTAATAGCTTCGGTTATTCTTTTAACAATAAGCATGACCAAAAAAGTGATATTGTGCCAGTGGGATATGATTAAGTTAAACTCATTTAATGGTCCAATGGTGATTAAAATAAAACCCAAAGCTTAGGAAGCGGTGAAGAAGATGTTTAACATTAGTGAATGGTCTAATAATGATTAATGGTTTCAAGCTGTGAATGAGGGTGTTGTTCATGCATGTGCAAGTCATGTTCATGCATATATGAAGAAGATGACTAGAAATATACATATGCGAATAAAATGAAATACAAAGCTCGGGGATCACTTTGGTTTCGGTCATGGCGGTTAACCAAAACTAGTCGGTTAACCAATGCCTCAAACTTTAAAACTTTAACCAACTGTTATGTCGGTTATTAGTTTGGTTATCTCGATTGTGGTTCAGTTATCAGTTATAACGGTTAATATGCTCACCCTACTGGTTTAGTTTTTTTTTTTTTCAGGGATGTGTACACGCTCACCCCTACTTAGGTTTGATTATGTCATTTCGGTTATTTCAGTTTCGTGCCAAGAGAATAAGATAAATAAGAAAGAAGGTGACTTAGCAATCACATTACACATATATAAAGACTCCCAACATGCGAACAAGGTAGGTTAGGAAAACCAACCAACCAAACAGAAGGAGAACCTTATTCAGGCAACATCAACACACCAGTGCTGAACTTAAAAACAACTCAAACATGACTCTCAAACGACACACACGCCACTGGTCTGCCATGAAGTAGAAGACCGATCTAACATTCTCTTATGCAGAAGCATCGACGTCGAAAACCTATGCACTTTCCACTAGGAAACCCCTCAGATTGGCACACATTACTACAGTTGGTGTCGCTCGAGCAAATCCCCTTGAACTTGTGGCTCGGCGACTCGCATATCCTCCCTTCCACCACCTCCGGACCACCCATTTCTGTAAGGGCCATACACAAATATATATTCATAAAGACTAAGAATATATTATGATGTTTATACAATTCATGTTCATCATGTTTATAAAGACTTGAGGTGGATTAGTAGATTACCATTGGCCATTAGGCACATGACAACAAGCAACAATGTGGCAAACAGCTTCATGGAAGGCTTCATCTTTACCTATAGAGAGAGAGAGAGAGAGAGAGAGAGAGAGAGAGAGAGAGAGAGAGAGAGAGAGAGGTGATGGTAGATTGGTATGAGCATATATAGAGGTGTTTATATAGAGTTTATGTTGTGAAGGACACTCATAGTTATCCTCTCATTCTTTACTCTCTTTACTCCTTTTTTTACATATAGTACGAAACTAATTATAAATCATAAAATAAATACCATGATAAATAAATTTATATTATAGTATTGATCATTTTTTTGTAATTGAGTCAGGAAAGTATTCAATTAGGATGTGATATACTTTATAGCAATAATATGACCATGTGTTTCGTGACATATTTTGGGTGCGTATCAACTTCAACTCGTATCCATCTTATGTCATACATGAAATCCCATTCATGTATCAACTTTTGATACACCTAATATAAGTTTTTGGTAATATTGAAGAAATTTATGTAATACATGTTAGAAAACTTAACAATAACGACATAGATAATGAATACATATAAGAAACATTTTTTGTTCAATATAAGCATGACTAAACAAGTTAAATGAAGATAATGCAGGTATGTGAAACACACATATATAATAGGTATGAGAACTACACATCTATTAATAATATAAGTATGAAAATTGCAAAAGATAACCGTGATTCATTGTTAAGAGATTACATAACATATTCTTTACATTACAAGTTACCTTAGTTGTTGTAATCGCGACATCAACTTTAATTAATATTCAGAGTAGGCATTACCAACATTTTATATGTTAAGAATGATTTTGAAGCTCAAACTTCGTCACTTTTATTAGCACGGAAGCTTCTAGATAGATTCATTTATATTTAGAATAGATAATTATGATGTATATGGTATTGTTATCATTTCCTAATTATGTGTTATAGTAGGGTTAGGACTTAGGATTCGTCCCTTTATAAAGGGTCTTGTATTCTGTTTTATGATCATCAATTCAATAATAGCCACAGTTCTGAGTTTTCAATTAATAGCGCATCTGTCTGTTAGAGCATCGTTTTCAATTAATAGCTCATCTGTCTGTTAGAGCATCTCTGTTCATTAATAGCGCATCTCCAGCCATTAGAGCATTTAGCGCATCTGTTCATTAATAGAGCATCTGTTCATTAGAGCATCTGTTAGCGCATACCTTCCGGTCGATATGTCCAAACCTGATGCATCTTCGGATTCAACCTCGAAACCTGACCCACTACATCCAACCTACTCCGTCACGAATATACAATAAAAAATTCGTACTTTAGACGGATCAAAGGTTACCTATACCGCGTGGGTCAAGTTGTTCAAACTACACGTACTTGCGTACAAGGTATCAAATCACATCGATGGAACGACAGCCCCGGCAACCAACGACCCCACATACAACGCGTGGCACGAACTAGATGCGTTGGTCCTTCAATGGATCTTGAGCACCGTCTCTGATGATTTATTACCCCAAGTTATGAACTTCGACGGAACCGCACGAGGCGCTTGGGTCAAACTTGAGAAAATTTATTTAAGCAACAAAAAGGCGCGTGCGGCTGCTTTGGAAACCAAATTTGTAAACCTTACCCTCGCCGCGTGTTCCTCGCTTGATGATTATGCCAGAAACTTAAGGAACTTGCAAATCAATTGGTCGATGTTGACCACCCAATAACCGAATCCCATATTGTTCTTCAGCTAGTACGCAGATTACCGGCTGAGTTTGACACCACCGCATCCCTGATTAATTCAAGCAACACAGATTGGGATCTAGCATTAAGCATGCTGAACGATGAAGCTGTTCGGATTGAGGGTCGTCAAAAAGCAACCACCTCGGTTCTCGCTGCACCCACTGCACAACCGCAGCCTCCCACCACTCAACAACCGACTTCCCAGAACCCATCCTATGGTGGACAGCAGCCCTTTCGAGGGAAAGGTCGCGAACGCGGCAACTTTAATCGAAACAGTCGAGGAGGACGTGGACGAGGTGCTGGACGCTCACCAGGTAATACTACTTGGTTTTCCCAAAACACAGGCTATCCCACTTGGGCTTGGTGGACTACACCACCTGGCCCTTACCCGACCCAGCCATATTGGACCCCACCCGCGGCCCAGTTCAGCCCGACAGCCACCTCAGCCCAAACACAGCAATCAGGCCAAGCAGGCCCACCGACATACTTCACACAGGCCGGCCCATCAGCTCCGCCACCTCCGGGTTATAATGCACTGAACCCAGCTGATATCCAGGCTGCCTTCTCAGCTATGAATCTCCATCAGCAACAACAGGATCCCGGTCTAATGGATACTGGAGCGGGCTCTCACGTCACCTTGGATTCAGGTATGATTTCCATTCCCATCTCGTCTCCTGTAAATACTAAAGTTCTTGTTGGCAATGGGCAATATCTACCAATACACGGGTCCGGCACTGGTTTTTTTCAAAATTCATAACCGTACCTACATTTTACCAAACATCCTTTATAGCCCATCAGTCATCAAAACCCTTATTTCCGTTAGACGTTTTACCCGTGATAATAGTGTAATCATTGAATTTGACCCTCTCGGTTTCTTTGTGAAGGATCTCAAAACTGGACGCCACCTTTCCCGCCACAATAGCACGGGGGACGTTTATCCAATCACACCACCACAACTTCCGCCACAAGCATGTTTTCTTTCGACCACTTCTCTCCCTTGGCATGATCGGCTTGGCCACCCTGGCGCTCAAGTCCTAGATATTCTTAGTCGCAAATTTAATTTTTCTTGTAATAAAGACGATTCGTCTAAACTATGTAATTCATGCCAATTATCTAATAGTAAACGATTACCTTTTTATACGTCCAGTTCCTTCACTTTTTCACCTTTTGATATCATACATTGTGACCTATGGACCTCACCCATTGTCAGTAAAACCGGTTACAAATACTATATGGTTTTAATTGATAATTTCGCACACTTTGTTTGGGTATACCCGTTAAAATACAAATTTGAAACATACCCAACATTTATTTTAACCCAATTTAATCGCCACATAAAAACTTTTCAGTGTGATTTGGGAGGGGAATTTGACAACAATCTGTTTAAAACATTTGCACATCAGAACGGACTTCTATTCCGTTTCTCATACCCCCAAACATCCTCCCAAAACGGACGTGCAGAACGGATGATTCACCGTTTAAACGTTGTCATCCGGTCCCTGCTTATTCATGCTTGTCTTCCTCCATTCTTTTGGGTGGAAGCCATGCATACGGCCGTCTACCTTCACAAGATACTTCCCACCAAACGCTTAAATTTTTTCACACCCACCTTCGCCCTCTACCTTCGCCACCCCAGCTACGATCACCTACGAGTATTCAGGTGTGCCTGTTACCCGAATACTTCCGCCACTCAACCTCATAAGTTGCACACTCGGTCCATCCGGTGTATTTTTCTAGGCTATCCTCCGGATTTTCGAGGGTACCAGTGCCTCGATCCATCAACGGGTAGGGTTCACATATCTCGTCATGTTACTTTTGACGAGTTAGTCTTCCCATATGGCCAACCCCAGTCCACAGCTCCATTTTCCTTTTTGGAACAGTCCATACCTCCATCTTTTACCTTCGCTACCTAACCCACACCTCACCCCAATCAGTCCGGCCCCTCACCCGCACCCAATCCACCACCATCACCAGTTACAACTCAGTCCCCCTGCCCACCTCCACCCGGACCGGTCACTCCCTTCCCTCTCACGTACCCCCGACGACCCAAACAGCCTGCACCCACACATCAGCCTTCAACATTCACCCAAACCGCCCCATCTTCCCAGCCTACCCCTACGGCCCAAACCAACCCAGTCCAATCCTCCACCAACGTCCATCCTATGGCCACCCGCACCAAAACCGGCTCCCTTAAACCTGTTAACCTAAGCCATGCTTTCGCCACTGCCCTATCCCCGGTCCCCAGTACCTATGCAAAAGCCTTTGCCGACCCGAATTGGTTGCATGCCATGCAAGCAGAATTTGACGCTTTACAGGAAAACGGGACTTGGGAATTGGTTCCATGTCCGGTTGACAGACCGATAATACGATGCATGTGGTTATTTCGGCACAAGTTTCGATCTGATGGGTCGTTAGAAAGGTACAAGGCGCGGTTGGTTGTTAATGGTAAGTCTCAGACTGTGGGTATAGATTGCGAGGATACATTTAGTCCGGTTGTTAAACCGGCTTCGATTAGAACCGTATTATCTCTTGCGGTTTCTCATTCTTGGCCCATCCATCAGTTGGATGTCAAGAACGCTTTTTTACATGGCCAACTCAATGAGACAGTTTTCATGCATCAACCTCCCGGTTTCGTTGAAAAGAGGTGTCCTGATTTTGTGTGTCGTTTGAAGAAGTCGTTATATGGGCTTAAGCAGACTCCTAGAGCTTGGTACACTCGATTCGCATCTTTTATTTTGAAGCAGGGGTTTCGGAATAGCTTATGTGACAATTCTTTGTTTATTTATAAACATGGTCCTGGCACTGCTTATTTGTTGCTCTATGTTGACGACATCGTCCTTATAGCTTTCAGTACTGCTCTTTTGGATAAGATTATTCAGGGTCTTTCCCGTGAATTTGCAATGACGGATCTTGGTGATTTGCATTATTTCCTCGGGATCAAGGTTACTCGACAAGGTGGTAGTTTATTTTTGTCACAGTCCCAGTATGCAAAGGACATTATTTCTCGGGCGTCTATGCAATCTTCTAAACCATGTACCACCCCGGTTAACGTGTCGGCAAAGCTTAGCGCTACTGAGGGTCCTTTGTTCCATGACCCGACGTTATACATGAGTTTAGCAGGTGCCTTACAGTATTTGACTTTCACTCGTCTGAATATTTCTTATGCAGTACAACAAGTTTGTTTGTTTATGCATGAACCGCGGGATCCTCACTTTCTTCTCATGAAACGCATATTTCGTTATTTACAGGGTACTTTGGCGTATGGTATTCGTATTCATCCCAGTCCTGCCCATTTTCTAGTGGCCTATTCAGATGCGGACTGGGGCGGTTGTCCTGACTCTCGAAGATCGACCAGCGGCTACTGTGTGTTCTTAGGGGACAATTTAATTTCGTGGTCATCGAAGCGTCAGGCAACTATTTCACGGTCTAGTGCTGAAGCAGAGTACCGAGGTGTAGCTAATGCTGTTGCCGATGCTACTTAGATTCGGAATTTGCTATTCGAGCTACATGTTCCTTTGCAAAAGGCTACGGTCGTTTATTGCGATAATATTTATGCTGTGTATATGTCTGATAACCCTGTTCAGCACCAACGAACAAAACATATTGAAATAGATATTCACTTCGTTCGTGAGAAGGCCCGTGTCGGTCATATTCGAGTGCTACACGTCCCCGCAGATCTCCAGTACGCAGATATCTTCACAAAAGGCCTTTCGAGACAGCTTTTTCAGTCATTTAGATCCAGTTTGGTCGTTTGTGTTCCACCAGCTCAAATTGAGGGGGGATATTAGCACGGAAGCTTCTAGATAGATTCATTTATATTTAGAATAGATAATTATGATGTATATGGTATTGTTATCCTTTCCTAATTATGTGTTATAGTAGGGTTAGGACTTAGGATTCCTCCCTATATGAAGGGTCTTGTATTCTGTTTTATGATCATCAATTCAATAATACCATAAACACTTTTAACTTTATGTGAGGTTGATAGCCTCTAGAAGTTGTTTTTGTTCTTTTAATTTAGTAACTGGTTTTAACATAATATCTCAACCTTAGCACAACACACATGTATTTCAAGTATTACCGAAACAAAAAGGCATAAGGAAAAACATAAGTAAACACTTTACTTATATAGAAAAAAAAGTATATCGTATAATATGTCTTAACGTACATCGCGTATACGAGGCAAAATCACACATTATGTTTTGAAAAATGAAAATTTCATGTGTTTAAAAAAACTGAAATCGCACGTTATAGTATAAACAATGAAAGTCACATGTGTTTAAAAAATCTTAAAATCGCATGGGTTAAAAAAGGAAACTCGCATGTGGAAAAAAAAATAGAAGTCGCATGTTGTTACTGAATCTCATACGCAATGTACGTTAAGTCATTTTGTACGTTAACCAGCCTCTTACTATATATTTGTACCAACCTATTTTGAGAACATGTAGACCACAATTAGAGATATTACTTACAGTTAATCCCGAACACAACCATCTATAAAAAAAAAAAGGTTGCATTACAAACCACATGATGACTACCAATGTTACATTATCTTTAACATCAATCACTAAATTTAAACATTCACTAAATTAATAAGAGATGAAAACAATATGTGGCCATTTTCAGCCTAGCTAGCAAATGACAAAAGGAATGAATATTATTGAAAATATAAAATGATGAAACCGCACAAACCATAGTGAATTACTAGTAAAAAAACATCAACTACAACGAATTTTTTTTTTTCAATATAGAACCGGTAAAGAAACAAAAAATAAGGGTTAAAATCAAATATATAGTCTTCTAAAAATAAAAAGGCGTAAGAGTGGGATCAAACGGACTCCGATTGACCTCATTCAAACGGCATTGGAACCGTCTCTTCGAATTCTACGATATAAGATTTTAGGTTTTCACTTTTGGATTTTTAGCTTGTAGATTTTAGAATTTTTATTGATATCATTGTGTCTTTCTATATTTGCGTCACTGTGTCTTTTTGTGACTCGTTGTGCCTTTTTCCCTCTACGTTGTGTTATATTTTTGGTATTGTGTTATATTTTGCTCGACATTATGTTATAATTTGTGATCCATTGTTTCTTTAGACACTTCTTAAATTTAGGAGACTTCGTAGGATAAATTTACCCTTATTAATAATACTTTGATCTTTGTTTAAATGTTCGTTTGTTGGTGTTCTAAATTAAAGAAAAACTTCCATAATTCAGTTTGTATAAGTAGTACGTGGTATAATTGTAAAAACTCTTTTTTTTTTTTCTAAAATTTTTAGTTTGTATCAATTCTCTATTCAAGGTAAGATTAATGGTACATTGTTGATTCCATATTTGATTTTCAACTGGTTCGACTCGTTACATGTTACGCCGCTTGTTTTCTTTTGGCTATTAATATTGGTACACTCTTCCTCTCTGTCTCTCTCTCTATATATAGAGAGATAGCGTAGAAAAAGATGTCACAATAAGATCTTGGGGTGTATTAAAGTTCAACTTAAAATATATCGAATAACGCGATAAATGGTTAACTCATTTGTCATTACTCTGTTCCCGAGTCTCATTTAACAGGGGGAGGGGAGGGAAATGAGATGAAAATATGAAAAACCATGTTCCCGAGTTTCATTTAACAGGGGGGGAGGGAAAAGGAGGGAAAAGGGAAGAAAATATGACCAAATATGACTATATATTCATCCTTTCAAATTGGAGAGATTAGGAGAGGAAATTTTCCCTCTCCTCCCTTCCCCTCCCCCTCTTAAATGAGACTCGGGAACATAGTAGTGTAAGTTATCACCTAAATTAAACTTGAAGGTAAGAGCTAAGTTTAAATAATATGAAGCGAGTTTTAAGTTTAAATAAGTGATATGGTAATTAGTTTCAAGCGAATCCAATGGACTCTTGGCTGGGTTCTCTCTCGCAAGGAGATGAGTCGTCGTCAAAGGTAGGAGCAATCCGGCGAAGGAGGAAGACATCAACGAGAAAAGAAATGGTAAACTTTCAAAGGGCGTCGACAACGAAACTGAAAGGTGCATCGAGAAAGGTACGAAAGCCAAAGGTCCCAACAACATCATTCTTCATCTCTAATCTTCCACCGGGCACGGAGGATGATACACTATACCGCAAGTTTGGGGGGATAGGTGATCTCAGAGCTGTTTATATTGCTCGAAAGAATGACAAAATGGGGAACTTCTTTGGGTTTCTAAGATTTGCAAACGTGGGGGAAACAGAAAGCTTGGTGAAAAAAGAACGCATAACATGGCTGCAAGTAAGGGGTGTTACGAGTCACCTTTGGTCCAATGACATGGTTGGTCTAATTGCCAACAATTTCAGGAAGATTATTCAACCATCTGAAACCACAACATTCTATGGTAACCTCACCTTTGACAACATTGGGATACTTACCAATAAAACGGGCATGATAAACGAAAAAATAATGATTAGACGGAACACGCAATTGTTCGGGGTTTGGGTGGGAGAAGATTGCCGACCTTGGACATCGGATTTCCTAATTGTGAGTAATGAAATCACGGAATTTGGGGATGGCGACAATCATTTGGAAAGGAAAGGTCAGGAAAATGAAAAGGCGGTGAGCGGGAACGCTAACCAATTTGGAATGCACAATAATCAAGAAAGTAATGAAAAGATGGTGGGAACAAGAACAACAACTGGGCCCAATGATGTGGAGATGCAGGAGAATTCTAATAAGGAACATGATATGGGTCCACAAAATTTAAATACCTTTAGTGCAGAAGAGACATGGGTAACATGGGACACAAAATCACAAAAGGTTGGAGCAGGAAGTCTAAAGCCCACACTCAAAGCCCAAATAAACAGTTAAGCCCAGGGAATGAGGTTAGCTCAATCAAGAGAAAAAGGCCAAGGCTAAGATTTGACCATGAATCTACTATACAAAAAAACTATGCAACCAGTGAAAAAAAATCATATTAGAGAACATGCAATTGGGTTCCTATGCATTCAAGAAACAATGTGCATGAATACAGGGAAGTTAAGGTTGTTAAATCTATGTAGCAATACGCCCATGGGAGTGGAATGGGTCAACTCAACCATAAGTTCGACTAGTCTCATAAACATGTGGGATTCAGATCTATTTAAGTGGGATCGTTCGGTAAAAAATAGCAACTATTTATTTACGCAGGGGCAAACTTAAAGTGTCAGCGGAAAGTTTCAATGTCATTAATGTGTATGTAGCGCAAGGTTCGGGTGAGAAACGAGTCCTATGATAGCAGATAATTAATCTAAAACAGTCATTCGATGGGTATTGGGTTATATTGGTAGATTTCAACGAGGTTCGGTTACATGATGAAAGGTACAACTCAGATGCAGTTCACTTCAATTACTTCATATATCGTGCTAATCTTATGGAGTATGACATGTGTGATTAGAGCCAACCCGCTACTCTAAGCTCACGTCGTTCGGATCTCAGTGTGCAGTTGCGTGATAGAAGTATCGATTATAATCAAACACACACGCCGTTTGGAATGTTTATTTAGATTATATGATTCTATAATAATTGTGGGTTCATAGACAAGCTATTTGTTCCTTGTATCAAATATTAAACTTTAGAGTTTAAAAAGTGTTGAACTTTGTTAGAAAAATTAACAAGTTGATCAGGTTTATTAACAATCTAATATTTTTCCGGATTGAATCCGTATAAAAACAAGAATCATACAAACAAACCACTAAAATAATCGGATTGAGCGTGCTCGTTTCACATAAGTTTATGAACCAAATCAAACCCTGATGGCTAAAACAATCAAAATTACTTCCCAAAATATGAATTGTTGCTTCTCTTGATCTCGAACTCAAAGTCCACCCTCCAAAAATCGAAGTCCCAAGCCGTCAAAAGATGTCCTCTCTGATGTATCTCCTTATCTTTTTCTTTCTTTCAAATTTGTTATAAGTTGCAGCCCAAACAACTTATAACATCATGTTGTTCTTCAAACGTTGATCCCCAAGCTTGCAATTGGTTATGAACATGGCTTGCAATCCTTTTGAGCAATTCTTGCCATTGCTTACAACCGCTACATGCCTACAAAACCATTGAAAACGTCCAAAGAAGAATCCGTTCCACAAAAAATATGCATATTCCTAAATGATGCAATATCTATGGTCTAAATTAAATGCCTAAAATGCAATGAAAATACATGCTAAAAGTATGATAAATATGCCTAAAATCGCATCTAACAATCGTAGAGATCAATGTAATAAACTAAGCAAAATTGATCATATTTTTGTTTGTGATAAATCCTGGAATGCGTGGTCACGTGCCAAGTGTAGAGCCTTACCTCGCACTATTTCGGACCATGCCACCTTAATACTTATTACTGGGGATTGGAAATTCGGGAAAACACCCTTTAAGTTCTATAATTCTTGTTTGGGCAATGAAGGCATGGGGGAACTAATAAGAACCACAAATGAGGCTTTTAATTTTGAAGGTACTATAGACCAATAAATCTTGTAGGATGCATAAGTAAAATAATGTCAAAAGTTCTGGAAAGAGGGCTCAAATTATGGTTATAGGATCGTTGATATTCGAGGAGCAATCAACGTTTCTTGCAAATAGAAATATACTAGATGGACCACTTGTCATAAACAAAATCGCCTCATGGGTTAAGAAGTCTAAGAAACCCTCTTTTCTCTTTAAGGTCGACTTCTAAAAAGTGTTTCATTCTCTAAGTTGGTCTTTCGTTGATGAGGTTCTAGAACAAATGGATTTCCCATCTTTATGGAGGAGGTAGATAAAAGGGACCTTACTCTGATCAATATCCTCGGTTTTGGTCAATGGTTCACCGACGTGGGAATTTCCATATTCTCGTGGAGTTCGACTAGAGAATCCACTTTCACCATTTATCTTCATACTTGCAATGGAAGCATTTGCATGTTTTGTGTCCAATGCATGCTCAAATGGTGCTATCAAAGGGATTTCCACCCCCAAATAATGGTCCAGTCTTATCGCATCTTATTTTTGCGGATTATGTAATGCTTATGGGCGAATGGTCGGAGCATAATTTGAAGAATGTAGGTCATCTAATGAAGCACTTTTACTTAGTTTCGGGCCATAAAATAAACATGAAGTCAAGTCTATATGGGTTGAAGGTTCCTTGGAGTGATACAAATAAAATGGCCACTATTTTGGAGTGCAAGGTGAGAACCTTACCATTTGTCTATCTTGGCATAAAGGTAGGTAGCAACATGAATTTATGCGGTAACTGGATCCCGGTGATTGACACATTTTTGGTGATGGTGTGAGTATCTAGTTTTGGGTTGACTCATGGGTTGCTAATGAACCATTATTTTATGGGCTTGGTACCCAGTACAACCCATGGAAGTATGGGAATTATTTGAGTGTTCCAAGCTTTTGTATGGTGCCAACTTATTACCAGAGAATGGTCGAAGGAAATGGGCTGTTAAGAACTTAGAATCATATAATGGTCGAAGGAAATGGGCTGTCAACAACTTAGAATCATATAAACATTAAAATGTTAAGAAAAAAGATGTATTTTGATAGACCTACGGGATCCAAAAAAAACTAATTTATGGGTATACTGATACCTGCTGGTATTCCCGATAACCCATGGGTAATTACCTAACGAGGGTTGAGTCGGGTATGAAATACGGTTTTAGTGTTTTACAACCGGATATGAGACTGAGATTACCCATACCTAGACCTGGCAACAAAAACCCATTTGGGTTATTTTGGGTCACCTTAGAAATGAAACAAGTCACAATGGGCCTAGCAAATAACTAAGGATGGGTCAAAATGAGTTTTAAGATTTCCATTTAAAATTCGTCATAGGTCGGGATGGGTTTTTAAGTTTTAACCATACATATCTAGGTAATCCTAAAAGAGCCAGAATCACAGACTTCATACTTCGACTCTTCATACTTTGTGTACAAAAAATAAATAAGAGTTAATTACATTTTTTGTCCTTGTGATTTGTTGAAAATAACCAGTCCATTAGTTTAAAAAAATATCAAAACAGTCCAATACTTTAACTTTTGTAACAGTTACAGTCCAACTTCGAATCCATCCAATCAACCAATAAGTTTTTAGTGAAAACACAAAAAATACCCCTTTCTTAAAAAAAAATAATATATTTTATTTTATTATAAATATAATATACATAGAAAAAATTACACCGTTTGTCCTTTTGGTTCCTATCAAATTTCAATGTCGGATACAAATATTTTTTTGTTGCAAAATCAGGTATTAACGTGCTAATTTGTCACAATGTTGAATACTAAAGCCAAATGTTGTCACAATGTTGAAAACTAAGGCCAAACATTGTTAACTTTTTTTTGTTAAGTTTTACTAAAATAACTAAAATGTCATTTAATAATTAAAGTTATAGTCATTTTGTAAAATATTGAAATCGCGGAGACTATATGTGTTAAATAACCAAACTTGTTAATCAAACAAAAAGAAAGCCCGCCTTTCAGGGAGTCTTCTCTGGCAAAGTCGCCGGATTCCGGCCATATCGGATCCGTAATTTTTTTTTTTACAAAAACCTTTTAACAAAAAACAAAAATTTATACGAACATTTTTTTTACGGTTTTAACCTTTTTTTTTACAAAAAACTTTTTTTACACACGTTTTTAAAAATTTTTTTTACAAAAACGTTTTTTACGGTTTTAAACTTTTTTTTACAAAAACTTTTTACTCAAAAAATTTTTTACAAAATTTTTTTTTCATAAAAACTTTTTTTTACAAAAAACAAAAATTTATACGAAAACTTATTTACGGTTTTAACCTTTTTTTACAAAAACCTTTTTTTTACACACACGTTTTTAAACTTTTTTATATTTTTTACGAAAACTTTTTTTACGGTTTTAAACTTTTTTACAATTTTTTTTACAAAATAACAAAAAGAGGAAAGAGAAATGTGAAAAGAGAGAAATTGAAAAGACTTTAATGAGGAGAGAGAGATGATTTGATTAAATGACTATATTACCCTTTTGGTTGTCATTATCTAATTGGTGGAGAGTGGTTCTCGCATCTGGGGGTGGTTTTCATTTTAACGGCCCCCTATATATATAGATATATAGGGTAAGGATAGTGTAAAAAGGGCCTAAAGTGTGAGAAGTGTATTATAACACTATATATAATACTATATAACACCATATAAACATCGTATACCAATATCTAACACCATATAATACCATATAACACTATGTAACACTATATATCATTATATAACAAATATAACACTGTACATCTATCATAGACATGCTATCAGACAACCTTTAGTGTTATATTTGTTATATAATGATATATAGTGTTACATAGTGTTAAATGGAATTATATGGTGTTACATATTGTTATACGGTGTTTATATGGTGTTATATAGTATTATATATAGTGTTATAATACACTTCTCACACTTTGAGCACTTTTTACAGGATCCTCTACCTAGATATATATATATAGTCAGGATTTAAAGAAAACGGTGGAAAGTGTGAGAACGGTGAGAACGCTTATGGATCGTCCGATCAAAACAATCTATGGACTAGATTGGCGTGGTGGCGTTTTTGTAAATAACATCAATTTTATTACGTGGACGCGCTTCATTAAGGGTAAAAGCGTCTTTTAACTACTCCAAACAAAACGCCGTCTCATGAAAATAAAACGCCAAACAAAAATCACACACCATTCTAACTAAAAACGCCATTAGATATAAAATGTCAAACTTAATTATAATAAAATTCCGCCTAAAAAAACCGCCAAAAAAATTCTATATATATAACAACTCAGACCTTCAATTAAAAACACACACAAAACCCCAAACGCCATATTTAATATATACCATTCGTCTGATAAACGCCAGAAAACCCAAACATCAAATATCTTCTAACCCAAAACGTTTATTAGAAATTCAGTTTGGTTGTCTGTAAGCTTTCAGTCAATGTAATGGACAAAATCGTTAAGTAAAGGTATTGTCCATTTCATTGAATAAAATCTTATTGACTTATCCTCAATTTCCATCCAATTTATAATGCCAAAACATACAAAAACATTACTGAGGTTTGTTATCAATAAAGTTTAGCTGTATGGGGTGGGCAACATTGTCATTTATCTTTCTTAACTGAGGATTAACAATGTTGTCCATCACCATACAACAACACTTTATTGATTTTAGCATGATCAAATTTACAGTTTTAAAATGATTTATTTAGTGGCGTTCTTTTTCTCGGTAAAATGCCAAAAAAGATAACATTTTGGCTGAAAGGGTGTAAACTCAATAACATTTTGCTGCATGAGATGGACAAATATTATAGAAAAAGAGGCTGATTTAAGACTTTGTGCTTCCATACGGCGACAAAAAAACTACTTCAAAAAACAAAAATAAAAAAAAAATCATACTAAGTTGAAACAGCCAGTGAAGATGCTTCAAAAGAAGAAAGAGACTGGTGACAGTGAAGATTTGGAAGATCAATATTTATTTTGTTTAATTTTCTTTTTCAGTTGATTGTTATATAATAACAACGCCATATCTAATAAAAACGCTAAAAAGCCAAATGCTTGTCAAAACGTCAACATGCCATAAAACGCCACAAAAATTACCAAACCATAATAAATTTACTTTGGACAAGTATTATAAAAAACCAATAAAATAAAATAAAATAAATAAAAAACAAACTTGAAAATGTAACTAGAAACAGTAACTACAAATCAGTAATAGTGAAAATAGGGAAAATTTATTATATTAGAATCTAAAACGTCAAACTTAAAAGATGGGACGTGTTACAGACTTCAGAGATAAAGCTTATCAAAAACAATAATTACAAACAGTAACTGAAAAGACGAATACTTTATTATAATAATGCACCGCCTAACTTAGGCGCCAAAAAGACATCCTATAAAATGATACGTCTCAGCAACTTCCATTTGATCAAACCAAAAAAAAAACAAACGCCAATACTACTAAATACCACTCACTGTAAAACGGCAAAAAATAAAAAAAAAAATCAAAAATGGCTAATATGCTTTCTTGGATATTCAGTATTGTTATTCGTGAAGTTTCACTGAATGAATTGTTAGCAGATGGGAGTAACTCAGTAAGATTTTGCTGCATGAGATGGACAAAAATTCAAGAAAAAGATACTGATGCCAGTCATATGGCATTTTGTATTTTTTGTTCTTGAAGAAGGCTTGGATGAGGAGAAGAGATCAATGACACTGAAGAGTGGAATGATTATAAAGATGAAGATCAAGATAAAGAAAAAGCGAAAAACTCACCCACACGTCATAGATCTATGTCCCCAAACATCCACAAAAAAGCCACTTCAACAGACGAGCAGGCAAAATAATCAAACCGATGGATTTGTTAAGTTTTACCTAAAACGTCATATATTTAGTGACAGTTCTTGTACTATTAAGGAAGAGAGAGACTGGTGACAGTGAAGATTGTGAAGAGAGATCCGATTAGGATTTTTAATTTATTTTCTTCACTTGTATTTTTTTTACTGTGGTTGAAATGTAATCTAACAATTGTAAAATGACAAGATACCACAAACGCCAAAATGTATATAAAAAATAATATAGCAATGGGCCATCTTGTTTAAAACGCCTTGAAAAACGTCATTCAAATAGATTTCCTGACCCCCTGGGTTAAAATGGCATACGATTTGAATAAACGCCAAAAACGCCAAAATGTTAATACAATGAAACAATTAAACACCATTAATTATTGAATTTGGTTAACGCCAAAAATCTTAAACCCCAAAAATTAAAACAATATTGGGAAAAGCGAAACTAGAAAAACAGAAGATGAAAGGACAAAAAACCCCTCCGCCCTTCTTTATGCCGCGTGACACGTGTTGGGCCAGGATGCGTTCTCACACTTTTGAGCGTTTTCTTCTTATCCCGTTTATATATATATATATAAAAGGGAATGCTAGATAGAAAACCCTCATTTTGGTAGAAAACTCTAGAAACCCAAATCTCCCCCCATTTTTACCCAACTTCCCGACATTTTTTTTTTGAAAAAATAACACATGTAATATACATGTTTTAGAGTGTTTGGGCCAAAAAAATCAAAAAAGCGCCGAAGGGATTTTTTTTAAAAAAATAAACAAATTTCAGCAATGTCCGGTCGCCTAACATGTGTTAGGCACAAAAGACAGAAATTGCTGAATTTTTTTTTTTAAATTATCCCTTCGGCGCTTTTTTTGATTTTCTTGGCCCAAAACTCTTAAAAACATGTATATTACATGTGGTATTTTTTTCAAAAAAAAAATGTCGGGAGGTTGGGTTTTCTAGGGTTTTTTATATAGATAGGGTTTTCTATATAGCCTTGCCCTATATATATATATATATATATAAATTTTAGAAGGACAATTTAAAAAAAAGAAATAAAAAATCTTAAAAATAAAATTTAAAAAAAAAATACATTGTAAAACATTTCTCTAACACTGGCCACTCTTGGAACACATGTTCTCTTTTCCTCTTTGAAATAAATAGTCTGATCACATAACATATGAATCCTTCAAATGTATTTTAACTACTGTTATTGCTACATGGTTGATAAAAATCTAAGCCTGAGATTACTTTTTTTATGATTTATACCTGGTATTTAGATATGGAAAAGATTAATTACTTGTTGTTTATTTGATGATATTTAATATTATTTGTGGATTCAAAACTAAAAATTTATATTATAAAATAAACATATAGTTGATTAAATTCTATATCAAAGGTCAACAAAAATAATTTCATATCCAGATTTTTATTTTTTTTCATTTTTTTAATTTTATTTATATTTTTTTAAGTTTTTTTTTTACTTTTTTATTTTTAAATTTTTTTAATTTTTTAAATTTTCTAAATTTGACTTATTTTTGATAAATTTTTTTATTTATTTTTAAATTTTAATATTTTTTATTTTTAAACGTTTGATTTTTTAAAATAAATTTATATTTTTGACTTTTTTATATTTTTTAAATTTTATTAATTTTTTTTTTATTTTTAGCGTATCATAATCAAAACCCATCTTGACCCAAACATATCATAACTTTTTTTCTTAAGAGTAAATTACAAAAATCGCCCTTTATGTATGTATGTTATTGCAAATCATGTCCTTTGTCTTCAATAATTACATTAATCATACCTAATGTTTGCAAATCCTAACATGTTATATCATTTACCCAAACCCAGTTAATTTTCTTAGTTAATTGTAGTCATGTAGAGCCCACATGAGGGCATTAATGTCTTTTAATTCCCCCCCCCCCCTAATTTGTTGACTGTCGTTGCTCTGTTTCACCCTCACATCACTGCATAGATTTTAAAGAACACGGATCCCTTTTGTTGGTCATTGATGTGTGCAAAATGCAACATATAAATTACATCAATTATGGCATAAAACTAATAATTGTTTAGTACTAATGTTGGAAAAAGTGTTTTTTGTCTTCCTTTTATATTTTCAGGATTAAATGAGCTCAAATTAACAAAAAGAAGCAAATAGGCAGCTAAATCTAACATAAATACAAGAAAATGAATAAACGTGGCTGATACGTGGTTGAAAACCGGTGTTCGTTACTGTGTAACTTTTTGTTTTTATGAGTTTTAATCTTGAATGGCCTACTTTTAATTAGATTTGTATTTATGCAGGTTTAACGAAGTTTAAGGAGTTTTTCGGGAGCTTTACGGGCCACCGGGTCGAAAACCGGAGCACCAGGACGCGTTACGGATCAACCGGGAGTGCAAGGATCGAAATTTGGAGAAGTGGTACTCTAGAAGCCGTCGGCGACGGGGGTACACCCGTCCCGGACGGGCTCCAGAAAGTTCCGTCGGCCAACATACCCGTAACCAGCAACATAAAGCGTCGGATGAAAGTGTCACCAGACGAACCCGTCGGCGACGGGGTCATACCCGTCGGCGACGGGCAGGGGATTACCGGAACGTGAAATAATGGCATGTGAGTGTTGGGAACGATTTCTTATGGGAAAGGGTCATTCAATTTCGGGGGTTACACACTCTTGGGAGGTTTGAACTTGATCTTGGAGCCAATACTCATTACCATTCACCTACCATTCCATCTCTATTACACATCTATCATCACCATCATTGAAGATCATCAAGAATCACCATCACCATCTTCACAACATCACCCGAATCTACAAACCCTAACCATCACCATCAATCTTTCCACCATCATCCTTCACCAAACCTTCAACATCCATCAATTCTCCATTGTTCAAGCTTCAAGATGACTTCATTCACGTTCCAAGCATCCGGTGTTAAAGCTTCTTCAACCATGAGCGGCTAATCACCTTGGTTTCACCCCGGTGTAGGTAGTTGTTAATTTTAGGGTTTCGAATTGTTCTTGTTTCAACTTTGTGACAAATTGTGTTTGATTTTTGAAACCATTGACAATAGTTTACATTTGTTTCATATTCATTAGTTAAATTCACATCTTTCAATTAAAAAAAAATACAAAAATATCTGGCAAGCTTCATAAATTGTGACAATTGTTTTAATTCAATCGAATCCACACACAAACCACATACTCTTCGTGGTTCGACCCCTTGCTACCACTAACTATCTGTTATGGGTAATTTGGGCTTATAAATACTATCTTTGACCGGAGCGCGACACTCCGATCAAATTTTGGCGCCGTTGCCGGGGAGTGCGTGCGCTTTGTGTTTGGATTATTGTTTGAATTTCGTGATTATCTGTTTAAATTGTTTAGTTTCTTTTTGCACTTTGTCTTTTTCCTTGTTACGCGGGTGTGTTACTTGTGCAGGTTACAGGTAGTGTATGCATACGCGAAACTCCGGGAGGACTTCACCGTTAGTCTACGAACCGGAAATCGAAAGAGTTGCAAGGAGAAATCTAGCAAGCCGGTTAGAAGCAACACTTGCTTCTAATCAAACCACCAACACACCACAACATACACCGTCCATTGAAACCAATTCAATGGCAAACCAAAACTCCAATCACCCAAACCTCAACCAAAACCAATTCCAATCCCGAGGAACCTTTTACCCCGCTCAAAATGTTCAACCCATGCCTCAAGAGCGACCGGGTGGTAACAACAACAATGGACCACCCACACCACCATTTCAAAACCAAAATCCCAATAACACCCAACGAACACCCCAGCAACAAAACCTTCATCGACACAATTCTTTACCCATCAATCTTGATGACCGGAACGTCAATTCCGATCGTCGAGGTAATCGAGATCGTGGCAATCCCGCGAACGAAGACCCATTCTTCAACATAGACGATTTGAGGAACGCCATCCCTGATGACGAACCGTATAGTGTTCCCGGTTATCAATCGCCGGAGCATGTGAGCATACATACGGAAAATTCAGACGACGGGGGATATTATGATGATCGGGTTAACGACGAGGAAGATTGGGGATACATGAATAGGGGAAATGTCTACAATGCGAGAGGCTTTGAAGATGACGAGTTCGGCTATCAAAATGCCAACTTTGTGGGGGGATGATGATTATGGGAATGGGAACGTCAGAAACGATGGTTACGAAATAACCGTCAACCACGAAACAACAACCAACGGAACCGAGATGATGGGTTTTACAACAACAACAATAACAACAATGGTAACCCTAATCAGATTCCTAGTTTCGTGGGAGGTGGTAACCAAAGAGGAAACCGAGGTAGAAATCAAGGTGGGGATAGAAGAGGTGATCGAAGAGACAATCGAAGACCGGTCGATCAAGAGGTTAACGGTCCACAACGTCGTCAACAACCTCCATGGGGAGTGAATGACCGTTTCTGTTAGGATCTGAGGCTCTTGTGATTGTGTTTGTTTGTATAATTTGGACAAATCAATGAATATGAAAACATGTAAAGTGCAGCGGAAATAAACAACAAACTTTGTAAACACAATCAGGGAAGAAAATAGTTTTAATAAACACATGATTTGCATTAGTCGAAAGATTACAAAGTCAATCAAATGATTACAAAGCGTGCTTACAAACTAAACTCCCCCTCAGCCTGATACCTCAAGGTTGGATTGCACAAGATGAAAGGATTGAATTGAGGAGAAGAACTCACTCAAAACGAATCAAATGTAACAGTACAGAGTACTGCTCCATTTATAGACAAACCAAACCACTGAGCCATCTCAGCTGACGTCACCATGAAAGTGACATCTAACAAACTAACAAACTCTATCTACTGTTCTAATCCTACTGACCATACAGACATTGATTACATTCTAAACACTGATATATAAACACTGACTCTTCATTCCACTGACGTAGTCAACCACTGTTGTATGAGCAACAGTGCTTTCTTCAAAGGGTGATCAGGCCTTGAATGGGCAGTGCTTTAACTCTTCAGCAGTACTTGGATTCCATCAGTAGATTGAGCTTCAGCCTTTAAACTTTATCAGTGCTTTGGCTTAACAGTAGTTTACAAGATCAGTAGTTGTTGAGAAGAGCAGTACTTGGAGCATATCAGATGTTGGAACCACTGTCAAGGGGAAAGTTTAGTGCAAACCGCTGCTTATGTGAATCCACTGTTGTGAACCGGTTTTGGCTTTCATTATCTGTTCCTCTGGTAGGGTTCAATCCCAACAATCTCCCCCTGGAACAGATAATGCCAAAACCCTTCATTATTCTGGATTTTTATTTCTCATCAGTAGTTCCCTTGCTTGTCTTTTAAATTCTTCTTCAAAATCTTTGGAACTTAGATCATCCTCATCCCTGCACAGTGAAAGTTCAAGGAGATCCTGCAAATCTTCAACACTAAGGCCTAGTGCTTCTTTCCTTGATATGTACTTCACTTCGCCATTGGATCTGACCAGGGTCAATACATGGGTCTTTTGATCAGATAGCCACTTTAGTACTTTTGAACCCAATGGGTTTCTTGGGAGAGGTTTATTTCCTGATGAGTTTGGAGTTTTTGGCCTGAGAAAAATTTAAAGCAGTATCTTGAGTTTCAGACATTCTTTTAAAAGCCTCTTCTATGACTTGATTTGCTGCAGCTATGTCTTCTGTAACTTCTTTGTCAATTTGCTCTTGTTTCTCTTGTTGATCAAGCTCACTGTCTGAGATATCTGCTGAATTGTTTGATGATGCAGGTTTGGTTAATACATTTTTGAAAAGGTTTTGAAGGCTTACTGAACTATCTTCTTTTAGACCCATTTTCTTGATGGCTTCTGTGAAGTACTCAGCTTCATTTTCTTGTTCTTCTTCACTGGTCAGCAGTTCCCTCTTTTCTTTTCTAAACATTGTGACTGAGGTTTCTGCTGCGTTGATCAGTGTTTCAAAAGTCTTGATCTGCTCCTTTAGCTTTTTGTAGTCAGACTTTTTAGGAGTGTCAGAGACTGTCATCCTCCTTTTCTTAAGCCTTTCATAAACTTCATCTGTTTGCTGCTTAGTCCATTTTGCTATGGCATTTGCAGTATCCACCCTTGCATCCACCAGCTCCTGCTTCTTTCTTTTATACTCAGAAGTAAGATCAGCTATGAACTTCTTGTATTTGTTCCAATTTGGAACTATCTTCTTCTTTCTTGGATCATTTTTAATTCTTTCAATTCTGATTGCCTCATGCTTTAATGCAACTATTGGCCATTCTTTGAATTGAGTTTCTTCAGCAGGATAGAATTTTTCTTTCATTATGTATGCAAGATATTCTTTTCTCAATTCTTTTCGTTGATCTGCTTCAGGAGATAGGTTTGACATTTCCTTGTGCAGATCACTTGCATATTCTTCCATTTGTTTGACTTTGGTGAGCAGAAATTCCATTCTTTCCAAAATGGCTTCATCACCTTGATCTTTGCATGCAACTTTAGCTCTTATCTTAGCCTGTCTTGCTTTGAGCTCAAGATATTCATCCATATTTTCTGGGACTATGAAGCCTATGAGAGAAGGAAATCTCCTTTTTGAAGGATCATCTTCGGTGTAAAATTCTTTCATCTCATTTTTTACAGCTTCAGGCTCCTGTGGATGTTTTGCAGCCTCAGGGTCATATATGTCATCTTTTGACTGAGTTGT
Organism: Helianthus tuberosus; assembly: GCA_030545235.1. Lineage (NCBI taxonomy): Eukaryota > Viridiplantae > Streptophyta > Magnoliopsida > Asterales > Asteraceae > Helianthus > Helianthus tuberosus. Next base: position 177,975,853 of record CM060443.1, read on the forward strand.
TTTTCTTTTTCGAGTGTAAATTCTTTCTGGTGGAGGGTGCTTTTAGGTGGTTTATGGATTGAAGCAAATATGGCTTGAGATTTAGTGAGGGTATTTGGACCAACAGTAGTTGTAACAACTGGTGTGTCAACTACTGTTGTCCTTACAACAGATGTTGTAACATCTGTTGTCTTCTGCCTTTTTGCAGGAGGTGATGATGGTGATGGTGATGTAATATTGATGAGAGCAGTGGTATATGACTGACTAACAGCTGTTGAAACAACTGGTGTTCCAACCTCTGTTGTCATTACAACTACTGATGTATCAGCAGATGTCTTCTGCTTTTGAGCAGGGGTTTGTTGAGGTGCTAGTGATGGTGCTGATGATGGTTTGGGTGGGGCAGTGGTTGTAGTTGTGTGTGTTGTAGTGGTGTGTGTTGAAGAGATGGTAAATGTTTGGCTAGCAGTTTTTGTAACTACTGCTGTATCAGCTGTTTGGATGAAAGTTTGAGATTTGGAGTCTTTTGGAGGTGGTTTCGATGTCTGTTTTCTTGTTCTGGTTCAATATACAGACCATCTTATATTCCCTTCTTCTTCAACTTGATTTTCTCCCCCTTTTTGGCATTATCTGGAAGGGGGTTATCCATGAAGAGGATAGTGGAGGGAACTTTTTCACCATGGACAGTCCTTTGTATGCTGGCTTTTATAGCCTTGATATCTGCTTGAGTATCTTTGAATCTTGACTCCACCTTGTTTGTTAGCATTTTTACATGCATTTCATGCTGCTGATCAGCTGTTTGTTTTTGTTTTTCTAGCAAGGGTTGAAAAAGATTCCAGAGCTCATTTGCAGCAAGTGCTTGTGGCGGAGCAGGTGCTTGAGGTGGAACAGCAGTGGATTGTGCTTTCTGAGCCTTTAACAGCTGCTGCACCATATCCTTTATTTCAGCAACTGAATCTTCAAGTTTTTCAACTCTACCCGTCAATTCCTGATATTTTGAATCATTACCCAAATCAATGGGATCACCTGAAACCCCACCAGCAGTGGTTGTATCAATCTGAGACTTAGGAACTGAGTTCCAAAAATCATCCATTGATGCCCCTTGTTCTCGGTACTGGGGACTTCTTTCTTCAGCACTTGATAAACCTTTGATGGTACCAGTGGTTAGAATCAACTCACTGGTAGTTATCGAAGGTGCTATAGAAGAAATTGCCTTCAAGGGAGTCTTACTAATGAAACAACTGTCCAACTGAAGATCTGTTGATCCATCAGTTGTAGTTGCTGCTCCACTTGAGCTACCACCGAGAGTTACTTGTAACTTAGGGGGTGTAACCTCCTCAATTGTTGCTGGGATAGCAGGAGTAGTAGCATCAGACCCAGTCACTTGTTGGAGTATACTCTCAGTGACAGGTGATAGAGAGGAACTGGTTTGTGTCTAAGCTATAGCAACTGCATGCAACAAGGGTATTATTGATTGTGGCATTATAATTGGTGAGGGCATGGGTGTTGAAAGAGACATGTCCTTGGGATCAGGACTGTGGAAGATGGATCCGAGTGGATCCAGAGCTTCATAATTTGGTGTCCCTGTGATTACAACCTGATCCTTTTGTGAGGATGCAGGAGGAGTTTGAGGCAATGGTGGAGATCTTTCTACCAACTGCTGTGAGGAAGTAGCAGCAGTGGTTTGTGGTGACATTTGTGTTGTCACAGACAGTTGCTCTGGGATCTCATCTTCCAGAGTTGCCTTTTTCTTGGGTTTGGTGGGCTTTTTGTAAGATTTTCTTTTGGTCTTTTTGGTAATGTCAGGTGTGGGTTTCAAAGCAGTGGTAGTGCTGCTATGATCACCTGGGGCGGTGGGCTCAGCAATAGTTGCCTGAGGAGCAGTGGTAGCTGCTAAAGTCTGCTCAGGCACCTCAGCTTTTAATTTTATCGGTGCCATCATTCTGGAAAATGTTTCATTTGTTAAACCTTTTATTTGAAAATAGACACCTTGTTTAAGCAAATTTTCATTCTCTTTTTCAAATTTTTGTTTAAAATAATAGCTCAGAAATCTTGGAAAAGTAGAAATGCTTTGCTATCAATATTTTTTATTAAGTCATTAAAGATCTCCTGGGAATAGTTATAATTTTCACTATTTAAAATAGCATAACCCAGACATTGAATCTTTAATGGTATTTCGTTAAAAGTCGTTGTTTTATTAGAAACACACATCAGAAGTGTGTGAAATAAAAACCTTGGTGCAGAAGGGAAGTAACCTTTTTGTAAGGTATCTACCTTTGATTGTTCTGCATATCCCCTTTTAACAAAATCAGTTTTCATCTCGGCTTTATCAAAAGAAATTTTACCTTTCTGATCGTCGAGTTTAAAGAATTCGGAGATTGATTGTGGTGTAATTTGAATCGCTTTACCCTGTATCGAGGAGTTGATGGCAATGACTTTATCGTCTTGTTTTTCAAGCGTCGCCTTTTTCCAGAACTCTCTCTGGGTTTGTAGATAAATGGGAGCATCTGCTGTCAACAAAGTTTTGTACTTTGATGCAGATAATGTATCAATGATGGAGTCGAAGGTGTGGTTATCGGTGGGTTTTGTGAGCAAACCCAGATAATTATGAGGAGATTTGTATGGTATCTCGATGGATTCCTCGGCCGTTTGAGCGACCTTTTTGGAAGATGATGATGGCTTTGACTTTGATTGTGATTTTGATTTCGATTTCTTCATTTTTGTGGAGAAGAATGAAAAATGATTTTAGGAAAAAGGGTTGGAAACTGCTTTGAGAAGAGAATTTTGGAATTCAATTCGACAGTGTAAACCCTGTTTGGGGGTTTTGATCAGGGTTTTATTAAGGGAAAAAGTGATCGCTGATGTGGCAGCGGTTATTAAGATCTGAAGGCTAAAAACTGACCACGTGTCAACCGATGATGAAGAGATGAATTATGGAGAACAGTTGTTTTGGAAACCACCGATGAAGCAAATATCAGTGGTTACAACGGTCAAAATGAGGACAGTGGGTGATTTTTACTATCAGTTGATAGCATATCAGTGGATAAGTCACTGATTTTGCGCATCAGTGCTTGCCAAGAGAATGGAAGGATCAGTGGTTGACTTTCAGCAGTGGCCAATATTTAGGGAGCAGATGTTTGAACAAAACAGTGATTAGGGTAAATGGTACAGATTTGAAGGACTAGTATATCAGCAACTGTATAGAGAATTTTCCATTCAAGGTTTTTGCCACATGTCAATTTCACATTTTGAAGCTTTTTCAAATTTCTAACAGTGGTTTAGTACCCAGATGATGTAGACTTTTTACTAAGCCAACTCATTCATGTTGTAATACTTAAATTAACACATGAGTACCTAAGTATTTTAAGCACTTTTGACAATCAATCTTTGATCAGTTTTAAAACAAACTTGAGTTAAATATGACCTTGATACATGAACCATTTTCTTTTGAACCATTTTGAGGATAATATTACCAGCAAAAATAAAGGTAATATATCCTGACAGGAGATTGAAACTTTACTTTCAAAAACCAGTAAAGGTTCAAAATATATTATCCAAAAAATATAGGGAATAACATATCCTGCTTTATTTGGAGAAAATCCTTTTTTTTTTAAATATTAAAGAATTTTCTGAAAACAGCATCAAAAGGAACTGGCATAAATTTCCACTATAGTTCAATTCATATCTATCTCAAGTTTGTGAAAATGGTCAGTGGTTGAACAACAGCAGTATGACATTATAAATTCATTTTGACCACTATTTGGTACCATTTTCTTGTTGATTTATTGTCAAGAATGAGGACACATGTACACAAGAGTTTTGAAAACCCTGTTATAGACTTTGTTACCATGTGATGATTCTGAACATTTGTCTAGTCCTCTTGTAAGTTCAATCGCTGGGAATACTATTGTCACCTGAACTTTCCTGAACCAATGAGCACAAACAGTTGCTTAATGACAATTATTACCCCAAGCTTTGACTCTCAAGTGTTTTATGTTTATACTCTTTTCTTCTGACTTCAAAAGTTTTGAGATAAACACACTTCTGAGTTTTTGTGAATTTCCTTCTTCCCTTTTTACCCTTCCCATTCATAAGTAATGAAATACTTACTGAGAGGCATTTATTGAAGGAATACTTGTTCCAAAATCATTATGCAGTAATGTTTTGAGAGATTTGGTCATTTCTGCACATGCTTATGCCAACCTTCTCATTACCTATGATCTGGACATTTTTTACTCCTGATTTTCTTAATGTATTTTAACATAGTTGATTTTGTCCTTTTGAGGATCTCAACCTGTTTTCAACACATAAGATCTGAATGACTAAAGTTTTAATTTCCCTCTTTTTACGTTAACAAAAACACTAATGTTTTTATGAACATAGGCTTTTGTTAATCTGAGGTTCATACTTTAGCATTTAATAACGTGACATCACAAGTTTCATGACAACAGTTGAAATCAATTTTGAAAATATGAAATAATCCCATAATTTAACAGATATGTTTTCAGATCTAAAAACCATGAGTGTCTTGTGCATGAAATCACTTGTTGTGTGAGATTTGTGTGTCATATGACATCTTGGTTGTTTTACAGAGTATTTGAATAGCAGTTTTAAGCATTGTTACTCGTTACTCTGTTCTTCAACTAAATACAACCAACCTTAGTATCAATGAATTTTGAGCCGAACTGTTATGTCAAATTGATTGTTAGATCGAATTTGACTGTCCAGGCTCTGATACCAATTGTTAGGATCTGAGGCTCTTGTGATTGTGTTTGTTTGTATAATTTGGACAAATCAATGAATATGAAAACATGTAAAGTGCAGCGGAAATGAACAACAAACTTTGTAAACACAATCAGGGAAGAAAATAGTTTTAATAAACACATGATTTGCATTAGTCGAAAGATTACAAAGTCAATCAAATGATTTCAAAGCGTGCTTACAAACTAAACTCCCCCTCAGCCTGATACCTCAAGGTTGGATTGCACAAGATGAAAGGATTGAATTGAGGAGAAGAACTCACTCAAAACGAATCAAATGTAACAGTACAGAGTACTGCTCCATTTATAGACAAACCAAACCACTGAGCCATCTCAGCTGACGTCACCATGAAAGTGACATCTAACAAACTAACAAACTCTATCGACTGTTCTACAACTACTGACCATACAGACATTGATTACATTCTAAACACTGATATATAAACACTGACTCTTCATTCCACTGACGTAGTCAACCACTGTTGTATGAGCAACAGTGCTTTCTTCAAAGGGTGATCAGGCCTTGAATGGGCAGTGCTTTAACTCTTTAGCAGTACTTGGATTCCATCAGTAGATTGAGCTTCAGCCTTTAAACTTCATCAGTGCTTTGGCTTAACAGTAGTTTACAAGATCAGCAGTTGTTGAGAAGAGCAGTACTTGGAGCATATCAGATGTTGGAACCACTGTCAAGGGGAAAGTTTAGTGCAAACCGCTGCTTATGTGAATCCACTGTTGTGAACCGGTTTTGGCTTTCATTATCTGTTCCTCTGGTAGGGTTCAATCCCAACAATCTCCCCTTGGAACAGATAATGCCAAAACCCTTCATTATTCTGGATTTTTATTTCTCATCAGTAGTTCCATTGCTTGTCTTTTAAATTCTTCTTCAAAATCTTTGGAACTTAGATCATCCTCATCCCTGCATAGTGAAAGTTCAAGGAGATCCTGCAAATCTTCAACACTAAGGCCTAGTGCTTCTTTCCTTGATATGTACTTCACTTCGCCATTGGATCTGACCAGGGTCAATACATGGGTCTTTTGATCAGAGAGCCACTTTAGTACTTTTGAACCCAATGGGTTTCTTGGGAGAGGTTTATTTCCTGATGAGTTTGGAGTTTTTGGCCTTGAGAAAAATTTTAAAGCAGTATCTTGAGTTTCAGACATTCTTTTAAAAGCCTCTTCTATGACTTGATTTGCTGCAGCTATGTCTTCTGTAACTTCTTTGTCAATTTGCTCTTGTTTCTCTTGTTGATCAAACTCACTGTCTGAGATATCTGTTGAATTGTTTGATGATGCAGGTTTGGTTAATACCTTTTTGAAAAGGTTTTGAAGGCTTACTGAACTATCTTCTTTTAGACCCATTTTCTTGATGGCTTCTGTGAAGTACTCAGCTTCATTTTCTTGTTCTTCTTCACTGGTCAGCAGTTCCCTCTTTTCTTTTCTTAACATTGTGACTGAGGTTTCTGCTGCGTTGATCAGTGTTTCAAAAGTCTTGATCTGCTCCTTTAGCTTTTTGTAGTCAGACTTTTTAGGAGTGTCAGAGACTGTCATCCTCCTTTTCTTAAGCCTTTCATAAGCTTCATCTGTTTGCTGCTTAGTCCATTTTGCTATGGCATTTGCAGTATCCACCCTTGCATCCACTAGCTCCTGCTTCTTTCTTTTATACTCAGAAGTAAGATCAGCTATGAACTTCTTGTATTTGTTCCAATTTGGAACTGTCTTCTTCTTTCTTGGATCATTTTTAATTCTTTCAATTCTGTTTGCCTCATGCTTTAATGCAACTATTGGCCATTCTTTGAATTGAGTTTCTTCAGCAGGATAGAATTTTTCTTTCATTATGTATGCAAGATATTCTTTTCTCAATTCTTTTTGTTGATCTGCTTCAGGAGATAGGTTTGACATTTCCTTGTTTAGGTCACTTGCATATTCTTCCATTTGTTTGACTTTGGTGAGCAGAAATTCCATTCTTTCCAAAATGGCTTCTTCACCTTGATCTTTGCATTGAACTTTAGCTCTTATCTTAGCCTGTCTTGCTTTGAGCTCAAGATATTCATCCATATTTTATGGGACTATGAAGCCTATGAGAGAAGGAAATCTCCTTTTTGAAGGATCATCTTCGGTGTAAAATTGTTTCATCTCATTTTTTACAGCTTCAGGCTCCTGTGGATGTTTTGCAGCCTCAGGGTCATATATGTCATCTGTTGACTGAGTTGTTTTTCTTTTTCGAGTATAAATTGTTTCTGGTGGAGGGGTGCTTTTAGGTGGTTTATGGATTGAAGCAAATATGGCTTGAGATTTAGTGAGGGTATTTGGATCAACAGTAGTTGTAACAACTGGTGTGTCAACTACTGTTGTCCTTACAACAGATGTTGTAACATCTGTTGTCTTCTGCCTTTTCGCAGGAGGTGATGATGGTGATGGTGATGTAATATTGATGAGAGCAGTGGTATATGACTGACTAACAGCTGTTGAAACAACTGGTGTTCCAACCTCTGTTGTCATTACAACTACTGATGTATCAGCAGATGTCTTCTGCTTTTGAGCAGGGGTTTGTTGAGGTGTTGGTGAAGAGATGGCAACTGTTTGGGTGGGGCAGTGGTTGTAGTTGTGTGTGTTGTAGTGGTGTGTGTTGAAGAGATGGCAATTGTTTGGCTAGCAGTTTTTGTAACTACTGCTGTATCAGCTGTTTGGATGAAAGTTTGAGATTTAGAGTCTTTTGGAGGTGGTTTCGATGTCTGTTTTTCTTGTTCTAGTTCAATATACAGACCATCTTCTATTCCCTTCTTCTTCAACTTGATTTTCTCCCCCTTTTTGGCATTATCTGGAAGGGGCTTATCCATGAAGAGGATAGTGGAGGGAACTTTTTCACCATGGACAATCCTTTATATGCTGGCTTTTATAGCCTTGATATCTGCTTGAGTATCTTTGAATCTTGACTCCACCATGTTTGTTAGCATTTTTACATGCATTTCATGCTGCTGATCAGCTGTTTGTTTTTGTTTTTCTAGCAAGGGTTGAAAAAGATTACAGAGCTCATTTGCAGCAAGTGCTTGTGGCGGAGCAGGTGCTTGAGGTGGAACAGCAGTGGATTGTGCTTTCTGAGCCTTTAACAGCTGCTGCACCATGTCCTTTATTTCAGCAACTGAATCTTCAAGTTTTTCAACTCTACCCGTCAATTCCTGATATTTTGAATCATCACCCAAATCAATGGGATCACCTGAAACCCCACCAACAGTGGTTGTATCAATCTGAGGCTTAGGAACTGAGTTCCAAAAATCATCCATTGATGCCCCTTGTTCTCGGTACTGGGGACTTCTTTCTTCAGCAGTTGATAAACCTTTGATGGTACCAGTGGTTAGAATCAACTCACTGGTAGTTATCGAAGGTGCTATAGAAGAAATTGCCTTCAAGGGAGTCTTACTAATGAAACAACTGTCCAACTGAAGATCTGTTGATCCATCAGTTGTAGTTGCTGCTCCACTTGAACTACCACCGAGAGTTACTTGTAACTCAGGGGGTGTAACCTCCTCAATTGTTGCTGGGATAGCAGGAGTAGTAGCATCAGACCCAGTCACTTGTTGGAGTATACTCTCAGTGACAGGTGATAGAGAGGAACTGGTTTGTGTCTGAGCTATAGAAACTGCATGCAACAAGGGTATTATTGATTGTGGCATTATAATTGGTGAGGGCATGGGTGTTGAAAGAGACATGTCCTTGGGATCAGGACTGTGGAAGATGGATCCGAGTGGATCCAGAGCTTCATAATTTGGTGTCCCTGTGATTACAACCTGATCCTTTTGTGAGGATGCAGGAGGAGTTTGAGGCAATGGTGGAGATCTTTCTACCAACTGCTGTGAGGAAGTAGCAGCAGTGGTTTGTGGTGACATTTGTGTTGTCACAGACAGTTGCTTTGGGATCTCATCTTCCAGAGTTGCCTTTTTCTTGGGTTTGGTGGGCTTTTTGTAAGATTTTCTTTTGGTCTTTTTGGTAATGTCAGGTGTGGGTTTCAAAGCAGTGGTAGTGCTGCTATGATCACCTGGGGCAGTCGGCTCAGCAATAGTTGCCTGAGGAGCAGTGGTAGCTGCTAAAGTCTGCTCAGGCACCTCAGTTTTTAATTTTATCGGTGCCATCATTCTGGAAAATGTTTCATTTGTTAAACCTTTTATTTGAAAATAGACACCTTGTTTAAGCAAATTTTCATTCTCTTTTTCAAATTTTTGTTTAAAATAATAGCTCAGAAATCTTGGAAAAGGTAGAAATGCTTTGCTATCAACATTTTTTATTAAGTCATTAAAGATCTCCTGGGAATAGTTATAATTTTCACTATTTAAAATAGCATAACCCATACATTGAATCTTTAATGGTATTTCGTTAAAAGCTGTTGTTTTATTAGAAACACACATCAGAAGTGTGTGAAATAAAAACCTTGGTGCAGAAGGGAAGTAACCTTTTTGTAAGGTATCTACCTTTAATTGTTCTGCATATCCCCTTTTTACAAAATCAGTTTTCATCTCGGCTTTATCAAAAAAAAATTTACCTTTCTGATCGTCGAGTTTAAAGAATTCGGAGATTGATTGTGGTGTAATTTGAATCGCTTTACCCTGTATCGAGGAGTTGATGGCAATGACTTTATCGTCTTGTTTTTCAAGCGTCGCCTTTTTCCAGAACTCTCTCTGGGTTTGTAGATAAATGGGAGCATCTGCTGTCAACAAAGTTTTGTACTTTGATGCAGATAATGTATCAATGATGGAGTCGAAGGTGTGGTTATCGGTGGGTTTTGTGAGCAAACCCAGATAATTATGAGGAGATTTGTATGGTATCTCGATGGATTCCTCGGCCGTTTGAGCGACCTTTTTGGAAGATGATGATGGCTTTGACTTTGATTGTGATTTTGATTTCGATTTCGTCATTTTTGTGGAGAAGAATGAAAAATGATTTTAGGAAGAAGGGTTGGAAACTGCTTTGAGAAGAGAATTTTGGAATTCAATTCGACAGTGTAAACCCTGTTTGAGGGTTTTGATCAGGGTTTTATTAAGGGAAAAAGTGATCGCTGATGTGGCAGCGGTTATTAAGATCTGAAGGCTAAAAACTGACCACGCATCAACCGATGATGAAGAGATGAATTATGGAGAACAGTTGTTTTGGAAACCACTGATGAAGCAAATATCAGTGGTTACAACGGTCAAAATGAGGACAGTGGGTGATTTTTACTATCAGTGAATAGCATATCAGTGGATAAGTCACTGATTTTGAGCATTAGTGCTTGCCAAGAGAATGGAAGGATCAGTGGTTGACTTTCAGCAGTGGCCAATATTTAGGGAGCAGATGTTTGAACAAAACAGTGATTAGGGTAAATGGTACAGATTTGAAGGACCGTATACACACTTGGCGGAATTTTCATCGATATGCAACACGATAGGGGGGCACAATTTCTCACTAGAGGAGGTCAAACTTCGCTTGTTCCAATTTTCGTTGAAAGACAAGGCAAAACAATGGTTTCTCACACTTCCGGTGAATAGTATCCGGACATGGGGAGAGATTCAACAAGTCTTTTTGGACGAATTCTATTCTATGGCGAAGACCGATGACGCTAGAGATGAAATAAGGTCGTTTCGGCAACTATCGAGTGAACCGTTACATGAAGCGTTCATTCGATTCAAAGAATTGATGCGGAGATGCCCACATCACCAAATAGAAAAGTGGGAATAGGTGAAATGCTTTGTACGGGGTCTAGATGACAATACATGGAACCGCCTGGAATCAATGAGCAATGGGACTCTTTTGAGCAACCATGAAGATGATGATTGGGAGTTTTTGGAGCGGATGAGTAAACGGTCAAAAGAGAAAGAATCGGCCGATCGAGCTAAGAAACATCCCATTTCTCGGTCGCTTCCCGATCTTGATTCTAAGGATCGAATTTCTACCTTAGAACGGGAAATGGCTCGCATGAAGAAAAAGGAAGTGAACGCGGTGCAATTTGAGGTGTGCGAAGGGTGTGGTGATATTGGACATAAATTTGAGCAATGTCCAACGGGATCGAGTGACTACACCGAGGAGGTAAACCAAGTGTATGGGGATCGAAAGCAATACGACATGAACTCCAACACTTACCATCCGGGCTTGAGAAATCACCCTAATTTCCGGTTTGGTAATGTCTCGAATCAAATGAACCCGAATTTTCAATCGGGTAATCAAGGAGGTCAAGGTGGGTCCTCGTTCAATAATCGTCAAGGTGGTAACCAAGGGGGTTACCAAAGGAATTACAACCAAGGCGGTAACCAAGGATATCAAAACCGTGAAGGCAACTATCAACGGGGTTACAACCAAGGTGGTAATGGGGGTGGTGCATCTAACTCCCAAGGTGATGATTCGATTAATTCGAAACTAGATGTCATCATGAATACTATGAGCACTCTTACCAACTCACATCAAGCTCTTATGAATTCAAATCAAGAAATTAAAACCGAAATACGGAAAGAGTTTGAAGTGAGGGATAAATCCCAAACGGCATTAGAGAAACAAGTAGGCCAACTCGCGGAGGAGATGGCTCAAATGAGAGGAAGCACGGGAAAGCTTCCAAGCGACACTTCGGTGAACCCTAAGCATCAAGGGTCAAGCTCAAGGAACACACGTGAGGTACCAATTAATAAAATTACTTTACGTAGTGGTCGAGTCGTATATAATGGTGTCAAAACACCATCACCTCAGTTTGTTGAAGGGGTGGTGGAGGATGCTAGTGAAGATGAGAATGAGGATGGTCAAGCGGGTCAAAATAAAAATGACTTGAAAAAGAATAATAACACTCCCGTTGTGACCATACTCGTCCCCAAGGCTAAGGAAAAGGGTGTTGAGGCTAATACCGCCCCTTATCCCGAAGCATTGAAGGGACCCATTAAAAAAGTTGTAAACAAAAGAGGTCCACAACAAGAAGAGTTGTTGGAAATTTTCAAACAAGTAAAAATCAATTTTCCTCTTTTGGATGCAATCAAACAAGTACCGTCTTATGCTAAGTATTTGAAAGAGTTGTGTACCCAAAAGCGAACTCATAAATTTCCAAAAAAAATAGATTTAACCGAAAATGTGAGTTCGATTCTTTCGGGTGCACTTCCACCTAAGCTCCAAGATCCGGGTGCGCCTATCATTTCAATTCAAGTAGGCGACTTTAAAATCAATCGGGCACTTCTAGATCTTGGTACTAGAGTGAGCATTCTACCGGGTAGTTTGTATGACCAATACGAATTTGGTCCACTTTAGTCGTCAAACCCCACCGTGGTGTTAGCCGATTTGACACCCAAACTACCCCGTGGAATTGTTTCGGATGTGATAGTAAAAATCGAGGATTTTTACTATCCGGTGGACTTTTTAGTGCTTGATTACGTGGCCAAGGACCCAACCAAACAACCTACGGTGATTTTGGGTCGACCGTTCTTAGCAACAGCAAATTCTCAAATTGATTGCAAAACAGGAACGGTTGACATGACATTTGGAAACCGAAGGTTGAGGTTGCATGTTTTTTCCGGACTTATGAGCCCTCCAGTTGATGATGAATGCTATATGGCAGACATTGTTGACACGTGTATACCTCTTTGCGACACAGTCGTGGATGGGGAAAACACAATGGAGGATTGTTATATGTTTGACAGGTCACAGGTGGAAATGGATAAGAGCATAGACGAGGAGGTGAAAAGTTTAGAGGTGCTTGCGGTTAGAGAGGGAAAACCAACATGGACGCACCAAGTTGAGAGTTTACCGGAGAGCATTGATACCAAGTTGAAGCCGTCGTTAGTAGAGCCTCCGGAGGTTGAATTGAAGGCGTTGCCTAAGCATCTCAAATATGCTTATGTTGGTGAAGGCAACACACTCCCGGTTATCATTGCATCAAACTTAACCAAGGAGCAAGAGGATAAATTGATGGGTGTTTTGGTCACTAATCGGGCGGCGATTGGATGGACCATTGCTGATTTGAAGGGTATTAGTCCCTCGGTGGTGATGCACAAAATCATCAAGGAAGAGAATGTGACTCCCGTTCGAGATGCACAACGGAGATTAAATCCGAACATGCGGGAGGTAGTGAAGAAGGAAGTGCTGAAATGGCTCGATGCGGGTATCATTTACCCGATCTCGGATAGCCAATGGGTGAGCCCAACACAGACGGTTCCCAAGAAAGCGGGCATACAAGTCGTAAAAAATGACGCAGGTGAAGAGGTAGCCACTCGACCGGTAACCGGATGGCGAATTTGTATTGATTATAGGAAGTTGAATACCGCAACTTCTAAAGATCATTTTCCTTTACCATTCATTGACCAAATTGTTGAAAAATTGTCGGGGCAACAATTGTATTGCTTCTTAGATGGCTATTCTGGTTATAACCAAATTGCCATCCATCCAGAAGATCAATCAAAGACCACATTTACTTGTCCCTACGGCACCTTCGCATTTAGGCGAATGCCGTTTTGATTATGTAACGCCCCCGCCACCTTCCAAAGGTGTATGATGAGTATCTTTTCAGATATGGTGGGGAAGTCTTTGGAAATCTTCATGGATGATTTCTCAATTTTTGGGTCATCATTTGAGGCTTGTTTGGACCAATTGGATAAAGTACTAAAAAGGTGTGTTGAAACTAGTTTGGTCCTAAGTTGGGAAAAGAGCCATTTTATGGTTCAAGAGGGAATCGTGTTGGGACACATGGTGTCGAGTCGTGGGATAGAGGTTGATTGTGCAAAGGTGCAAGTTATATCTACTTTTCCATATCCCACGAGTGTTAAAGGTGTTAGGTCATTTCTAGGTCATGCGGGTTTTTATCGACGGTTTATTAAGAGTTTTAGTGATATAACAAAGCATTTGTGTAACTTGTTGTTAAAAGATCAACCGTTTGATTTTAATTAAAATTGTCAAAACGCTTTTAACAAGTTAAAAGAAAAATTAGTTGAAGCCTCAATCTTGCAATCGCCAAATTGGTCTTTTCCTTTTGAAATTATGTGCGATGCGAGTGATTATGCAGTGGGGGTTGTGTTGGGACAATGGGTTGATAAGAAACCCGTTGCCATATACTACGTGAGTAAGACTCTTTCGGATGCACAATTGAATTACACCACTACCGAAAAAGAGCTACTCGCGGTGGTATATGCATTGGATAAATTTCGGTCGTATATATGGGGTAGTAAAGTGATTATTTATTCTGATCACGCTGCAGTTAGGTACCTCATGGAGAAGAAAGATGCTAAACCGAGATTGATTCGATGGGTATTGTTGCTTCAAGAGTTCGATTTGGAGATACGGGACAAAAAGGGTACCGAGAATGTGGTAGCGGACCATTTGTCCCGGTTGATGGTTGATGAGGATCCTAAATCGTTAGAGATCAACGAGTCGTTTCCCGATGAGCATATTATGAAATTGGATAACTTACCTTAGTATGCTAACATTGTGAACTATCTTGTTACAGGTGACTTACCGGCACATTGGGATAGACGGAAGAGGCAACACTTCATGTCTCAAATCAAGTATTACCGGTTGGAGGAACCGCATTTGTGGAAAGAGTGTGCGGATCAAGTGATTAGAAGATGCATAGATGACGAAGAAATTCCAAGCGTGTTGTATCATTTACAATCGTTTGCATGTGGTGGCCATTTTAGTGGTCACAAAACGGGTCATAAAGTGTTGAATAGTGGTCTTTATTGACCAACCATTTTTAAAGATGCAAATGAGTTTTCCAAGAATTGTGTAGAGTGTAAAAAACTAGGGGGTATTTCAAAGAGGGGTGAGATGCCCATGCAACCAATCCTTGTAGTCGATATTTTCGATGTGTGGGGAATTGATTTCATGGGCCCATTCCCTAATTCTTATGGCAATTTGTATATCTTGGTGGCCGTTGATTATGTGTCAAAGTGGGTCGAAGCAATAGCCACCAAGACAAACGACCATTCCATAGTTTGTAACTTTGTTCAAACCAATATTTTCTTAAGGTTTGGGATTCCTCGTGTCATCATAAGTGACGGAGGATCTCACTTTAAAAACTTTCGGTTTGGAAAACTTTAAAACGGTTTGGTGTTGACCATAGAATTGCTACCCCCTATCACCCCCGCAAACAAGTGGGCAAGTTGAGGTGTCAAATAGGCAAATCAAAGAGATTTTGCAAAAGACCGTGCGGGCGGACCGTAAGGATTGGTCAATCAAATTGAACGATGCTTTATGGGCCTACCGTACGGCAAATAAGACACCCATTGGCACTACACCTTACCGATTGGTTTACGGTAAAAATTGTCATTTGCCGGTTGAACTTGTGCATAAATCTTTATGGGCTATTAAAGAAGTGAATGTTCAATATGATGACGCAGGTAAGGAACGGAAACTCAAGTTATGTGAGTTGGAGGAGCTAAGGGAAATGGCATATGAATGCGCGTCCAAGTACAAAGATGGGATGAAGAAGGCGCATGATGCCAAGTTGAGGAAGAAAGAGTTCGAGGTTGGACAAAAAGTGTGGCTCTACAATTCGAAACTCAAATTCTTTCCTGGAAAGCTTCGGAGCAAATGGATGGGACCCTTTGTGATCACCCGGGTCGGACAATTGGGTGATGTTACCATTGAGGACCCGAAGGATGGGTCACGGAAAACGGTTAATGGTCACCGACTAAAACCGTTCCTCGACGGTAACGGAAAAGTGGATGAAAACAAGGAATTGGTGAGCTTTGTGGTAAGCACACCGATTTACGAGGTCGACTAACAAGGACCGGTAACATTTTATGTAAATTTATGTATAATTTTTAATTGTTTGAGTGCTTTAGATATAATCGTTTTCGTTTCGTACTAACCCCGCTTGATTGTGTGAAGTCCGGATATCCCGAACGAGTTTTGAAGACGTAAGGTATGTTTTGAGACTTTGTTATGTGCATTGAGGACAATACATGATTTTTTGGGGGGTGGTAGGGCCGTTGACGGTTCTCGCGTTTTCAAATTTTAACTTATAAAAAAAATTACAAAAAGAATTTTAATAATTTTTAGGATTTTTTTTAATGTATATAGGCCCTTTATTAAAAGTTTATAAAATTCTCTCTATTTTTCATAAAAAAAATTGAAAATATAATAAAATAAAGCCCGTCGGCGACGGGCCATTGGGCGTCGGCTACGGGTCTCCTAAACAGCCGTCGGCATCATATCCTCGTATCCAGAAACTTAGGCCGTCGGCCAAACCAAACCAAACAACAACCCGTCGGCGACGGGAGGGTGTCCGTCGGCGACGGGCTTCCTTTCACGCGATGGGTCAGGTTCGTTTTTTTTAGCACTAAACTCGAACCAAAGCCCTCTTCCACCTAACCAAACATCACTTAAACTCAATATTGACCACCCATTCGACTTACACCAACCCCACATCATTCATTACTCTAAAAAAATCCCTGCCATCTCTCTCTAAACCTCACCTATCACTTCATCTTCTTCATCTCTTTGCTAAGAACCCTAGAAACCTTCAAGCTCTCATAACTTTCTCAATTCTCCATCAAATCACCTGATTTTTTGGGTCTATTTTGTGTGAATTTTCGAGAGGAACAAAACCCCCAACACGGTTTTCATCAATTCTTGCTAGTTTGCAAGATTTCTGGGCGTGTAATTTTGGGTTTTTGAAAGGATGTTCAACAAGTTGCTTGCTTTACATCTTTTTCTTAGTTCTTCTTGCTTACAACACTAAAGGTATGGATTTTACTCAAAGTTATGCATGATTATCATATGTTAGTTATTTTTTCCTCCGAAATTTTAAACTTGTTAGTTTAAGAGTAGGTTGTTTAGATAATGTATGTTGTTCTAGCTTGATTTGGAGTAAGATTAGTTGTTTTGGATGGAATTTGAGCATGTTATAACCATAGTGAAGTGATTACACTTGTTATGTACATGAATGAACATGAAGGTGATGTTGAATTTTGTTGAACTTATAAGAAATTGCAAGTTAACAAGGAAATTGATAAGTATATGATAAAATGAGCAACTTTGGAAGTTTAAAAAGGCGATTTTACATTCACTTGTTAATTAAAATTTCAACATCACACATCATGTTCAAAGTTTGAGAGTTTAGTAGAGGTTGGGGTTTATATTGATGATTTGTTTGTTTGTGATTGTAGTTATGGCTGGTGGTAAAAGACAAAAGACTACAGACTACAGAGCAAGGCTCATCAGCTGGAGCGGGATCTTCTTCCGGTTTAATACCGAAGAAGTGGGAGCATCTGAGCTCCATCGAAGAGGGTGATGCAAGACTGTATAGACAGGATTGGGCGTGGGAAAAGTTCCGGGATAGTAAAAGCGCTCAAGTATGGGATGATGAGAAGAACAAACCCTTATCAGCGTACCAAGATAGGAAGATAGAGGCCAAACTTTGGAAATGGAAGATGGTCAACAAAGTTAATACTTCAGTACCTGAAAGGGTGTTGTGCGAAAGGGTGGTGAATGTGGAAGAGTTTAGGCAAATCGGGATTGTGCAAATGTTTGAGCGCTTAGGATGGGAGAGAGTGCTTGATTGGTGCGAAGATAACACTTCGCGGATATATTTGGCGGAAGTGTGTGAATGGTTGTCAACGTTGAGGCTCATGAATAAGGATGGTCCTCCTGAACAGTGGAAATTGGTTGGTAAAACAAGCCGAGGGTCAATGACGATGTCTTTCGAAACAATTAATTGCATCGCTCGCTTTGATTCTCTGGGGGTGCAAGCATATGACTATCCAACCATGCA
Source organism: Helianthus tuberosus (assembly GCA_030545235.1). Classification (NCBI taxonomy): domain Eukaryota; kingdom Viridiplantae; phylum Streptophyta; class Magnoliopsida; order Asterales; family Asteraceae; genus Helianthus; species Helianthus tuberosus. The sequence continues at coordinate 177,993,298 of CM060443.1, forward strand.
ATAATTTTTGGATAATCATATGAATGATGGCGATCCGGAGCAGATGACCGCGGTTATTCTACCATACAGTGATGGGGGAGAGTCTAAAAGAACTCAAATGACGATCGAAGGGAAAATTCTTCAAGGAATTTCCCTAAAAAATGTGATGGTGAGATTCGGTGATCGAGGGGGAGTGAGAGCGAGCGATTGCAGGGTTGTCCACTCTCTGTTGTACGGAACCCCTACTTTGTCTTGGAGACACATTGTCATGATGAACACATGGATCACCCGGGAGGCGTCTCAAAGGCGTTTTATTCCATATGCACGCCTCATCAGTGTTATGATTGTCCAACAGAATTCTTTGCCTCCGGAAGCACTTTGGGTATCCAAACCTCTAGAAGAGTTCAACATAGCTTCAATGAGAAAAAATTGGAGAATAGATGTAGAACTGTCGGGAAATAAATACGTGGTGACCGACAAATTGGGGCACCGATATGACTTTGTTGATCCAGAGGCACCACAAGGTGCTGGGGGAGATGAAGAAATGATTGATGAAGAAGAAGAAGTTGAGCCTTCTGGTCCACGGGGACCACAGCAGAGGTACATGAGGCACCACAGGGAGATCAATGCAGAGGTGGCAGGTTTTGTGAAACAAAGACAGGTGCCGTCGTACAAAAATTTTACTCGCGGGCAACAAGCAACTTATGATAATGTCTCGGCATGCATAGGCGAGGGCCGGGAATATAACAGGAGGAGAGAGAATTGGGAAGGGATGCACGGGACCTTCTCGCAAGAACAGTGGGCCTCCCAAGCGGCCTATCGCGAGAGAATGGAGAAATTTGTGGAAGAGCAACAAATGCACCAAGCGCTTCAACAATCACACATGGAACGCTTGATACAGTTGCAGGATGAAGACATGGCCTGCAGACGGGCATGGGAAGAAAGGGAAGAAAAAGAGCGGCACGAGCGTAACACGTTGGAGGACAACCGTTTTAGTGCCTTATTTGTCTCACAAGAAATGGCTATTAATAATGCCAAGATCCTTCACGATCAGGAGAGACACCAAAGAGACCTTGAGGCTGGCCATCCCTATGTCGAGCATTCGGGGTGGACCGACTACTCCAATCTCTCCGTTCCACGAGGCCCATCCGACCCATCTCCTCACTGGCCCGAGGCCATAGGCTCTAGTTTCATCCCGATACCTTATCAGCCACCACCTCACGGAGAGTCGAGCCCACTTGATAACTATAGGGAGATGTTTGAAGCCCTCACTGGTTATCCATACCAGCCAAACCCGTCAGTTGATCCCAACGAGAGATATCAGCGGTAAAGGCTAGGTATGTTTTGTGTTGTTGTTGTTGTAGTAGTATACTTTTGTTCTCTATTTCTTTTCCGTATTATTTACTTTTTGCCTAGTTAAATGAACGTTGTGGGTGTGTTCTCTATATAACCCTCACGAGACCTCTCGTCCTCCCAAGCTATTGGGGGGGTTTAAAAGGGCTTGTTGCATAAGCTAAATGCAACCGTGATTCCTACGAAAGTAAGTTAGGTTTGTTGTTGTTGTAAATTGTTTTCCACATAAATCAAAGTGAAGTAACGCACGGCTTGGTAATATTTTCATAAAAGTGGTAAAACTAGGTAACTAAAAATTTTTGATGGTTGTGAGAAGCGTGCTTCTACACAAGGGTTAGAATTTGTAGGTACATGATGTTTGAGAGACAACCGTTTTTATGAAGAGAATAGGAAGATGTGAGCATCAAGCGACAAAAATCAGGTGCATGCGTTTCCTTTTTACTTTGATTATTAGTTTAGTAATAAGTGGATTGTATTTTTGTAATTTATTTTTCCGGGGTGAAATTTTGGGAAGGTTAGCCGTGTCACATCCCTTGTGCGTTTTAAAACTCTAGTTCTTACACATTGAGGACAATGTTTACCTCAAGTGTGGGGATGGGGGAGTAGTAAAAGTTTTCGATTTTGACCCGTTCATTTAAATACTACACATTGAGGACAATGTTTACCTCAAGTGTGGGGATGGGGGAAAATTTCAAAAAAAAAAAATTCAAAATTTCTTGTTTCAAAAGCGATCTTAAAAGCACAAGTAACCAAGTCAACGAGGGATGTTACAACCCATTTGGTCTTTTGTCATGGTTAAGTTCAAATTAATAAGCATAACGGGTATTTAACGGGTGGTTATTTGGGAATAATTCGCCCAAGGAACTAGCATTTTATGCATATCACATATCATACCCTTATACGTGAGGTTTTGAGCCACTTTCATATCATAGATTTACATTTACATGTTTCTTTGTTTGAGTGGACCATTAGTCGCGTATTGTATAACTTGCAACTTTTGATACGTTTGAGACCATAGACCGAATACAAGCACGAGAATGATTAAGGCATTAGGTAAACCTTTTCCTTTTACACCATTTTTATACCCTTACCCAAAAATTATCCCCTAGTAGCCAATATTGAGCCTAAACCCTTCGTTTGACTACCCTTTAACCGATAGCCTTAAAACCTTTTTCTTTTAAACCCGTGTGATGGAAATTCGATTATAGAAGTAAAGTTTGTATAGTTGTTTTTTGTTTATTTGCATATAAAAAAAAGAGAAAAATTAGAAAACGTATGAAAAAGATAGCAAGTTTTTGAGAAAAGAACAAAAATATATGTTCTTTGTTTGAGAAATAAAAGGCTAAAGTTGTTGCCTTGTAGTTGATGTTTATAGTTTAGTTTTGTTTAGAATAGTCTTTTGTAATAAAAATCGAATTTTCATCACCTTAGCCACTTTAAAATATCCAATTTCCTACCCTTAGCCTAGCCCCGTTACAACCCTTATAAAGACCTTATGACTTGTGCTTAGTATTCGTGATCGGTGGTGGAGAATGATTGAGTTGCAAGCCTATACGGGTACGTGTTCTAATCGGTTTTGAGCGATTACTAGATTGAAGTGCTAATACATTATACACATTAGCCAAATTATAAGCCGAGTGGAGAGAACATTGTGAGGGATATGCATGACTTGTTAGTTTTACGGGCGGGTTAATCTTGGATAACCATTAGTATATGTGATTATTCACTTGACCGGTAAATATGTGAAAATTGTAAAAGGTTTGAACTTTTGTATGAAAATAGACCTTAACCTTTGTCTCGGGAATGGGAAGTGTGTTCGTTGTTCGACCCACGTGAAAGTGAAAAACAGATTTGCTTGAGGGCAAGCAAAAGACAAGTGTGGGGATGTGATACGTGGTTGAAAACCGGTGTTCGTTACTGTGTAACTTTATGTTTTTATATGAGTTTTAATCTTGAATGGCCTACTTTTAATTAGATTTGTATTTATGCAGGTTTAACGAAGTTTAAGGAGCTTTTCGGGAGCTTTACGGGCCACCGGGTCGAAAACCGGAGCACCAGGACGCGTTACGGATCAACCGGGAGTGCAAGGATCGAAATTTGGAGAAGTGGTACTCTAGAAGCCGTCGGCGACGGGGGTACACCCGTCCCGGACGGGCTCCAGAAAGTTCCGTCGGCCAACATACCCGTAACCAGCAACATAAAGCGTCGGATGAAAGTGTCACCAGACGAACCTGTCGGCGACGGGGTCATACCCGTCGGTGATGGGGTCATACCCGTCGGCGACGGGCAGGGGATTACCGGAACGTGAAATAATGGCATGTGAGTGTTGGGAACGATTTCTTATGGGAAAGGGTCATTCAATTTCGGGGGTTACACACTCTTGGGAGGTTTGAACTTGATCTTGGAGCCAATACTCATTACCATTCACCTACCATTCCATCTCTATTACACATCTATCATCACCATCATTGAAGATCATCAAGAATCACCACCATCTTCACAACATCACCCGAATCTACAAACCTTAACCATCACCATCAATCTTTCCACCATCATCCTTCACCAAACCTTCAACATCCATCAATTCTCCATTGTTCAAGCTTCGAGATGACTTCATTCACGTTCCAAGCATCCGGTGTTCAAGCTTCTTCAACCATGAGCGGCTAATCACCTTGGTTTCACCCCGGTGTAGGTAGTTGTTAATTTTAGGGTTTTGAATTGTTCTTGTTTCAACTTTGTGACAAATTGTGTTTGATTTTTGAAACCATTGACAATAGTTTACATTTATTTCGTAGTCGTAAATTGTCGAACGATGTTAAAATTTATGACTTTACGAAATGGTTATGTGTAGTTATGCATTATCGTGGTTAGGTTTTACTTGTGTTGATTACAAAGTGCATTCTTGTCCGTTTTTCAAAGCGTTGATAGTTATTGGCACCTAAGTCACGGTACACTAAATCCGCTAATCGTATGCAATTGAGTTGAATCTAAAAACTTGTAGAAACCCTAGGTTGGCAATTACCGAAACCGGGTGTGAACCCTTTTTCTTAATATTGTTTAGTAATCAATTTTCTTGCAATCGTTAATCATTAGTTGTTAATTAATTAAACCAAATTCATTAGTTAAATTCACATCTTTCAATTAAACAGAAATACAAAAATATCTTGCAAGCTTCATAAATTGTGACAATTGTTTTAATTCAATCGAATCCACACACAAACCACATACTCTTCGTGGTTCGACCCCTTGCTACCACTAACTATCTGTTAAGGGTAATTTGGGCTTATAAATCTTATCTTTGACCGGAGCGCGACACTCCGATCAGTGGCATGCCCGACCCCCCGACAGCATCTTCCCAAGCAAAAACAAGAAGGATGAAGGCTGAACACGCCCCGTGCTCAGTGAGCACGGGGGCGTGCCCAAGTGTCTGCAGAAAAGACAAAGTTGTAGAAGCTTCTATCACCCACCATGGGGGCGTGCCCAGCAGACACGGGGCCGTGGTCAAATCTAAGATTCGCAAAATCAGGGGAAATCTTGATAGTACACATACGCTTCTGCACACGGGGTCGTGCCCAGCGGACACTGGGGCGTGATCAACTAATGCAGACAAACTGCAATTAATGAAGAAAGAGAAGGAGGATGGACACGGGGTCGTGCCCGAGCTTCTGTTCAAGCTATAAATAGGGGTGCTTGGCTCATTTGCAAACCATCCCTTGGCAAACCACCTCTCTCACACTACACCCACCCTCCACCACCATCACAACCCACATCCACCACCATCATCCATCATCCATCATAGAGTGTGTGAGTAGTCTCGGGATCCAAGATTAATCGTAAGAGTTCTTGATAATCAAAGGCCATGTTTGCCTAAGTCTCTTACATCACTTGGTGAAGACAAGTGTCTAGTGTAATACTTTTTATTTTTAATCTTTTCGCACTTTTTATTTGGTTATGTATTAATGACTTTAATAACTAGTTTCTTATGTTGAAGGTGATTCTTCCTTATCATTTGTCCGTGGTGTTGACGTGACCGTGTCGTCCCGATCAGTCAAAAACCCAATAACCTAGGTAGCTAGGGTAAGTTCGTATCCACGAAGAGCAGGTGGTCAGTATTGCACGACCCGTTCGACTAGTTAGACTATTTACAAACAATGTACAATGTGATTATGAAGTTTGCTAATTTTATTTGTTTAATTGATTTGAAAATAAATCGGAGTAAACCGACAATGGGTATTATCTAAAAAAAACTTTTGATTAACTAAAATTGCAACTAAAATACTAACTAGAAAGTTGAAACAAGAAATGAGAATACGGATCACACCCGGTTCGATAATTGCAAGACCTTGGGTTCCTACATGTTTTAACTTGATTCAATTGCATATAGTGATTAATGGATTACTATCACGAAGCTTAGGTGCCAATTGCTATCAACGTTATAGACAACGGACCGTAATGCACTTCGTTGCCTCGGACATGTAAATCCTAACCTACAATAAGGCATAAGTGCACAAATTCATTTCGCAAAGTCATAACTTTTAACATCGTTCGACAATTTACGAATACAATTCAAATGCACGACAATTAAATACTAAACAATTTGTCACAAAACCAAATTAAAATACAAATGTATAAACCCTAAAAAAATCTTACAACATCTACACCGGGTGAATCCGAAGAGACTAGCCGCGCATGTCGGTTGTGATCCTTGAAACCCTCACGTGATTTTGTTCGAACCTCCTCCCCCCTATGTCGGCTGCCTCCCCCTCTTGTATATTGGCTGCAAATCTTTTTCGATGTTGCTGCCAATATCGATGATAATTTGAGCCCAAGGGTATCAAGTTTGCTGCCCAATAATTCGATAATATGGAGCCCAAAATTCAAGATATGATAGTGTGATTTTAGAGCCCATCAAAACTATTTAATGATCCAGTAAGAGAGCCCAAAAGTGATGTGGTTGGCTGCCCACTTTCGTGATGTGATGACTGATGATAATGTTCCCACAAATTGGGAAAATAATATTAAATGGCTGCCAATTCATAGGTAATGAGTATGTTGGGCCGTGAGTCTTTATGGAGCTACCCCCATGTGCATGTGTCAGCTGCTAACGTGATGATGATGATTATCGAATTTGTCTTTGTGTCTTGTTGCCTCTTTTATGTGTTAATGATATTGTTGACAATTAAAATAAAACTAGGATTAGTACCCGCCGCAATGCGGCGGGGTTCTTACATATGTATAAAAAGAATTAGTATCCAAACTCACCCGATAACCACATCACAAATTATGTGTCTGGAGATATGATTGTTTCCAAATTCTTTATCGATTGTGAAAAGCTAATAGTGCAAAGCTGATACTAAGCAACAGTATTAGGGTCTAGAGTCATAACTGAACATAATAAGTCGATAATTGGTAGTAATTGACTGGAGACAAAATGAACCGTTTTATCAAGGAAACCTAAACACAGTTGAACACAGTTTCGGACATCGGATAGGCTGAATCGATTAGGCTTTGTAGGCCGCATTCGTGATACGGACACTCCATATCTCATATGTTTTCCGTTGAAGATAAATGGTGGAACGAAGTGAAAATCGGCGCCTCCTTTACACATGTCATAGTACCAAAATTCCACAAATGTGGACTAACAACATCCCACGCAATTGCCCCAATAGACCATGCAAATAAGGGGTAAACTTCAATAGCCGTGTTTCATTGGTCTTCGTTTCATTAGTCTTCTTTCTGGCACTTGCTTCCGTTTTCGTTTCTGAAGAATGAAATATCCGTTTGCACTACATTAGAAACTTATCAAGTGAATAGATGATAAAAACATATACAATTAAACATCAACTTCAATATCCAAATAAGTTGGTTTAAGAATTTAAAAATAACCCTTTAGTTAATGATGCATACCTGGCATCTATTGTCAAAGAGAATGCAAAAAAAGATCCAAACTTCTAGAGCCATGTTTATGTCTTTTTTTCTAGTAGTTACAGCTGCAGATAGAGCCATGTTTCTGTCTTTTTTTCTAGTAGTTACAGCTGCAGAGATTACTATTATCATCATCATACTCAGTCAATCCCACCAAGAGTAAGGGTAAGGTAGGATATTAGTGTTATTAACAAAAGACCATATGGGTAAGGACATAAATCCTAGAGTTATGTTTCCTTGCTCTACTTTTTGCTAGTTTCTTTACTTTTTGTTTCTGAATAGTGAAATATTTATACAAATATTAGGACTTACGCATAAGGTGGTGTATTCCTACAAATGTTAACCCCATCGGGTCAAGCATATGATATTGGTTTCATCACACTTTTCGATCACTTCCGCCTTTTTGTGGTGATGGTCTTGGTGAAGAACCATTCTCTCTCATAGCCCACCATCTTAAAGCAACCAACATTCTATAAAAAAAAAAAGCCTAAATGTATAACAAAATAACTTGAAACTTAATTAATAAAACAATGGTTGTTTCACTAAACCCAAACTTTAAATAAAACAACTAAGCTTCAGAAGGTAATAAGTAAATCACTAACAAAGGTTGAAAAACTAAGCATCCACACACACTCACATAGCTCAATCAATGACTTGCAGTCACAAATGAGTATAAAAATACAACTATTTTGAATCCTCATTGTTTAATATGGCCCTTATGCTACATTCATATGACCAACAGTTGTTTAGAATCAAGATTTAGAAACTGAATTCTAACAAACTTAGAGCGTTGTGGTCTCCTTTCCCTGCCTCTGGCGATGACTCCTTCTCCCGCCGGCTGTGGACCAAAAAAACAACCATTTATAGATGGTTTTAGCTTGTATATTACAACCATCATATACATATTCTGTAATATCAACCATATACATATTCTGTAATATCAACGAATGAACAAAGATTTAGCAATTTAAATTAACAAAACTAAAATAAAATAGAGGATTCATACATGATAAATATGAAGAAGCCTAATATCCTCAACTGTGACTTAAGCAAAAACGCAGAACACAAACATTAATTGCCGGAAATCAAACATGCAATTGAAAATAATTGGAGCCCATAAACGTCAGATGTTACTTACTCGCCGGAAACCACCGACTTTGAAGTTGAGTTGGGGTTCTCCCCCATCGTTCATCGTTCAGATAATGAAAGAAAGCGTGATCCATTCGTGAATTTAGAATGCTAAAGCAGGCATCTTTCTTCATGGGCGATCAATTTAGGGCTGGAACTGTTAGCTATGGTGTACAAATCGCTGAGAGATTTGAAGATCATGCGTCTAGGGTTTTTAAAGAGAGAGAACGAAAAGGATGACAAAAGTGATGTTGATTTTGTTTTTGCTGTGGTGTAGACGGAGGTGGAAGGAATGGTGAGATATCAGATATTGAGAAAGAGATGGGGCTCACAAATGGATGAATGAGAACCATAAACATCTTTTTTTTTTTTTTGAAAAACATCCTAAACCCAAGTTACAATACATATATGCACTAACATCTTTTTTTTTTGAAATACACCCTAAGCCCAAGTTACAACATACATATGCACTAACATCTTGCTTCTTTATAATGTTTTAATGCCGCCAATGTTCACCTCTCCAAATTCACGTGACTAGCTTGCCTTAAGAAATCCACCCCTTTTGATCTACATCTTTAACATCACTTGCACATATAAGACGTTTTATGACCCGAAATACTTTCCGAACATTACCAAGTGCTGCATTTATCAATCCTGAAAATTCCGCTTCATCTTTAAACACTCTAACGTCATCGAATTACGCGTCTTACCTGCAAAGCATACAAACACTCGCAATAAACCAATTCCAAGCGTATAATCATGTAAAACGGACTAAATCACGTAAGATAAACACTTTAGCACCCATGTTTCACACTCTCCATCAGGTGTCTTGGCATTATTTTACTGTCTATATAAAATAAAAGATTTTCACCATTCATATCTCCACGGTCTATATGGAGATATGTTGGCTACTTGGTCGGGGGTTAAGGGAATGGTTTGGTAAGAGTCTTGCCTTGTTCAGTGTATAGATCCAGGGCCGTCTCCGAGAACGATAACAAAATTTTGGGCCTCGGGCGAAACAAAAAAAATGGGCTCACTTATTATAATATAAACTCATCAGTTATATATAAAAAAACCACAGTACGACGATAATTGTTAAAAAATAAACAAAACAAACCAAAAATGGTGTAGTTTGATAAAATATGTTTATACATCCATGTATATATAAATATGTGATTCAAATTAGTGATGTTTTTAGGCATAACATGTCGCGTAATCTCACTTTATAAAACGTTAATACTGTTTTTAGAAAATGAATCGTTACAAAATCATTAACTAAAAATAAAAGTTAATCATGGGATTTGAACTCATGACCTCAAGACTATATCCTTGAACATTAACCAATGAATCATATAATCATCTTGTTAACTAGATCAAACTATTAATTAATTAAATGGGTTGGTAAATAAAAACGCAGGAGACTAATAGTTGAAAATTGTTTAAATAAAAATGCACAGGAGGGGATTAGAACACATGACCTTAGGTTTCAATTTGAGTGTCTTAACCATTGAACTAGCTTCATTTTGGGTTGTTGAACTCATTTATTAAACATTTAACATAACAGTGCTCACTTAAAAATCTAGGCCTTGAAATTTTATCGGGCCCTATAAGTCCTTTGGGCCTTGGCATCAGCCCGGGCTGCCCAGCCCTAAAACCGGGCCTGTATAGATCCTACAAGGACCTGGGTCAGATTTAGTAGGACCTCCTTCAATACCTACCGGTATTGGATGGCGGGGGTCCAAACTCTTTGATCCCCTCATATGTAAGCTACTATTAAAACTTTAACCCGGCTACTTAGGACTGTATCCCTGCCGACTCAGACTACTTAGCCGAGGGTAACGTCACCTTCAAAAGAGGGGCCTACCACATTATGCATTAATAACTTAATTAATTATCTTTCAATAATCCAACCCTTTATGATTGTATCCTTGCTGACTCAAACTACTGGGTTGAGGGTAACGTCACCTTCAAAAGAGGTGTCTACTACAATAACTAAGATAATCTCTTAAAAAGTAAAGTGCGGAAATAATCAAAGGTTACACTAAACACGAGTCGGATCCAAGTGATTCATCTTGTCTATCTGTTTTTACTTTTATTTTTATTTTTCAGCATTTTTAGTTTTTATTTTCTAGTTTAAAACATTTTTCTAAACTTTTGATTTGATTAGACGTTCAAGATAAACCGGTATTAAAAGCTCTTGTGTACTTGGACGACCTCGGTATCTTGCCAACACTATACTACGCTCACGATGGGTGCACTTGCCCATATGTGTGTTTGGTGTTAGTAAAATATCGTGTTTTATAAATTTAAAACTTGACTAACGTGTAAAAAGGGCTAAAAATATATATAAAAATCTATAACACCACACGTGCATCAGTCATTCCTTCTTCTCCATCCAAAATCTTCTTGAACGTGTGGTATTATTCTTCACAATTTAATACCTTTTCTTTTGCTCCATCACAGACAGTGATACCAACCAAGTTCATTAATCTAGGTTGTATTTCTAAACTAATTCACAACACTCTATTTTCTTATTCCTTCCATTACCTCTGTTTTCTGATCGATACCCTCGATCTTTTCACAACGATCACCGCTACACATTGATCGAATACCCTTCGATCTTCTCTTACCACACAGGCGTCTTCACAGGATCTGGCTCTGATGGCAATTGATAGAATTGTTGTTGGAATAAAACTCTTTTCTTACTGTCTATTTTTCTGTTATCAAATCTCTGTGTGAATCAAAGATTAATGGCGAACAATAATAATTCTATCAGAGCTTGCCTGGCTTGGTTTGTAAAGGAGCCAAAGTAAGTTCTCTCGTTGGCTCATTTGCAGCTTCAGACCACACACTAGTAAGTATAATTTGAAGGAAAAATAAAACAAATTAAGCTACAAAGTAAATCAGGTGTTAGAAAACATAAAAACGATTCCGACCTACCAGATTCGAACCAGCGACCTAAGGATAACCATGATCACACTACAGTCCTCCGCTCTACCAACTGAGCTAAGGTCGGTTCTTGTTTTACCTCTCCAAATTAGGGTGAAACAGGGCAACCACAGTCAACAAATTAGGGTTATTTGGGGGTTTAAATGGGGGAACCAGATGGGTATGTTAAAAGACATTAATGCCCTCACATGGGCCCCACATGACTACAATTAATTGAGAAAATTAACTGGGTTTGGGGTAAAGGATATAACATGTTAGGATTTACAAACATTAGGTATGATTAATGTAATTATTGAAGACAAAGGGCATGATTTGCAATAACATACATACATAAAGGACGAGTTGTGTAATTTACTCTTTTCTTAATATACATATCATAACCCAAACTCACATCATAACTCATATCCATCCTAGGTGGAGATCCTGATACATCATGCTTAGCTTGTGGCTATTAAAAATCAACTTAAAGCTACCATTGCCCCACTCGATGCACTTATAGCTACTATTGTTATTGTTGAGAAAGTGAAAAAGCTATGAATTTGCGTCGTTAGCCTGCAAGTACGATTAATGAATATCGGGTGGTCTGTGGCCCCATTGCTGAAACAAAAGTAGACACTAAACCAAGACTTCACATATTTATATAATCTTAAAGACAAAGGTCGGTGGACCTTTGTCTTTTCCTCACCTTCATCTCAGATCAGGTTTCAAACCCTAACACGCACACTTGACTTCCTCCGCCATGTCTTCCCGGCGGCTACTCGCCACCCTCCTCCGCTCCAATCTCCACCGCACTCCGTCCAGATCTCCGTTCACTCACGCCGCTAGATCCGCCACACGCACGCGCTCCCACACCTCCCCTACCGGCTACTTCCTCAACCGTGCAGTCAACTACGCCACGTCAGCCGGCGCCGCTCCATCTCAGCCACCAGCAACTCCTGCTTCAGGATCTCATGACGGCAAGATCACCGATGAGTTCACCGGCGCCGGTTCTATCGGACAAGTGTGTCAAGTGATCGGTGTTGTTGTTGATGTTAGGTTTAGTGAGGGTTTGCCGCCGTTCTTCCTCTGCTCTCAATATCAGCCTTTCTTCCCATCGATTCACTGCTCACTCGATCCATCGTCTTCACCGCTGCATCATCTTCTCATGTAAGTTCATATTCTTAACCTACATTTGATGTTATTGTCTTCATTTCCTTCATATTATGAGCTCTTGAACCCTAATTTTTCTTAACAAAAATTGTTATTTTTTTGCCAAAAATGCAAAGGCATAGGCTGTTTGTGGGTTATAAAAAGAGATATTTGTAAATATTCTTGGAAGATTTGGGAAAACGTTGATTGTTTCTTTGTGGAATCAAAGATTTGACCGAAAATTGGTAAATGGGGATGTCTTTGGTTATTTGTAAATATTCTAAGGAGGGAGCTTGATTACATGAACTTTAGGATAGAACCACCCAATTAAAAGTATGGTTCGAAGTGTAATTGCTTAGAAATTGAATAAATTAGTGCTAAGATCGTGTTTCCCTATTTTTTTTTCATGTTTGAGTTGATTAAAGAATGATTTAGTCAAAGTAAGTTGAATACACAGTGTGATTAATGGTGAGAAAATTAGGATTGCAGTCATATATTGACTTTGATTAGCAAGTTTTGTTTGACCTTGAATCTAGGTTTGCAGCTATTTCGCCACAGGTGAAATCAGCGCCATAGGTTCTTTCGCTGCCTCCTGTCCAGGATACGGTTTTGTTTATGTTGTGTTATCTTGTTTATCCTTTGATTGCCCTCAGATTGTGTAAAAAAAAATTTCTTATTCCTTCCGTTGTTCCCCCTTTAATGCATATGATTGTTTTTTCCCCACATACAGATTCTTTGTGCAGGATTGGACGCTTCTGTCTACACCGTCACTTTACCGTATGCCTAATGTTGTTTTGCTAGAAGATTGTGTTGGTTGCTGGTTGTTGTGCAGGAATGCGTTTTCGAGTTTATCAACATTATCACTAGCGAATGAATATGATTCAGACCTGTTTTGCGTCTCTGAAACCAGCTGATTCATGTGGCAGTTGCATCATCCCCGTTCCTTTCAAACAATCACATCTAAAATCAGCAAGAAATGATCGTGATCATCATGAATCTTCGATCCAATTTTCTACAATAATGAGGTAATTGCTATGCGTATAACAGACTTAAAACTTGGGTTTCTCGGTGTAAATTACTCCACCGGAAAAATCGCTCCGTGTTATTTTTTTAGTCATCATGCCCACTTTGTTCTCAATTTTGTTATTTTGTTTATCCAACCACACCATAAAATTAATATTAGTTATTTACTTGTTAATTCTTTTCAGTAATAATTATCGAGAGCAATAATAACTGGATTAGGAATTTAGGATAAGGTCTATGTAACACCCCGTGTTTTCACGAGTGAAAGTCAAAGTCAAGGTCAAAGTCAACGACCGATTTCGCGCGACTTGACTCGTAGAAATGTTTTTATTTTATTTATATTATGTGGAGTAAATGTCGTTCATTACAATAATCGAATCATGTTAACCGTATTTCAATCGACCTACGGCTGTGAGTGATAGGAAGTAACAATGCGATAAAGTTAATCAAGCTATGCTAATCAAATCGACATCGAACCGTAACTTGAACTATGTATTTTACTGTGCATGTTTATTTTATGTTATGTTGGGATAATCAAGCGAACTCAATCGAACTCGAAGTCTAACTCGAATGTAAAGGAACCCGAACCCGAATTCCAAGTCGAACCATATAAGAAGTAGTTGGGACTGAAAGTAACTTGACTAGGAAACCCTATCGAATCGCTCGCAAATCGAAACCGAAGCAACATCGCACCGAACGCACAAAAGCAGGCGGCATCCGCACGGATGGCCAATCCGCACGGATTGCCAATCCGCACGGATTGCCAATCCGCACGGATGACCTATCCGCGCGGATAGCCTATCCGGGTACGTGCCATCCGCACGGTTCACCCTTTCCCTTTTTGGCATCCTATAAATACACGGGTCACTCTCCAACCTTTCCACTTTTGGCAAGTGACGTCCGAACCGCACGCATTCTTCACTTTTTCTCAGATTTCTCTCAATCCAGGTAAGATCTTGCACTAATTCTTGTATATCTTTGATCACTACACAATTCTACACCTTTCCATCTTTCAAATCTTCACTTTTAACCATGAAATCATCCGGATTTGAGGTATTCTCGGGTGACGTCATCATGAAGTTCTTGTGAACTTTAAGCTTGACCTCATTCCACCAAGAATAACTCAGATCTAAACGATTTCTACAAGATTTCACAATAACTTCACCTAGATCTAAACTTTTCTAAGGATAAAATAGTTGAAAGAAATAAACCTAAGTTCTCTCCTTCTTTTTCCCTTAGGATCGGTATGAATC